>OX376700.1:23415668-24065163 GCA_947389925.1 Coelopa pilipes | reverse complement strand
TGATATTCATCAGGTGAACTTCCGAGAAGAAATGCAATTACTAAATGCTCAGCCAATTGCTCTCAGTATTTCTCTGATATGGCTCTCCATGGTTTGGCCGATTCACCGAGACCCTCCGACTCCCTGACCCTTCTCTCCGACTCACCTCTTCAGGCTGCGATAACGCCGCCCCTCCCCACGACATTTGTCAAAAGACACAACAGCAATGACTAATTTTCAAACTTGGGATTCTACTTATTTACGATATATATTTGAGGTATTCTACTTATTTACAATATGCATTTATTGATAGTAATTGTCAAAATGAGGCGTGGCTCCGAGCGGTTTAGCACCGGGCTTAGCACCGTCGCACGGTGATGACGCGGCCGGACCTGGTGCGGACCTGGACGGTGCGGCAGGCGCGCTTCTGGCGGGACGACCCGAAGTCCTCCGTCTCCGGCAACTGATAGGGAGTAAAAGAGTTAACGAGGTGTTTGGCAGGCAGTGAGTGGGAGTACTTACCCCTGCGAAGCTGTTGTTCTCGGCGAAGAGGGCGTCCAGGCGCTCGGCCGCCTGGGCCAGGCTGGAGGACGCTGCCAAGTCTGCGGACGGCTCCTCCTCGGGAGCGGCGGGGGCGGCCAGGGCCACGGCCAGGAGGGCCAACATCAGGACGAACTTGAAGGCTGCCATTGTGATTGAGATGTGCTTGACTAGGGTTTACTGGGTGTTGAGATGTCGGAATTGCAACTGATGCCCTCTGCTGGGAGCCGCTGGCATTTATGGGAGTCGCCTCGCGATCGAGCGGCCCTGGTGCGATCGGTGGACGCTTCCGAGAAGACGGGTTTCATCTCCAGTCGCGTTTCCACAACCAGTCGATCGATTCGCTGACAGAGACTCGCTCGCACCGAGCCCATTCGGAAAACTCCCATCAATGACAATGACCGCTGTGCGAACCGTGTTCAGCGAATCGACAGCCAGTCGGGGGCCGGTGCCAGCCAGAGATGATACTTTGAAGCCCGATTAGAATCGAATCGAATATTGAATAATTATATTGAAGAATAGTTTTAAGAGTTTACATAATTGTTCTTATTGGGAATTCTTTATCGTTCAAAATAAAAATCAGGCAAATTTAAGAGGGTTTTTTTGTGCTTTCAACAAAGTCAACAAACCTTTCTTGCGAACAGAATTTAGAAGTTAAATAGAACGAGCAGACGATTAGAATAAATCGTTCAAACTATTGGATTGATGTATGTGCAGAACGCCTCACTATAGGTATTTTTACATTGTTAATTCAAATACATTGTGTGCTTATTTTATTGCAAAATACAATAAAATAAAAGTGGCATTTCTCAAGCCACATATGTAAATTTGCTCAGCATGAAAATATTCGTTCAAAGATCTTCGAATTCAAGAGAGGCCAAGTAATCTCAATCTCAATGTACAAAAGAAAGAAAAACGGTTTGGGAAAATATCGTGTGATGTCAGTATGTATACATGTGTGAAGCGAAGGCAGATTTCTGGTGAAACGGATAATGATCACTCCCTAAATCGTAGCAAAATAAAATTTGAACATAAAATGTCAAAAGTGTCAATAAATTGTTAAGTAATAAAGAGAAAACAAGTTCATGACCGACCTATCAATTCTCATTTAAAAAAATAATTTCCGAAATAAAACGTAGCAAAAGTTTGAACAGAAAATCGTACAAAATTTCACCAAAGTCCGATCCGTGCCCGATGAGCGGTCAGTAGTCTTGGAAAACAAAATAGGAAAGATTTTGGACTTTGGAAACAAAAATAAGTTATACATTTTTCCGGGCTTCCCCGGGCTGCAAGTAGTTTGCAATATTACCTAAAAACCATCAAAGGTATGCAGACTTTTTATCTTAGATAAAAATATGAACCTAATAATTATATTCTGTTTAGATAAAAACAATTATTTCTCTCTTTTCTGTACCCGATTAGTCTAGGAATCCACTGTACATTATTCCAATAGCTCCAACGATATTTTTCCAAAATGTTCCCTTTTCTCACTCTAATTTCTAACTTTGTTCATAAACAAGGTGTTGGAAAGTTTGTTGAAAGCACAAAAAACCCTCTCAAAATTGCCTGATTTTTATATTGAACGATAAACAATTCCCAATAAGAACAATTATGTGAACTCTTAAAACTATTCTTCAATATAATTATTCAATATAAAACTCGATTCTGATCGGGCTTCAAAGTATCATCTCTGGCTGGCTCCGACCCCCGACTTGCTGTCGATTCGCAGAACACGGTTCGTTCAATGGTCATTGTCATGGAATGGGCTCGGTGCGAGCGAGTCTCTGTCAGCGAATCGATCGACTGGTTGTATAAACGCGACTCCAGGTGAAACCCGTCTTCTCGGAAGCGTCCACCGATCGCCAGGCGACTCCCATAAAAGCCATCGGATCGAGGCAGACGGCATCAGTTGCAGTTCCAACTTCTCAACACCCAGCAAAACCTAGTCAAGCACATCTCTATCGCAATGGCAGCCTTCAAGTTCGTCCTGATGTTAGCCCTCCTGGCCGTGGCTCTGGCCGCACCCGCCGCTCCCGAGGAGGAGCCGTCCGCAGACTTGGCAGCGTCCTCCAGCCTGGCCCAGACGGCCGAGCGCCTGGACACCCTCTTCGACGAGAACAACAGCTTCGCCGGGGTAAGTGCTTCCACTCACTGCCTGCCAAACACCTCGTTAACTCTTTTACTCCCTATCAGTTGCCGGAGACGGAGGACTTCGGGTCGTCCCGCCAGAAGCGCGCCTGCCGCACCGTCCAGGTCCGCACCAGGTCCGGCCGCGTCATCACCGTGCGACGGTGCTAAGCCCGGTGCTAAACCGCTCGGAGCCACGCCTCCTTCTGTAAATCACTATCAATAAATGCATATTGTAAATAAGCAGAATCCTAACAAATTTTAATGGAGCCCAAGTTAGATCATCAGCGTCGTTGCATTTGTGTCTTTTGACCGCCTGCACAATGCACAATGGGCCATGGGAGGGTGGAAGCGGCATCGCGACAGGATCTCGGAGGACGAGTGTGACGAGTGCGAGCCGGCCGGATGCCATTGTCCGAAGTCGCACACGCCATTGGGCTCCGTGCTCGACATGAGCCCGGAGGCGGATGGTCGCAGAGCGAGGGGGCCGGGGCCGACCACAGGCTGCTGATCCGCCTAACAGACAACAGCGTGTATCGCATCACACGGATTGTTGCATCCTCTGTTGTCGTTTCGTTCCTGTTTCTGTTGCCGTTGCCCTGCCCGCAGCCCCCTCGCTGGGCGGTCGTTGTGTGTGGGGCGCGCCCTTCCCGGCCATTGTTTCGCCCGCTGCCTGCTGCCCGCCGCGCCTCGGATGCAAATTGCAGCGCCGCGTTATAAATTCAAATGGCCAAATGGGCCGTTGGGGTGGGATGGGGTCGGCAGGGCCCAGTGAATGGCGGACGATGGACGGTGGATGGTGGTCAGGTCGTCGCAATAAATTCCGACAATTTACAATTTTATGCTCTGGCGGGACTCGCCGCAATCCTCGGCTTATCGGCCCGAGTGCGCCCGGTCGGTTGGTTGTTGGTCGTTGGTCGTTGGTCACTCCGACCAATTGTCGCAGTGATCGATTCGTGCGAAAAGGGGGCGCCGATTCCGCGGCCCGATGCCATGCGATGCGACGCCCAGCAGCTTGGGAAACAATGGAGCCCGGAACCCAGTCCACAGTTCCCCAGTCCCCTGGCCGAATGCAAATCCACCATAATCGAAGCTCGCAACGACACGACTCCGGTCCATTCGGGCCCGGCTCGCCCCACCCCGCAACCGCAGAGTGCGACGAGCGCACGAAACCCTCCTCCGCCGCGGCCCCGGCCTCCTCCCAGCCAGACCCAACCACATCAGACATCAGGCCGGAGCGATCCCGATGATGATATGTTCGATTGTTCGAAAGCAGCACTTAATGGCGCGGATCCATCCGCGCTTGGAGCAGCTCCACGGCCGCCGGAAAGGGTTGTAATTGCGAGTCCGTTGATCAGGGGACGGGACGGGACGTCGGGCGTGGACGTGGACGGTCGGTCCCTCTTGGTTGTCGGACGCACTCGAGATGTGGGAGGCGGGAGTTGCTCGGGCCGTCTCGACGCTCGCCGGGCTCCGACTGCCCGACTGGAGACGCGACGGGTGTCGCTCGAGCTCGAGAACTTGGCAACTTCTCGCCCGCCCCCCGCGGTGGCCGTGGCCGTGGTCGACCCGTTGACAAATCCGTCCTCTGGTGCAAGCGACGGCTGCACCCGGCCAACGTCGAGAGGGACGCGGGCCACGGGCCGCGGGACTCGGGACTCGGGCTGTCTCGCTCGAACGAGTCCGCCCATAAATTGCGAGCGGACGAGCGAGCGACCGACTCCGGAGCGATGGATGTGCGGATGCGGCCGGATTCGCTTCCGATGGACTTCGTGCCGTTGCCACGCGACGCATTCGAGAGGAAAATTCGGACTCCTCGAAGACAAAGTGTGCGCTCGTCCGTGCAGCGGTCGGGGGGTGGTGCGGCGGCTCGAGTAAGAGTTTCCGAGAATTGATGGTTTCGGTGTGGTTGGCAAAGCGGCTGCAGCACTGGCTGCTGCCGTTGCCGTTGCGATTTATGTCCTTTGTGGCGAGGCTTCGGGATCGAGACCGCCGCCTACCCTGCCTGGCGGAGACGGCCAAGTGGAGAGCGCGAGCTGTTCAGAGTGGTCGGGGCTCGACTGGCTGGCTGACGACGTCGTTCATCCGCCGGTGGCTCCCCGGGGGAGAGGGTCCGATGTCCCAGTCCCAGTGACCTACTGGGACGTCGGGCTGCCCCGGGAGGCCGCGCCCTGGCCCTGTGAGCAGAATCGATTTACAACAAGTGGCAGGCAGCGGTCGCGTTCGCGAGTTATGATGTGTTGGCTCTGAATCGAATCCAGTGGAGCCCCAACCTCCCGACCCCCACTCCCGGCAGACCCTCGTCATGCGGCGTCAATATAAATTAATGACTTTCCGATTTCGCGCCCGGCGACGGAAGGACGAGACCTTGGTCTGTTCAATGCAATGAATAAATCGTCGCTCGTCTTTGGAATTTAATTAAAGTCCACGAGATGCGCGACGTCGCCCCCGCGCGATTGGCCGGGTCGGCGGCGAGAGCGGGGCCGGTTCATGGAGCGCGCAATTTGAGCCGGCGCCCGCCACGCCCCGAAGGTGCTCCGACTGTGGTGGCGCTGGCGGAGCGGCTCGGAAGGGGTGGGCGGTGCGCGAGAACCGGGCGGCGAAGGATTTCTTAATCGCAGTCCCGGCTCGGCGGCTGCCACTTGAGCACGAGCGCCAACAGCTGGGCTCGTCTGGGGGGAGGGAAAGCAGACGAGGGCGTGACGGGGTGCGGAGAGGGGTCGGCGACGCGATGCGACGGTTCGACTTCGCCGACTTGCCGAAGAACTTCAATTAATTTCCATTAAAACGCGCTGAATGGAATTTAATTTCCCTTCCGATGTTTCGTCAGCGACAACGGCACGGCGTCCCCTGACAGGGGGCCTGGGTCAGGGGGCGGCGGTTGATGGGGCTGCGGCAGCGAGTGACGGGGGAGGAGTTGGAGGATAATATAAATTTAAAATTTGCGCAAATATTTCTTCGGAGTGGAAACAAAGTTTCAAAGTATTTTTATTTACATTTCCATCGTCTGTAGCTTCGCCCTTCAGTTCCTTGGGGTCCTTCGCTTTCTTTGGTTCCTCCAGTTCCTTCGCCTTCCTTCACCTTCCTTCGTCCGCTTCACTTTCTCCGGCCATCCTTCATCCTTGATCCTTGAACTTTGAATATTTCAGTTCCGTTCTTTGTCCTGCTCCTGCTCCTGCGCCTGTCTTGGCTCCTCCTCCGCCTCCTCTCTCATGTTCTCTTCTTTCGCTTCCAGACGCTCATACTTTGCCTCCAGACGTCTTCGGAACCGCCTGGGATTCGGGCTGGGGTTCGCTTGGGCCAGATGACCGTGAATCGAGGCAGGGTTCGGGGGTTCGCCTGACAATGGCATTCGCATTACGTTCAAGGATTCAACACGGTCGGAATCCGGTTGTGCGGATGACCGCAGACCGAGCCCTCGTTCGGACCAGGTCGCCCAGGCTCCGTCGACTTCCGGCGCCGATGTCCCCGGGCTTCCGGGGGCCGCCACGACATGTGGCTCTGCCTGGGCGAACAAGGACCCCGCGCTGGAGGGTGGGGGAGGGCGAGCGAGACAAAGGGAGCTGAGACGCCGCTCATTAGACATCCAGCCTGGGATCGGACGGATCGGGGACGAGGGCGGTTGGGCCAGGTGGCAGTGGATTCTTCCGGGTGTCCTGGGGCGAAGTAAATACACAGCCAACCGTCGCTCGGTCGCAATTAGGGACGCGATTGAGCCCTGCCTGGGCTCGCGGGGGTCGGCGAGGGCTGGTCGGGAGTTGCCCGAGGGTTGGGCGTGGTGCGGGAGGTTTGTCGAGGGTCGGTGGAGGGTCGGGAGGAGCGGCACAAGCACTTTTAATTACAAGCCATAACGAGCGATTGTGTCCTGGAGGAGTCGCCGTCCCTCTCTCTATCTCCGTCCCGCCCTCTCCGCCACCGGTCGGTCCTGTTTGGCAATTCATGGACTTCTGCAGATTCCGCTCGCTCGATGCTCCTTTGCCGAGCCCCCGACCGCATTAGCGTCGTGAACAGAACAACAGCCACCACAACAACAACAACTCGGCCGGCAGAGGAAGCGCCATTAATTCCGGGCACATCCAGTGGAGGGGGCGGCCCGTGGTCCGTGGTCCGTGGCGCGTGGTGGGTGGCCCGAACACCTCCAGATATGAATAATTTATGGCCCATTCGCCGCGATCGAGAGCTCGGTACGTGCGTCTCCTCCCGGCTCGACGCGACTTGGCTCGCCTCCCTCTTCCACCCCCTCGTCTCGTTCCGGCCGCCCTCGCGCCAGGCCCCGTCTTTATCTGTGTCACTTCCTCGTCGTTCGTCGGCCAGGGGGCCCCAACATTCGGGTCCAGGTCGCCGGATCCGACGCCGATGAAGTCGTCCAAGTCGCCGAAGTCGGATTGAGCGAAGAGCGACGTCTGAGGGGGAGCGCGGGGCGTTCGCGTAATTTCTTCATTTCGCCGCCAGGTGCAAACTTCAACATGGCCGCATGCAGGACTTCCGCTCGCAGGCCTCGTGCTCGGCAGGTCGCTGGTCGGCTGGTCGTCCACGATGACTCATTTGCGCCAGCGCCGGGCGAGGCGGCCTCGTTTTCTGCAACAGCGGTAGGAACAAGAAAAACGGTGCATTAACGACTGCAACGAAAAACGGCCGGCGAACGTGTCACACGCACACTCACCCTCACACCCAGACGCCCCCTCGTCCTCTCTCGTTCGGTCTCTCGGGCCCACCTCCTTCCTTCCTCTCTGTCTCACTCTCTGGCGCACTCCTTCCCCTCGCAGCCACGGTCAATAAATCACCGTGTAAATTGCTTCATAAAAAGCGTCAGCTCGAGATTCGCTCTTCACGTGCCGCACGCCCAAGCGAGCGGTGGCCGGGCGCCCGGCGACACCCTGAGCCACATCGCGGCTGAGACGCGGGACGACTGGGACGACGACAACGCCGCATGCAACACGCCACGGAGCGCGAACTTCGCGGAGCGATGCGAACAACAAGCGATGGCGGAGGATCGCGAGCCGGCAGTCGGGGCCGGGAGTCGGGATCCAGAAGCCGGGCCCATTAGGCGTAATTGCATGGCGGTGCCGCATGCAACGGCCCAGCGCGGCCCTCGCGGCCACCTCGACCCCCCTGAGGAGGCCCACACTGGACCCCCTCGAAGTTCCTGCATCGGCCTGCCGGGATCGACGGTTTCTGGGACAAACACGCACCGGGCTCCCGGCGACCTCCACCTGTTCGACGGGAGTGGGCAACGCTTGGCCGACGCGGAGGAAGGCAGGGAGAATCGTCGGAATGCATCAAACTTCGTTGACGAATCGCGGAGCTGAGGGAGGTCGCTTCGAGATTCCTGCTCCAAAGTTCACGAAACGCTCGAAGACACATGTGTCGGAATACGGGAGGCAGGGCGAGGGAATTCCGGGAACACCTTGTGACCAGGCGGCGAAGCCAACCACGAAGATCGCAAATTGGACAACTTTCTCGAGGAGAGAGGGAAAAAGAAAGAAAAACTAAATTCTGCCAAGTTGCTGAAGGAAACACTGAAGGCGACGGAGGCTGCAGGTGAAAGAAACTGAAGACGAAGGAGGCTGAGGGCGAAGGCGAAGGCGCAGGAAGCTCCCTGGTCCGGCCGGGAACGGCATCCTCTGAGCTGTCCGTGGGGCACCGACGAGGAGGGCAGAAGCACCTCGTTATCGGGCGTCGAAATCAACGCACTCCAGGCGGCCCCACCCGACCCATCACCGGCACCGGAGCCCGACGCAGCTCGCCATCAAATATCAATTTAAGTTTCGAAGGACTTTCCGCGCCCAGCACTTGCGCCTCCACGCACTCGATTGAATTTTCCCGCCCCCGGCGCCTTCCCGCAGTCGCGGTGGCTGCTCGTGTTGCGGCCTCCCGGAGCCCCGCGTCCCGCCGCCGCCCGCGCACCCGGACGCAAGGGTTAAGTGACTACGCAGAACTTTTACATTTTTTTTGCATTTTCTTACTTCGGCGCGGCAAATAAACGGGCAAGGACGACGGGGAGGGAGAAGGGGTCGGGATGGGTCGGGTTCGGTTCGGTTTGCCGAGGCGAGCTGAAGGTGGGGGCGACGACGGTGGGCGAAGACAAACTGACGTTGATTGGAAAATTTATTCATGTCCTGCGAAGGACGAGCGAAAGCACTCCAGGGACGCCGGCGGGACGGGCGGCGGCATCAACTCAAAATATACTTATTTACAAAAGTTTTGTCAGAAATCAACTTTCGGAGCCGAGACCCGCCCAGACCGCCCAGCCCGCCGCGCCACAGCTCGCTTTTCCAGGGGACTCGGGACCCAAAAGTCAGGAAAGCATTTTTTCTTCCTTCGCCGGTCGTCGTTGTTGTGGAAGACGTTGTTGTTGTTATTGTTGAAGATGCTTGTTGTCGTTTTGTTGTTGTTGTTATTCTTGTTGAAGCGAAAGGATACAAAGCGAAAGTTTCAGCGCTGAAAGGATTTTTGTTTTAGCCTTTTGGCTGCCTTCGCTCTTCTTATTACCGTTGTTGTTGCTGTTGTTGTTGTTGTTGTTGCAGCCGTTGTTGCTGTTCTTGCTCTTGTTCAACTTTCTTTTGTTTGTAGTGGTTGTAGGTACTGGTTGTTGTTGTCGCTCCCGCCGTCGTCGTCCTCGTCGTTGTCTTCGCTCCATGCAAAACGATTCCATCATAAATTCTCGATCTCGCTCTCGCTCCGCGCCCGACTCGCGGCCAGCTGCTGACAGGCAGGGCCGGGGCGGGCCAGGTCGGCGGAGAGGGGGGAGGGGGAGCGGTGAGAGGGTTGGGGCTCGGTCGCGGCTCCCTCGCAACTCCAATCGCAATTTCGCACGCAATGAAACTTTTGTTGAGCGTCAATTGGCAGAATAAAATATTGAAGAGTTCGCCGTCGCCACTCAACCTCCGCCAGCCACGCCCCTGCACCCACCGCCCCCCACCCCTCGCACCGGATGCAGCTCCAGGGTGCTCGCGCTGCCCGCTGTCTTCGGTTTTTCTCCCCGCTGTTGCCTTGTTTTCGTTTCTGCTGTTGTTGTTTAAACAAACTATTCGAGCCTTAATTGGATGTGGGCTGAAGTTGCTGAAGTTGTGGGCCGCGGCCGGAGGAGGGCCGAGAGGACCAGGACAGCGGCCAGGACGAGGTGGAAGTGGAAGGGGTCGACGGCGGGAGGACGAAACTTTAATGAACTTTCCCGCTTTGTTTGCGGATCTTTAAGGAGCTCGATCTTGACGCTCGCCGGTCCTGTTGATGTTGCAGTTGCTGTTGCCGTTGCCTCTTCATTGTTGCCTTTGATGCCGCTGCCGCTGCCGCCGCTGCTGCTGTTTGAGCTGCGGACGTTTCGGGCTTCCGCGGCTTCGGGGCTCGCCGGATCACGCGGCGCTCTGGAGGGTCGGCCACGTTATCGCAGCCGCGACCAGCAGCCGGCGACCGGGAAGCCCGAGGTCGGTCGGTCACTCGAAGCAATTATCGGCGCTGGCCGCAAGTTGAGCGTTTAATGGACGCACACAATCCATCGGAAACTTTTAATATCTCCGCCCCCGATGCCCTCGTACTCGGCCTCGCCCCCGCCCTCGCCCTCGCCCTGGCCCTCGGACGTCCAGCCCTCGCCGCGCCGGACGCAGAGCCCGCAAAGTGCATTTTTGCAGAAAAGTTTCCTAATCCACATGTTTATGGCCCGCACATGGCCCTTCATGGACCGGGGCTGCTGCAGCCCGGCGGTGCCGAGGACGCCGAGAACGACCGCAGAGGGGGCGGGGCCGAACTTTCATAATTGAGCAATCGCCCGGAATTTATGGTTCGGATTTGAGTTCCCGAGGCGAGTTTCTTCCGGGCGACAGTGGCCGAAGGAGCGGTGGAGAGGGAGGGAGGGAGGTAGAGATGTAGGGAGACAGAGGGAGGCGAGACAGTCGAAGGACAGACGGACGGACGGACGGACGGACTCGCCTCGTCCGCGCACTCGCATGTTTTAATTAAATTTTTATTTTTATTTCGGCTTCGCCGGGTCGTGGCTGTGATGACATTTTTGTTGTTGTCGTGTACTGGTTGTTGTTGTTCTTGTTGTGGCATTTCGTGTAGCTGCACTGTTGTTGTAATTCTGCGGCCGTTGTTGTTTTTCAATTTGCGTCGCTCGGTCGCGCGGCAATTAAAACGAAAAAAACAGGACGGATGAAATTTCGCCGCTTGGACATGACAGAGCGCGCCGACCGCAAATCGAACACACGGCGCACGCACACCAGCACAAGCACACATGGACACACACACACACACACACACACGCGTGCACTGCACGCTCGCAGCCTAAGCTAACCGCAACGCGACACACACACAGCCACACACGTGCTCATGCTCACGCTCGTGTCCTCGCTGGCTCCGGCTGCCAAATTGATACCTTCATCCGCAGGACTTCGCCGCGCCTGCGAAGGCCCCGGGGCGCGGAGGCCGCGGAGGCCGCGGAGGCCGCTGCGGCAGGGGCGGGCTCGAAAACATAAACTTTCGAATTTTTCGCAGTTGCGAGCCCGACCGACATTTCCGGCGACGAGGGCCGCGCCGCCAGGTGGGGCCACGGTCTGGCCCACGTCGGACGCGGCGCTGTCGGCGACAAACTCGCGGTCGGACGGAGGGACGGACGAACGAGCGGACGGACAGACGGACAGCCGGACGGACAGCCGGACGGACAGCCGGACGGACAGCAGGACGGACGCTCGGGGGCGGGCGGTCGTCGACGGTGTTTGCTTGGGATGTGAGACGCTTGTTTGTCCACGTGTGGATGTGGTTGGCTCGAGTCTCTCCGCGTGTGTGTGCGTGCGTGTTTGTGAGTGTGCGTGTGTGTGTGTGTGTGGAGGGATAACATTGAAATGTAAATTCCGTGTGATTTAGAACTTCAAAATGAACGCCGTCCTCAGACCCGCGGCCGCTCCCGGCCCCACGCCGTCAACCGTTTCGTCCAACCGCCAGCCGCCGTCCGCCGTCGCCCCGCCGCGACGACAGCGAGGCGAAAAAGTTCCGTTCGACACAACCTCAACAGCCACGTGGGTTGCCGGCAAATAAATTTGCGGTCGGCTGTCCTTGTTCGGCCTCCGCAGTCAGCGTCGCCGGCCTTCTTTGGTACCGATTGTTGGCGTTGTAGTCGTATTGGCCGGTGTTGTCAGAGGTGTTTTTGTTGGCGGGGATCGGTGTTGGTGTTGGTGTTGGTGTTAGTGGCGGAGTCACCTTATCTAATTTATATGCGAAATAATGCGGAGCCGGAAAACTTTATGCAAATCGCACAAGAAAATTACGACGGACGGGGTGCGGGTGGGCCGAATGGAGCGAGGCACAGCCGGGCGGAGCGACAGACCAGGGCGAACGGAAGGACGGACGGCGGCGGCGGCGGCGGCAGATGACAACTGTGACAACTTTTTAATTAGTCCCCGCAGCCGCCCGCCGGCACGGCAGGCTCCGAGTCCGCCTCGGGCGCGTCCTGCGGTCCGGGTGACATGTGTTAAATTATGCAGGACGAACCGGCCGAGCGGCAGTCGGGGGTCGGCCACAACTAATGAGCGGGGAGGCCGCTCGCCCACCGCCCCGGTCTGGCCCCGGGAGTCGAGAGCGAGGCCAGCCGGAGACCGCTCGAGGTCGATGGCGGTGATGGGGGCGAGGGACAGGGCCAGGAAGAAGTTGAGGGCGAGAGGATGAGACGACGAGAGCAAGGGCGAGGACGAGAAGGACGAGGACGTGGACACGAACGAGGACAAGGACGAGAACGTGAACAGACGTGAGGACAAGGGCGAGGACGCGCCGTGTGCTCGGCAGCCTCCGTCGCTGCCGGTGGCGCCGACCTCCGGCCCCACCCGCCTGCGCCGCCGTGTGATCCGCAACATTTGGCGCAACATCGGCACGTCATGTCGGAAGGAGCCGCCCCCGGTTCACCCGCGTCCCGCTCCTCCTCCCTGCCCCAAGCGACGTCCACGAGCCTCGGCCCGGCCCGGCCCCAGGCCTGTGAGTTGCAGTTTTTCGACAGCGTCAGGGGCGGCGACGACGACGGCCCGACTGCGGCCGCGGCTGCTGGGTTCGGCCAGCATCCTCCGGCCCAGGCAGGACATTTGCATATCCCGGCCGCTCGCCCGGACTGGCGGCCTCGAGGGGCTGAGTCGGGGCGGCGGCGGGATCGGGTTCAGGGGGCGGCCGGCGGTCGGCAGGCTTCGATTGGCGCGGCGGGCGCCTGTTCATCTGTTGTCAGCTGTCACCTCGAGGACTTAACATGTCTACCCCGGGCTGTCGGTGTGTGCCACACACGCACACACACACACACAGACACAGACCATGGCACGTCCTCGCTCGCACCCTCGAACTCAGACTCCGGCTCAGTCTCGGGCTCAGACGACGACGACGCCGTGCCGTTGCCGACTCGGCCGCGGACCCCGGGGAGCGGCCGCCGATCCCGTCACCGCCGGTCGAGTCGAGTCCCGGAAGCCCAGAGCAGGGCCGAGCAGATCGGGGGAGCTCCGTCGGCACGGCCGCGTCTCCGCCCCCGCCTCCGTCCCTGGCTCGTGGCGTCCGTCGCGGTCCGCTGGGACCGGCGGGCGGTCCCGACATCGGCCGCTTCCGGCGGACGAGCGGACCGACTGGGGACCGAAGACTCTCCCTCTCTCTCTCTCTCTCTCCCCCTCCATCTCCCTCTCCTTCTCACTCTGCCACTGTCTCCCACTCCCACTGCCTCTCCCGAGCCCGGTGTGGGCGGCATCGACGCCCTCGAACCCCGAGTGGCGCGACTGGGTCCGAGGAATTCTTTTGATTTTTGAACAAACCCGTGCCGAGTCGAGCGCCAACACACGCACACAAAGGCACCTCAGACACGCACACATCGCAGGGCACTCGCCCACAGACACACGACGACGGCAATCGTAATCCCTGGAAACAAATTACAACTCGTCGAGCGCAACAAAAATTAGATTATTCAGCGCCAGGGCCCGGCCCGGCCCGAGCCCGGAGCCACCGAGCCCCGGTGCATCGCATGCCGCTTCACACACTCACACACACACACACACACACAGAGAGAGACGGGACCACGCACGAGCTCACACATGGATGCCTGCACGCACTGGCGAACTTCCGCCGCGGCGCATTGTCGGGGTTGCATGTGTGCATCTGTCTGTGTGTGGCTGTGCGTTTATGTTTGCAGACATACGTTTAACGCTTGCTTTAATCCTTTTCGCAATTAAACCCACCGACGACGACGACGACGGCGGAGGACGGAGGACGCGGGCGGGCCTCGGACCGACGTCGAGAACCAGCAGGAGGACGAGGACAGGACGAGGAGCCGGAGCAGGACCAGAGCCGGGCCGCCCACGACGCAGGGCCGCGTCCAGGGCTCGACATGGTAACCGCCGTGAAGCCCGCGCCTCTCCCTCCCGCTCCCGTGTTGATATTTCTTTGGCCGGGCGACGCAAGAAGCCGAGCCGGGTGCCGGGCCGAGGGCCGGAACAACTGGCGCGTCCGCTGGCACTTGGGCCGCATCCCTGCTCGTTATGCAAATGCAGCGGCCAGAGGAAGAGGAGAGGAGGGACAGGGGCGGGGGCGTCCGTCAACAGTCGCTCAACTGCGTTTACCTGGTCATTTTGTCACTTCTGCTGCGTATTTGCTGCTCCGAGTGCCGGGCCCTCGTCCTCGTCCTCGGTCAGTCCCAGGGCCGAGCCTTTGTCGCCGGGCCGGCTGCCGCTGCCTGGTCGACAAGTGTGTGCATTGTGTGTCAGCGTGAGTGTGTGAGCCGGCTGTGTGCGTGCGTGGACTTAAACACATCTGTGTGGCGAGGCTGCAAAGCAAACAGCACAGCGAAGCCTGCCGTCGTCACCCCCGGCCACGGGCCACGGGGCCTGCGGCGTCCTTTGCCATGCCTCGCTGTTTGCCCACGTCTGCCCCGCAGCCAGCGCCCCCGCTCGTTGGCCGTTGGTCGCTCGCCCACCCATGACCAACTGTGCGGCGAAAACGCATTCAAATGTTGATTGCGATTTCCATTCGAGGGCCTCGTTTGCGCCATTCAGCCCGTGTCCAGGTCCTGCTGCAGCTCCAGCTCCAGCTCGTCCGGCTCGTCCTGTCCTCGCCACATCCACCACGTCCTCGGAGCCGTAGCCGGAGCCAGCGCAGCGTGAAGACCCAACGACACCCCTGGCCCTGGTCCTGGTCCGCCGTCGCTTCGCCTCTCAGGTCGTCCGCTCAGCCCACCAAATGCAGAGTGCAAAAAAGAACAAACCGCTATCTCAGCCACATCCTGATCCCCATCCACATCAGCCGACCCGGCCCCTCACCCGCCAAGCGCCACAAACCCCCCGTCGCCCGCTCACTTCCGGCCCACAGCCACTCATCAATGCCGCATGATGACCAACATTACCTTGTTGTGTGGCGCAACTTTATTGAATTATGAGAGCGAACAATGTCCGCCGATTGCTCCTCTCTCGCTCTCCCTCTCCGCCTCCCTCTCCGCCTCCCTCTCTTCGACCCGCTCCTCCTCGTGGCCTCGTCCAGTCCTCGCCGTCCTCTGTCGTGCCGCCGGCGTCGCTTTTGCGGCCGAGGCTCTTTCGGTCGCAGGCCGGCCAGCGTTTTTTCCCTCCCCTCCCACCGACGCCTCGTGGCTCGTCGTCGTGGTGGTTTCGCCATGGCTGGTGTTGCTCTTGTTGTTGTCGTCGTTGTTTTGTTGGAAATTGCATGCCATATAAATGTCAATTAGCTAATGGCCAGTAATGTGCCGATGGCCCCCGCCCGACGACTGGCCGGCGGTCGGTCTCGGGTTTCGTCCATTCGACACGGCGAATAAATTCCAATCAACGTGGGCGGCTGGCGCGAGGAAGGGGCGTGGGTCGCGGACGCGAGGTCGGCCGGAATGTAGGAAGAGCTCTGGACAAATTCTGCATCGACTGCATACATCAAAGGCGACCCTGGCTCGTTCCAGGCAGCGGATCGCGGGGCCGGGGCCCAGGAATCCGGATCTACAACCACGATCGGGAAGTCAATTTATTTAAATTCCAACTGCATCAGAAATTTTCGACTTTTCTTCGGGTGCACGAAAATCTAGTCTTCCAACCTTTGAGTTCCGATCGATCTTTTTCGGAAAAAGATTCGGACTCGGTCCTTTGATCAACTTTGGTTTTGCTTATCGAGGGATTGAAGACAGATCCACAATATTGTAAATGACTAAAATAAAAAATCATTAAATTGAAATGCGACTTAAATATTTTCAAATATCGATGTGATTTATTCAAACGATGTGATATTCAAACACTATACTTCATAAAGTCGACATCGACTTCTTCCTGAGTCCTTCACCTCCCAGCGATTCCGGGCCGAGTTGGGGCGCCCGTCGCCTCCCGCAGAGGGGCGACTGCCTTGCGCTTGGCGGCGACCCAACGCCGTGTTGAGGTTTTGTGCGATGTACGAGTCTGTTGTCTGTCAGTTGCCAAGTGCTCTGAGGCCGACCCCATGAGGGTCGACTTTGTCACCCCCACTCTCCGCGGGTCTCCGCTCTCTCCCCCCGTGGCCAGGGATGCGACTCCGCCTGACGCAGACGAAGGCGATCGTCGCGGAGTCGCCGAGTTGTCAGTCGGCAGCGCAAGGGCGACCGCCGCAGTCCCCAGGGCTCCAGCGCCGTCTTCGGGGCGATGCGTCCCGACCCCAGCGACCAGCGACCGCAGCGACAACCGCCAATTGAGTGGCCGTTGACTCCCGGACGCCAGGTGTTCCGACGGCTCGACACTGATTGAGACGTTCGTCGGCTGAAGCGGGGCGGGGCGGGCCGGTGTCGGCGTCTCCTGTAATTGGGCCCCACTGCAGCGCTCCGGAACTGTCGAAGTGCATGGCACGGGCAGGGGCGGGGCTCGGCTGATTGGCAGGTCGGCAGCTCGGCGGTCGGGGGGTCGGGGGGTCGGCCGGTCTTCGGCCGGCGAGGTTCGCTAATAAAGTCATTACAGCGGCCTGCACCGGGCGCGGTTGACGTGCCGCGGGCGCCTCTAATGCCGGGAATTAAGTCCACGCCAGGTGGCGCCGCCGTGCACCGGCTCCCGGCGGCGCACGAGCCGGCAACGCCTCGCCATACGAGCCATTCTTCCAAAGCGGATGCAAATTGAGAGAAGGCGGCCCGAAACGACCTGGAAGACGGAGAGAGGGGCGAGGGAAAGCGAGAGTGGACCCCACTGACCCATTTCGCCGTGCTGCGGGGCCCCTGCCCGGGTCCGCGGGTGCAAATTGCAATTTCCGAAGACTCTCCGACAAAGGACCTCGATGGGACCGAGAGGAAGCCGGAAGCGGGACCGTGAAGGGAACCGGGAGAGGACCAGACGAGCCAGTGCATGAAGTTTTTCGCCCGGAGCCTTCGCTTTGCCGCACCTGCGGTCGACCTGATGGTGCGACGGACGGGCGAGGGTCGTAATTAAAAGCGAGCTCATTAGGCGGCGGGCGGGCGAGTGGAGAAATCGCGCCCCTCGAACTCCTCCTCGTCCTCCTCCTCGTCCTCGTCCTGGTCCCCAGTGCGGGCTCCAATCGCGGCGAGGCGCCACCCGATCGATGCACGCAGCCGCCCTCGTCAGCAGCCAAACGAGGTCCGCCCGCCACGTCCTCCGCTCGCTTGTGGGCGGACGGACGGACAGGTGGGGGTGGCAAACAAGACGCACGGCAAAGGCAAACAGACCACGGTGCGATGGAGCGCGGAGTCGAGTGAGTCGGGGGGGGGGGGGGCTGCTGGCGACGGTGGGGCGCCGGGTTCGGGGCTGTTTGCGCTCGGGTTTGTTTGCGGGGTTCGAAAAACGCTCGGCTTGCTCGGAGAGGGTCAATATTTGTTGTGTTGTGTTGTGTTCGCCATGCACCCGACCGACCGACCCTCCCTGCCGCGATCCGCCGTCCTCTCCCTCCCTTGCGTGGCTGCGGAATAGGGGAAGCTTGCGTTGTTGTTGTTGTTGTCCGGCCCCAGCTCGTCCTGGCCGTCGCGCTCGTGCTCTCGCGGCCGAGAGGGAAATTGGATTTCACCGATGTTATTGAAATTCGAGCGCCCTCCACGCGAACCGCAAAAATCAATCAAAATGCAATGAAACTGTCAATTACGCCCCACCCCTGGCACCCCGGCCGCCCCGGCCGTCACTCGCCACGGATCCAATTACAGTCGACATCGCCATTGTGCGCCATTTTTGAAAATTACGCAAAATGCGCCCCTCCCTGCCGCGTCCTCGGCCCCGCCCGCCGTGCGCCTCCACCTGGCGCCGCGCCGGATCCCGACGCACTCAGCGCGAACACCTCGAGCGGCAAAAGCAATTTCGAGGCGGCTCCAGCGGTGTCGGCTGCAGGGAGGGGCCAGGGAGGGCAGCTCGCTCCATGCAGACGGTGCTGGGGATGCACGGCGCGGCGCAAATGGAAGCCCGAAGTGTGCGTGACGGACGGACGGACGCCGCAGTTGATGGAGTCGTCGATTGCCGAAATGCCTGTGACGTGTGACACTAGGGAGGGGCGTGGCTCAGCCCACTTGACATCCCGCGGCCCCCACGCGACTCGACGCGTGCCTGTCGCGCTCAAGAGAAGTCCTTGAAGCGAGTGGCTTCCGCCCAGCTCCCAATTTCACGCCCGCCGATGGAATTATTAAATAAAAACCTCGCCGCCGCCGCTGCCGCCTGCCAATTAGGAAAATATGTGTCACCGTCACGACGCCGACGCCCGGATGCGATGGCGGAGGCGGAGGGGCGCCGTCTTGTTCCGGTGTAATGAGGCGAGGACGCGGCTCCAACGCACTCACACACTCAGGCACCCCGGTGCGTGGGGTCCCGCTTGCAAATTGCGAGCACCTGGAGCGACTGACAGAGAGCGCGGCTGGGATTGAGCGGGCGAGGGGGCGAGAGGGAGAAGGGTAGTTTCGTTAATTTCGTCGGTTGATTGCGATGATGAGTTTATTGGCACCCGCTGCTCCGCCGGCGACCGCGCACCAGCGAGGGGGGCACGCGACGCGGCCTGGGCTGGAGGGCGCTTGTGGCCCGGCTGAGTGGTGCTTATGACACCTGCGGGTGCTGCTTTTAATCACAGAAATTTCCATTTAGGATCGGTCGGAGCGTTTGAGTGCGCTTGAAGTGCGTCTTCGGTCGTTGTCTCCAGGCGTCCGCCACTCGTCGCCTCCCGCACTCTGTGGGTGTTTCGGCGTGGAATTTAATTAACATCATTATTTCCCGGCGACAGGGCGAGCGCGACACGACAAGCGACGCGACCAGCCGCAAGTCAGTTTCACAAGCCAAGTTTCACAGTTCCACGACGTCCATTTACGGAGATTGCTTGCTAGCATGATCAAAATGTATGAAAGGATGTGTGATTACTTCACTAGACTTGCAAATTCACGTAAATAAAATGCCTTAAATGGCCTTCGAGCAGGGGAGGATCTGCAGGTCCAGCGGCTACCGATCACGGGGAGCAGGGACGGGCGGGGAGCAGGAGTCGAGGCGGCTTCCACGACGTCCATCTTCCTGCCGTCCGCCGCTCCGGCTCTCCGGGCGCGGCAGATGCAGGGAAGGTCTTAAGAGACTCACGTCGAATCGGCGCGGGGAGCGCGCCGAGGGGCGGATAATTAGCAACATGTGCAGCGAACGACGTGCCACGCCCATATTTCAGTGGAAATCGCCTCATTTGTCCGCCGCCCCACACCCCGCACCCTACACCCCGCACGCCGTACGCCGCGGCTTCGGAATTAATCAATTTGATGCATTCGCTGCACAATTTAATTTTCGTAGCAGCGGACGGAAATTAATGTGGCCCGGTGGCGGTGGCCAGGGGGTCGGATTAAGTCCTCTCCGAGACGCCGCCGCCGGGGTGGGGCGCCATCTGTTCGCAGTGCCAGCGACTGGGTGGCGATGGTGGTGGTGGTGTCGCCACCCACCCCGGGCCGGCCGAGGACGCTTTGAAGTCCGCAGCAGCAGGAGAGCAAATGCACATCAATCGCCGCCACCACAACCCGAAGGAGCGTCGAAGGAAAAACAAAGACCGACCCCGGGCAGGGAGGAGAGGAGGAGGGCGAGGGGTAGGGAAAATCGCCCGCAAGGACGATTATCCGAGCCGCGCGCTCTTGCAGTAATTGAATGCAATCTGGATTTCGTGCTCGGCTGCCTGAGCTCAAAGTCCGCCCCCGCCCCCGCCTCCTCTCCGCCACCCTCGCACATCGTCAAAAGAGCGGGCGGCAGGGGCCGAGAGCGCCGGGTCGGCGACTGGGACCGGGCCGTGTGGCGCACACACTCGGCCGCCTTCCGGTGCACTCCCTGGACTCGCCACTGGGCAAACACTCTCGGCTAAGCGCTGCGGAAGGCCAGAGGCCGGAGCCTAAACAACGACCCGAACCCCAGCCCGACGCCCAACCACAACGCCGCCAATCGCCGATTCCATTAACCTCTTTTCCAACTGCAGCCTCGTCCTCCTGATTCTGCGACGACACACGGCGTCCTCCGAGTGTCCGCCACGGCCCAAACTCGCCATCGCCATCGCATCGCGTCGACGAGACCCGTCCATCAATCTTCAGAGTGCTCGCAGCGCCCCGCACCGCCCGGGTTCGCCCTGTCGCACTTAATTATCCGACCGACCCCACCCAGTCCAGTGTCCTGGTGTATCCATTGATCCCGGCGTCACCTGCGAGCCGTCCAGGGTCCGGGGCCGGAGTCCGCAGCATTGAATGCGACATCTGTAGACGTCTGCTGGCTGTCAGGACTTCGTTATTGGATTCTCCATCGCCTCTCGCTGCTCACACTCCCTCCCCACCCCATCCCATTCATTCGCTCGCCCGCTAGTTCTTTATTGGGATTGACGACTCACTTGTCGCCCCACCCCATCCACCTGCCAGCCCGGATGAGCGTCGAGTGCCGCCAACCCTCCACTCGCACACACAGACAGCCGGACAGACAGAGAGAGAGAGAACGAAAGAAAACGAGGACACGCTTACTTAGTCGCAGATGCTTTATTCCGTCACTTGGCCGCGTCGACCCGCTCGAGCCCCAGCCAGAAGTCGCCCTCCAGGCCCAGGATGAACGAGTTCGAGTCGGGCTTCTTCTCGGCCAGCGTGCGGGCGGTGCTGACGACGCGGAACCGCCGCAGGACCTCGACCAGGGCCGTCTTCACCTCGAAGAGCCCCATGCGCATGCCTGCAGAGAGAGAGAGAGAGATAGAGAGAGCAAGACTCGATTTAGCAAGGATCCGACGTCGACGGCGTCCGTCGCCCTCACCTAGGCAGATCCTGGGCCCGTTGCCGAAGGGCATGAAGACGCCCTGCCTGGTCAGCTCCACGTGGGCGCCGCCGTCGAAGCGCTCGGGGCTGTAGTCGTAGGGGCGCGGGAAGTAGTCGGGGTCGTGGTGGTACGAGAACACGGGGATCGTGACCACCGAGTCCCTGGCCACCGGGATGCTGCGCCCGCCCTCCACCTGCAGCGTCGTCGGCTCCGTGCAGATGCGCGAGAACATCGGGATCGGCGTGATCAAGCGGATGGTCTCTGGGGGACGACAACGACAACGACAACGAAAACGACAGAGAAGTGATCATTGACCACGGGTCAGCCCTTGGCCCCCTCGCCACTCACCGTGCACGCACTGGTCCAGGTAGGGCAGCCCGGTCAGGTCCTCGAAGCCCAGGAAGCCGTCCTCGCCCAGGTGCTGCCGGATCTCGGCGCGCAGCCGGTCCTGGGCCGCCTGATTCCGCGCCAGCTGCAACCGAGAGGGGGATTAGCAGAGGAAGTGAGGATCGAACGGTGAGGCCTCACGTAGAACAGGGTGTGGCAGAGGACGGTGCCCGACGTCTCGAAGCCGTCGAGCATGGCGGTCAGCACGTGGCCCATGACGTCGTCGTGCCCGAGGCGCTTCTTCTCCTGCAGCTGCAGCACGTGGTTGAGGAAGTCGGCGCGGCCCAGTTGGTTGCCAGCGGGGGCGGAGGCGGAGGCGGACGAGGACGAGCTACTCTGGCGCATGGCCACCGCGTCCTTGGTGAGCTGCGAGAAGAAGCGGTCGGTCTCCTCGGGGAAGAAGCGGGTGCCTGTGAGCCGGGCCACCGAGGGCACCAGGTGCAGCGAGAAGTAGCGGCCGACGGCCACGAAGGACTGTTCCAGCATCTTGCGGCCCATCTGCACGATGGCGTTCGGCTCCGGCGGCCCCTCCAGGGCGCCGGCGTCGATGCCCCACAGGAAGTCGCCCATGACGTTGGCCGTGAAGCGGTAGGCCAGCTGCAACGACAGAGCTGCATCAGAGCGGCGCCCAGGACGAGCCACACCTCGTACTCACGTCCTTCGCCTCCACCTCGGAGCGGTCGCCGGGCACGAGGTGCCCCAGATAGGCGCCCAGCTTCGCCGCACTCGCCTTCCAGATCGGGTACGCCTGGCTGAGCTGGAACGAGGAGACCACGACGATGATGACATGATACATGATGGACGCCACCCACCTTGTTCGAGGTCAGGCCCGCCAGGGCGTCGGCGCGCCGGACCTTCCACTCCTCGCCGGTGGTGAAGAAGGGGTTGCGGGCGGCGAACTTGTCGGCGGCCGGGTTCATCACCCAGCGGCTGGCCGTGTTGTCGCGGAAGCGTCGGAAGTCGGTGACCATCACGTGGTAGGCCAGCTTCGGGTCGAGGATCAGCAGCTCCGGGCTGCGGGTCATGAAGACGCCGATCGCGTGGTGCTTCGCCTTGTACTCACTGTCGGGACGGAGACACACAGGGATGAAACCAGCTCAGCGGCCGTCGGCACTGACCGAGACTCACGTGTAGACCTCGTCGATGTCGTAGATGATGTGGCGCTCGTTGGTGAGCACGCTCGGGAAGTTGCCGTAGGCCAGCCGCGGCTTGGGCCCGGCCACCCCCAGCCGGGTCCAGTGGTCCAGGTGGAGCGTGAGGTAGCGGTAGAGCAGCAGAAGCAGGGCCACGGCCACGGCCAGGCCGGACGTCACCAACAGCCCGTCGTCGGTCATCGCGCTCGGCAGGTGTTCGCACTTGAGGAGGTTGATAGCAACTGGCGAGTTGCCTCCGCGGTCCCACGCGCCGATTCAACCAGTCACGGAGGGCCTTGAGGGGTCGGGTGGGGGTCGGCGACCATCGGCTGTTGATAACGCGCTCCGATCTGCCAGTTTGCCTCTGTTTGTTCTGAGTAGTGCTGGGGCAGTGTGAACTTGATAGAGCGAGGTGATACAAAAGCTACAAATTATCGCACATTAGCCCAGCCCACCCAGGGATCTCCTTCCGAAAGTGGGTCTTGTAGATAAACGCTCCTATCTCTCGGGAGGAAATAATTTTTTTAAATTTTATTTTATTGTTTCCCTAACATTATTATCTATTTTTGTATTTTTTTGCTGACAAAGTTGAGAGCCTTTTTTTATTTCAACCGATTCTATACATTTTTGATCAATCTGTAATTTTCCGCATTTCTTCCATTTACGTCAACCTGTTACGATTATCGCTGACTCTAATTGATATTTTTGCATAATGTTCACAAGGTCTTGACCAGTGCATTAAATATATTGAATTTAATGTTCACAATAACACTTTATGCGCATTTATAACATTTTCTTAAGTTTTGTCTCGTTTTACGATTTGAACACCAGAAATCACTACAGTCGACATTTTTAAATCAATATCAAAATATGTATTTTTTTTCATTTCTCAAACTATTTTTATTGATAACTATTGAATTAAAAATAGAGATAGTTGTATATCAATATGAAAAATAAGTTCATAAAAACTCATATTAGATCATTTTCTTATCAATGCTTTGGGTGGAGTTTTTCCACCAGCACGATCTCGATCTCGATGTGTAGCGCGCATCGCGGGCCGGGTCGACCCACCAGTCGGCTGCAGATGGGCCCGCGGCTTATCACCGATTGCACCATCGGGTCAGGCCTTATCGCCCGACCCGCTCCGGCGCACGGAGCTCGCGAGCTGGGAGCAGCTCGTCGCCCAGACCCGAGCCAGTGCTGAGTGAGCAACATGTCGATGTCGGCCACCGTCCCGCTGATCCTGGCCACGGCCGGCCTGTGCCTGCTGCTGGGCGCCGCCGCGGCCGTCGCGTTCCTGCGCTGGAGGCTGGGCCACTGGAGGAGGCGCGGCGTGGCGGGGCCGCGGCCGCACCTGCTCCGCGGCACCTTCCCGCGGACGAGCGCCGGCGAGTGCAACCTGGTGGAGGAGCTGCACGAACTCTACCTGTGGGTGTCGGACAACAACAGAAACAACTCTCTCCCTCTCTCTCTCCCTCTCTAACCACCTTCGTCGCCTTCCAGAGCGCACAAGGCCGCCCACCAGGTCATCGGGGTCTTCGCCGCCCACAGCCCCAAGCTGTTCGTCCTGGACCCCCGCGTCGCCACCGACGTCCTGACGCAGAACTTCAGCTGCTTCCGCGACAACGAGTCCTCCAAATGGGTAAGCTCGATCCCAGATTCGCCTTCTCACTCTGCCCGCTCCACTCCCTCCCGCAGACGACTGCCGCGGCCGAGAAGCTGCGGCCCTGCAGCCCCTTCGTGTCCACGGGCGAGGACTGGAGGAAGCGCCGGGCCGAGTTGACGCCCGCCCTGACCTCGATCCGCGTGAGTATCGGGCGAGGGGGCCTCGAGCAAGGGTTCAGTGATTCGATTGTTGTTGCCCTCGGCAGCTGCGCGCCTCCCACCCCGCCCTGCGCCGCTGCGCCGCCCGCCTCGTGGCCCACCTGGAGACCCGCCAGGCCCCGGACCTCGTCGACGCCAAGGAGGTTCGACTTTTCTCACCCCTCACCCCTTCCTTCCCGCCATTCATCGGTCGCATCCGGTCTGTTCCCAGGTCGCCAACCGCTTCACCGCCCAGTTCATGGCCGCCTTCATCTGGGGCCTCGAGGTCGACGCCTTCGCCGCCGAGACGGACGTCGCCGCCTGCCCCCTGCTGCCGCACGCCCGCGCCATGATCGCCCAGGCCCTCGCCTGCGTCCGCCACTACGGCCGGACGGCGGCCTGGCCCTGGCTGCGCCGCCTGGCCCCGGTTCGCTTCTTCCCGCCCGCCGCGGACCATTTCTTCCTGGGCCTCGCCGCCACCGCCGCCGCCTCCTCCGCCCCGCGCGGCACCGTCCTCGACCACCTGCTGCAGCTGCGGGCCAAGAGGCCCCTGGGCGCGGAGCTGGTCGCCGGCCACACGACGACCGTCCTGATCGACGGCTTCGAGACGGGCGCCATCCTGATCGCCCACTGCCTGCTGCTGGTGAGCGAACGAAGTCATCGGGACTCGCGATCACGATCCAGTTCCAGATCCTGATCCCAGTCCTGATCACGATCCCGACCCAGAACCTGAGCCCTTCCCACTCTCCCCTCTCGTTGCAGCTGGGCCGGGACCAGCGCGTCCAGCAGAAGCTGCGCTCGGAGCTTCGAGCCCTGGACTCGGACGCCGGCGACTCCGACCCAGACTCCGACTCCGACTCGTTGGAGGCCCTGCTCGAGCTGCCCTACCTGGACCAGTGCGTGCAAGGTGAGATCGACGCCCGACTCGACCGACACCTGGCTCCCAACCTCTAACCATTGACCGTTCCAGAGACGCTCCGGCTGTTCCCGCCGCTGCCGACCCTCTTCAAGCTCTGCACGGCCCCGATGACGCTCGGCACCGACGGCGGCCGGACGCTGCGGCTCCGGCCGGACGACGTCGTCTACATCTCGTCGTACTCGTTCCACCGCGACGCCGAGTTCTTCGAGAGCCCCGAGCGCTTCTGGCCCGAGCGCTTCGCCGCCGAGCTCGGTGGCGTGCGCCGGTACCGCGAGTCGGGCGCCTTCCTGCCGTTCGGCGACGGGCCGCGCCAGTGCCCGGGCCTGCGGCTGGGCCTGGCCGAGGCCAAGGCGGCGGTGGCGGCCGTCGTGCGGCGCTTCCGGATCGAGTGCGGCCCGCGGACGCGCCGCGACAACCGCGTGGCGCCCGACTCGTTCCTGATGACGCTCGCCGGCGAGATCGAGCTGAGCTTCCGACAAATAAACACCACCTGAGTGCGAGCAAAACGAGCCTTGTTGATGTTGATTTCGGTCCCTGTTCGGCCTCCTTTTGGGGTTTCTCCCGCAGGTGGTGGGGTGGGTTTGGAGCCATAAAAGCCGCCGTTTCATTACGGCTGCGTGCGGAGAAATTAACTTTTAACGCAAAGCGGAATCGCGTCATAAAAACAGCGGCAGGCAGATGGAGAAGGAGCGGGAGCGGGAGCGGGAGGCGGTCGAATTCCATCGCCTGGCTGCAGGGGAAGGGCATAAATCCTCCAGGCCCGGCGTCCGTCCCTCAGCCTCAGTCACTCGTCCTCGTCCTCGTCGGCGGCCGCCTCGAGTTGCAGCATGCAAAGCGGAAGCGGAAGCGCGTCGCGTACGCAACTCGATGGTGTAATTTAATTCGCTTTTAAAATGGGAAACGACACAGCAACAACGATACATCACGAGGCAACAACGCCGGGCGACTGAAAACAGAGGCAGCAACAGAAACAGAAACAAAACCGGCAACTGGGGAAGGGGCGAAGGCGAAGGGCGAGCGAGACGTGCCGAAGACACCGACACAGGCAGAGGCAGAGGCAGCACCGGGACCAGGACCAGAACCAGGACCAGATGAACACAAGCGAGCGCACAAACGCGGCAACACAAACACAATCGCACATAATTTATCGCTTTAATTTACCGTTCATTAAATTTGATCATAATTTACGACTCAATAAAAGGACGAAATGGCTGCGAGGATGCACGGATGAGGTGGGGATGAGCGGCGCGGGGCATGGGCGTGGCGCACGGGGCGAATAATGACGATGTCGGAGTTACGTGGAAGCGCGCGGCGATAAAACAACGAGGGCCCCAAAAAGTGCCTCTAATTGGCCCCGGGGGTGGCCTCGACGCCGCGATCGCCGCACGAACCCAACCCCCATCCACCCAGCGACAAATCTGCGACACGTGCGTCGGCCCCGGCGTCTCCGAGATTCTGCCGTCGTCCATTGTGGGCTGCAATCGGAGGATTGCCCGGGTCCATCAACAGCCGCAGGACATGCGTGCATCCGGCCCAGGGCAAGGAGTCCCGAAGGCGAGACCGAAACTGCCTCGGACCGATGGATGACGCACCATCATAACTCTGCCAAGTGGCCAAATATTCATTTGTTCTCGAGTCGCCCCGCAGCCCACACGTCATTTTTCATCCCCGCACCCGGACGACCCTGCAGTAATAAACCAATTTATGCTGAGGAAACAATCAACGCCCCGAGCTTCGACAGCAGCCACTGCAGGGACGCCGGGCAGCGGTGCCGAGCCCGGAGACCGAGATTGATGCTCCAGAGAGGCGGCCGACCTCCGACCGCCACAGAGCAGTTGCTTCGGCAGGCGAGGCGGGGTGCGTCGAGGCAGGGCGGGTCAGTCGAGGCGAGGCGAGACTGAGCTGAGTTGAGGAATTATAGAAATCCATATCCCAACAGCAAAGGGGCGGAGCTCGGGCTGCCAAAACTGAGCAGAAATAATAAATTGTTCTGTGCGGAAA
Organism: Coelopa pilipes; assembly: GCA_947389925.1. Classification (NCBI taxonomy): domain Eukaryota; kingdom Metazoa; phylum Arthropoda; class Insecta; order Diptera; family Coelopidae; genus Coelopa; species Coelopa pilipes. The sequence continues at coordinate 24,038,086 of OX376700.1, read as the reverse complement.
TATGCAGAAGCAGAAGCAGCGGAAGGCGGCGGACGCAAGACGTCGGGCGTAGACGACGAGCCAGACAGCTACGAGCACTCGACACAGGGGTCCCTCCGTCCACGGCCCTCCGCCCACCCGAACCGCCCTCACAATGCGGACAAAGCCCCGGTCGTTTGGTCGTTCGGTCGCTCGGTCGGTCGGTCGGTCATTCATCTGAAGTCAAGATTGAGATCTCGAAGATCCCGTTGCAAGCGGCATCCGAATAATTGAATAAATGCGCACATCTCATGAAATTGAAAAATTACATCCGCCCGACTAAGTCCGCCTGTCGGTGTCGTCGTCGTCGACCTTCGTCGACCCTCGTCGGAGGGCCGCAGCTCCAGGAGATCGAAATCTCGCCGGAACTCGCCGGAACTCGCCGGAACTCGGCGGAACTTGGCGACAACTGATGGGTCCGGGAAATCGAATGGTGGATCAAATACCACGATTCCCTCCGCATCTGCCATTAGGAACGGAGATTTGAACGCTGGCACTCGATCTCCTGGTGAACTCCCAGGGAACCGTGGCGACGTCGGAACTCCCAAACCGTTCTCTGCTCGCCCCATGATTAAAAGCCAAATTACAAATGCTGTTATCATAAATTTGTCCATTCCATCCAAAAAGGAAGCCTGGCCATGCAAGGAAAGCCTGGCATGCTTGGAACTCCCGAAACGAGCTCGGATCTCCTTGTGGCTAAAGTCGAATTTACAAATTTGCAATTTACAAATTTGGTAATGTCGAAGGAGATGTTCTGCGAGTCGAGCAAAGGAGCGAATTTATTGATTTAATGGCGATTAAGGGGATTAATTTTACAATAAACGAGGGAAACCAAATTATACTTGTTCCTGAGTTCCTGAGTGGTAAACGAGGAATCATGATCCTTCGGATCCTTCGCAATTATAGCGCTCTAAGGCAAGGCTTTATTAACTTCTGTCTCTTGACCCACACTTTTGCAACTGTTTCGACTAAAACGAAAATGAAGCCCTGGCTCAACCGTCGACCGCCACGCCAAGGTGGCTGCTCACTAATCGCCGACCGCAGCAACCCGTGTTCTGCGGGTTCGCCGTGGTCGGCAGAGGCTCCGCGTCGTGGGGAGCGGAGGGCCGTCGGCTCCTTGCGGTTAATAATTCAATTATCAAATGCACTGCCATTTATTTTTCATTATTGACTCGTGTCGCCGCAAATCCCCAACTGCCAACAACTGCCCACATTCCAATCGCCACCGCGCTCGGCTGCATCGTCGTCGTCCCCATCGATGTTATTGTTCCTGCAGTTGTTGCTGTTCCTGTTGTTGTTCCTGTCGTCGTCGTCGTGGTCGTCCTCCCAGCCCATTACGCTCATTGTCCGGCTGTCACGTGGGCTGCTCTACAAATGACGCCGACCGCTGTCGGAGGTAAATAAAGGCCGACCGCGGGACATCTTCTCATTACCGCAAACATTTTCAAACGTCCGCCGTCGCGCAGGACGACCGGGGGGCGTGCGGGTCGTGGGGATCGCGGGGGGCTCTCGCGGTTTGTGCCGCGGAAGCGCAGCAGTAAATTTAAAGTTGTTGAAAGGTCTTGAATGGACTCACGACGACAGCCGTTTGGCAGGACGGGAGTCCGCGGCCGGCCAAGGACCGACGACGGCCGGAGGGGGAGAGAGGGAGGCCGACAGATGGACGGAGGATTGGACGGACACACGGAGGCTGCCGATGGTTCGCTCGTACACAAAGTGACAGCTCGACGACTGCGATCCCGATGCCGATGCCGATGGCGATGGCGACTGTGGCCAAGGCAGAGTGAGAGACAGAGGTTGGGTCAGGGAAAGAAACAGAGGCAGAGATGGAGAAAGAGGACGAGCAGCGGTGCAGGGTCCGCCATGGAAGGGATCACAAATCATTCGATTGGACATCCCATCGCATTTGTGCCTCCGCCGCTCCAGCGTCCCGTCCCGTCCCCTGGGCAGAAATCATTTCGGCTCGGTTCGCTCGGTCCGTTTGTCGCCGGTCCATCGCCGGCCCCTCGCTCGATCCACCGCTTCCTCTGTCCCTCTCCCCATCGTCCATCGAGCCCTCTACCTGGCCCGAGACGACGCCGACGACGGCCACGGCCACGGCCACAGCGGCCGCCGCAACATCCAGGCCACTCGAACAATAGATCCGTCGTCATCGTGTGTGTGTGGACAAAGTTGGCCGAGGCGGACGGCGGGAGGCGGTGAGAGCTGGAGCCTGGCCGTGGCCAGCTCTCGCCCCCTGCCCGCCCACAGGCCGAGCGTCGACCGTTCGTTTGCATGCGCTGGAAGCGGCCGACGACGACGACGACGACGGCACAATGGGCGAGGGGTGAGAGAGCGAGAGGGATAGGGAGAGGGAGAGGGAGCTTCGGCTGCGAGTTTATTTCGGATGACACCGGAATCCGTATGCAGAACACACAATGGAGGTATTTTATTTATGTTCGCCTTGTCCTCCGGTCCGACGGTCCTTCGAGGCCTCCACCGCACCGCAGACGGGCCCACAAAGCGACGGACCGACGGACGGACGCAGGCTGACAATGTGAAAATGAGTTAATGATGATGTGAGCGGGCCCGGGTCGCTTTTTCGGGGGCTGGGCGAAAGGGTGCTGGAGGCGGGCGTTGGGGGTTGTCTGAGTGGCATCTTAATGGACCTCTGCGGCGTATCTGCTCTAATGAACGTCGCCCGCCCGACACCTCGCGATGCGGCCTGGCGATCGGTCGCTCGATCCCCTCGACGGCGTCGACATCGCCGATGCAGCCCTGGGCTCCCCGGGGATTCGGTGGATTGCTGAGCGTTCCTAGTTGGCATCAGGAAGCAAATTAGCCGTGGCCGAGCGTCCCGGGACCCGGACCAACGAGGGCCATAATAATATATCTCGAATCTCGGCGGCCACCCCGTCGCTCGTCCCACCCCTCGCCACCGCCTCGAGGACCCGCTCGCGTAATGGACTCGGCGGTCGGTCCCCAGGGGCAGATCCGGCCACGATGGGGACCGAAGAAGCAGCGGAAGGGAGGTGTAATAAAATGCATTTGCTTCGGAAAACAAATAAAAGTCCGCGATAAGCCGGCAGACAGGGGTGGCTGCACCGGCCGAGGGCCGCGCGTCACGTCGCGTCCTGCTCAGCCCCTCAGCCCCTCGTCCCCTGCTCCAGCCCTGCGACGCCCTCCTGTCGACGTCGTCCTCGTCGCAGACCCAGACGTGGCTGCTGCTGCTGCTGCTGCGTTCCGGGTGTCAAGAAATTTTTCAAATTAGTTTCATTATCATTACAAGGGCCGGCGGGAAGGCGAGGGCGAGGGCGAGGGCTGGACGAGGGTGGGGGAAGGCATTCCTTATCGCGCCATGAAGAATGGCATCCTGGCCGCCTGCCCGCGAGTCCTGCGCGAATCTCCCCGAGTCCTGCTGCTCGAGCTATTTGATACATTTCATTACTCTTTATGGCGTCTCGGACTCGACTCGACTCGACTCGCGACGCCGGCTCCCACTCCTGCCCCCACCACGCCGACGTCCAATTAAAGCGAGCTGCCCGCACGGCATTGGGGACGGGGGGACGGGGGCCCACGAACACCTCGAGTAGGGCGGCAACAACAGGGGGGTCGGGGCGAATTCTCCGATTTCAGTGTGCAAATATTTGTGTGCGAAGTCCGTGTGAGGAGGGCTCGTGTTTGCCGAGATCCAACGCCCGACCCCTGTCGGCACGAGGCTACTTAGGCAATCGTGTCACACACCCCAACACACGTACCCGGAGAGCGGAGAAAGTTCCTAACTAAATAATAGAGCCGGCCCACCTCCGGCCGGGCGTCCGTCTTCCGGGATGTCTTCATTGAATCAGTTCCGCAGACCCCGCACCCAAATCGAACCCTCGGACACAGACTCCACCTCGGTCGCACCCTCGACGTCGGCCTCCAGATCCCCATCCTTCACCTCAGCCTGGTCCACGTCCTCGTCCGCAATCTTAGGCATCGCCCTCGTGCTCAACCTCATCCTGATTCTGGTCCTGGCCCTGGTCCTGGGGCCCAGCCTCAACCTCAGCCCTGGTCGGCCGTCGGCCGTGTTTCGCCGAAAGAGGAATTCTTGATTGCAAAGTGTGCATGCGGCGTGCTGGGGGAGGGGGAGAGGAGAGCGAGCTTCACCCCCACCACCCCCAGCCCGGTCCACGTCCGCGAGCCCACCCCCTGCGCCGCACTCATTGTCGGGCGGTGCGGACGTGATATCACGAAACTTTCTCAATTTTTTCAGAGGAAACTTTCCATCATCATCATCGCCGCAGCAACAACGAGCACAGGAACAACAACAACAACAGCAACAGCAGCAACAACAACAACGACGAGAAGAACGCGACGACGAGGCGAAGAAGCACAAGGACATCGCCTCGAGACGAGGCAAATAAATATGTGAAAGCCACACCGAGCCGCGAACGAAGGACGAGCGACGTGGGCTGAGGGACGGCCCCGGGAGACGAAGGACGAGGGACGGCGGCGAGGGGCGAAGGACGGGAGACGCGGTTGAGCGACGGGGACGCGGTCGAGAGTCGAGGGCGGGGGCGGTGGCGGGCACCGAGGAAGATGAAATTGCTGTCAAATTTAAAAAGGTTCGTCACCGGGACGTGATCCGCATGCGGAACCGAGACTGGCCCCGAGGACGCCGCTGGGCCGGAGGTGGGGGTGTGGCGAGGCGATTCGGGACGGGGGAGTCGAGACGGTCGATGGAATGTTGGCTTAATAAATAGTGCCATCTTTATCATCATCAGCGGTGGAGGGAACTGCAGAAAATCGACAACAACAACGGAAGACGAGCAGCAAAAACAACGGCAGGAATCAGCAACAACAAGAACAGTGGAGCGGCCAACAACAACAAGAACAACAACAACAGCAGCAGCGTGGCCGCCCTCGCCGTCCGCCCAACAACAATGGATTGTGGATGGTTTGTGGAGCCGGCGGCAGGTGTCAGGACAGCCAGGACGCGTGCGTCGCCCGGTGCAGTCGATTCGCTTAACATATTCATCAGCCGTCATGCGTGTGTGGGTGGCCGTGGGTGGCTGTGGGCGTCGCCCCGACCCCCGCCGCCTGCCATGTGTCCTGATCCTGGCCGCGGTCCTGGCCTGCCCTGCCCTGGCCTGGCCTGGCCGTGCATTACGTATGGAAGCCACGCGCTAAACTGTCACCGAACCCGCTCCCGCTGCCGACGGCGGGCGAGGAAGGGATGGGGACGGGGAGCGAACGCGTCTGGCATACGATAATCATCTGGGATTCCTTTTGATCCCGGGCTTCCTTTGAGGTCCCGGCCCGGCCCGGCCCGGTCCCGCTCCTGGCCGTCTCCGCCGGCTCCCGAGCATTTGTTCGCTGTCATCGTTCGCCGGCGCGCGCGGCCGTGGAGCCGGATTATATTATTCGGAATTACTGCTGCCACTTATCCGACCGCCCCACCCCACCGGGCCCTGGCAGAGAAACAAAGAGGGAAAAATGTTTGCTCATTAGACGAAGACAGTCGGCCGGGTGGGGCCGGGGTCGGGGTCGGGGGCGACTCACGCATTATTGCTCGCCACGCACGACGGCGCTTTGCTTTCGCTGTCGGCCCAAGCCCGACCCCGCGCCGCGCCTCGCCGCCGCCGAATCCCACGCATGAGGCGCGTGGCCGGGCCTCTAATTAAATCCAGTCGGCCGTCGGTCCGAGCGCCCCGTCCTCGGCCGTCCCATCCGTCCCGACGGGATCTTCTGACCCGGCCCAACCGAGCCGGGGGCCCAGAGACGAGGACGCGGCGAAGGCGATCCGACCCCATCGCCGGCGGATGTCGATCGATCACTCGGCGCCCTTCGCTAATCTGATCAGCCACTCCGCCTTCTGTCCTCCTGCTGCGTCTTCTCAGTCGCGTCCGTGGAGCGCCGGGCACTGGGCACGCGGGACTCCGGGCGACGCCACTTCTTCCGATTCGGTAAGCCGCGGCTTTGGTCGAGGGCGAGGAAGGCGTCGGACACCGGCCGCTGGACGACTGGAGGGCCCACGATTGGACTCGGGCCGCGCCGAGGTGGAGGAACGTGGATCACGTGGAGCATGTGAGCACAATGCGAGGGGACGAGGAGGATTCGTTGCTTCCACGCGACCGACCGACTTATCGTCTCTGACCAGCCGGCCCTCGGCTCCCAAGCCACTGGCCGGGAACGAACGAACGACTCAAGGATGGGCGTAGGGATGAAGGCGAGAAGGAGTGCAGGGCGCGTTGGATGCAGAGAACGCATGAAGGAAGAGATGGAGGGATGGCAGTCATCCTGGCCGCCCTCGTCCTCGTCGTCGTTCTCGTCCCGAGCGTGAGCCTGAACCGTTATCGACTGCGACGAAATTCGAGCGATTGCCGCGATGTCTTCTTAATCGCCTCCCTGCGGAAATAACTTAATCCGAGCGGGGTGGGGGCGGCGCGGGGTGTCCAGCAATGCCGCGGCCGTGGCCGACGAGGAGGACGAGGGCGAGGGGAGGACTTCGAATAAAATCGAATGGCGAAACAAACGGGCAATCAACACGCATACTCGGCCTCCGAAAATAATTCAATTAATCAGCCGCCGGTGCCTGGGCGAAGGGCGCGACCGACCGGCGGAACTTGATTGCGATTGCGAGGGGGTGGGGGTGGGGACGCTTGAGAAGACGACGCCGGCTGGGGGTGGGGGTGGAACAATAGAAATCGGAGACGTGTCGCTGACGAGTCGCTGGAGGAACGTCGAAAGCGAGCGAGGTCGATGTTGAGGGGTCGACCCGGGGGGTGGCTCGGCGCCGTCGTCTCCTTCGTTTGCTCTGTTAATTAATTCGCTTTTTTAATTTCGAATCTCGGGCCTCCACTCGCGGCACTCGGCACTCGGGCGCCAACCCCTCTGATTAAAAGCACTTCGCGGCACGCCCCGAGCCAGGCGCGCCCCACCGCACCCGTCAGTCGCTCAGCCGTGACGCCCGCACTCAGTCGTGGGGGTGGCGGGTGTGGCGGCGTGAGGGGCCTCCCTTGATTGGAGGCACTTTCGATTTTGCCTCGTTTCGCGCTGGATCTCGACGGTCCTGCGGGGAGTCCGCGGTCCGACCCTTCAGTGGACGCTGGTTCGTCGACTGTTCGTTTGTTCGGGGCGCGCGGACCACGCCAGGGGGGCAGGAAGGGGATGCCCGAGGGACTGAGGGCTGGGAGACTGCGAGTCTCTGTCTGTCTGTCTCTCTGACTGCCTGTCGGCCGTCCTCACGTTCGCTCCTGGCACGCCGCATTCCTGCGTTCGACCTCCTGCATCTGGCGTCCTGCACCCGCCGACCGCCTTCCCTCGTCCCACTTCCACGTCCTTCATCATGCGTTCTGCGCCTCACGTCCTGCGCCTCGCGTCCTGCGCCTCGCGTCCTCCGCCCTGCGACATGTGGCGCGGCGGCGATAGCGAAGATGCCACCGCATTCCAAGGACTGCTCCGAGGTGCCTCTCGCTGTCGCTGTCGCGGTCGCGGGGCGAGGGGCGAGGGGCCTGAGCGGCTTTGTGAAATCACAGTCAATGGGGGGCGCGGTCGATGCAGGACCGGGAGTCGCGGCTCCGTGGGTCGGTGAAGGGAAGGGAAGGAAGCGGCAACAAAGCGCGCAGCACAAAAGCCGTTAAAAGGATTCAAGAATTCTCGCAATGTCGCGCGTGCAAACATAATAATGGCGCCACTTCCGTGCCGCACATACAGACGCACACACACACACGTTCGCACACACACACACGGGCGCTCCCCTATCGGCGCTGATACACACAAATGCACTTACCAGCCGCTCTCGCACTGGCTCGGGGGAGGGCGCCGCAGGAGGCGGAGGAGGTGGCGGAGTCGGTGAGGGCGGAGGAGTCGGTGAGGGCGGAGGAGGTGGAGGAGCTGGAAGAAGCGGAGGAGTCGGCAGAGGTGGGCGGAGGACACGGTGAAGGCGGGAGGCCGAGGAGTCGGAGGAGGCGGTGGAGCCGCTGTCGACTGCACAACAACTGGAATCCGATTAGCCCAAGTAGAGCGCTGCGGAAAATTGCATCGGTCCGGAGTCCGCGGCCGAGGGCGGGGGCCGACGACGGAGACGGAGACGGCGCGGATTCGCCGCCTGCGAAACAAGAAGGCCAGAGCGAGTGCCTGTGGGCGAGGGCGGGAGAGCGCGAGTGTTCGTGTGAGTATTCGTGTGTGTGTGTGTGTTTGTGTGTGTGCGTTGTGGAGCGTTCTGCATGCGTGGCGGAAAATCATAACAAAATGCGTGTCATGTTGCAGTAAATCAGGGGTGTGCGAGCGAGAGCGCGCGATTCGCTCCGACTGGGAAGAGCGGCATGTGTGAAAGGGATGGATGGATGGATGAATGGATGGGTGGCTGGCGCGCGCCAGACAGTGATCGATGCGGCGACGCCGGTGCCGCGGGCTGGCAACACTGGCAACGCCGCGTCAGCTCCACAGGCGACGTCGGCGCTCGTTCCGGCCGATTTCCGTTCGATCGCGCCGCAATTTTTCTCCATTTCGGCGCCAGCATCTAATGAGCAATAATTTCCCCCTCCCCCTCTCCCTCTCGCTCTCGCTCTCTCTCCGACTCTGACTCTGACTCAGCCCTCGGAGCGCAGGCGGGCGCCATCAATTGCGAGCAAGTGGCAACGCCCCGCAAATCACTGTGAGCGATGGATGTATTTCCGTTTCCGGCGTAATTGCCGACATTTGTTTCGTTTACGGCGCCCTCGCCCACGCCCCCGCCCCCGCCGTAACACTAACTTTGTCACCTCGCCACGCCCCAGCCGCCCAGCCGCCCCTCCAGCGGCCGCTCCTCGATAATGGGCGCCCATCCGAATGTGTGTCAATGTGACAGCGGGTGCCGTTATGTGTCGGCATCTCCGCCACATGGCGCAGAATGATGATGTCTATTAAGCAGAACCAACTCCCAACCCCCCCCCCCCCACCCCTCCGCCTTCGCCCACGCCTGCCATCGCCGTGGCCGCCGCCGCCGCCGCTGCTGCTGCTGCGATAATGACGAGTCGGCAGAAGGCGAGTCGCAGTAGGTGAAGCAGGAGGAGGAGGAGGAGGAGGAGGAGAAGATGGAGTACAAGGATCGAGGAGTGGGGTCGAGAAGCGGGAGTCGAGAAGCTGGCGGCGAGGAGCGAGGGTCGAAGGAGAAGCGCAGGAAGAGGTCGAGAACGAGGGGGTCGGGGTCGGGGCCGTGGTCCCTGGGCCGAGGGACGGGCCGTCGAGCAGATGCAAGTGTCGACGGGCGATAATGTTGCGAATGATGGATGGCCATTAATGTTGTTGTTGCTCCGCCGCCGTGGTCGTCGCTGTTGCCCCGGCCGCGTCGCTCCATCGCAGTTGTTGCTGCTGCTCCCGCTGCTCCTGCGGTGCGCCTGTAGTCGGCGGGGCAGCCGCAGTCCAGATGGCAGCCTGGTGACGGCCGGCGACAGCCCTTGATCTGCTCGGACGTCGTCCAGCCGACGGTGGTGGGAAGCTGGGAAGCTGGGAAGGTGGGAAGGTGGGAGGAGGCGGCGGAAGGCCTGCGACGGGAACAGGAAAATCAATTAATCAGAAGTAATTAATCTGCCACACACTGGAGTCTTTGTGCGCCACGGCCCAGGGACCACGGCCCAGGACACTCGACACAACTCAGCCCGACTGAGCCCGACTCGACTCGGCTCGACGTCGGCCGGCAATAAAAAGCAAATCAACTGCCCCGGGCTGCCGTCGACTGCCTGGTGGCGCCCTGGGACCCGGGTGTCTCCGAAGTAATTTCAAAGAAATTCAATTGAGGTTTAAATTTCTCCGGCATTTCCACCGCAGAATCGGCCACGCCCACCGCCCACCGCCCACAGCCCACACCCCCTGCCGACGGTGTCTAATGGACATTTCCGGCATGGCAAACAGACACACACAGGACCCACACACGAACACGGCCTGACGGACGGACGGACGGACGAACGACAGCTTTCTTCTTCTCTCCCTGACGAGTGCAGCAGCAACGGACGACGGCGACGGAGCCCCCGCCGACGCAGGGCATGATTATTTTGCCAAATATGCATTCCGGAGACGGCCACGCCCACGCCCCGGCAGCGTCGGGCGCCCTGAGTTGAGCCGTCGCAGCTGTCGATGTTGCGGGCAGAGGCCGAGCCCACATCGCCGTCCGTCTGTCCTCCCGGCCTGCTCCGCCCGGCGACGGCGACGGCGACGCCCCGACCCCTGGCGCCTGTCACGTGTCCGAAGTAGTTCAATTTGTGGGCATTTTCCTGCATGCGGTTTCGGCCGTCCGACCGGTCCTGGCTGGAAATTCTCAAAATCCAGCAGAAATTATCAAATATGCATCTCCGACGGAATCCCAGCACTGCTCGGGCCGAGCTCGTTACGCATTTTGTTGCATTTTGCATATCTAAACAATATTCGACTTGGACAAACACACACAAGCTCGCACGCACCGCACACACACACGCACGACACGTACGAACAGGGGACAAATGGACGGATGCACGGATGGCGAGAAGGCCGGACTGGGCCTCGGAGAGTTGACTCTGTGGCCTCCGAGGACATTTCTTTAATTAAGTTTCTCGTCGATTGCGAACGTTTCCGACGAACCGTACGACGAATCGGAGCGGAATGGGATTTTAAAAATTCAATTGCGCAAACTTATAAATTGAGAGTTTAATTGCTCGCAAGGACCCCGGTCCGCCTTCGAGATCACAATCGACGAGAGGCCGGCCGCCATTGAGCCATTGGACGGGGGCCTGTCGGAGTTCGGGCCCAGGGCCCTGGTTTGAGGATCCTCGTACCTGGCCCGGGGTCCTGGCCTCGCTCCAGGGACCCGGGGTATTTGCGGGTTTTCGTGGCTGCGAGTGGGAGTCGGGTCGAGTCGATTCCTGTGGTCTCCGCGTCCCTCGCCCGTCAGTGCAGGAATGCGTTTGTGTGGGGCGATCGATCAGCGACTGTGCGTGTGCAGACGCTGCACGCCTGCGAGGCTGAGTGCGTGAGAGTGTGTGAGTGCGAGTGTGCAACACGACACGTTGCAACAGGACTTGCGTCCGTCCGTCCGTCCGTCCGTTCGGCCGTCCGTCTGTCGGCCTGTCTGCGATATCAATGCGGTGATGGACGCCACCGACAAACTTCCGTCCTTGCGCATGCCGACCGTCCGTCCGTCCGTCCGTCCGTCCGTCCGTCGGTCCCACCGTCCACACGTCTGGGCTTTGTGGGCGTGCGTGTGGCTGTGTGCCTGTGTCCGTGTCCGTGTCCGTGTGTGCGTGTGTGTGGGCGTTCGTTATCTCGGTATCTATATTTTAAATGAGCTGTGAATGAGAGATGATGCTCGCTTTGATGGCTATCGTCGGAATCGTTGACGTCGTCCACATCGTCTTCGGCGCGTCCGTCCGGCTGTCCGTCCGTCCATTTGTCCATCCCCCTCCCCATCCGTCTGGGCCTCGGCCTCGGCCTCGGCCCGCCTCGTCTTCCCCGGCCCGCATTCGCCACGCACCTCGGCGCAGCAATTACGAGCGGCGTAGTCGTAAACCGCGAATTCTCGAGAACGCGTCCGTCCTCCGTCCGTCCGTCCGTCCGACCCTGAAGAGCCGTCTTTCCAGACCATTTCCCTCGTTAGGCGGGTCGAAGCGAGCCGGGTCGTGTCGGAGCGGGTCCCGGCCGTTCCCGCCACCTCGGCCACGGGCCCACTCGAGCATTCGCTGCGCTTTATTGCGGCTCTGAGTTACGACTGCGAGGACCCGCGTCCGCCGAGGTCAGCCGACCTGGTCGCCGCCGGACGCAGGCTACCGGAGTTGCCGCGCGGTCCTTCAGTCGGCGGCCCGGCGGCCCGACACTTTACGTCCCAATCAATCACTTTTACGGCCGCCCATCGAACCCGATCCGATGCGATCTTCGCAGTCAAATCGCAGCGGTGCCGCGCCGGCCCTCGACGGCTCCAGGTCTGCGCAATCGGTTCCGCCGGCCGGTCGCTCGAGGCCGTCCTGGGAGCCCCATCGCTGTCCCCGCCCCTGCCCCCGACGAGTGACGTCGCAAGGCTGGGGCCGGTCGGCGGCGGCGTCTCGCTCTCAAGTGGCCCCGGACCCATTCAAGCGAGGCCCACGGCCGTCGGACCACCTGCGAAATCCACCACAACAACTTCCACTTCGACTCCGACTCGGACTCCGACTCGAGCAGCGACAGACAACATCTTAGCAACAGCACGAAACAACAATTCTAATTCCCAAACACAGCAACAATGCCATGAGGAGGCTCAGGAACAAGAGGAAACAATCGGCTCGCTCTGGTGAGGGAGGGAGAGAGGGAGAGGTGGCGGGCGGCTGTCGTGGGACACGGGCACAATGGGTTGATTATGACGAGCCACTCGTCGACGAGGCCGTCGAACTGGGCCCACTGTCCATGGTCCACCGCCGCACAGAGGGACGAGCGGTGGGCGGGCGGGACTCGGAAGCTGTGGCGGCTGATTTAATAGACTCCCAGAAGCCGAGGCCGCCACTCGAGCCAGGGGCCACTTGAGTGAACGACGACCAGGACGAGGACGAGGACGTTGGAGGACTTCGGCATAGTTGGCGAAGGAGGGCGGTACCGGAGGTGGAGGAGGTCGACAGCGGCAACGTCCACTCAAAACTATTCTCGTAAAGTTGTTGACGGCCTGGTTCTGAAGGCTCCGACGTCTCGACTCGGCCGGCCGGCTCGTCTCGACTTGACTCGATTCAACTCGAACAAAGGCGGCCGCCGACGACGAATTCAAGGGGCTCGTGAGGAGGAGGAGGAGGAGGGGTTGGCGTTGCAAGTGACGTGCGATATCAATATTGCCTAATGTGCGGGTTCCGGTGATTAGGAACAATGACCGACGACGACGACTCCGACTCCGACTCCGACAAGGACGAGACGTCGGCCGAGTCGGGCCACCAGGGCTGAATCGAGTCGAGTGGCGGCCGAAGTTTGTCGAATCCGGCCGACGTCTCGGGCAGATGGCGGCGTTTGTCATGGGGCGGCTGGGAGGCGACGCGATGGCGACTGAGGGGGCAGTGGAGAGGCTGAGAAACACACATCAAAGGACGGCCCCGGGCTGCGGCTCCTCGAACGACTTTGTAATCTTCGCCCGGGCGCCGTCTCGCTCGCGCAGTCGGCATTCGCCCACTCGCTCACTCGTTGCAACCCGACCCGACCCGACCCGACCGCCGGCGGCCATTTAATTAGGGTCCTCAAACAGAAGGAATATCGAAATATCGAATGCTCGGCGAAGGCTCCTGGTGAATAATTGAAGGCGACAGTTTCAAGGCAACGTCCTCCGCACACCCCGCCCCACCCTTGCGTAGGCGCCTCAGGCGGCTACTGTGCAAATCCCATTCTCTTAATTGACATTTTTGCCGGACGGCCGGGCGCCAGCCCAGGCACGTCCTCGTCCAGCCGGCTCTCATTAGCGAACCCCAATTTGCAGTGGAGTCGAAGTCGAAGGCGGCTCCTTTGAAGTCGTGCCGCCGGACGTCCCCGATTCGATTCGGTGGATAGACAGGTGTCCTCCGACCTCAGCCGAACATCCGCCCCCCGAAGAGCGCCCATCGATCCGTCGACTCGTCCCCCGTCGCTCGGGTCATCCGCCCCCGTCCGTGGGCCGGAAGGTGGATGATTGCTTATTGACGCTGATTCCGATTTCCATTTAAATTGATAATCGATTGTGTAAAACGTGTTGCGGCCGCGACACCGCCATCGGGATGGGCGCAGGCTGGGCGACCGCGAGACACGCGACCCCCGGCCAGTCGAGTGGGCCCAGTGACTGGTCGTGGGTGAGGTGTCGACTCCGACGTGGAGTGAATTACGGAATGGATTCACTTCGACTACGGCGGGTCTCCGGCGACCGCAGACTCGTCGCGGCTGCGGCGGCGGATTCAATTTGCAGGCAGGCTGCGGGTCGCCGCGATCGGAATCAGATGCGGTGTCTGAGTCGAGTCTGCCTCGCTCAGTGGGCCCGCTGCTCGCCCTCGCTCTTAAAGGCCGAGGTGACATCGCAATTTCGCCTGAGTTTCGTCCACGCAATCGGTCGTCGACGAGGTCAATCGTCGGCTCGCGTCTGCTCCGTGGACTCCGCACTTCCGCTTTAATTATTAGCCCGGAACCGAGCCGGGGCCGGAACTCGGCGGCGGATCCGGCGTCAACAAAAAGGTCAGCACAATGCCCGGGACGCCGGCGGCGGCGGGCGGCGGGCGGCGGGCGGAAGCTGGAATATTTTCCGCGAAATTCGCTTACGCTGCATTCATCGGCCACGCCGGCCGCCCATCGCGCCGAACCCTCATTAAGCACGCGTCAGAGGAGGAGTCGCCATCTCGTTTCCTCTCTCTCTGCATGCACATATATCTTTTTCGCTCCGCCTCAGTCGCCACCGCATTAAGCGCCGAATGAGCAACGATGGCTCGTCCTCCGCCCCTCCCTCCGTCCACCTGCGCCGGACAATGCAAGAGAGATGAATATGGAAATGTTTTTAATTATTTTCAAGTGGTTTTATTAATAAATACGCAGATTCGCGGGAGCCCATCGAAGGGCCGATGCACACGCCATGGAAACGGAAACCCTTTAAAGCGCTCGTCCCCGGACAGGGCTTTAACGTGGACGAGGCGAACAGAGTGGGGCCGAGAGAGTGGGGCCGAGAGAGAGAGAGAGAGAAGTCCAGGTGGATTCCGGTCGTCGTCCCTCGCATAAACCCGCAATTATTCTTTGCTTAGGCTCCATCGAATCGAAGTCACTTTCGATGACACTCAAGGCAGGATCCGGGCATTTGCATATTATGATAAATTGGTCCATTAGTGGAGGCAGAAGGCGGCGAGACGACGGCACGAAAGGACGTTGGGGACAAAGAGCGATTGGAGTGAAGGGAGCCAAGAATGAACGGATGCAGGGTCGAAGGACGGAGGGAGGTCGCAAGGAAGAAGCCGACGGGACGACGGCGGAGGCGACGGAGTTAATGGTCCTCGCACTTGAGCTGCCCGGTCAGGGCTCCGTCGCCAACGCCACTCCATTGCCGTCGCCATCGCCGTCGCCATCGCCGTCGCCTTCTCCAGAGGCAGGTATGAATAAGTTACAATCCAAGCAACGCCTTGAGGGCCGGCTGCTTGAGGCTCCTCCCGCTCCTCCCTCGATCTCCGCCTCTATCTCCGCTCGTGCTCGGGAGAAGCGTTGATTTTGAGGGCTCCGGTGGTGGTGTTAGAAGGGGCGGCGAGGCGGCGACGGCATTTACATAGGGCGGCTGGATCGAGTCAGTTCCTTGGCATCGACACGGCATCGGCTTCGGTTTCAACTCGACCGGGATGCGGAGCCACGGCTCCAAAGGGAGGGTTCGTCGGCGTCCTCCCAGCCTTCGGCCCACAGCCCACAGAACCAGGGCTCGGCGTCACCCGGGAGTCGCCTCCGTCTCCGCCTCCGGATCGACCTTCTGTCTGCACCTGCTCTCCAAAGAGAATTCTTGATGCCGGTCGTTGTATCAAACACCCGTCGTCCTTGCACAGGCGACACAGGCTGAGGCTTCAGCTCCAACACCTCCTCCTCTGCCGCCTCGCCCCCCTCCTCACGATGCCATCTCTCGGGCTTCTGCCTGCCTCGTCAGAGCAGAGCCTCGTCCATGGCGACCGAAACTCAAGTGGTCGCCGCTTCAGCCGGCGACTCCGGCCGAGTCGAAGACGTCGCTCGTGCCCGGCCCCTCCCGTGCCGCGATTGACTTTGCACCTTCGGGTTCCGGGCGTTGTTTGCCGGCCTGATTACATGACCGCAGCCCGGTGACCCGCACTCATTTGCATGCGGACGGACGCCAAACATTATCCTTCGCCGGAGCCCCATACGAAGGGCGCCCACTCCTCCCTCTCCTCCTCCCACTCCTTCTCCTCCTCCTCCTCCTCCTTCTCCCCACGCAGTCGCCTGCCACGGTGACGCTGATGCTTATGTTGGTGTCCAATTGTTAATGAGGCGTTATGCGGCTTTAAATTGCGTCTACACAGATTACGACGGCGAGGGCGGAGACGGCAGTTCGGGGAAGGGAGCGATTAGAGGCGCTCAGGACGTGGCGCCCGGCGGCGATTCCCCTGCCAGGCGCCACCAAATCCAGGTGGCCCCCCAGGCTCACAGACGGCGGACGGACGGACGCACAACCGTCGGTCGCCGGCGCAACCTCCGGCCCAGTCGTCGTCCATCAAGATTCAGGCCGGCTTCCCCTAATTACCGACGACGTAATCGACCGACTCCTGCCCTGCCGACCCCAGCAGCCCCGACCGAGGCTGCGACGGCGTCTCCACGGCTGCGAACGTGACACCGAGGATCCTCCACCTCTTCCCCTCTCAATCTCCACCACCCAACTCATCGACTCACCTCGATCTCGCTGTCGATCTCATCGCGCCGAGTGGGGAGGGAGTGGGGCCGGTTATGAGTCATAAGTTGACAGTTGATTAGCACAGAGTGCGGAGCCCGCAGCACGCGATCGACGGCGATTGGAGGATCTTCCGGGAAGCCCGGCTGCGACGGCCGGACCGCAACTAGTGGCGTGAGGAGCGAGCGCGATGGACTGGGAGCTGAGCGAGAGGCTGAGGATGCCGTGCGGCAGATCCGTGATAGGCCTGATGGCTGCAGAGTCAGTTGCAAATTCGCCGCTTCCAGATGCCGGTCAGCCTTTAGGACGTCGACTGGGGCCGGGCGATCGTGGGTCGTTCCATCAGGGCCTGACGGACGTGCGGAGAGCCGGCGGCGCTGCGAGATCGATCGAGCTGTGGGAATCGGGGGAGGCGACTGAGCTGCAACTGCTCCCGGTCCTGGACTTACGATGGACCGACCGAACCCAACCCGGTGGCTCCACGGCCTCCGAGGGAATGCGGACCCGAGGCAGCCGCCGGGGCCGTCTCGAAGGCCTGTCCTTGCAGCGGAAGGACACACACGCATATGTCCTGTCAGGGCCTGTGTGCGGCGACAGGACACAATATGGCCAGCCTCATGAATAAGTTATTACTTCGTCCTGCGCCATGGGCGCCCCAGCCCCGGCCCCGAGAATAGGGCAACATTTTATGGCTTTCGACAGAGTGCGAGGGCGAAGGTGTGCGCAGGGGAGGGGTGGAGAGGGAAGGGGGCTGCTCACCGCAGGAGAAACCGAGCCATGTGCTGGACCTCGTCCGTCGTCCGTCGGCCACCGTGCGTCGTGCGTCGTGCGCCTGACGAGACGTCAACTGGAAAACCGCATCCTCCGGACGAAACTAATTGCTCGCACAGTGTCCGGCGCCCGTCCCCGCCCGGGCTCCACGGGGACGAGGACGAGGACGACGGGGGGACTTGGGTGACGAGGTCCAGGGCCATGTCCTGGCGCCCGGCTGTCGATGCGAGACCGGCCACGACGTGCCTCGTCCCGCAAATCAGTGGTCGAAGCGCCTTCGCCCAAGCCCGAGGCCACCCGGCGCCCAGAACTCGAAGCCACCTGGTCGCCGCCGTCGTCGTCATCCCTTTCCCTCTAACCCCCACCCCTCCAACGCCCACCCCATTCCCTCGGGCCCGCTGCATTCCTCGCATGCCTCGCGCTCCAGGCCGGGGCCCGGAGCCCCGTTCGTCGCGGTGATGATTAAAAATGCTCGCGAACAAAGAGCTCTCTCCACTCATCGTCGTCGTCGTCGTCGGGAGCACCTCGCCCGAATTCGTGGGCGTAATCTAATTTTTACGTGCTCCGGGGGCGCCGAGGATGGGGAGGATGGAAATAATTTACATTTTTCCGGCAAAGCGACGGCAATGCCTTTGTTGCAGGAGCCCCGCATCCTCGCCGGCAGATCAAGCGGAAGCCAAATTGAAATCCAAAAACGCGCGCGCGTCTTGATTTCCTCTGGGAGCCCGCGTCCCTCGGCCGTCCTCCGTCCTCTGTCGTCCCTCGGCCCTCGTCCCCCGTCCTCGTCCTCATTGCCGCCAGGTCGAGCTCCGTCGTCGTTGTCGTCGCCGGCGATGATGATAACGAGGCGTGGCGGCTGCAGCCGGAGCCACGAACGCGGCCCGTCTCCGCCGACGCCGCCGCCGCCTATCGCTCAAAATTCCACTTGTTGGCGAGGAGTAATAAAATTTCTGCTCCTCCAAATATATCCTTTGGGAAATTACGGCCCGGCATTTGCTCGGGCCCCAGCGTCCCGCACTCAGCCTCAGCCTCTGCCTCCCCGTTTTCCTCATCCTCCCCCTGCCTTTGAGTTCGAGTTTGCGTTTGTAAATAAAAGTATTTCGGAATGAAAATGGAAAGAAATTGCGGAATTTTTATATGAAAGAATTTGCATATTTTCGAATTCCATCCCCGGCTCGCGTCCCACGACCTGCCGCCTCACCTTCCACTCGCATCCGGCTCGGGCTCCGGCCCCGGTCCCGGCCGACTCTGGCGGAATGGCATCAGCCGGCATCAAAAGGAAATTTATAAGCCCTCATAAGAGCCATGAAAGCGTTAAGTAAATATTTATTAAATGGATTCCGGCGGCGTGCGAAACGCGTTCCTCGCACAGAAGGGGAACGGAGTCGACTTCGGCCTCCCCCCCCCCAGATGATCCCGGAAGCGGCGGACGACGGCGGCAGATCGGGCCCGGCTGCTGAGATCGAAATCGGCGGCTCGCCTCGAACAACCTCGGGCTCGTGAGCTTTCACAGACTTCCACGTTCGACCTCGTTCCCACTTCCTGGTCCGAGTCGCCTCCACCCTGGCCGGGGACGGACTCGAGCTGGAGCTGGAGCTGGGGAGGAGGTCGTGGGCGGCGCCGACGAAGCCCAACTGAGTCGATTGGGTTCAAAAGGCCGAGCATCGGGGCTAATGAGGAGCGCATGGGGCGATTAGCGGCAGTGACCTTGGGAAGGAGGCTCGAAGGACCCGTGGAGGAGAGGACGAGGGGGGAGAAGGGGCGGGGCAATGGGGGGGGACCGGGCCAGAAGCCGCCGTCCACCGATCGCCGACCGAGGCCCCGATTCCACAGGGCTGGTCGGGGCAACGTCTTCTCTCAATCTCTCTCCCAATTTCAGTCCCTCCCCCTTTCTCGCCGCCCTGCCCGTTCTCGTCCTCGAGAAACGCCGCCGAACGAGACAAAGGAGCACGAGGAATCGAGGTGGACGCTGGAGGCTGGACGGACAGCCTCCGTGGCTCGTTGGCGGACTCGATTCGATTCGATGGACTTAGAAAACGCCGTCTCCGCTCGCCGCAGCTGCAGCCGCTAATGAGCAGCCTAATTAGGTCGGGATTAGGGCGATCTCGCCACACGCACACAAACCCACCCACACAGACCCCCAGACACGCACACACTCACCCTCCCGTGCGCCCGCGGGCGACGGAGGCACTCGCCGAGACTCGATTCCAATCCGAACTCGAGCCCGTCCAATCCAGTCGATGCCAATCGATGCCAAGACTCGTCCTCGGGAAGATGCGCCGAAAGCGAAACCGGCTACGGGTTGGGGCGTTGGGGGCGGATCTGGGGGCGCCTGGGACGGCCGGCGAAGGCAATCGAGAAGTCGGGACGGACGGGTGGACGGACGACGAGCTGCTCGACAGCGGCTGGTTCGCATTGGATCGAGGCGGTCGAGTCGAGTCGAGTCGAGTCGGGCTGAGTCGCGTCCTTGTTTCCCGGCGACGAGGCCGGCGGTGGGGGCGGACCCACTGGCGGGGCCGGGGCGGTCGCCTCCAGACGACGGCCGCAATATTTGCGCATAAATAAATTGGTTGTGAAATCGTGCGCTTTAATTGTCGCTGAGTGGATCGGGCGATGACGACGACGACGACGACAGAGTCAGCGAAGACGGGGAGGTCCAGGGGTGAGGGGGGCGAGGGGGCGAGGGGGCGAGGGGACGAGGGGAGCTAAAGAGACTTCAATTGAAATTGAAATTGAATGTTTTATCAATATTTAAATAGGACACTCGATATCGCTTCCAACATGCGATCAATATTTGCATTCGCCGCGCGGCCAACGAGACGGAGCGCGAGAGGGAGAGGGGGAGGGGGGATAGAGGGAGAAAAGGGGCGCGGGCGATGGCGTGGCAACAACTGCAGAAACAACAAGACACATAACAATTACAATAAAAACCACTAACGACAACAACAGGCACAGAGAATTCTAAGCCACGACAAGCCGGAGCCAGAGCCGGAGTCGCGACAGGAGCGAAAAATCAGCGAGTTCGAGGGCAGGGAGAGGGAGGGAGCTACAGCGGGGAAGGGGCGGTGGGGCGGTGGGGCGGCAGGGAGATGGCATTAGGAGTGGAGCAAAATGACAAATCGCCGGCGGACCGCGGCCGACCGGGCGTTGGCGGGAAATCCACAGTAAATTGGGGCAAATATTTGCATTTCGAGAATGCGCCCCGAGGGAAGGGGGCGGCGGCCGCGCCCACCGCCCTCGCCCCGAACCGCCCCCGACACCCGACTCCCGCTCGCCACCGGGTCCGGCCAGGCTGCCGGGTGCGGCCGAAGCGGGGATCAACACGAAGCGTGCATGAGCGTCAGTGTGTGAGTGAGTACAGGGGTCGGACCGAGTGCGTGTGGGTGCGTGCGTGTGTGTGTGTGTGCGTGTCATTAACTAAAGATATCGCCAGAGCGCGCCAAACAAAGACTGTTTGCGGGATCTCGATTAATTTTTAAACTTGCAGACATTAAATGAAAAAGCATCAGAAATAAAAAGCAAAATGAAACAAAAAAAAAATATTTCCATTTGCCTCGCCAATATTTGCGCGCGGCGGCGCCGCATTAATAAAAACTTAAATGGAAATTTAAATAAAAACAGGCGGTTCTCGTCCCTCCCTCGCCCTTCCTCGCCCTCCCTCGCCCTCCCTCGCCCTCCCTCGCCCTCCCTCGCCCTCCCTCGCCCTTCCCCGTCCCGACGCCCGGTCGCTCCCGGCAGATCCGACAGGATCCGGGTCTGGATCCGGATCCGGGCCTCCGAGCCCTCGAGTGCCCGGCCCGGCCCGGCCCTCGTCCGTCCCTCCGGCTGGCCCCGGTCGACTCGAATCGGATCGGACCGGACCGGATCGGGTGGGAGCGAAGCAATAAAATATTAATTGACCCCTCGTAGATTTTATGCAAATAATTATTGAACCATGGCGGGGACTTTTGGATTAAAACGTTTGAGCCACAAAATGCTCGCACACCAACCCCATCGCACACACGGACACCAACACATGGCTGGATGGACAGCGAGCCATCGCCGAGCTGCCAGGGCTGGTCGGGGGGTCGGGAATCGGATCGGAATCGGGTCGGAATCATTATTATTCCGCCCTGCAGCCTGCAGCCAATTCGTTTCATTCATGGCGAAATTTTCTGCAAACAAATAAACAACAACAACAACAACAACAACTCACCAATACCAGCCACTGGAAGAACAACAAAACCACGCCGATAACGCAAATAATAGCAACAACAATAGCAACAACGACTAACACAAATAATGCCACAAACAACAGAGGGAACAACGACAACAGCAAAAACAACAACAACAACAACAACAGAAGGAACACAAGTAATAGCAATAACAACACAACACTTGCAAATAGAACTACAAATAGAACTACAAAACAACACAAGCCAAGTGCTGCAAAGTGAAGCAAAACGAGGCAACAACAACAGCAGCAACAACAACAACAACTACTCCAGCAATATCAAAATATTAGTTTGAATATTAACTGGGTTTTTTGTTGTTCCACAATGGAATTTCTCGCTCTCTCTCTCTCTCTCTCCCTCGCTAGAAAGGACAGCGAGGACGACCTCGAGCCCCGACTCTCAGCCACGAGCCCCAGCCCCCAGTCCTCAGCCCCAACCCGTGGACCTCAACCCCTTTCCGCCCCTCTCGCCCGTCCCAACCCGTTCACCGATGACCGCTGCCTCCGGACACGACGGGACCCTTCGAGGAGGACGAGGACGATGAAAACGAGGATGAGGACGACGACGACGACGGGGCAACGCCGCTGACGAGGATGAGGATGAGGATGAGGGCGCCGACGACTACAGTGGGCCGACTCCGTCGACCTCCGGCGATCGCGGGTCGACCCCGCCGCCGCCGCCCGGCGCCTCGTCCGCCCCACCGTGCGGCGCTCGTTATTCAAATTAATATTTTCTATAGTTCTGCAAATTGATATCGAAAAACAAGGCGGCCACTCGCCCGCCCACGAAGGCCACGCCCACACCCCGGAACCAACAGGACCCGGGGCTCAGAACGCAGGATCAGGTGCGGAGCCAGGGGAAGGGGAAGGGAAGAGGAAGGGAAGAGGAAGGGGAAACTGATAACGAAGGAGCCAGAGTGGAGGAAAATTGAAATGGAAAATGAAAAACAAGAAAAACCTGAGAAGCGGGGAAGCGTGGGGGAGGGGAGAAGAGGAAAATGAAAAAAGAAAAACGGGATAAAGGAGATATTGGAAAAATAGGAAAAACCGAGTATTAATAAAAAGTAAATTAAAAAAGGAAAAATAGGAAAAGAAAGGGGAAAAGAAATATTGAAAAAAGGAACAATTTAAAAGAATGACGAAGGGGAAGAGGAAAAAATGAAAAAAAAGAAAAAAGGGGAAAAATTGAAAATATGAAAACAACCAAATCAGGAAGAAGGGGAGAAACGGCAAAAGGAGAGAAATTCGTTTTCGATCGCTCGCGCTGCAATTGCGATGCGGTCTGCTCCAGGCCTCCCGCCCCCACGACCCCTGCCCCGGTTCAACCAAAACCCCCCCCCCCCCGCGTCCTCCTCGTCACGCCCCCTCCGGCCTCAGTCGCTGCCCCGGCGCTCGCCCGAATCCTCGGGCTCCGCTGCGAGCACGAGGACGAGAACGAGGACGTCTTTCGGACGGCCCTCGGATCGATGGGATGTGGCTGGAGACTCTTTTGTTGTTGTTGTCTGATATACTACAAGGACCACAGCAACTCCTCGTTGTTGTTGTTGTCCCTGTCGTTGTTGTTGCACTGCCGTTTGCTTGGCTTGCGTTTTTCCTCCAACTCATGAATATGCATCGGCCCGGCGTGCGCGCGAGTGTGCGTGTGTGAGTGGGTGCGGGAAGGGGGTGGGGAGGGGTAGAAGAGGGAGGAGCCCCTGGCAGGCAGGGCGTGGCCCGGCCCGGCCCGGCCGCCCACCTCGCGCAGGACGTGATCCGATCCGGCCGAGGTCGTCGCTCGGCGCGCACGTCCGACGAGGGCCCCCGGCTTGGCGGCGGGAGGCGAGGGGGTTGCGAGGGCGAGGGCGAGAGGAGGGTGAGTGGGCGTGGCCCGGCGCTGCCGCAGCTCAGCCGTGGCGATCGCAAATAATAACGCAATTTTAATCCTGCGCTCAGGATAAGAACGAAATTTAATGTTAATCCCGATACCGGGCCACGTCCAGCGTCCACCACAGCGACCCCAACCTCGACCCAGCCAGCGACAACTCACGCGCCTCCCCCTCCATCCCCGCGTCCCTCCCCGAGTCGCCCGTGGTCGGTCGGGTCGGTCGCTCGGCCGGACAAGTGTCGATAGTTTACATTTTCCATTTCCATAAACCAACTGCGTTTTCCGATTTCCCATTACGGCCGGCGAGTATCTCGTGGTCGGGGTGGGGTGGGGTCGGGACCGGGATCGGGTTGGGGATCGGGACCGGGACCGGGTTGGGGACCGCTGCGATTTGAATAATGTCCGTTTTCGGAGCATTCATAAATCGGGCTGAATTAATGAAGCCTTTGAAATATTACCAGATATTTATTGGGCATAATTGGCAAACGGGAAATGCAAATCGAGGCGTCGACGCGCGGTGCGTCCATTGGAGTCGTTGGAGCCGTCCAGTGGGGACAAATGGAGGCCTGACCCGACCACGGCCTCATCCGACCCGCGATTTGGCGCCCGCCGAGTGCGAGCGCACGTCATTCGGAGAGTTATGGGCGAGTGCCGAACGACCTCGTCCATTGGTGGCGGTCGCGGGAGGGTGGCGGAGGCGGAGGCGCCTGGGCCTGAAGACTGGGGTCGGGCTCCTGATTCTGGACTCTGCATTCTGGCTTTTGGTTTTTAAATTCGGGCTTCTGGTGCCTGGGGTCTGGTATCCGGGCTCTGTAGTCTGAATTCTAGACTCTGGCCTTCTGGATTCTGAAGTCTGGGCTCTGGATTCAGGAGTCTGAACTCTGGATTCTGGCTCCTGATTCTGGACTTTCAATTCCGGCTTTTGGTTTTTGGATTCGGGCTTCTGGTGCCTGGGGTCTGGACTCCGGGCTGCGGATCTCTGGGCTCGGGGCTCCGAATTCTGAGCTCTGGATTCCGGAATACGACGAAGTCGCAGCCACCGCGCCCCGTTCTGGAGGGCCCAGTGGCGGGAGACAGGGTGGAGCGACTCGGCTGCCGAGCTGGAGGGTGGTGGGGTCGAGGATGGAGGGTGTTTGGCTGGCTTGTCTCGACATCCTTTCATCTTGCACTAAAATCGAATTAACTAAAACACAAATTGGACCCGGCCCCGGAGGCGAATCGGTCTCGATGGGATTAAATCAAAGTGCCTCCGACCCCCGGCCCGTCGCGCCAACGCTCAGGGCACACACGACGCACGCACACATCGACAGGACACACACACACATGCACAAATCGCTGTGTGGACAACGTGCGACTGCCTTTTGATACCGGCGGCGGGGGCGGGCAGGACGAGGCGAGGTCGGGCCCGTCCCCAGGACTCGGGCGCCGCACGCACCCCGCAAGCGACCGGGAGTCCGTCCGTCCGTCCGCTGTCTGCGCCTTCGTCCCACCTTCCGCCGGCCCCTCCCTCCACACGTCGCTCGTCTGCCGCCAGGACGAGCCGGCGTCCTCAGTCCTGCACGGATTCCTCGTGACGGCCGAATGTGGGTCAACCAATATCCGGGCAGGGACGTCGCCAAAGCCGGCCAGGTGCGCTGTCCGTCCTCCGTCCTTCCCTCCCTCGGTCGTTCTGTCCTTGCCTCTGCCCTCGAAGGAAGGGCCCTTCACAACCCTTCCTCCAACCCCTCCAGCCCCCCGGCAGTCGTGGAATCTCGACGGCCCGGCGAAACGGAAAAGGGTTGCCCTGCATTCGATCCCCAGGAGGGAGGCGCGGCGACGCCCAGACCCAAATCCAGACCCCGGCACAGACCCGAGCCAGACCGGCCCAAGTCCGAGTCCAGGCACAGGCCGAGCCCAGAACTCGAGCCAACTGGGAATGAAAAGAATGAAATGAAAGCAAGGTGAAACTTTGCCGCAGTCAAAGCTCAGGTGGCGAGGGAAAGCGAGGCACAAGGAAGGCAGGAAGGAGGGACGGAAGTGAATGGAAGTAGGAATAGAAGAAAGGAAGGAAGGAAGGAAGGAAGGAGTGGGGCGAGAAGCGGACCGGGAACAAAGCCCGATTTCGCACTGCGTCGCCTCCGGCCGTCGCCGGCGGCTCGGCGGCCGCGGGTCGCGAGGCAGTCGAGGGCGCGGGAGCCCAAGGAAGGCGTCCTCGTCCACGGTCCGGTCCGGTCCGGTCCTGGAGCGTCGCCCATGCGGCCGGGGGGCGGCCGAGTGGCGGCTGGAGGAGCGGAGGGGTGGGGTCGGGGGTCGGGGGACGCCGCTTAAATTCGTGGAGCCTCCAGGCCTCGCTTTAAGAGCCTGCTTTCCTTTTCGCAGCCCCGGCGGAGCGAAGCCCGAAGTCAACCTTCTTCCATCGATTTTTGGCTGGCGTGAGAGCCCGGCGCGCTCTCGCTCTCGCTCTCTTCACACTCTCTCTCTCTCCCTCAACACTTTCTCTCTCACACGGTCTCACACTCCCTCTCCCACTCACACTCTCCCCACCTACGACTAGGACTCTCTCGCTCTGCGCCTCTGAGATCGAGAGCGGCGGATTCTGCAAGGAGTTGCAGGGGACAGATAGAGAAACTGCGAGAGCGAGAGGGCTCGTCTCTGTCGCTCGGACCGGACCGGAGCACGCTGCACAATGTCATCGGGACGAATGGCTCCACCAGCGGCGCATCTCTCAGGGGCGGCCGGGATGCCCCTGGCGAAGGGGGACGCGGGGCCGATGGACGGGTCTGCAGCAGCCTGAGCGGCTCTGCGCAGGAGCGAGCGCTGCACAGGGTGGGGAAATCGAGCATGGCCACGTTCTCCTCCCGAAGGGGCAGCGCTTGGTCCGAGTTGCGACCGGTTGGTTCGAGAGGGAGCGGGTTCGCTGCGAATCCTTCTCCCCCCTCGTCGAACGCGTTGGGTTGGGTTCGATTGGTTCGATTGTGCTGGATTGCGTTCGATCGGGCTCGATTCGGCTCGGTTCGATTGGGTTTGTTTGGTTTGGTTTGGGTTCGTGTGAGTTGGTTTGGTTTGGGTTCGCTTGGGTTGGACCCGGCGAGCACGTGGTGGTGGCCGCGACCACTGCGTATTCAACAGGGTCCGGCGCCAAGGAAAGCAACTCCTCCCATTGGCCTGGGCAGCTCGGCAGCTGTCAGCAGGAGTCCGTCGTCCGTCGTCTGCACCTCGTCACGATCCACGGAACTCCCAGGGCGGCGAAGGTTCGAGGGTCGCGTTCGAGGTTCGCCCGAAGGCACGACTAATGGGTCAATGAGTGGGAGAGGGAGAGCACGAGGTCCGAACAGAAGCCGCAGGACCACGAGGAGCCACGACC
Source organism: Coelopa pilipes (assembly GCA_947389925.1). Classification (NCBI taxonomy): domain Eukaryota; kingdom Metazoa; phylum Arthropoda; class Insecta; order Diptera; family Coelopidae; genus Coelopa; species Coelopa pilipes. The sequence continues at coordinate 24,011,574 of OX376700.1, read as the reverse complement.
ACAACAACAACGCACGGGGGCGAAATTGCGTGCAACACGGGCTCCACTTGTGATTCGCACAAATTGTACGACGGCCCCAGTCCTCTTCCCAGGCCCCACGTCGATTTAAACGGCTGTCGCTAATTCGTGTCGAAGCCGCCGGGGAGCCGAGGAAGCATCCGCAAATTACGGATCCCTCGGCGGCGACGAGCCCGGCAGCTTCCCGCGATGTGGGCCGGAGGGGAGGGGAGGGGACCGCGCCCCAATCGCCCACTCGGCCACGCCCCGCAACACGTGTCGGCGCTGAATAATTAATCGGCCGTCCGCGCCACTTCCGCACGTCGGGCCTCATGAATGGATAATGTGACGAGCCGGAGTTGGAGCCGGAGCTGGAGCCGCCGGAGCCACGCCGGAGGATTCATTAGCGGAGGTCGGACGACGCCCACCCCTCGGCGAGGCCGCCCGCCACCGACCTGGACTGCAGCGAGCGAGACCTCGGCCACGACGACCTCGGCTCAACTGCAGCTGACCCGGGGCCGGCGCCGTCGCCGTCCGCTTCGAGGCGTCCCTGGCGGGCGCGAGGCAGAGGGGGGGAGGGGGAGCCGCTCCGCCGCCCCGCCAACAGATTGGCGAATATTTATTAATTGAGCAAACTTTCGCAGCCGAAGTTTGCGAATAAGTTTCCGGCCGCCGTGGGGAGGCTGGGCGCAGTGGGTGGCCGTCGTGTTGTTGTTGTTGCCAGAGGAGTCTCGCGGTAATGAGGGGGAACCCGCCGGAACACGCCGAACACGAATGTTTCTCGAGCAACTTTTCTCCGCCCGCTCGCCTCGCCTGGCCTCGCCTCGCCCAACGTTCGGCTTCTTTATTCATGGGCGCCGGCCAGGGACGAGGCCGCCAGGCGAAAGGGTTGACTTCGGCGCATCCCGAGGGCGGGCGCGACCGAGGCGAGCTGGGACGAGGGCGAATCGTGGCGGGAGGAGCCGAAACGACCCGAGAGCGGCCGACCCGATGCGAGCCGCCCCCCGCCCCCCGAGCCGCGCCGCGCCGCCCCCGTTGACGCATTAGTTCCCGAAACAAAGTTCGGAAGGAGCGTTTGTCGGAGCAAATGTTGCACTTCATGAATAAACCATGAGGACTCCCAGTCCGGGCGGGTGATGGAGCTGCGCTGGAGCTGCTGGGGCTGCAGGAGCTTCTCCTGCCTCTGCTGGGGCCGCCGGCGTCGGACCGTTTGAGCTGCCGGGATTCGAGATTCCTTCAGCGGTTGCGTCCGGATTTGCGCTGAATATTTATGAACGAGAGCTCGTGGGCGTCGGGCGACGGGGCGAGGACGAGGACGAGGACGAGGGCGCGGCTCGATTCTGTAGCTAGTTTATTATTTGCTGCAGTTTTAATAACTCGCCGACTCGCTCGGAGGGTCCTGGAGGGGGGTGAGCGGAGGTTCGAGTCCTTCTGCCGTCCTCCGTCGTCTGTCCTCGTCTCTCGTCTGTTGTCTGTCGTTTGTTGTCGGCGGGTCCCCGTCCCTCGTCCTTCTCGCCCCTCTTCTTCAGGCCGCCAACCGTTGCTCGCGGCGCCCCAACATCGCCGACAATTGCCGCGGAATGTCTCGGGGACAGATCGGGAGCTGCGGGCAGGAGGAGAGCAGGAAACAGGGACAGGAGCCAGGGCCACAGGGCAGGGAACCAGGAGCGGGCCAAGAGGCGGAGACCAGGAACAAGGGACGCAAGACAAGGAAGAAGGGCCAGGATGCATGTGCAAGAGACAGGCTGGACAGGCAGTGGATCGGGCCAGGCATTCGGCGAAAGCAATTTGAGGCCGCCAAATAAAGAAATCAATCCGACTGACGAATGCGATCTCGTTCGTGGGCCCTGAGGGCGGAGAGAGGGACAGGGGGAGGGAGAATGGGGCAAGGGGAAGGGGCCAGGGAGAACATGGTCCGGTGGAGCCGTCCCGACCGTCATGGCTACGCTTTGGTAATTGCAGGCCTCCAATTAGCCGGCGTCTCCGCAGGCCGATTTGAGGCGGTGGCGCGGGCGAAGGGGACGAGGACGAGGGCGATGGCGATGAGTCGGACGAACATGGAGAGAACGATGGGGACGAGGACGAGGACGAAGAGGTTGACGAGGGTGAAGATGAAGCGGACGAGCATGAAGAGAACGAGGACGATGCGGATGAGGGTCGCGAAGACGACAACGGCGAGGACGACGACGATGACGAGGACGCGGCTCCCAGCTGCGGACCACACAGCGGTCCTGGACCGCCCAAGGGGGATACTCGACGGTCCCCGGGTTCGCCGCGAATTTTCGGGCGTCCAACTGACCGCCGAAGCCACTCGCCTTCGTCTCCCGGAGCTCCAGCGTGACGACCGGCGAACTGACGACGATGAGCCGATGACGACGACTCGATGACGACGAGTTGACGATGACTTGTGAGAATCGGTTTAGGCAAATAGGATCGGCCCATCGCCGGCATGTGCCCGTTATCGGGCCGCTCTCGCCGCCGCGCTCCCCAACCCTCGTTGCCCCATCGTCGCGCCCCAACCCCCTCTTCTCAGCTCTTCGCATCGGCCGTCGATAAGGAAGACAGTTTTTAATTTCGCGGCCGACGCAAGACGTCTTGTTGTCGCCGGCGAAGTCGCGCCGATAACTCGGGGGCCGTGGGCGGGCCGGAACCTTCCCTTCGGCCTGCAGCCTGCGGTTGTCCCTTCGATGGACCAGCCCCGACTCAACCGCGCCCCGGAGCACTCGGAGAGCGGGGCCCAGCCGACAGGTGTTGGCGATGAGGAGAGAGCCAGGGAGAGAGGGAGAGAGAACGGAGCGCGCAACTGCTGCGTCGGCCTAATCGCGCCGATGACTGGAAGCACTGGAATCACTGGAAGCGATATCGGCCGAAAGCTGGGAGCCGCCGCCGTGCGTGGTATAAAACGCAATCGGCGCCGGGAACTCTCTTAGTCGCGTTCCAGCGAGAGCCAGCGCGCGTGTCGAGGCGACGACTGAGGACGGAAGACTTCCAGGTACCCGAATCGGGCCACAGACACGGTCAAAACACGGTCCGATCACAGACACAGTCACGACGACGACCTTGAACACGATCCCGGCCACGAGCGCGGTCGCCAACACGGTCACGATCACGTTCAGAGTCACAGACTCCCAAGAAACCCCACTAGCCCGCCGTCCACCGCCGCCTGCCACGCCCAGCCGCCACCGGCACCGCCAACGATGATCGTGCGGAACGAGGGCGGGATCTTCGTGCCCGACTTCCTCGGCGCCGACTTCTTCCGCGAGGCCCTCGAGGAGGGGCTGCGCGAGGCCCACGTCCGGGTGCGCGAGATCGACTTCCAGTGGGGCAGCAACCCGGGCGACAACTACTGCTCCAGCATCTACCGGGTGAGGGTCCTATTCGAGCGGGGGCCGCCGCCGTCCGAGGCCGAGCGCGTGTCGCTGATCGTGAAGACGATCCCGGTGACGGAGGAGACGCGCTTCCTGGAGGACGCGGGCGTGTTCGTCAAGGAGAAGATCGTCTACTTCGACGTCCTGCCGCGCCTGCAGGTCCTGGTCAACGACGAGGTCTTCGGGGCCAAGTAGGGAGCACCTCCATCTCACTCCATCTCAGTCCCTATCATTGACTCGTTTCCCTCTCCCCGGCAGGTGCTTCTTCGCCCGCAAGGAGCCGGTCAACACCATCGTCTTCAGCGACCTGAAGGACGAGGGCTTCGCGGTGGCCTCGCGCCAGGAGGGCCTCGACTGGCACCACTCGAGCCTGGTCCTGCGCCAGCTGGCCAAGTTCCACGCGACCTCGATGGTGCTCCTGAAGAAGGTGAGACGCACCCACTCCCTCTCTATCTCTCTCTCTCTCTCTCTCGCTTTCACTCTTTCCATTCACCCCGCAGGACCCGGCGATCGGGCGGCGCTTCCTCCAGGGCATGCTGTCGCCCGCGACGGTCCACGCGAACGACACCTTCCAGAAGATGTTCGGCAGCAGCCTCGAGCACCTGGTCGAGCTGACGGCGTCGTGGCCGGGCTTCGCGGGCATCAGCGCCAAGCTGCAGCGCTACGCGGACGACTTCAAGGGCATCACGGCGCGCCTGGCGGAGCCGCGCGCCGGCGACCGGTTCACGGTGCTCAACCACGGCGACCTGTGGACCAACAACTTCCTGTTCGCCTACGACGACCCCGCCCGGCCGCGCCGCCCCACCAGGGCCATCTTCGTGAGTGCCACAAACGAGTGACCAACCAAACGTCCAGTGATCAACGTCCTCTTCTCCTCCAGGTCGACTTCCAGCTGAGCTTCGTCGGCAGCCCCGCCTGCGACCTGAACTTCTTCCTGAACACCAGCGTCCAGCTGGACGTGCTCCAGGCCCGGCGCGAGGAGCTGGTCGCCTGCTACTACGAGAGCCTGGTGGCGACGCTCGAGTACCTGCGGCACGAGGCCGTCCCCACGCTGGACGACCTGCGGACGGAGCTGCGGCGGCGCGAGCTCTACGGGCTGTTCGCCCTGTACGCCTTCCTGCCGATGGTCACGATGCCCCCGGAGCTGTCGGAGGACAACAGCATCGAGACGATGGCCAACGAGGAGGCCAAGCGGCGCAAGTTCGAGCAGGTCTTCGCCGGCGAGCGGCTGCAGCGGCACCTGCGCTACGGACTGCGGCGCCTCGACGACCTCGGCGTGCTGGACGAGATCTGAGGGGTCCAGCATCCGAACAGCCGAGAGATGGAAGCGATGTGCCCGACTCTGGAAGCCGGGCTGGCCGTCGTCGGCCTCGTCACTGTCCACTGATTGTTCACTGATTGCTAAACACTGATTAATAAACGTTGACAAGTCCATTGATCGAGTTCAAGTGGTTTGACTCCGGCCGTCGGCTCACGTGGGTCGGCTCGGGGGCGGCCCGTGGGTGGTTTTGAGGGTGCACGGCGTGTTTGCCCTGAAGCCAGTTGAGTTCCTCGGCCTATAAAACGGCCCGGTCGCCGGCCCAGCCCGCAGAAGATCGAAGCAACTCGATCGCAACAAATCGATCGGTCGCTCTGCAATGGATCGGCGGCCCGGGTTCTACGACGAGAGCTTCTTCCAGGCCGCCCTGGAGGCGGGGCTGCGCGTTGGCGACGTCGCAGTCCGACGCGTCGAGCTTGGCGCGGGCGCGGCCGGGGGCGAGAACTACTGCAGCAACCTGTACCGAGCCCGCGTCGCCTACCGAAGGACCGGGAGCGAGGACGAGGCCGAGCACGTCGTCGCCCTGATCGTGAAGAACCTGCCGGCCGAGAAGCAGGGCGTGCTGCGGCACCTGGACGTCTACAACAAGGAGACGATCTTCTACCTGGACGTCAAGCCCCGGCTGGAGGCCCTCATGTGGCAGGTGGTGGCTCCACCTTCGACTCCGTGGCAGTTGGGAGCGAAGTAAGTCCAGACTCCCTCGAGGAATTTCAAGCCAAACCCTACTCTCGCCAGGCACTTCGTGTCGACCACTCGGCCCGAGCCCACCATCGTCCTGGAGGACCTGACCGAGCGCGGCTTCGCGGTGCGGAGCCGCCAGGAGGGACTCGACGAGGCGCAGGCGCGGCTCGTCCTGGACAAGCTGGCCCAGTACCACGCCCTCACCATGGTCATGGCGCGCAAGGTACGCGAATGAAAATCCTGAATAAGAAGAAAATCCTTGGAAGAAAATCACTTGATCTCCATCACATCTCACAGGATCCCGAGAAGGTCGTCGTCGAGCGGTTCCCGTTCGGCCTCCTCAACACGGCCTCCATCCAGGCGCCGCCGTTCGAGGATCTCTTCGGGGCGCAGCTCCTGAAGCTGGCCTCGGTCGCCGCCACCTGGCCGGGCTTCGAGGGCATCTGCGCCAAGCTGCGCCGCTACCACCAGGAGTTCGCGGCCAGGGTCCACGACGCGGTCTACCCGCTGGAGGGCGCGATCAACGTGCTCAACCATGGGGACCTCTGGGTCAACAACCTGCTCTTCAGCGAGGGCGAGAGCGGATTTGACGACGGGGACGACGAGGCCAGGGATGGGGTTGAGGACGAGAGGAGCGAAAGGGAAGCGACAGGTCGCCGCCGCCGGCCCGAAGTGCGCTTGGTGCGTCCACCGCCGTTGCCCGGCCTTCCGACCGATGCCACTGACCACCACTGCCACCAACTCATTCCAGATCGACTTCCAGCTGTGCTTCGTCGGCAGCCCCGGCTTCGACGTCAACTACTTCCTGAACACGAGCCTCCGGCCCGAGGTGCTGCGCAGCCGCCGCGACGCCCTGGTCGACCGCTACGCCCGGACCCTGGCGGCCACCCTGGCGGCCTTCCCGACCCACCGCCACGGCCTGCCTGGCGACCTGCTGGAGGCGGTGCGGGCCGAGGTGAGGTCGAAGGAGGCCTACGGTTTCTTCGTGGCCTTCGCCTTCCTGCCGCTGATGGCGATGGCCGCCACGGACTCGGCCGACAACAGCCTCGCGAGCTTCCACGATGCCGACTTCGCCGCGCGGAAGATCGAGCTGATGTTCCGGGCCGAGGGACGCCTGCTGGAGACCCTCAAGCACGTCCTGCGGCGCGCCGACCGCCTGGGCGTCCTCGACTAGGCTGGACTGGCCGGATGAAGGAGGCGCTGAAGGACGGATGGCGGACCGATGGCTGCACTGAACGGCCAGATGCAGCCAGCCCGGACCAGCCACGGGCGAGCCGAGGTCCAGACTCCCTGAAATAAATGCTGACATTAAACCGAGAGCTTTCGCAAGTGGGCCGGGGTGGCTGGAGCTGGGGAGGGCCTGAGGTGGGGCGAGTTGGCCCGGGGGTGGCCTCGAGCGGCGCGTTTGGCCTGAGTGAGGAATGGCCGGATTTAATTAGAATTCTTTGCGGGATTCTGGGTCAGCGAAGCGACGCACACAAAAACGGGCGGCGATGGCCAGTGGCAACGCCGTGACGCAGCCTCCACCACCACGTCCTCCTCCCGCGCCCCCGGTCTCGACTGCTCTGGTATGCGTTTTGCATTTCGCTTCGGAGCGAGGTTTCATTCGCTGTCCGGTGAAGTGCGGGCTGGTGTTGTTGTTGTTGTCGGCTTCAATGTTCTCGTTGCTGTTTTCATAGTTGTTGTTGTTGTTCTGGTTGTTGTTGCAGCCCTTTCGCACAGTCGGCCAAATTACGGTAATGCGGAACGTGTCGGAAGAAAAGCCAGCCGGGAAAGTTCGACGTTCCAATAATATGATTTAATCGACCTCCCACTCATCCCAGGCTCGCCCACCACAGGGCCTCACCCTCACCCCAGGCACGACCCCCCACCCCCACCCCAGGCCACGTCCCTCAACCGTCACTCACTCCATTGCACCCCACTCACCCGCCCGACCCGCAGCGTGAACTTCGCACGGCAGCCATAGAAAACAGCGGCTCGTTATATAACACCAGATTCGTGAATCAGTCTCTGTCGCCGTTGTTGCCTTGCCGACGATGGAACGATCAAATTTCCCACCTCTATTAAGTGGGTTTGCACTAGTATTTACTTATTCGCTGATAGTCTGTGTTTCGTATGCAAATATCCATCCACGCGCCGAACAGCAAGTGCATCGGTGCTCGCGGGCCGGCATTGACGACCTCCACAGGCACCCTGCGCACTGCTCGCGGGGTTGAGATCGGGGGATCTCAGAGAACAGAATGGAATCGGTGGCTTTTGACAAAAATTGGTAACGATGAAAAAAATCGGTAGAGATGGAAAGAGATTGAACGAGATCAGATGGAAAAGAGATTGGAAAATATCGGTGGACATTGGCAGAAATCCGCAGCGATCGATCTAGAGAGATCGGAAAATATCGAAATAGATCGATTATGATCTTTAGATATTGACAGACATCTGTTGAGATTGGAAGAGATCCATAGATCGGAAGGAATCGACAGGGATCGGAAGAGATCGATGGAAATTTAAAGATATCGACAGAGATCGAAAATGACCTGAAGAGGTCAAAAGAGATATAAAAGGACTCAGGTGGAAGAGATCGGTAGAAAGCGAAAGGGATCGAATGAGATCAAAAGAGAACGAAAGAAATCGGAGGAGATCAGTAGAAATCTACTCGTATTGAAAGATATCGGTCGAGATCAGAAGAGATCGATCGAGATCAGAGGAGATCGATCGAGATCAGAGGAGATCGATCGAGATCAGAGGAGATCGATCGAGATCAGAGGAGATCGATCGAGATCAGAGGAGATCGATCGAGATCAGAGGAGATCGATCGAGATCAGAGGAGATCGATCGAGATCAGAGGAGATCGATCGAGATCAGAGGAGATCGATCGAGATCAGAGGAGATCGATCGAGATCAGAGGAGATCGATCGAGATCAGAAGAGATCGATTGGGACCGATGGAGATCGACAGGTTTCGGCGCGACTCGCGCTACGCTGCAACCGGCACAAACGAGTCTCACCCGATTGAGAACGCAGAAAAAGTGCGAAACAAGTTAATCAAACATATTAACGATAAAAACGCGTTCGGCCGACAGCCTCGACAGATTGACACGATAATGGGCGAGGAGGACGATGAGGGGCGACTTCCCAATGGCAAACACAGACGACGACGATGAATTCCTCACCTTTGTACTCTGTATATTCAGCTGCACATTCAGCGAGTCCCAGCGCCAGAACCAGCGCCGCGATCTCCAGCGATCGGCAGCGGCCTGTTTCCGAAACAAGCCGCAATTTTGACTGTTTGATTAACGACGAGCTGGTGTCACGTGTCGGTGGTTGGGGCAAGCCTGTTCGGGTCTGAGGTCATCGGGCTCACGCCCACTCGCGTGTTGACCCAGCGACCGGATACGAACCGAACTTACCGGAATCGTGCGGAATCGCGTGTTTACAACTGGCAACAAATGGAAATGGCAGTGACATAGAGTTGAGCATTTTCTGCACAGTCAGACTCTCGCAAATCACTGCTTAATTAGCAATCACAACGATCAAACCCGAGAGGTTTACTTCCATTCGAGCCTTAGTCACAGTCGCAGTCGTTGTCATAGTCGCCAGTATTTAAGACATGCTCCGCTCGCCAACCAGCTCAATCCGCCAACTTGTTCTCCGCCGCCGACCACGACCACAACAATGACGACCGCCTCCTTCGAGTACAGCCGAGACATCGAGCAGCCGCCGGGCCACCTCGACCAGGGGTTCTTCCAGGAGGTCCTCGACAACAGCCTGCGCAAGACGCGCGCCTCCATCACCAAGATCCAGATGACCATGGGCAGCGCCACCGGCGAGAACTACTGCAGCCAGATTTTCCGCACCCGCATCCACTACAGGCTGGATGGCGAGGAGCGCAGCCTATCGGTGATCGTGAAGAGCATGCCCATATCGGCAGCCACCGAGTTCCTGCTGGACCTCGAGGTGTTCCTCAAGGAGAAGATCTTCTACATCCAGGTGCTGCCGCTGCTCGAGATCTTCCTCGAGGACAGCCAGAAGTTCGGGGCCAGGTGAGTTCGCCCGTTAAACCCTCGTCAGTTGAATCTCGTCTTATCTCGAATCACTCGGTTGGGATTTTTTTCTAGACCTTGGTTTCTTCACCCCATTCATAGGTCATGAGTCAATAACATGGTTCTCTCTTGCTACTCTCGTTCTACCGGTCATGCGTACTGATCACAACAACGACCACTAACTGAACCGATCCCTATTTATGGAGCATGAACATCGGCCGTAATTGTGGAATATGTACATCACAAACGACTGCGACTGTGTTGACCTTGCTTATCTCCGGAGACGCCCGGCATGCCCCATGAATTGTGATGCCGATTTGCGACCGCAATAGGCCCGACTAGCTGTCGTTGTTGTTGGTGGTATTGTGGTTGATGTTGATATTGTTGTTGTTATTGTCGACTCCCATAAGATGATGTCAATCAACTCAAGTCAACTCAAGTGCACAGTGGCGCTGGCTTGACTACAGATCAACTTGTTGTGATCATGTTCGGATATCATTTGGGATATGAATTTTTCCGCTCACGTCATCAAAATTAATTATCCCTCATTTGGTCGGGGGGTGGAGGGAGAATAACAAGTGGCTGCAGTTACGACGACTAACGACGAACCCCGTTCATTCCAGGCTCTACCACTCGCTGAAGATGCCCGTGAACACGCTGGTCTTCGAGGACCTGAGCGCCAGCGGCTTCCAGGTGGCCTCGCGCGAGTCGGGCCTGAACGAGGAGCACTGCCGGCTGGTGATGCGGAAGCTGGGCAAATTCCACGGCATCTCCATGCTGCTGGCCAGGAAGGTGATCGCACTCGATATTCCGCAAACAATTTACTAATGCACACTTTATGGTAAACGACAGGATCCGGAGATGATCAAGTGCTTCTCCACGGGCATGCTGGCCAAGGAGGCGCTCAACCGCCACGATAGCATGCTGCCCAAGTACTTCAGTGGCAACGCAGACGCCTTGAGCGAGCTGATCGGCTCCTGGACTGGCTACGAGACGATCGCGACCAGCATCAAAAAGTACCGCGAGAACCTGCTCGAGAACATCATCCGCAGCCAGGCGCCGATACCGGGCGAGCTGCGGGTTCTCAACCACGGCGACCTCTGGGTCAACAACATCCTCTTCAAGTACAAAGACGCCGGCGCCAAGCGGCCCGAGGACCTCGTCTTCGTCGACTTCCAGATGAGCGTCTGGGGCAGCCCCGGCCTGGACCTCAACTACTTCTTCTACACCAGCATGGAGCTCGAGATCCTGAAGACGCGGCGGGCGGGCCTCATCAAGGAGTACCACGAGTCGCTGCGCGCGACTCTGACTCAGCTGCAGCACCCGGACATCCCCAGTCTGCAGGACATCCAGCGCGAGGTGCGCCAACGGGAGCCGTTCGGGTTCTTCGCTCACTTCGGGATCTTCCCGACCATCTCGATGGACAAGGACCAGTGCGGCGACAACAAGCTGGACAACTTCGTCGACGAGGAGTTCGCCCGCAACAAGGTGCGCCAAATGTTCGCCTCCCAGCGGCTGGCCGAGACCATGCGGTACACCCTGAAGGGCTTCCAAGCGATGGGCGTCTGGGACTAAATCTGAACAAAGCTTCAATAAAACAATGTATTCTAGAATTTACCGTGTACAAGGCAAAAATCTTTCCATTTCACACTATCCACCAAGTCTATCCACCGTGTCCCAGTCCCAGTCCGAGTCCGGGTCCGGGTCCGGGCCCCCGGTTCCCTGCTCTCGGCAGAGCAAACAATGCCTGGCCGCTCGAATTATGGCTGATAACTTAAATATTTTATTGAAGGGAAAGCCAACAACAGCACAGAGTGGGGGCACAAGAACAACGCATACCACAACAAGAGAACAACAAGAACAACCACAACACATCGCCAAAGCGATAGCGATAGCGAGGCAGAACCGCTGCAATGCAGGGGCCGCTTGCGAGGCGATGAATTCGCAGATTATGTTGACAATATTTCGAACGTGACCAAACGGTAGCGAAGGAAAATGCGCGAAACAGTGGCAAATACACCGGTCCAGGTTGTCCGTCGCAGCGTGGCTCCGACCGAGCCACGGCAGCCGGCTCGGGACACCCTCCCTCCACAGCCAGGGGGCGGACCGACGACCGACGACCGACGGACGGACGGACGGACGTTGGGCTGAGGCAGGCAGGCGACCTGGAGCCAGAGTCAACAACACAACAACGGCAGGCACGGCATGCCAGGGAATGGGCCGGAACAATGCTGCAAACGGCAGCCAGAAAGTCGGCAAAGGCGACTTGGCCGAGATGCAGCAGCCAGCCACAACAATGTAAGGACTAGTCACCGATGGCCGATTGCAGGTGGGGGCGCGGAGAGAGACGGAGGGGGAGGGAGTGGAATTAGGTGGTGGCCCAGCTGCGAATCCTTCGCCTCCCTCCGCTCAGTCAGTGGGGCGCAAAAAGAAAACAATCGAACTGTAGGAAAACACGGCGATTGCGCCTTCGGTCGACGGCAATTAAAAGCGCGGATCCGATGAAATTCGACACAGTTGTGAGCCCGGCCACGTTCCTTCGGCATATGCCAGGAGCTGGTTCCCTGATTAACAATGCAGTAGCAATAATGTTGTATTCGTTTGTTTTTGGTTTATTACAATCAGCACTGGGCACAAACTCTTACCTCCTTAACAATTATGCAACAATGTAAAGTGTGGGAGCCTCCAATGTGGAGTCAGCCCCTTACCTAAATAACCAATAATAAGGAAACAACTGGCGAAGGCACAGCAAACATGGGTTGGCTGATGAAACTCTGACCTCCTGTCTATGAGCAGAGGAGCCAGGGGGCGATGTGGGTTCAGATGTAGGAACCCCAGCCGATGTACATCGCGGCCAGGTTGTCGATGTTGGTGGCCTCCGCGATGAGGAAGTTCACCTGGCCCTCCGTGGACAACGGGATGCTGTTGCCGATCGTCCGGTTCACCTACACCAGACAGCCAACGGTGAGAAATTAGAGCGACGTGGAAGTACATGGAACACTTACGTAGCCCTGCAGGCGCTCCTCGATGCGGCGCACGTCGGACATGGCCTTGGGGTCGGTGAGCTCGGTGGCCGCCGTCTTCCGGTTCTGGTGCGAGCGGTTCAGCGCGACCAGGTCGTACACGAAGGGCCGCAGCACCGACATCAGGGTCTTGGTCTCCTTCTTCAGCAGGCGCAGCGTTATCTCGCAGCACTTGCGGTACATGCCCTCGACGCCCAGCGGGCCCATGGCGAAGACCATGTTGTGCGTCAGCCGGAAGGGCACCAGCTCCGGGTAGGCGAAGCTCTCGCCCTGGTTGAACAGGCAGTTGAAGTCGACGTGGACGGCGTCGCCGTTCGTCTCGTCGAAGAGCACGTTCTCGCCGTGCCGATCGCCCAGCCCGAGGATGTAGCCGACCATCGACATGACGGCGATCGTCTTCACGTACGCGGTGCGCGCCTCGTACCAGCAGTGGGGCGTGGGGAACCGCTGTCGGAACCACTCGTGGAAGACCGGCGGATGCTGGGCCAACAGCGTGCCCACGAACACGCTGCGCTTCTTCTCGATGGGGTCCGTCTTGGGCAGGGCGAACTTGCGCAGGTTGCGATCCTCGATGCCCAGGCCCCGAATGCGGTAGATCGAGGTGCAGATGTTGCGGAACGAGTTCAGCTTCGGCAGCCACTCGACCAGGCCGCACTCCTCGTTGAAGGGGATCGCGGCGTAGGTGCGAATGTGCAAGTGCCGATGTCGGGCCTACCGACAAGAGATCGTTGAAAAATAACCAACATCGAGCAGAGTTGGTGCAGTTACCTGAGAGTCCTGGTGCAGGAAACGCTTGACCAGCCCGTTGAACTCCATCAGGCGGAAGTCCTTTCGCAGGTCGTCCTTCGGCTTCACCATGACCTCGTACAGCATTCCGTCGTTGCACTCGATGGTGATCTTCTTCGGTCTGGCGGCCGATCGCAGCACCGTGACCTCCTCCCGGATCCCCGTGATATATATCTGCTTGTACGGGAAGGGATTCGTGGGCGCGGATGACGTGCAGGACGACTCTTGCGAATCGAGGGGAACGTTTAGCTTGTGGGACATGGAGGCCGACGACGAGATGGGCAGCGAGACCTGCATGTACTTCTCGAACGGCAGCAAGATCTCCGAGAACTTGGGGTCCTTCAGCAGCGTCGGCAGCTGCTTCACCAACGTACTCAGCTCGTACGTGCTGGTGGATATGGGAACGTCTTTGTTGGTGAGCTCGATCAGGCGCTCCGTCAACATGTTGAAGTCGGTCAGCAGCTTCTGGAAACTGGGGCCCGCCAGACGCGAGTCGGTGAAAATCAGTCGACACCGTTTCACACGGGTCGTGTACGAAGACTTCAGGATGGGCAACAGCATCCAGAGGGACTGATGGGGATAGTGTTCCACCAGCTTGATCACAATGGTCCGCAGCACGTTGAACACGTCGTTGGAGGGGTGGCAAATCCTGCTCAGGAGCTGCGAGAATGCCGTGTAGAAGACAGGCACTGGCAGGACTGAGGAGCAGTTGGTGATCAAGTCGTTCATTTTCTTGGCGAGATCTTGGAACGAGCTCCGCTTGGCGGCCACAGACGGATCGGTGATGGATGCATCGCTAATCGACGAACAGCGCGAGGTGAAGTCCAGCCAGAGGCTGAGCAATCGTGGCATCGACTGATAGACATTCTCGAAGCCATACTTTAAGGACTTGGCATAGTTCAGCATGATATCGAGCAGCAGTTTGAGTCCGTTGGCCCCGTCCTTCTGTTCCCTTGAAAATGACTCATAGATCTTCTCAATGTACTGCGCCAAGTGGACGTAGCACTTCTCGGACTGTTTGTTTCCAGTGATGGCCTCCCTGAAGTAGCGCAAGTTCAGCTCGGCGCAAATATTCATCGATTCGGCATTGAAGGTGGCCTGCAGAAACTTTGCCTCCGCATACAGCGATCTATCTACCGGCTCCAAGTTCCGTATGACATTCTGGCACTTGGACTCGATTCGTTCTAGATTTTCCTCGATCAGCTTGAAGCAGTTCGTTTGGTCACCTTTGTCCCAGAGCAACTTCGCCTTCTCCAAGAAGAGCATCTTCGGCTCATATTCCTCGGCCTTCATCATGGAGAGGTGGGCCTGCTGCAGGTTTCCCGAATCTCGATTCATCTGAACACTGCGAATCCACAGCTTTCCGATTTCATTATTTATCTGCTCCGAAACTCTGGCCAGGAAGCCGGAAGCTGTAGAGCTTACGAGTTTGTTCTGCAAACACCGTTTCGTCTCAATGAGCAGGTTACGGCGGAAGCAAAGGATGGGCTCCATCACACGCACGATGGGCTGCAAAATGCAGACCCTTGCATCCCAGTCAGCGAAGAACTTGAGGACATCGCTAAAGCACCGCTCTGTGTCCAGAGTACTGTCCGTGCTCAAAGTCTGGCTTATATTGCACAGTAATATTTTGCACTTCTCCAACTCGGTCAAGAGATGCAGTTTTATGACGTCGTCATACGAGTTCGAGTAGGAATTGTACATAACACCCGAAACGGTACGCATGGTGCTCAGAATATTGCTGCGAATGTTGTCGATTTCGCGTGTAAATTGTTCAAGGGAGAAGTCTTGATTGAGTTCCGGTTGGCGAAACAGCAAAAACGCCTTGGCGCACTGAATATTCCAATTCGTTGTTTTGCGTTGAACCACGGAGTCTTCGAGGATCTCCTGGAGCTCGTCGTAGCGACAGAGGCGCCACAGCAGTTCCGACTTGCACTCCTTGAAGTAGTCATCGGTGTAGTGGTCAGTCAGCTTCTGCCAAAGACCGTCGGCGATCAACAGCGCGGTCTCTGGCACGTCCATTCGCAAGTAGCAATTTATCATGCCCTTGATGTGGTCCTGATGGATTTGCTCGTCGCTGGACATCAGTTGCTCGTAGCACGCGATGGTCTCCTACAAATACAGTGTATCAAAAATTAGTTGTACAAATTTTAAACTATCTACAAATACCTGCGGACGATCAACAATGCCGTTCACCAAAATCTCTTCGGGGAGACTCATCGTTGACTTCTTCATGTAGACGGCACCATCGACCGAGTCGGCGTCCATCAACTTGCCATGAATTTCCACCAAGAACGACAACTGGTCCTGCAATCGATGTTCCGCGTCCTCCTCGATGTAGGCTTCCAAATACATGAGTGCCCGCGCGTACTCCCCCGAATGGTAGTTCGCCTTGGCAATGAGATTCTTATCGAATTTGTTGACGAACGTCTCGACGTGTTTATAGTGATCGGTCGGTTTTGCCAGCTTCCCGTCGACAATGTTCAGGCGTTGCCATTCTCGAAGCCACCGTCTCAGGAAGTCAATCTGTTCTGAACAGAGTTTCGTGCACGTCAGCGAGATGTTCTCCATGTCATTCCGTTTCTCCAACCTGGTTCTTTTCTCTACTTCCACATTGCGATCGCCCGAGTATTGAGAGAACGTGAACTCCTTCAAACCAGCCGCGTTGTACTCGGGCTGCGAAACCAATCCACGACTACTGAATTTCAGCACCGCCTCGAACTCCTCGAATATCTGCTGCATTTGAGATTCGTTGCAATCTTGCAAGGCGTGCACCACAATATAGGGAAAGAGCAGACCTAGTGTGTTGCTGTCTCGCTTAATGCTGGGCTTGTACGAATTCAGCAAGTGTTTCGTGTCGTCCACCTGCACGAAGTCGATGAGGCGCGAGACGAAGGCAAATGCCCAGTCCTCGTACGAACGACAAAAAGTGCTATTGAAGATGGGGTGTTCCTTGCACTTGCTCTCGCGAAACGAGCCAGTATAGCAAGAGGAGAGCAACGGCTCCATTATCTGGCGCATTCGTTCCGGTATCGCTTCCCAAACATTCATTTTCTCCCTGTCCTTAGGCGAGACACCGCACATCAGCAAGGTCTCTTGGATGGCCAACGAAAAATTGTCCACGTATTTCGAGTCCTTCTGGAACTGGTAGGCGCGGCACAGCTCCTTCAGAGCCATCACTGCGAATTCATCTGAGTGAATACTGAGTGAAATTTCATTGGCCTGCACCAGGGTTTGGTTCGATGACATGTAGCTGGGATCGACAGCCCCCAATTCTCCCAGGCACTTGGCTGAGGCAAGTTGCAAGTTCCTGTCCTCGTGTCGGCACCCAGCCACCAAAATGTCCACCACCTGTTGCATTAGTGGATCGATGCTGATCTCGCCGAGTATCATTCGGTTGAAAGCTTCTCTATTATCGGCAATAAAGTTGGACAAGTAGGTTAAGCCGTAGATTCGCACTTGCACATTTTCATTGGTGATCTGCTTGAAGAGGAACTGCAACTTTTCCAGATGCAATGATCTATCGCCTGTCAATATGTCCATCTGTCTGGCTACGCACTGCCTGATCGCCGGAGTCACAGTCGGTATGTTTTCAATAAAGTAGAGGTCGGGAATATACGCATTTAGCAAGTAATCGTTTTTCAAAATTATAAACTCCAGAATCGAGTTCACCTCCTCTTCTCGGTCTTTGAGCAATGGTAGCAGACACGCAACGATCCGACTCAACGACGGACCGAGTTCTTGGATATCCACGATGTTTAGGAATATCTTCCAAATCCTGAGGCAAATGCTAACCAAATGTTTATCGCTCATCGTGAGTACGAACGTGAGCATCGCGATGATTTTGAATCGAAACTGAGTGACGTTGTTCGCTCCGACGAAGCGTATAATCTGACCGAGGCTGTAAAGCGCTTCCTCTTTGAGTGGTTTTTCAAAATTCGGCTCGCCCAAGCAGGTCTCGAAATACGTGATGACACCCAGGAAGCGATCGGCTATGAATTTTGCGAAATCCGTGGAGGAACTCGAGCTCACCGCTACAGTCCCGGAGGTTCCACTTCGGCGGGAAGCTGTGTCACTGAGCAAAAGACACTGAAAGGCTTGCATCACAAATTGGGGGTTTCTATTAAAATATATCAGAAACTCGGATACTGTTTGCTAAAATACCATATTATTAAACCATAGATAGGAATAAGTTACTCTCACAATAATAATACCTTCACATCAGAGTTCATCAACTTCTTCAAGCTGAACGCAGTGCACTTGACAATTAAGTCGATGCACTGGTTTCCAATGCTCGCCTCTTCCGTCAAGTAGATATGCGAGTATATACGCAGAAAGGAGACAATGAAAATTTGAGAAATGGGCTTTCGAGTAATTTTCGATATACACACGATAAGCCCCTTGCAACGGGGCTCCTTGACGCAATAGGGCAATATCATGGTTGTCAAGAGGCGATAATACTTGCAGATAAATTCCTGAACACACGAGAACCCCAGCATTTTCGTAAACTAGAAAAGAGAAATATACTGTGAGAAATATTGTTAAACAGTCACAACAACGGAACTCACCGCTTTCAAGGACCGCGTGATGCGAACTCCCTTGAGCAGGTAAACGTATACCGCCAGCTTCACAATAAGACTGAGGGAATCACGCTTGTACCAATGCCACAATTGGGTCGGTTTCACGTTGTGTTTAGAGCACATCTCCGTTGCGCACAGAATAGCCTCGTGAGTGACCAGTGAATCGGGATGAACAAGGAAAAAGAAGGTTTCTTTGAAGAAATGGAAGAGCCATGGCTCACTCATGGACTTCAGTTCGCCGCAATATGATATTAGCTCTAATAGTCTCAGCTGATGTGCGATATTTCGATTCTCCAGAGATATCTTAGTTTGCGATAGAATGAAATGGGATATTGTGGGAAGAAAGTCTTCGTCGTCAGGTGAAACCTTCCCTATGTACAACTGGACCATATTCATATTCAAAGATCCAATGTCGTTGCGAGTTATGACATCCAATGAAGCTTGCGGAATATCGGAAATATCGAAATGATGTAGAATAAAACTATAATGATCGTTGCACAGAAGGGATTGAGGTAGTAAATTCCTGATGTAGCCCAGAATTTCTGATCTATGCCTAGGAGCATTTTCTACACATTTTGGCGCTTTTATAATGAAAGCTTCTTTTTTCTCCATAAATGTTGTTACATATTCGGAAACGTCAGCCTCTATTTGAGAGCATTTGGTACAGATTATCTCAATCTCATGCGGTTTCTGAAACCTCTGACCTACGATACTGGAGTACCGGTTAAGTCCAAACCAGAAGCAATTCTCAACATCGCCTGTACAACAGATACTCTTGAGAATTCGAGGTAGTTCCAGTGGTCGAGTTCCCAAGTAACTCATGCAACTGCGGATCAGTAGCTCGTGCGTAAGAGATCCATTGAGGATGAAGCCGTCTATGTTACTCAGAAAGGCATTTCGCAATTCAGTCACATGCTTTGAGGAAGATTTGCTGAATAGCTGAGGCACAATTAAGTTTACAATGTTTATCAAGTAGTTCCACTCGTTTATCGTCCGTTCATCAAGACAAATATTGCTCAATGTTTGAATCGCCACATGATAAACTTCACGATATGTGGCGAAGTCGTTCATCGTTTCTACAGCTTCTTTCAGCGGCTTCTCCACAAATACCAGCAACCGTTGCAACATTTCTGACCTAAGCAATCTTTTTACAGTATTTAGTGAAAGTAAAATCCCGACAATTTGTAAATATTGGCAATAGAGTTCCGAGTTGGTTGTTTGTTGAGCATGTTGTAGAAATGTTTCAATAAGAGTATTCATTATTTTTTCTTTATCGCTCATTCGATCTCCCTCGAATAAATGGGTGACCAGAATATTTGATTCATTCACGACTGCATTTATATTATTATTTTTATTAAGTAAGATCCTCTGTGTCTGTCTACAACGTTCTCGCTCTACGAAGGAAATTATATATAACAATTCCTTCAGGAAGTCACAGTCTTTGAGGGAGTTTAAAGGCTCTCCTAGCATACGAGTTATTTGTTGGGTGATATGGAATGATGTCTTTGTGAGTTCTTGTCTTGGATGAGTTAATAACGTCCCAATTATGCGCAAGACGAATGGAAACTTCTTGGCAAAACTGAATAAAGACAATGCGCGATCATCAGAAAGGCCAACATCGCTGAATTCTCCATGATCTAAGCACTCCATGCACCAGGTTGTCAGACTTTGTTGCAAAGAGGTTAGATTAACTTCAAAATTTGTAGCATACTGTTGACTCTGGACAATAGAAGTAACGCAGATAAGCATATCGACTCCTAAGTTTAACATCCGCGTTCTATATCCAGACTCTTTCAAGTAAGATTGGTGACTGTCTAGAATGTTAACCGATATATCCGCAAAGGCTTCGAGTTCCTCCGACTGGACACAGTTTACTTGAATCCATACGGGCATTTGTTCCCACAGAACAGCCAAGGCACTAATAGTCAACTGATAGTAGTAGTCAAGGGATTGACTCAACTCGATTGCTGATTTAAACAATGTGTGACAATAACTAAGGCATTGAAGTTTCACTAGAACTCCACATTCCTTAATTGCTTTGAAGACACTCGCCAAGGAGTCAATAAATAACTCAGGGTAAAAAACGTATCCAATAGAGAGCGCATGGTGTAAAATTTTCAAAAAGATTTCAATCATATCATCGAGATTGTCGACACAAACTTTAATAGGAGGGAAGGAGGCATTTGTGTCGATTTCTTTAAATTCATCACTGGAGTTGAAAGCGCAAATGTCTATGAAACAGTCTACAGGATCTGACGGCAATTCCACTGCGAGTTCTTCAATGGCAGCTGTGTAGCAGGTTACCAGCTTTTTGAATAAAAGTGATCTATTTACCAAGCAGGAGGAGAGAATCCGTTTTTGAAGCTGCACATTTGTGTGGTAGTCACTACAATGAAAATAATGTTTAAGAACAAATTTACTCTGAGTAATGTAAGGGCTAACTTATTGTCCAGGGATTCATTCAAATATGTGGTGAATTTGTTAATGAGCCATATAATGAACGTCTCCTGGAAGCAGTTGTTCAATGGTTTCAGCGAATAGGGACGGATCAAGCTCGGTTCTTTGCAAAGAATATCGTCCACAAAGGAAAACACTTCATTCAATTCAGTCTCATTCTTGTGCACCAATCTGTAAAGCAGCTTCCACATATCCTTCCTACGGGCCGACATGGTTCCCAGATTCCAAATTGAACCATGAATCAAAACTGCCAGGAATTTCAACAGTTGACTAGCGGTGAGAACTGTCAAATGAACAGCTATCGATTAAGTCAGCTGTATTCGATAGTTTTTCGATAATTTTGTCAGTTTTGAAATTCGTTGAAACCAAATCGCGTGAAAACAAATTTGAAAATAATTCGATGCTTTACTTGTGAATGTTTATAGCCCATTAAATTCTTAAATTAATAAAGATTTCAAGAACATTAGTGTTAAATGTGTTGTGCTTCCATAAGAGATTGTGATGTGACAGCAAGCAGAAAGGTATTCACTCAGACCTCAGGTAATTTATTATTTTATACTATATTGAAAATGGACCCGAAAAATGTATTTAAAACTAATAACCGAAATCCTATTAGAACAATACATTATATAGAATAGCGAAAAATCTGTGTATAAATACCGTAATGATGGATTATACCGTAACGGTCGTTAAAAAAGTCAATCAAACTACAACCAATACATATTAAAAATACAACTTTATTTTACATTTTAGAAAATTGCACAATAGTTTTACACCAAAGTATAAAATAAATTCCATACGTTTCTCATACTTATGTAAAGAAAAAATCAAAACTGACGAGAGGAAATATTCCCAAACCGGAAATGTTTGTTCTTAATGTTTCTAACTAAAAATAAGTGTGCATATTTGTTCATTGACAGAAAATAGGAATGTTGCACAGCATATGAACATACATTAGAAATATGATTGTCAATTGTTCATTTTATATATTAATGTATTAAAGTATATTTTATTTTTTAACTCCAAACATCGGCAGAATATCTCTTTTGTGCTTCCATTTTCTTCAAGTACTGCACGGCATCAGCTTCACTCATGTTACCTTTCGTAGAAAGAATTTTAACTAAAATATTTCTAACATCAACAGCCATATTCTTAGCGTCACTGTAATACAAAATGAAATGACATTAGCAATCTTTAATTTGATAATTTAATCTAATCGAAATTACCCGCAAATATAAAAATGCCCCTTATTTTCTCCTATCACTTTCCAAATAAGATCTGCGTCTTTTTCAATCAGGTGTGTAACGTACACCTTATCTCTTTGGTCCCTAGAGAACGCCGTCTTAAGAGTCAAAGTACCCTTGTTGACATAATCCTCCAATTCCTGAAATGAGTTATAGAACATTTTTTAACATAATGACCAAATGAAATAAATAAGAATCATGCTAACCTCCCCATAGATGAAATCTTCACTCTTCTTTCTGCAACCGAAATAGAGAATAGAGTCTCCTACTGTCTTTCCTTCCTCACGAAGGAACTGTCGTTCTTGTATGAAACCTCTGAATGGAGCCAACCCAGTGCCGGGCCCAACCATTATCACTGGAGTTTCAGGCTTTGTGGGAAGTCTGAACTGACTCTTCCTAATGAAAACAGGAACCTTCACGTTACTACCATCAGGATGCTTATCCTTCATGTATGTGGTAGCAACACCTTTGTTGATGCGGCCAGTAGGCGTTTTATACTCAACTAAAACAGCAGTAATGTGCACATGTGTGGGATGCAACTAAATTTGAGCAAAAAAATAAAATTATGTTTGTGAGGGTATTTCTTAGTTATTAGTTTAGTACTTACCTTCGATGATGATGATATCGAATAATAACGAGGTTGCAATCTTGGCAGTAATTCACACAAATGATCGATGGGTGGTCTGCAGGACTTGATATCTTCTAAAATATGTACAATATTTCGGCAAGCATCCTGAATCCATGTCTGATATTTCTCTTTGCCTTCCGGAGTAATTGAAGCCATGCTCTTCAGAAGCTCCTTATCTGCTTCATCTGTGCAATATTCCGCTAATTCCTTAAGGATATGTGTTCGAGGAATAGCCGTGATCTCCAGGTAGTGTGTTAAGGCCGTACGATAAGTGGTTGGGCAAGGGAATGGATGCTTCTTGCTACTGTCCGTATCAGTATTGATCAACGAGAACACAGTATCCAAATCAGCATTGCACAATTTTCCTAGCTTTTCAACTAGAGCGGTATCGTTAATCGGATACATGGCCACATGATCGCCAGCGTCATAACGCATCTTTGAGCCTTCAATATCCAATTCAATGTGCATGCATGAACGATCACCACCTTTGTGCAGTTCGCGGTTAACAAGGATTGGCGCAAGGAAGGGATTTTTGGCATCGAATGGTGGTCTTTGATTTTGCATTGAGTGCAATCGTGCAATTTCACCGGTGTAAATGCGATCGGGCTGCACATCGGGTTGCTCCAGAAGTCTGTATTGCCTGATGAGAACCTCTTCGCCGCCGCCTTCAATTCCAAAGTAATCGCAAACAGAAGGCCAGAACCGGTCCTTCCAAGTGATGAAGTCATCTTCAATACTATAATATTAAGATAATGAATTAAAAATAAATGGAAGCATAACTATAAAATTCAAAATATATTACATATACTAAATACTCACTTGGCATCGTCATCGCCTAGGCCTAGTTCAAACACTCTTGTTGCTCCCAGTTCCTCAAGCCGCTTATCAACGTAGATCGCCACTTTGTTGTAGTGCTCGTAAGTTTTGTTTCCGAGTCCAAAGACCTGAAGTGATCAAAATTTAAGGTCAAAACTAATAGCATTTAATTTTATTGCGAATTTTGTCATATATCGTTGCAAAGTTCAAGGGAATTTTATACATTACTCTATGCTTTAGATTTGATAGAAGGAAACTCCTATTACATAAACTGTCTAATACTCGTGCATAATCCCACAACAGCGGCAGTGGTAGGCGTAAAAACGATCTGTACCCAAAAACAATCATTGCGATGTGACGTAACTTAAATATTACATCAAATTTACATTATTCATTCCTGGTTGCAAATCACTTTCTCCTGCAGCCGAGAGCAACCTTTTCCGACATAACGCCGAGAGAATTCAACAACAACGGAGCACGTTGCGCGGTCCGAGGTGTCAAGAACATATGATAGGAATAGTCAATCAGCGAGTGCCCAGGGTTGCACGAAACTGTTATGAGTCCAATGCCCGAAACTTACTAAAACACGCACGTCATCTGACCACATACTATAATACTTTCCACTAAAACCAGTTTCTTTGTAGTAGTTCCACCACTACATTTCTGCTGGCACTTAACGCACACACAGAAGCATTGTTGACAACAGGTTTCAACTCCTGAGCGGTTTTGTGCAATAACCAATACAATATTTTCTGTTCTATGATAATACCACAGTCATCTCTTGATCTTTTGACTTTCTTTGACTGAAGACGATTGACCACTCCTTACAACTCAATCGTCTCTAGGCTGAATTGGAGAATAATCACTGATAACCACACGGACATGGAACAGGCATTAGATAAGATTACGATGAACTGTCACTTGATTACACACTCAATTTTCGCTACTGTACTTCCTAATTCGTAAATACTACAGGCCGGCGGACGCCGGTTGAACTTTTGATGGACTTACCGCGTAATTTAAACCGGTTAAATCAGCATCTCCATTGGTGATCCACTCGTAGAACTCCATGGCGTTGTCCGTGGGGTCGCCCTCGCCATATGTCGCCAGGCAGAAGACAGCCAGGGAATTGGAAATGTCCTTCATTTGCAGAAGCTCTTCCTGCATAGTTGGAAAATTTCTTGTTATATCGTGGTTCGAGACAAAAGCATTTATTATACAATACCATGTCGCATTCCTCCGGGTCCGCCACCATGCCCTTCATCCTGTAGCGAATGCCCTCCTTGGCCAAACGACCAGCGAACTCTTCCGCTGTGCCCGTCTGGGAGCCATAGAAGACCACCAGGCTACGGCCGGATGCCTTCAGCTTCTTGATGAACGAGTTTTCGGCAGTTGTCGTGGTGCTGACGGTGGTGGGCCTGCAAGAAGTCCAAACATTTCAACCTAATCCAAACGAAAACCAAGGGATCTACTGACTGTATGGAGTAGGACCGGATGGGTTCCTCCTCCTTCTTGCGACTACGCATGAAGTACCACGCAGCGCCGGCGATCAGCACGACCAGGAGGGCAATGTCCAAAGTGCCTAGGAAGGGTTCGTCCCCAGCGGCGACATCGGCGACGTTTTCCTCACTCATGTTTCCTGAAAGCGACCAAGAGTCGACAATGAAATTAGATACGATATTATTGAACAATAATGTACATATGAAGTGATTAGAATAAATCACTGTAGCTGTGATGCAGACGTCCAATTATTTCCCCCCACCGTCGTTTAATACCAATCGAAATACATCGGAAACAAAGCGAAGGAAAGCAGTTTGATAGACGTGCAATTGTTGACGTTGCTGTTTGGCGAACTCGTGCCCGTGCCCTGCGAAATGCTCCGACGCTAACACCGTGGCTCTGACGCTTCCCGTAGCATGTGTTACGTTACACTACATTAAGGTAGCTATCCCTGGTCACAATGGCAAATAAATAAATATTTATTTCCGAAATGCAAAATAATTGCGTAGAGAACACGTAGGCCGATTGGCCAACGTTCGATCGATGGACGGCGCGAAGCTTCGGTTTTAATATTCATAACTTTCCTATGTAAATATATTATATGTATGTATTGATAGATATATATATGTGTAAAAATGAATTTACAGTACTTCCAGTCAGCTTATTCCAGATCTCTCTAAGGTCACTCGACCACTACAAATTGTCACGGGTACCACTGTACCTCCGAAAATATCGGCAAAGGTTTTTAAACTCTCTATCTAACATGATTACAAAGCTGATAATGCAACTTCGCATTCATATTCGTACAAAAGCTAACGCAACTAGTGTGCTGTTCCCACCAAATACATGGCCAATTGGCTAAGGTTTCCTAGTTGACTACTTTTCCCATTGCTTCACTCGCTACTCCACCAGCTGAAGCAATTCTGGGTTGGCGAAAATGACATCGGAGAAACTCTCCAGAAACTCTGAAAATTATATAACCAGTCGCTTGGCGATCGGCGGCCGTGGTCCCTTGACCCCAAAGACGTGGGGCTCCGCGCCAGCCCGTCCCCTATGCTAATGCATCATAGATATGAGGATCGAAATTAGAAAAACAATACAGATTTCGGAAGAGTTGCGAGCTGCGTGCCGTTCCCAAATCCGAACGCGGAAACCTCTGCTGCTCTCCGGCCGACACGCACGACTCCACGCACCTCGGCGGCGCCTGCGAGACGGCGTCGAGCGAGCCGAAAGCAAGATCGCGGCCAACAACTATGTGTGCTGAAAAGCAACCTTTAAACTGGGCGATTCGTCGCCGTCGTAACCTTGACCGTCGTCGCAGCCGCGGAGGTCCCACATGTTGAGTGACCCCGATTCGTCGCGCTCCCTTTAGGGAGGCAGATGTGGAGGCGCACGCTGCATTTCGGACTTACCTCGCTACTCAGGACGTGGATGTGTGTACTTTTGGAATTAATTTTCAGTCTCTCGTCCACTCTATCGAAACGATGTATACGAACGAAGATCTACGGACTATCTACGAACGATGCCTCTCGTTGGCACTGGATCACTGAAGAAGTGTCGTTTTGTTGTCGATCCCAACAAAGTTCCTATATCTCAGATGTCTGGCCGCCGTCTATCGTTTATCTGCAATCAAAATGAACTGGAGGCCGAGACCGCACAACGAAACGGGGGACTGACTGACAGCGTTCACGAGACGAAGGCACGTCGAGCGATGTCGGTACCGTATGAATGACTGAAGTCAATAGACGGTCGGGTCGGTCGGCCGAGTAGGAACAACGCAAGATAAACGGCCAGAGGACGGACAGCGAGAAAAATATTTTATACAACTCATCAGGCTACAGCTCATATGTGTGCGTGTGTGCGTCCAGTTAGTTGTGTGTTGGGCCTCGTGCATTCGTGTGCTCACGAATAACTACAAAGACGAGGAGGAGGTCTACGTGCTGGCCGCTGGTGCCCATAGAAAACGCGCTTGGAATCAACTAAGCGGACGCACACACGCACACGTTCTATGCACATGCTGTACACAAACACGCGTGAATATGTATGGATTTCCGAATTAGCGAGCACATCAAGTGTATCTGGGAGACGGACTCCACCAAGTGGCGACTCGCGGGTTTCGTTTCAATTACATTACACTCTCATTCGGCGAAATTATGATTATTTCGAGAGGGACGAGCGGAGCGGCTGGGCTGGTGAAATAGCGCCAATGTCATAATGACGGTGCATCATTAGATCGAGTCTCGTTTCTGGCCAGCAGTGATCGGAACGAAATCGATCGTTACTGTTCGAAAAATTATGGGTTTTGAACAAACAAACAAAGACGTGTAGAATATACAGAACAAGATAAAAATTAGTCAATCATACTGGCAACTGTTTACATCCATCGTGTTTCGTGTGGTCTGTCATCACCGATAGTGTTTGCATTAATATTTGTCAAGATCTCATTGGAAAATAACACATGGTCAGCTTGGACAAGGGAATACTCGCACACACTTGTTGTCAATGAAAGCCATAAGCGATAGTGATATGGAGGGAAAAATACTACTTTTTCATTGACGGATCGTCGAAACCGCAACACTTACCCTGACCATACAGAAAATCACTCCAAATTGGTTGATTCCTCGCCTTTCCAATTGAAACTGTTGCTGTCAGCGGCCACAATTATCTCTTACTATTGTATTCGATGTGGAAGCACCTTCGAGTAATTCGTTAGAATATTCTACAATCTGCAGTTGGTTGATTACGAGTGAACATTTCTGTCATTCTCGCGCGTCGTTCGATTAGCTAGAGACGTGCATGCATATCGATAAACAATCTGAATTCTACACACGTAAATGTTGGAAATTTTTGGACATATCTAAATCTTTTGGGTACCCATACCATATTTTCATATTTCTATAATTTTTTGCTCATGTTGAGTATACATTCTTCACATCCAAAATATTTAATATATTTTTCGATACAACGGTCATATTGTCAAACGTTCTGACAGCTCCGAGGCAAAATATTTCTAATGTCTATCGAACGAACTTTCGGGTAATAAACAAAACTGATAAACAGCTGTTGAAGAAGATAAGTAGAAGCGGCAAAGTCAAGAATGACAAGCATAAAAGCAATATGAAAAGGTGAGAGAATTAAAAAAAGACCCGATCTCGACTGGTCATTTCGTTGGGGATTCGTGTTAATCGTCGGTTCTGTCTTTGGTATCGTTTCCAACACAAGGGTCATCTCAATCTCGATGCTCGACACCGACTTCGTCATCAACGATCGGAGCGTCACAATCAGTCGAATGCGTAGCTCTGCAATTTATTACTAGTTTAGCTGTTGAACGGATCAGAACCTTTTCGGGTCGAGTGAGGCCCGGCAGTAGGTGACGGTTAAAACGTGGCACACGACATATACGGCGTGCCAACCGTGTACGAATTTGGGTCATCGTGCGTCACATCAGGAATTTCTTCAACATATTTAGTGGTTTATAAACATGCACTCGCCTTCGTACAGCAGGCTCCTGACAAGTTGCCTCGTTGTCATCGTACTGCCGACCCTATGCTGGGGCCTCTTCGATGGTTTGTACTGTGGCAAACAAAACTGCTACGATGTGCTCGGGGTGACACGTGAATCCACCAAGTCCGAAATAGGCAAGGCCTATCGAGTGCTGGCCCGCAAGTTCCACCCGGATTTGCATCGCGGCGATGAGGCCAAAGCGGAAGCGGAGACACAGTTCAAATTGATTGCAACCGCCTACGAGATCCTGAAGGATGACGAATCGCGCACCGACTACGACTACATGTTGGACAATCCCGACGAGTACTACGCTCACTACTATCGCTACTACAGGCGCCGAGTGGCTCCGAAGGTGGACGTCCGCATCGTGATCGTCGTCACCCTGACAATCGTCTCGGTCATCCAGTACTACTCCGGCTGGCAACGCTACGACTCTGCCATCAAGTACTTCGCCACGTTGCCCAAGTACAGGAACAAGGCGATGGAAATCGCTAAGGACGAGATCAACGAGAAAATCAACAAGAAGGGCAAGAACCGTATGTCGAAGACGGACCAAAAGGAGGAACTCGAGCGGATAATCCGCAAGGTCATCGAAGAGAATATGGATGTCAAAGGTGGTTACGCGAAGCCCTCGCCGTTCGACGTCATCTGGGTGCAGTTGATAATATTCCCCTATACGCTGGTTAAGTTCATAGGGTGGCATCTGAACTGGATATGGAAATTCAACATTCTGAAACAGAGCTATGGCAGGGAGGAAAAGCTCTATTTGATCCGTCGATACATGAAAATGGGACAGCATCAGTTTAACGCGCAAGAAGACCACCAAATCGAAGAGTACTTGAAGTTGGAGTTGTGGAAAAAGGACAATTTCGCGGAATGGAAACTGGAACAGGAAGAGGAGATGAAAAAAAAGTTAGCCGAGAATCCGCGCTACAAATCCTACAGGCGATACATGAAGAACCACGGTCCAGGCCGCATCACTTTCGAAGACTAAGAGGGACAATAATAAGCGTGTATATTAATTAGCAAGGGCTTTCAGTGCTACGCCTCAATTATACGCTAAACATTTGCAAGGATATACGTCTAATAATCTATGCTGTAATAGTGCCAAAAGTTAACATCAAGTTTTATTGATTTCTTTTGGATCTGTCTCTCCATTGCTCATTTTTTGTTTTAATTCTTAATTATTCCTTAAGTCTGTAGAAAATGTAAACCTTATTTTATATCATGTTTTGTAAGCCGATCTAAAAATATAATTATGTCATACAGATTCCAACCCCTGCCTACATCTTTTGTTGACCTCTTCTGTTGACCTGTGGTTAGAGATTCCTTAGTGTGTATTAGAAGCGGAATATTCGCGTGCGTTCGTTGAACTTTGTTAGGAAAACCTGTTTAGGCCGACGAGTTCCGAATTTTGGCAACATTAATATTCACTTCTGTATTAACAGACATGCCCGAATGTATTCCCGTCAGCATTATTGAATTACTGTCTTGTTGATTCAGTTGGTGGATCCCCGCCAAAACTGTTTGAACAGTGACATTCTAGTTTAATTTTGGGATGAATTGTTTTGGGAAAGCTGTATATACACTTGACGCCGACCCCTCTCAAAATTCAGTACTACCTAAAGTATACGATATCAAGGAATATTTTTATTTTTTTTCAACTGCTTTATGGATAAGGTTTGAATAATTTAAATGTACAATAATCTATTGACGGGCGAATGTATATTCAAAAACAAAAAACTGCATATATTTAAAACTATTTTAAAATCTATTCAATTTCCACTTATTTGAGCACAAGTGACATACACACTACGCCACCGAATCGTAGTTAGAGCCATCAGCTATTCGTTTTTCCTGCTTTGTTTCGACTTTTATAATGTGTGGATATACGAACTCCTGAACCTCATCGGCATCGTTATCCTCCAGATGCTCTTCGCTCATGTGGTCCTCCTCTGTGACCGCCGCCACCACCTCATCGTCGATGTAATGCGTCGTGAATATGCATTCTTCCATCGCTACGTTCTTCAGAGAAATTATACCTTCCCGCATAGCTGGCTTACCTTCGGCTTCCATGTCGGCTTCCTTGACTGCGGCGCGAGCATGCTGCTCCATATGAGTGTCGAGATACACCTTCTTGGTGAAACCCTTCCCACAGTGATTGCATTTGAATTTCTTTTCGCCGGTGTGAGTGCGCAAGTGAACACTAAGGACGTGCGCGTACGCGAAAGCCTTGCCGCAGGTGGAACAGTGGTATGGTCGCTCGCCAGTGTGCGTGCGTTCGTGCTTGATGCGCGAACCAAAGTCGCTGAAACGTCGCTCGCAGTACTGGCAGGCATATGGTTTGTCGCCGGTATGCACGCGCATATGCCGCAGTAATTCCACAGCAGACACAAAGGCTTTTTCGCAAAACTCACAGCTAAACGGACGGTCATTGTTGTGCCGTCGCATATGGGCATTAAGAGCGTGTTGGTACTTGTAACTGTTCCCGCAAATGTCGCAGATCTTCGTAGGCTTCGAGTCGGGAGATGTGGCTTTTCGTTTACGCGTTGGTAGAACTGTAATGGGTTTAAGGACAGATGACTTTGTGGTGTCGTCCTTGGAGTTCGTACCAGAGGATGCCGTTTGCAACACTCGTGCATTGTGTCTAGACTTGTCTTTCTCTTTATTTACAGCTGTTTGGAGACCACCTTGTTGACTTAGTATTTTCCTTGGGCGACCACGTCCGCGTTTGGGCATCGGATAAACAGTTGGCTGAGTATTTTCCTCAGCTATAGATTCATCCTCATCCTCTCTTTTTATTTCAATTTCTGTTGTCTCCGGTTGCTCTTTTTCTTTAGTCATGTGTCTTTCCTGCTTCTCTACTTTAATTTCAACAATTTCCTCTTGATATTGCTCATCCAGTACTTCTTCTGCCTCATAGTAGTCTTCCAGTTCCACTTCCTCCAACGGCTCCTCTTCTTCTATTTGCTCTATGCTATCGGTAGCATAAGTCAAATGTTCCACGTCGGGCTCCTCTTGGTCCGGGTGTTCTGTCTCCACAGGCACTGGTAGTATGAATGATTTCGTTTCGGGTTGAATTCGTTTAATCTTCAACCCAGAAGGAATCTTTATTTTATGCTGTTCCAACTCAAGGTCGGCTAAGACATCATCATGTTGTTGTATAGTGCGGAATACCGAGTTGGCAGCTTCGCAGTTCTGCCTGAAGCGATAAGTGGCCGACAGGTCTTGGAGGCATCCGGTGCATATTTTGTCCGGCAACTTACTGTCCTCCTGCAGGATAATATCAGAGCATTTCATGATTTTCTCACTAATGCTCAAATCCGTGGCGTCATCTCGTTCGTAGATAGAACACAGCTCCCCGTCTTGTAAACATATGATACAAACTAAATTCAGATCAATTACTACCGACATTTTCCAGTATGTTCAAGTAGTCAATGTCCTGCTCTACATAAGTTTTCCTCGATAAATGCGTAAAACCCAGATTTATTGACGATTTTATAAAAATATATCCAGTATGATGCTCGTCGTTTTTTTTATTGCTAACAAATGTCAAACTATTAGCGTCTGTCAGATGAGAAAATGATTTCAACACCCTTATTTCACCATAGCGATGCGAATTGGAAATGTTCAGAAAAGATGTGCGTGTCGATTACGAAAGTGAATCAAAACAAAAACGTGCAAACAATGTGCAATTGAAAAAATAATAATCGTTGTTTTCCGTCGTTTCACATTTCAATTCGATTCAAATTATTTTTAATTTGTGTTTTCCAATATGATGGAGAATCCAGTTAACAATTTAATAGAAAATATTTGTGCATACTTTCTTGAGGAAAACTTCAGAATATACAAGAAAACGCCAACAAGCCTCATCCGAATTCACACGGAGAAACTGAGGAATATCGGAGATATCAGTTTCCCACTCGCCCCTGACATTTGGCGTAACTTCTTTGACGGGGCGAGTGTAACAGTGAAGCAGAACTTGCTGGCCAAGTTTCAGGAAGAGCAAACCGTGGATGAATCCAAGATTAGCTTCCTGGCCACTGCTTCCAAATGGAGATACCCGGTTCAGGGACTGTCTGTGGAAAGCGGTCGCTGCTCCCTCTTCCTCAACCGCTCCGTGGTCACGGAGTTGCTCCTCACACAGCTGTTCGTCTCAGACGCTACCTACGGCAGAGTGAAGAAAAAATACGGAAGAACCATTTCCCTAGGGCCGTTGCCTGAGGACGCTGAAGTTCCCACCGATCTGTCGAGATATCGTGCACATTTAATCGACAGTGTCCTACGTCGAGCTTTGGCCTATTCGGACTGGAACCTAAACGAATCGAATCCTCCAGATGCAGACGGAACACTGCAAATCCGCGTTCTGAGCGTTGTAGATGATGCCAAGAAACAGCATGAGGAATGCGAGGGAGGAATTGTGGTGAAGTGTGGTGTGGTCCGGGATCCACAGTCCGGAAAACTGGCCACCATGTCCTCGAAAGAATATATTGAGTAATTCTAGTGAAGTAAAGCAACGATTCTGGAATTGTTAATTTTCTCATGGGCTTCTCTATTTAGCTTGCGGTCGTCGGATATGCGATTGATGGCCATGCATAAGTATGGAATACGGGCCAAGGACGACAAACGTTTCTGCGCCCTGATGAACCGCTTGGGGGCAGCAGCCGTGACAGTGGACTTGTTGGAGGTGAAGCACTCCAGCCCCGTCCAGATCATACGCAACGGCCAGGGAAGCACAAAAGGTAGTCAGTAGACCGATGATCTGGCAATTAATTGATATGGAAAAATAAATCGACATCGTCAGGTGCTTCTTTCATTCTATACAACTCCGCCCGCCTCGAGACGTTGCTACGCACGTTTGAGGAACGTGTGGAGACCTCGTCGTATCCAGAGTTGCCGGACATCGATAGTGTGGATCTGAGTTTGTTGGGCGAGGAGGAGGAGTGGCAACTGCTCTTCGGATACATATTTCAATTTCCCAATTTAATCGAACGATGCCTCGAGCAGATCGAGCGAGGATCGTGTGCCACGCACCTCATCGTTCGCTACCTGAGCGACTTCGTCGGCGTATTCAGTGTCTACTATCGGCGGGTTCGCATTCTCACGGTATGTTTACACATATTCCCGAGATAGACAATGTGTTCAAAATCCCGCTTTCCAGGAGGCTCGTGATCATATGCTGCCTCATGTGTACGCCCGGATTTATCTGGTTATGGCTACGCGTCTAATCCTCAACAAAGCCCTCGCCCTTCTCGCCATTCAGCCCGTGAATTACATGTAGCACAAGAATAATCCCGTCTGGAATTCTGTTTACATTTTCGAAATAAATTCTTGAGTGCTTAAAAAATTTATATTTTTTTTATCACAATCAACTTAAGAATACAATTATTTATCTTTATGACTTAAGTAAAAATAATTGGCTTAACTTAAATACAATGTACACAGCTACATGACTGATATCTTCTTTACATTCATAGATTTTACAAGCTATAGGAAGTTACTGAAATTCTCACAAATTCTCACATTTAAAATTATGAACATTTTTGGTTTCGTTTCTTTGAGAAAATACAATACAATACAATACAATACAAAAAAGTCCTTAAACTACCAAGTTTTATTTCTCTAGATTGCTGGAATTTTCGTTAATTAATTAAATTAGTGGCGCATAATACTATATTCATTGGAGTGGACTGACTTTTAGCTGCCTCAGAGGTCCATTGGCGTAAAATCGCATTAAATATTAGAAACATTAAAAATAGCTGCCTATGTACAGACATGTGTCCTGGCCCTCGACCTCGTCCTAACTCTCGTCCCGCTGGCGATTGTATTCGGATATGAAA
Source organism: Coelopa pilipes (assembly GCA_947389925.1). Taxonomy (NCBI): domain Eukaryota; kingdom Metazoa; phylum Arthropoda; class Insecta; order Diptera; family Coelopidae; genus Coelopa; species Coelopa pilipes. Next base: position 23,977,793 of record OX376700.1, on the reverse strand, counting down.
TCGATGTTCTCCTTGTTGCCATAGAACAGCTCCTCCATCAGCCGCGTGCTGCCCAGCGAGTTGGCCTTGGTGCCCAGGCACATGTTGTACTGGGCGGGCTCCAGGTTCACATCGCAGTGGATCTCGTGGAAGATGTGGACGAGCGTCGGGTCCGGCGCCCGGAAGATGCTGAGGCGGCGCATGCGCTCGGCCGCCTCGTTGTAGTCGCTCGGCACCTCGGCGGTGTTGACGAGGAACGACTGCTGGCGGTTGCCGACCTTGATGATCTTCTCGAGGAAGCGGACGTCCTCGAGGCCCCAGCCGTTGATGTCCTTGTCGAAGCCGTTGATGTCCTCGTCGAGAATGTCCGACTTGTAGATGGCGCAGATGCCGAAGCCGAACTCCCGAAAGTAGCCGGTCTCGTTGTTGATCTCGTCCGGCGGCGTAGCCTCCCGGCCCTGCCGCTTCGGGTCGTACTGGCTGAAGACGATCGGCAGGTAGACCTGTTTGCCCCGGATCGTGTTCATCCGGACGCGCTGCAGCGTCTCCAGCTTGAAGACCATGTCGACGTCGATGAACAGGATGATGTCCTCCAGCCGGATGTACGAGGACCGGGTCGCCGTGTCCAGGGCCACGCCGCGCGAGAACTCCTCGTTGCGCTGGATGTAGTTGACCTGGCGGTAGACGTTGCGCCGGCGCAGCTCCTGCAGCAGCGCCAGGTGGTCAGCGATCTCGCTGTGGTTGCCGAAGATCACGACCAGCAGGTCGCAGTTCGAGTCCTGCCGAATGGCGACCTCCTCGTAGTTCTCCACGAAGCGCTTGAACGTGCTGAACCTGCCCGCAATCGGAAGCACGAAGACGACCTTCGAGTGGCCCGCGATGCCGCCGACGTGCGCCGCCGCATCCGAGGCGCGCCGGAAGCCCGGGATCGTGAAGCTGTTCGAGAGCTTCTCGATGCCCGAGTTGAGGATGTTCTTGAAGATGCCTGCGGACAAGGGAGGGAGGGACTCAGGAGAAGGCAAACATCGCCAAAGACTCGAGAACTCACTCTGCTGCAGTGTCACGTTGTAGAAGTCCTCCTCGAACTCCTTGACGAAGATGCCGGTGAAGGCGCGCTGGACGTACATGTGCCGGCGCACCGGCACCGTCATCTTCTTGCCCCGGTACTTCTTGTAGATCAGCAGCAGGTCCAGTATCAGGTCCTGGCCGTGCAGCGGGTTCAGGCGCGTGTAGCCGTAGAGGAGCTCGCGGAACTCGATGACGCGGCCGCGCTGGCGCGAGTAGTTGTTGATGTTCTCCATCACCTCGTTGATGACGTCCTCGAGGCCCTCGCGCATCGCCGAGTCGATCTTGTGCTTCGGGTTCGCATGGTCCGTCGAGTAGAGGCTCCGGGCGATGAACGACCACTCGAGCAGGTCGTCGGTGCTCTTCGGAACGAACTTGTTCAGGTCGGGACTGATGCCTGCAACGGAATGGTCAATTGCATGAGTCAATTAGGAATGGGCAAAAGACTCGTCTCCCCGTGGAAGCGGAAGCGACTTCCGCGACAACCACCGCCCACGGTAAACAACAATCGAGGATCTGCCGAGCTCTTGACGCCGACCTCGGTTTCGGCCGCGTCCGTGGACAGCACTGCAAATCACCCCTATCGCCAATGTGGTGACGGCTAGTGAGACTCCAGCTTATCTGCCTCAACCTCTCCACGTCCTCGCCTACTCGTGCCTCATTTGTCTAGCAATAGGCAAACAAGCAAATGAAAATCCCTACGGAACAGTTCGTTTAGCGCCACTGATTAAGATAGAGAGTCAACAGACTGGCTGACGATCGGACGGATGGATGGACGGACAGACGGAAACGCCGAGGCAAATGGGGAAAAGCGGTTAATTCGAGCAAATAGCAGTTGTTCAGAAAACGCAGGCAATAAAACGAAATCTCAAAGGTTTCGCTCGATCAACAGGGAAGTTCTCGAGCAAACACGTTCAACCTTAGGCTCTTACTAAACCCACCTAGCGCCGGCGGAGCTTCTACTCATGGCAGGCCGTATCTCGCCAAATGCTGATAAAGCGAGCCCCTTAAAAGACCCCAGCCTGTGCCGGAGTTTCTCCAAACCTTTCCCGAGGCGCACACTGGAAACAACACTAGAAGCACTTGCAGCGAAAGACCGAAAGGACGAAAGGACTTGAAATGGAAAGCATTGGAGGACGACACCTTTGCCTACTGCTGGCGGTTCTGCTGGCCGTGGCGGCAACGACGCATGCAGGTTGGACGACCGGAGCAAAACCTTCGCTTCCCAAAGTTCTAACGCCTTGCTGTGCCTTTCAGCGGACTATTTCCACCAGCTACCACTGGGCCTGGACCTCGAACGTCGAGTGGGGCCCGGGATGATCCGGGAGGTGAACGTCATGCCCAACATAACGAACATAGCGAAGAATAAGTACACGCCGCCGGAGGAGATGGACACGAGCTTCTGGTACGACCAGGCCCGGGCCGATCTGGTGCAGCGACTGCGGGCGCGGCCGAACTGGCGCAAGGCCAAGAACATCGTGCTCTTCATAGGCGACGGCATGTCGGTGGCCACCTTGACGGCGGCGCGCATCCACAAGGGCCAGCGGGCGGGCGGCACCGGCGAGGAGGCGCGGCTGGCCATCGACGGCCTCCCCTACGCAGCCCTCAGCAAGGTGAGCCAGACGTCCATCCATTCATTCAGATCAGTTCTGATCAGATGACTTCGTTCGATCCACAGACCTATTGCACCAACGGGCAGACGGCGGACTCGGCCTGCACGGCGACGGCGTACCTGTGCGGCGTGAAGACGAACCTGATGGTGATCGGGCTGAACGCCCACGTCGACTTCAACAACTGCTCGGCCAGCGCCGATGCGGCCAACCACGTGCACTCGATCGCCGCCTGGGCCCAGCGCTCGCGCAAGGCGACGGGCATCGTGACGACGACGACAGTGACGCACGCCAGCCCCGCCGGCAACTACGCGCACGTGGCCAACCGCATGTGGGAGTCGGACGCCGACCTCGCGGAGAGCGGCGTCGACCCCTCCGAGGGCTGCTCGGACATCGCCAGCCAGCTGATCACCGACGAGCCGGGCCGCAACTTCGACGTCATCCTCGGCGGCGGCATGGCCAACTTCCTGCCCAACGGCGAGCCCGACGCCTTCGGCGGCGCCGGCGTCCGTCGCGACGGCGTGGACCTGATCGAGCGCTGGCGGAGCGAGAATCCGCGAGGCGCTGTCGTCCACACGCGCGAGGAGCTGCTGGGCCTGAACCTCTCGACGACGGACCGCGTCTTCGGCACGTTCAACTCGGGCCACATGGCGTTCCATCGGGAGGCGGCGGAGAAGCGGCCGACGCAGCCGCGGCTCAAGGAGATGACCGAGGCGGCGATCCGGGTGCTGCAGAAGAACCCGAGCGGCTTCTACTTGTTCGTCGAGGGCGGCCTGATCGACCACGCCCACCACCGCACCCAGGCCGGCCTGGCGCTCGACGAGACGCTCGAGTTGGACGCGGCCGTCGCCGCGGCGTTGGCGATGGTCGACACCCGGGACACCCTGGTCGTGGTGACGTCCGACCACGCGCACACGATGTCCATCGCCGGCTACCCGGGCCGCGGCAACCCCATCCTGGGCGTGAACGAGTACGACGTCGACCTGGACGGCACGCCCTACAACGTTCTCAACTACGCCCTGGGGCCGGAGCAGTACCTGAAGCCCGACGGGACGCGCGAAGACCTCAGCGACCGCTATGACGAATGTAAGTTCAATCGGTGGTCTCTGAGGAGCTGAGACTGACTGAGTCTGAATCGGACTCGGACTCGGACTCGGACTCTGAATCTGACTCCGAATCTGACCTGAATCTGACTCTCAAACCGAATCTGACACTGATCGATGTCTCCTCCCCCAGTGGCGATCACGCCGAGCTACATCCGGACCCAGTTGGGCACGCACGCGGGCGAGGACGTCGGCGTGTTCGCGGCGGGACCCCAGGCGCAGCTCTTCAGCGGCGTCATGCAGCAGAACCTCATCCCCCACCTGATGGCCCACGTCGCCCAGCTGAAGAAGGAACCGATGCCTCCCGGACCAGGCGCCCCCCACAAGTAGGACCACCAGGTCACAGCGGACTGTTAAAATTTCTACGACCCCCAACCTCCGATCATGTTCAACCCAACTCACCCAATATATTGTGATCCTCGAAGTGACGCTTGCCGTTTTCATTGTCCGGTATCAGCGAGATGCCTGGCACCAGGTACTTGCTGTCCTCGGGGATTTCCAGGAGCCGGGCCATGCGCCGGATGTCGCGGTGCAGCAGCAGCGACTCCTGCCGCATCTCGTCCGCCTTCAGGCCCTGCAGGAGAAGATCGGAAAAGACCGCGGTCAATTGGTCAATTGGACAGCGGGGGGTGGGTCGTTGGATCGTCGCGGGTTTACCTGGATGTACGAGTGCAGGCGGTACATGAGGGGCGCCTGCTTGATGGGGTGCAGCGAGATCGCGTTGTGGATCTCCTTGCGCTTCAGCTTCCCGGTGAAGGCGTGGCGCCCGCTCGAGTTGTGCCGCAGGATGTACTGCATCTGAAAGGGGAAGGAGGAGGAGGAGGAGCAGATGAAAATCAACGTCTGTGGCCACGAATTCTTCCTAGCTCGATCGGCCGTTACCTCGTAGTTCCACGTGCAGGGAATGCCGGCGAATTTCTGCACGCAACGCCCGACCTCGACGTCCTCGTGCGTGCTGTAGAGGTTCTTCAGGCAGGTGGGAATGTGCGGAGCCACTGAAATCGAAGATTGAGATTGGAGGAAAAAGAACTCAGCGTGTTCACGACACGATCGATGGCAGTGACGACGCACTCACCTCGGCGCAGGGTCTCGCTGCTGAGGATGACGCCGGGCCCGCCCATGCAGAAGTTCTCGTCGAACTCCAGCGACAGCAGGCCGAACTCCTCGCTGTTGCCCTTGCCGGCCTGGCCTGGAACGATCGGACAGAATGTCATTTAAATGCGATCAAACGAAATCAACGCAATTCAGATCAGTTCAGACCATCTCAATTCAAGTCAGTTTATCGGTTCAGTTCCGGCTGATCAGTTCAGATCCGATCAGCTCAAAAGAGTTCAGTTCAGAACATCTCAATCAGATTAGTTCAGATTAGATCAGTTCAATTCAGTTGAGTTCAGTGCAGTTCAGATGCGATCAGATCAGAAAGAATCGATCAGTTCAAAACAGTTCAGTTCAGAACATCTCAATCAGATCCGTTCAATCAGATCACTTCAGGTCAATTCGATCAGTTCAGTTCCGAACCTTTCAGTCCAAATCGTTTGAATTCGAATCGATCGTGGTGCGAAGCGAAATCTTACCTATGAACTGCGGCTTCGAGCTGTCGATCGACCGCAGGAAGTGCTCCAGCTTCACCGGCTCCATGTAGACGTCGTCGTCGGCGCGAATGAACCACTCGAACTTGTCGATGTAGTGCTCGTACATGTAGTAGAGCATCATGAAGGACTTCTTCTGCGGCGGGTACCGATCGTCGACGTTCTTCAGCCCGATCACGGGCAGCTCGTTCGAGTACGAGCCCTCCGAGCTGAAGAACGCGATGCGGCCGGGCACCTCCTTGCCCCACGTGTCGTAGACGGCCCGGGCGCGGCCCTCGATGAAGTTCTTCGCGGTCATGACGCCGACGAAGACCAGGTTACGTTGGGAGTTCTCTATCGTGTCCTCGGGCCGCAGCCCGATCACCTCGTACGGCGACTTCTGGGCATTGGGTCGGGGGTTGCAGCGCTTCACGATCTCCAGGGCTCGGTAGTTCTTCAGCACCGTCCCGATGCAGAGGCCGATCGCGAGGCCGAAGCAGGCGAAGATCAGCGTCTTGCGCTTGGTCATGCTGTGTTGTAGCATCATCTCGGGCATGCAGCATGCAGGCGGTGGCGTCGTCTGGAAGGCGGAGACGAAAACGATCAGCTCGGGCGTCACTCGGGGTTCAGTGGGAAGGAAATCTTCGCGAGAAGGCAAGCGGAAGCCCAACAAAGGGTTTCTTTGTAGGGCTTTTTTTGGTCAAAAATTAGATGATCTTTGGAATTTTGGCTCCGTTGAAGAGTCTCCGAGGAGCCTCCCGTGAAGGCCGTGGTCGTCCAAGGTCGTGGTCGTCGGCCTGGCCTCAACCGCTCTCCCCCCTCCACACTCTGTCTCCCATCTCTCCCTCTCTCTCTCTCTCTCGCCCCCCCTCTCTCGGTCATTTCCGTCGCGTCTCGTTGACGATCCATGCGATCCATGGGAGAAGCCAGAGGTTGAAAAAAACTCCGGAATAATGAATTCGTTAGAGAAGCTGATTGATGGCCATACAACAACAGACAACAAAAACAACAACAACACCATGAATGACTATGAATTATGAAAAACAATAACTAGAACAACAACAACTAGAACGAACTAACGCCAACAACTGAAATAATTAATTGCGGAAAACGATTGCAAATGCCAGCGATGACAACGAGAATGCTGAATAAAATAAAATAGCAGCAACAACAAGAGGCATATTTACAACAATGGGAATATTTACAACAACGACAAGAGGAATATTTACAACAACAACAACAACAACGACACGTCGGCCGCTCGTCTAACGTTGCACGGAGATCGGTTGCCGACTGCAATTTATCAATGGAGAAGGAATTCATTCATTACACTTTCGATCTGAGCGACTCCCTCTCTCTCACCCGGCTCTCGAGTGGATGGACGGACGGACGGACGGACGGACGGATGGATGGCGTGCATGACACAAATCCCCGGAAGGCCGGCAGCTGCCGCCGTCCGTCCGGCCGTGGTTCGAGCTCAAGTGCATTTGAAGAAATCGCCGCCAAGTGGTTTTCCGCCCAGCTGTCCATCCGTCTCTCAATCTCTGCGGCCAGGCGACGTCGACCATTGCGACGTCTGTCCGTCCCTCCGTCCATTTGTCTGCCCCTCTCTCCCACCGCCTGGCTTGGGTCTCGCCTCGTTCTGACTTTCTTTTGTCTCTCTGTCTGCGCCAATTACTTCAAGTCTCTTGGTCGCCTCCTCCCCTCCCCTCCCACTCCCTGCACCCACTCCCTCAGTGTGTCAGGCCGTCGTTCCATCGGTCCGTCCGTCCCTCCGGGCGACACTCGATCGCCCCGGGCTCCGGGCTCCGGGTTCCGCGTGTGGGTCGCGACGAGTGCGGAGAATCTCTGGAGGTTTGACACAGATTCCATCAGCGCGACGACGGAATCCGAGCGTTTCGCAACACCGGATTCCGGACGCCCTTCGCAACACTCGATGGCGATCATGGCCAGCCCCGACAGCGCTGGAATCGATGCCACTGATTTATTGGCGGGCACGAGTGGGTTTGCAAAAATCCAGGAACTATAAAAAACTATTTTCGAAAATTTCTTCCATCCATAAACAATCGATGTCGGGGGCGGAGGAACAACGGCAACGGCAACAGCAACAGCAACGGGATGGAAAATCGCCTCGTTGAGCAGGCGGAATTCGTGCGAAATTCGCGATCGGCCGGGCGCGATCGAGATGGGTCGGGTCGATCGAGTCAATAGCGGAAAGTGCGAGACGAAGTCCGCAGTTCATTCGCTGTGGCGTGTGTTCGAAAGATTCATGTGTTCTACCTGTGGATGGTTGTGTAAACAAGCGGCGAACCACAGCAACAGCAACAGCAACAGCAACAACGACAACAACCACAACAACAACAGCAAGTCGAACAAGAACAACAAGTCGAGGATCAGGAACAACAAGTCAAAGCACATGAATTGGAACACCAAAAATTCAAACAGCAACAACTGGAACATCAAAAATTCAAACAGCAACAACAACAACTCAAACAGCAACAACTGTAACAACAAAATTCGGGCAAGAACAACTCAAGCTAAATCAACTCAAACAAGATCGACTGCAGCCAGAAAACATAAACAAATGAGAAAATACAGCAAGTGAAAACCAGTGCTTGACCCGTGGGAGGTGGGGAAGGCCCAGGGGAAGGGGGAGGGAGCGGCAGCGGCAGAGGCAGCGGGATCGAGACCACGTTGTCGTCCAGCGGCTGGGGGGAGGAGGAAGGGAAAGCGTGCGGAGAAAACGCGAACCAGAACCGAGTCGAATCTGGTCGAGCCCAATGAAATGAGAGAGCGAAAAGAGAAAATAATCACAATTTCCAACAGTGCAAATGAGCGGTGAGACTGAGGGGAGAGGGAGGAGGAGACGAGGGTCGAGGGGGCCGTGGGCTGCCTGGGGGCGCTGCCGAGGTAGCAATTAATTAGGCGGCTTGAGGCCGTCAAATGAGGCGGCACCAGGAGGCCGAAGCGGGCGGCGACCGGCGAGCGGCGAGCGACAGCCGTTCGCATAGATGTCGTACAGATATTTATGCAAGAATATATGTACGTGTGTGTGTGTAGTTGTGGCAGAAGAGCCTGCCGAGTGCACGTGGCCGGCGTCGAGGTCTGGCGAGGAAAGGCGGACAGACCTTCACGGCAGCGATCGCCAGGGGCAGAGGAGGAGACGGAGGACGGACAGGACGGAGACGGACAGCACCGGGACGGAGAAAGAGACAGCGACATCGGCTTCAGCGGCGCCACCGACATCGCCAGCCACTCGTCCGGCCCACCGAATCAAATGAAGTCGAGTCGAGTTGCGTCAGGTGGAGAGGATCGGATCGGATCGGATCGGATCGAGTTGGATCGAGAGTCGAGGGCCGTGCGTGGGGAGGGGACGAGGGCAGTGGCGAGAGGGAGAGGGGAAGAGGCGAGGGGAGTCGCGGGCCGTGGGTTCGAGAGGCCAGAAGCGAGAGGAGTCGGGGCCACGGGAGCGAAGTCGAGGGGCGACTCTTGCACTTCGTACCCTCGTAGATGGGTTTAATTGGCGACCGTTTGGTCATTAGCTCGCTGCCTGGGCGAGGGGTTCGGAGGGTTATCGGAGCGCCGGATGGGCGGCGGGCAGCAGCGAGAGCAGTCGGGCCAACAACAACAGCCATGGCAGCAGCAACAACACAGGTAGTCGTAGCAACAACAACAACAGCGGCAATTAGAAACACTATTTCAATTATAGCAACAAACTCCAATTATAATCGCATTCGCCGTTCCATTGGCAATCGCCAAAGTTCGCGATATCCGAACTGCCAACACACACACACACACACACGCACACACCTGTGCTCACACATGGGTATAGATAGAGCTGGAGATATGCATATGAATGAGAAGCAGTTGTGGATACGCCGTATGCGGCCTCGCAGATTAAGCGACAGAACCGCAGCCCGACGCCCCACGCCCCACGTCCTCCGACTGCTCCTCGCCCTCACCCTGCACCACCGACCTCCGACCCCCGACTACCGACGACGCCTCCGGCCCGCTGGAGACGGCGACACACACACGCACATATCTGTCTGTGTGAAAACATCTGCATATCGGTACGGCGACGATGCGAGTGTTTCGGACTCGCCACGAGCTTTCGGCGGGCCGGGTCGGGCCGGGTCTTCGTCGGAGTTTCCAGCACTTGGCGCTGGCACCAGCTTTTTTTTATCACGCTCCGGCGAGGCCGAATCGATCCGGTCGGCGCCGATCGCGTTCGGCCGCTGCTGCTTGTGATTGACGTCGGCAGACGGCGAAGACGACAGCGACGGTGAAGACGACAACAGAAGAATCGGAGGAGACGACGACGTCGGCGGCGGTGGCGATGGCGACGTGTCCGGACCTTATCGGGAACGGGAGGGTTTTCCATGACTCCGAAGGTCGTCGTGGGTTCTCTCGTCGCCGTCGGTGGTCGCCACGAGTCAACCCGGCTCGAGCGAGACCTCGTCGAGTCCCGCCGAGGTCCCTCGGACTCACTTGCGGAAGATCTCGAAGAAGATCGAATCAGGTTTTCAGCCCCAGGGTCCCCGGAGTCCCCGGAGGATCGAAGCGATGCAAGATCCAAAGTGATGGAAGGTCCACGTGACGACCTTCAGCCGGGCCTCGCCCGCCCACGACCTTCAACGCGAATCCACAAAGTCGAACCTCGACTGTGCATTCGCTGAAGCGCGAAGTCGATCGCGGAGACTCGAGGCCGACCTCGGAGACTCGATCTCGGAGACTCGGAGTCGACCAGTCTGTCGATCGATCGATCGGTCGTCGACGATCGGCTGTTGGTGGTCGACGATCGACGACCGACGGCCGGTGGACGCGCTCGGCAATTGAGATCGCTTGAACTTGAGCTTCGCCTCCCTCCGCCCGGCCCTCGCCACCCCGCACCCCCTCTCTCGACCTCGAATCGGTTTGCTGCTTACCTCTGGCTGGGGGTTTCGAAGTGTTCGAGCATCAACTGCGAGTCGCCGGCAACGGTGGAGGATTTCGAAACCGAAACTGAGAGTTCGAATTCGCAGTCGAGATCGGAATTGGCAACGAAGTTGGATTTGGAAGCAGATCGAGTTCGAACTGGGATCGAATTCGAATTGAGATCGAAATCGATTGGAGAACGAGATCGGGTTCGAGATCGCAGTCGGGAACGCGTCGGGCCGCGGGACCTGCTTCGGTAACGGTAACGAAATGGACCGACGGCGTTTGGACCGAAATCGACTGAATTCGTTGTCGCCCTCGCCCTCTCGCTCTCGCTCTCGCTCTCTTCCTCCTCTCTCTTCACTCCTCACTGTTCACTTCACTGCTGGGCTTCGTTTGCTTTGATTTGTTTATTCTCGACTTTGTTGCTGTTGTTGTTCTGTCGTTTTTTGTTTTTCTCGTGTGCTGCACAAATTTCTTAAATCAACAGAAGCGCGAAACACACACTCACACACACCCACACGCACGCCGCGACACCGGGCACGCACGAGGCGATTCGCGCGCTCGCACACAGGCAAAGCCACCGACAGTCAGTTGTTGTTGGAGCCGATGGAGGCGGGGGCGGGGGGCGGAAGCCGGGGCGTCGGCAACGGCGAAGACAACGCGTTTAAGTGAAAAATGACCGGCATCCAGTAATTTCAGCCGCTTCCTGGGCTCTCGTCGTCTTCGAGTGGCCAGACGGCGGGAGCGCCCTCTCTTTCTCTCTTGGTCGCTCCCTCCCTCTCCTCTCCCTCTCCCTGGGTCTTTCTCCGCCGCTCTCGAGGCCTCTCGCGCCCTCTCGATCTCGCTCGCGGTCTCTCCCGGTCGCTCTCTCTCCCCTCTCTCTCTCTCTCTCTCTCTCTGACTCCCTTCTGTTTCACTCGATTTTCGGTTCCCGATTTTGGTTCTCGCCTTCGAATTCGAGAATTTGAATTTCCAGTTATTGTTATTGTTGTTGTTGTTTGTGTTTGTGTTCTCCTCCTTCTTCTTCCCGTCTGCTGTTTTCACTTCAATATTGAATTTCGCACAAATGTTTAAATTTCTCTCTCCGATTTTCGTGATTTCTGTGATTTCTTGATTTCTTTCCGTTGGCGGTTTCTGAATTTTTCACATCGCCTGTTGCGCCCTGCTTCGGGTTTCACTTTCGAAGTTCGAACGAGCGGACGATCGGTCGCCGATCGGACGAAGGCAGGAGCGAGCGAGAAGACAAATAATTAAGTTTAATAAATTGTAATTGCAACACGCTCGGTTTTCGCAGCGATCAGCACATTTTTCCCTTCATTCACCTCGTCGTCACCTCACCTCACCACACTTCAGTCACTTCACTTCACTCATGGCATTTCATTCGATTCGCCTTCATTTCATTTCAATCCATTTCGCTTCCTTCCCGGGCGGCGACGCGTCGATCGCGAAAGAAGTTTCTGAGAAAATGGGAAAATTCACACGCGAACGACACGCAAAACGAACCTCGTCGTCGTCGTCGTCGTCGGCAGTGGCAGCGAGCGAGCGAGCGGACGAATCAGCGAGTGCGCGAGCGAATGAACCGAGTCGGGCAGAGCCGAACAGAACCGAACCGAACCGAATCGAGCCGAACCAAGACGAGCCGCAGCGAACCGAAGCAGCCAAACGTCAATCGCCGGATTGCGCCGAAGAACAACTGAGCGGCCGGGCGGCAGAGCGCAAAAACACGAACGCCAAAGGCCAAAAACAACAATGACAACAACAACAACAACAACAACAACAACAAAGCCAGCAGCAAGAACAACAACGAGAACGAAATGAAGAAGAAACAGCGACGGCAACAACAACATGTACACACCGAAACATCAGGAGGAACAAACGACGACGAGGAAGAAGAAGAAGAGGCAGAGCAGCAGCGCAGCAGATCGCATGAGCAAGAACGGGAGGGGAAAAAAATCGAAAAAATCGACAAGAACATTCAACTCGAAAAATAATCGCCGAGATACTCGCGTTCGCTCGCCCGGTCGGGCGGTCGCTGAGATACGCCGAGTGGCCGTCACTTGACGCGATCGACGGTTGACGGCGGAGGGGGCGCGTGGTGTTGGACGAGGGAAGGGGGGGGGGGGACCGCTCGAGCACTCGCCACGGCGCCGAATTTCAGTCGTCGCTCGCTCCCTTCTTCCGCTCTTCCTTTCGCTCGCTCGCTCGCTCTCCCTCCCTCGGCCGTCCTTTCGCCCTCTCTCTCGCTCGCTCGCGCTCTCTTCGCATCTGGCTATCTGTTGCTCTCGAATTTCGCCGCCTCGCCAGCGCGCCATGAGTGTGTGCGTGTGTGTGTTTGGTGTGACGTGTCTGTGTATCTGCGAGTACGCCACGGGGCCATGTGCGTAGCGGACTCGTCAGCCAGTCTCCCTCGCCCTCGCCCGCTCCTTCCGCTGGTCCGTCTCGCTCGCCTCCTGCTGAAGGCCGCGCTTCGTTCGTCTGTTGGTTCGTCGCCTGTTCCCGGCTCGTGTTGAAATAAACAAACTCGCGGTCGCAGCAACATGTGTTCGGCAAATGGGCGCCGGCATTGCCAACCTCAAGCGAACACACCAGTCACTTGGCCCTGCGTTTTTGAGTTGGCAACACTGAATTTCGGTGCCAGAGAATGAGGGAAAATTCCTGGAGCAAGGGAAAAAAGCCTCTGGCAGGGAAAAATTCCTTCGTCAGGGAAAACATCCTGGCGAGTGAAAAAAAAATCCATCATGAAGGAAAAAAATAGCTTCGTGAAGGAACAAAAGTTCCTTCGATAGGGCAAAAGTGCCTTCGTGAAGGAAAAGAATATCAAAATTCCGCTGGAATGGAATAAAATTCCCACTTCATCGGGAGAGGAAAATCCTCTGAGGAAAATCCCCAATAATCCCCGGACGAGTGAAGGAAATAATTATTAAATCTCCGGCCTTCCAGAAGGAGACGGCATGAGCGCGAGAGAGTGATTGAGACAACGTGCTGATTCTCACCAACACACCGATGACCGGCACTCGCTCGCTCGCTCTCTCTCTTTCTCCACTAACTCTTCTGCTCTCGACTCTTTCTCTTCCTCTCCTTCGCGCTCTCGCTCTCTCCAGAGGCAGATCGACGTGTCCAAGGCGAAGGTTCGGGTTGACAATTTCTTCTTATCGAATTTAATTCAATTACCGCCGGCAATTTCGTGTTATTTTTAGAGCCCCGGCCGGCCCTGCGTCCCGTTGATAAGCGATCAACGGGATTTCTCCACTTCCGTGCGCGCCAAGGCCGTTCGTCACTCACACGCACACGCACGCACACTAGCGCAGGCAGGTTTCCTCCACTCCACTCCAGTCCAGTCCAGGCCAGGCGTCGCGATCCATTTTATCACCCAAAATATAATGATTCTATTGCGTCTTCTTTCGCTCGAGTGTCGCCCGGCAGCTGCCACTTGAGTGGCCAAGCGCTTATCGGACGGACGGACGACGTACAGATGGAGGACTGACGGACGGACGGATTGGCGTCATCCGTGACGCATCCACTCGAAAAGCCGGCAGCGACGGCGGCGACAACGCCGAGCGACTCGCTTCAGCCAATCGTGGCCGTCGTCATCGCAGGGCGCGAAAATGCGTTGCATACTTTCAGGATCTACGGTAATTAGATTTCCAATTGGTTCGCCGTTCGATTCCCAACTGGTTCCCGATCGGATTCTGTCTTCATTTTCGTGGCGGATGCCGCGCACCTGGCGCTGCTTCCGGCGCAAACGAGGGCGCGTCTGGAAACTAGTGGAAATCGAGATGACCGAAATGAATCCGTTTGAGCATCTTGTGAGAATGGTTAGCGAAGCTCATCGAGGTGAAGTTGGAGGAACTTAATTAAATATAATTGTCAAGTGATTCTCGGATTCAGGTGAAAACAAATAAACATTGTTTCAAAATAATATCTTTATGAGAAAATTCACCAATAATTCAAGGCGACAATTTTTCCGAATTTTGTTAAGTCGAAAATGCCTTCGCCCTGAATCTCGTGCCGTTTGCCAGATACGCAAACGATGCGAAATCCCCGAGATTCCCGTGTTGACAACTCGCCGCAATCATTCAACATAATTGCGACGATCCATCATCGCAGGCAACATTGCCCAATCGGGCAGTGTTGCCGTCGTCGTTGTTGTTGTTGTTGTTCCTTCTGCTGCGTTATTTGTTTTTCGCATTTCCCATAAAGATTTTCATTTGTCAAAAGAGAAGTTGGCATAAATTCCTGCGTCGCTGTTGTTGTTGTTGTTGTGGTAGTTGTCGGGTGTTTGCAACAAAGTGAGATCGTGGTCATCAATCAATGTAGCCAGAAACGGCAAAAACAACACCAAACAACGTCAAAAAAGGAGCAGCAAACATCAAGGAGTAATTACAAGAACAACTTCAATAATACAAGGGAAACCCACTACAAAAATCAAGTGTTAAAAATTAGGAAAAGACACATATGAAGAGATAAGAACAACAATAGCAACAACAACTACAGCAACAACAAGAGCGACTCGTACGACAAGAAATAATTATTCTATTAAAAGTCGCCGATTAATCTGCGGCAATGAATTCGTTGCAGCCCCAACTCGGAGCAATCAAATTAATTCTCGCATGACAAACAATAAAAACAAAAGTAAAATATGTCGAAAAAAAGGAAAAAAAAATATTCAAAGAAAAAGAGCAACAAACGGAAAATGGAAACGGTGGAAACAAAAAGCAAAAAACCAAAAATGCAAACGTTAAAAAAAATTCAAATGGTAAAAATTAAAAACAAACAATTTAAATGAAACTCTGAATTTTTAAAGTTTTGTTTGTTTTAAATGTTTATTACAAATGGAATCAATTAAGATCACAAACAATCGAAACATCTGAAACAACAGCCAACCACATTAATCTCAATCTCAGGCCGGACTCGGACCCTCCTCGATCCTGATGCCGATCCTCCTCCCGTCGCCCCCTCCTCACCTCCTCCCAACCCCTCGCCCAGCCCCGACCCATGTTCGATGCTGCTGCAAAATTCGTTGTTGCTTTGGTTGCTTCACTCGGTGTCGTTGGGAATGTGTTCGCTTTGTTGTTGTTTTATTTTGATCTTCATTCTCTTTGTTGTTGCTTTGATCGCATTGTTGTTGGTCGGTTCGCATTGTTGCGGTTCCTGTCTCTGTTGTTGTTGTTGTTGTTGTTGTTGTTGTTGGTTTTGTTGCCGTGGTTGCTGCTGCTGGTTGATTAAATTGTTGATTTGCTGCATTCATCGTAATTTGTCAGGCGCTGCATTCGTTTCTATTGTCGCCCCGAATACATGGAGACCTTCGCACGGTACTCGGAGACACACGGACACACTTTCGCAACGAACGCGATGCTTGTGTGTGTGTTTGTCACTCGGGCTGAATTATTAGCGTCGTGGCGCGCGCGCTCTCGTTCTCGTGCTCTTGTTCTTGTTCTTGTTCCTGCTGATTGATGGCCCACGAGGGCTCGGCTCGACTCGACTTTGTTCGGCTCGAATAATTCGGTTCGGCTCTGCTCAGTTCGGCTCGACTCCGTTCGTTCGTCCGGCGCACTCCGTGTCGGCTTGGAATAGAATGGAATGGAATGGATCGAATCGAATCGGCTCCGGGCTCTTGTTGTTGTTGTTTCTACTCGCTGGCGACTTCGCCTGTGGTTGTTGTCAATGCTCTTGCGGCTTTTGCTGGTTGGATTCCATTTGTTGTTGTCGTGACTATTGTTGTTATGATTCCTATTGTGGTTGTTGTGATTCAAATTGTTATTTTTCTAGTTGCGACTGTAATTGTTATTGTTGTTGTTGTTGTTGTTGTTGTTGCCTTTTGCTCCCATTGGAGTTGGCTTCTATTTGTTCTTCTGACGTTTGCTGCTGATTTGTTTGCTGCGATCGTTATTGTTGTTGTTGCTATATTGTTGTTCCCATGTCGTTATTGTTGTTGCTGTTGTTGTTGTTCTGTCGCTGACATATGTATTTATTTTCTCCACACTAATTGGAGCATTTGTTCGTTCGTTCCTTCGCTCGTCTGTTGCTGCGACTGCGTCGGGCATAAATTGCTGCTCTTGTTGTTGTTGCTGTCGTCATTATTATTGTTATGGTTGTTGTTGTGGTTGCTGTTGCTGTTGTTGTCGTTGTCAAAAGCATTATTGGTGGAACGGCTTAATCACTTAGTTTATTAGTCGCTTTAATTAATTGCACTCCGGCGCAATCAATTCGCAATTTCATTCGCCTCATTTGCATGCGAAGCGAATTCGACTGCCGCGCGAAACCCACGCGGCCCCGCGACCCCTCTGGAGCCGCTGCGATGCCCCCTCAGAGCTCCTGGGAGCTCCGAGATCCCCTGAGACCCCCCTGAGGCCCCCCTGAGACCCCCCTGAGACCCCCCTGAGACCCCCCTGAGACCTCCTGAGGCACTCGGAGTAACCCGAGACCTGCTTGAGAGCCCATGAGACCCCCTGAGATCCTCCTGGGAGCCATCGAGCCCCCCCTGAGGCACCCCGAGACCTCCCTGGGAGCCCAAGAGGTCGACCTGAGGCTCCCCTGAGACTCCCCGAGAACTCCCTGAGGCACCCCTACGCCCCCAGGACCCCCTGTCATCTGCCTGATACCAACGGAGACCCCCCGAGAGCCTCCTCAGACACCCTGAGCCCCTCCCACTGGTCCTCGGTCAACCCCTCACTCGGTCCTCTTCCCTCACTCAGCTCTCATTCGTCTCCACCTCACGATCGAGGGCGAGGTGTCGAGAACGCGCAGCAGCCCGCTGGAATGTCACGGAGAGATGGAAAAGGAGGGCGAGGAGGGGAAGAAGAAGGAGGAGGAAGAGGGGAAGGGGAGGGAGGAGGAGAGGGGAAGGAGGAAAAGCCGTTTGCCTGGCGTCAAATTCGCAACAGAGGAAATATTCGTCATACGCCACCGGGCCGGCGCCGACACCCGGCCGGCTCGCTCGGAAAACGATTCCGGGAAGGGGCAGAAAGGGGGGGGGGGGGCAGAGGACGATGGGGCCGACGCCAGTCGATCGACGCGCCGACTTTACGAGCCTCGGCGAACGCACTTGACGCGAATCGGCGCCGCCGAAGCGTTTCAAGCGCTAATGATAGTTGTTACTTTATTTCTACTGCGGCCGGATGCAAATCGAGTGCCGACGCCGTCCCGAACCTCCCTGCCTTCCTCCTCCTGCAACTCCCCCCTCCTCCTCAACTCATTCCACACCTGCTTCACCTCCTTTTCATTGCAGACGTCTCAATTTTCCACCTCCGCCTCGGCCGTCGCCTCCTCCCTCGCCTCCTCCCTGTCCTCCTCCCTCGCCTCCCTCGGCACCTCCTCCCTGCCATCGACCTCCGCTGCTGCCCCTCCCCCGCCCCAACTCGCCCACTCGCCCCAGTTTGTCCGTCACCCGCCGGTCGAAACCGCGTCTCGACGTGGCTCGACGTTTGCCTCGCCTGCGGGAGGGCGAACGGGCGAGAGGGAGAGGGAGAGGGAGAGGGAGAGAGGGAGGAAAAGAGTCGGAGAAGAGAGGGGGGGGGGGGACGGGGAGAACAAGAGCGAGTGACGATGAGTGAGCGAGACAGATCGAGTCTGAGTGGGAGCGCGCAGGAATCCGAATCCATCAAAGTCAGCGGCCGGCGTCGGTCGCGTGGAGTTCGCAGCAATCGGAGCGATCTGAAGGATCATTTTGTCAATTTGTCATTCTGCCAATTTGTCACTTCGCCAGTCGACGGCGTTGTTAATGGCGTCATTAACTAAATGAAATCAAGTTCATTAAAAATCGAATCAGATTGAATGAAATGAAATGAAATGAGATGCACTGCGATAAGATGGGGAGAATTTGTGAATCGAAGGTGGTCGTCGGCTCGGGTTTGATGGGGGCTTGTTGTTGTTGTTGTTGTTGTTCTTGTTGTTGTTGTTGTGATGGATGGCGTGGATTTCGGTCGTTAAGAGAACCCCGATAGCAGGGGAGACCGAAGCATTAATTGCAAGAACAACAAGGGCAACGATGGCAACTGCAATAACTAAAACAACAATGTAAATGACGACGACGACAACAACAACAACAACAACAACAATGTCAATTACAACAACTCCACTAATCTGCATAAACAGCGACAAAGTGTTTGGCATGTTGTTCGTTAATCAACGACAGACAGACGGACGGACGGACGGACGGACGGACGACGGGGGGAGCGAAAGGTGAGAGAGAGGGGGAGGGGGAGAGAGAAAGAGAGAGCGAGAGGGAGCGAGGCGTGCAATTAGCGCGAACACGGGCGTCGACACGACGCGACCCCCGGTCGGAGGTGCGATGACGTCATCAGAGCCGGGCCGCGAGTCGCGGGCCGCACGAGCGCGATCGCGCAGGCGTGGCGTCGGGTTGTTGTTGTTGCAATCGTTGTTGTTGTTGGGGTCTCCGTCTGCGCGGCCGTCGTCGTCGCCGCCTTCGTTTTCGAATCACGACTGCGCGCATTCTCGAAGAGTCATAACTAGAGCAATGGATTGTTGTTGTTGTTGTTGTTCCTGTTGTTTCTGTTTTCGTGTCCACAACAAAAGCGAGCGCCGCCGGCGCCGGGGGGGGGGGGGGGGGGGGAGAGAGAGGCAGGGAGGGACCGATTCAGGGACCAGGTCGTGAGGAATCCAGAGCCCGTGACGACGCCCGGGTCGAGGAGGGCGCGCGATTGGGTGGCAAAAGACGTAGGGCGACGTAGTGGAAACGAAAAGAGAGAGGGAAGGAAAAGAATCGAGAGAGGGGGCAAGGAGCCAAGGAGGAAAACTGAGCAGAGGTGAACCAAGGCAATGAAGATTTCGAGCCAAGACGCATCTAAATAAAGAAGTTGCTGAGCGGGAAAGTGACAAACATAGAGAGAGAGGGAGGGGGGGGAGGCGGTGGGGAGCAGGAAAGAGAAACGGGGAACGAGAAGCAGGAAGCCGTGAGGAGTGCAACAGAGAGAGAGAGAGAGAGAGCGAGATCGAAGGGGGCCGACCTGCGAAAGCTGTGGAAGAAATCCGAGAAATTCCAAGAGTGTTTCTGCAGGTATTTTCCTCCTTCTCCTTCACTACTCTTCTAGCTCACTCTCTTCTTCTTCTTCGTCTCACCCTTCTTCCCCTCACCCTCACTCTTGCCCTCCCTCCTCCTCTTCTATCTCTCCATTTCTCTCTCTAGAGAAACCTTTTCGTTTGCTTCGACCTCTTTCTATCTTCACCTCGCTTTTCCGCTCTCTCTATCTTTCTCCCTCTCCACTCTCTCCCTCCCTCCCTCTCCCTCTCTCATTCAGCCCTTCCCCCGACCTCTGGCGCTGCTCACTCGCTCCTCGGCCGCCCTCGCCCCGCCCTGGTCCCCGCCCTCGGCTCCTCGCTCCCACTACTGCACTTCGATCCCGTCTCGGCCGGTGTCGGAGAGCAGCGAGGGGCCATGGCGGGGCGGGGCGGGGGGCGTGGACCCGATCACTTCGCTTCGCCTCGCCTCGCCTCGCTCTGGTTTTCTTCGCTCTGCCTCTCCCGATGGTAATGACTTCAACAAGCCAATAAAAATGAGGAAAAAGTTAATCGATCGGCAGTGTCTGCGGTAGTGGTTGTTGTTGCTGTTGTTGTTGTTGTTGTTGTTGCCGATTCTGCTACTGCTGCCAGTTTTGTTGTTGTCGTTGTTGTTGCTATTGCTTTCGATATTTCTACGACTGTTGTTGCTGTTGTTGTTTTTGCGATTGATTTTTCAACAGCGATCCTGTTGTTTTTGTTGCGTGTTTTCTTTTCATAATTGTTGTAATTTTTGCTGTTGTTGGACGTACTCCCTGTTGCTGTTGTTGTTGTTGTTGTTGTTGTTGTTGTTGTTGTTGTTGTGCTCGTTGTGGTTGTTGTTGTAGATATTATTATGGCTGCTGTTGTCATCGCTGCTCAAATGTCAATCGCTCGATGGCGTGATCGAGCGAGCCACGAACGAGCGAGCGAGACGGACGGACGGACGGACGGACGGACAGACAGCCGGACAAATGGATATATAGATAGATGGATGGATGGATGGATGGAGCGATAGATCGATGGCGAGATGGACAGATGAATGCTGAAATGTATCTGGAAAATATTGACTTGGCTTAAAACAATAAATACACAAACAAACAGACGGACGGACGGAGGGACGAACGGAGGGATGGACGGACGGTCGGACCATCGCTTGGATCGACGTGAGACAGGCGGCCGGACGGCGGCTGGTGACGGGAAACGAGGTGTGGGTGCGAATGCGGTGTCGGGAATCGGTTGGCGGCGCGGGGTCGGCGCTGGCGACGAGACCTACAGCAAGTAGTGTCGACAACAACAACGAGCACAACAAAAACAACAACAACAACGGCAACAACAGCAACTGACAACGACCAACGACCAACGAGTTACGACTGCTTTAGTCAATTAAATCCGAGACTAATCTAATCGCGGACAGATGTGAGAAGATGGCAACGAGTGGGGCGGCGAAGGCGGCGAGAGCCACAGAAGTGGAGAAAACAAAACAACAACAGCAACAACAACAAGAGCCACAATAAAAAAATAAGAAGAAACAACAACTACAACAACAACAGGTCATCCTCATCATCTCCATCTGCCGCAAAAAACACGACTCAGGCGGCGACGAGACGAGACGAGACGAGACGGCGATGTTGCTGATGAAGATATTGTCAACAGCAACGACGACAACAACAACAACAACAACAACAAACAATCAGCCTCATTGAAATTTGCATAGCTTTAGATTTTTGTCTCGCTGCCGTTGCTTTATTTGATTTTTTAATTCCTCAAATTCAGCTGACATTTCGCCGTTGGTTTTCCTTCCTTTCCTTTTTGTTATTGTTGATTTTCTCTTTCGCATTTTTCCTCCTTTTTTGTTGTTGTTTTGTCCGACACTTGCTGCTGCTGCTGCTGCTCGTTGTCGTTGTTGTTGGTGTTGTTGTTGGTGTTGTTGTTGTTCCGGCGGTCACACGCGATCGCTTTGTTAATTAATGCGATCTCGCTCTCCCCCTCCCTCCCCCTCCCTCCTCCGCCCCACGTCAGCTGGAACTACTGGCGTTGTTGTTGTTGTGTGGTTGTCGTTGCCGCCTCCGCCTTCGGCCGCCCTTCGAATCCATTCCATTCACTTTCCTTGTTTATCTCGATAATAATTGAGTAAACAAGGTGTGACAGCGTCAATATTGACTCGGCCTCCCGCAGCCGACCGCGCCCGGCCCGCCTCCGCCCTCCCTCGCCCTCCTTTTGACTGGTCGGAGTCGCTGCCACCGGCCGGCGACCGCAGCGCTCGCAGTTGGCAACTCCTCCAACCCCGACTCCATCGTCGCCTCCTCCATCGAGCTCCCGTCGTCGCCTCCTCCACCGTCTCCGCCATCGCCCTCGCCCTCGCCCTCTCCCTGGCCTCCTCCATCGACCTCTTCATCGTCAGCTCCATCGGGTTCTTCATCGTCTGCTTCTCGTTCCCTCCAGCCCCAGCCCCAGCCCCATCGACCTCTCCCTCGTCCGCTCCCAGAGCTTCGACCTCAAGGCGTCTCGTGGTGTGTCGGCCGAGTTTGTGATTTTGGTTCTGTTGTCTCGCTTCTGTTCGCCAGCGGTTTTCGCCAATGGAGCTCGAGTCGGTCGGCCGTGATGACCTCGAGGTCCCGGCCCTCGGCTCCCGGCTTTCACTCGGTACGGAGGGAGGCCGAGGGAGGTGAAGCGTGGGGTCGGGGAAGCCGTCTGGAATCGCTCTTGGCCGGTCTCGGCCCCTCCTCGCTGTGTTCGGCTTGAAAATTCACGATTTTTTCAACTCCTCACAACTTCTTCAGCTCTCCTCACTCTTTCTCCATCTTTTTCTCATCGTATATCATATTTTTCTCCTCATTTTCCGTACTGAAATTCCGCCTTGCTTCGCACCAAACCTCGCTTTGTTCGATGGTGAAAATTCTTTTTTTTTTTTAAGCTATTGATTCCCACATTCCTCTAGCTCTCCCGTTCTCTCCTCACTCCCTCCACATCCTCTCGCCATCTTCTGCACTCTTTCGATCCCGAAACTTTCTTGTTCTTCGTCCAAAACTCGCTCTGTTCGATTTGAAAATTCATACTTTTTGAACTCCTCGTGATTTCCAAATAAATTTCCTTTATTTTGCCATGCAATTTTTTTTGTGAAATCCCCCGCTCTCCCTCGAAATTACAACAATTGTGATTTGTTTTTGTAAAAATCAGTTTCAGTTTTATTTTTGTGATTTTTATTTTTTTTTGATTTTGTTGTTTTTGTTTTGTTGTTGTTGTTATTGTTATTATTATTTGTTATAATTTTAGTTTTAAATAAATAATAAAATTTTTAATTCCTATACAAAGATATATGTGCGTGTGTATGTATGCATATAGATAGATTTTAGTGTTTTTCTCGAATTCAAACTTTATAATACAATCGCAAAAAATACACAAACACTTGGTGTATTCACAATTACATAAATAAAATAAAAATATTCCAATAAAATATAAGTAGGAGTAAAATTAATGATAAACTAGCGGCTAAAACATGTGCTTCTTCTTCTTCTTCTTCTTCTTATCCTCATTCATCTCCTTTTAAAACAATGTGAAACAATTCAAAAATTGTTTTTGCTTCAGGTGATTTGTTTTGATTGATTTGCTTTGCTTTGCTTTTTGACTCTTTGTTTGATTTCTATCTCTTATTTTTGGGTTTGAATTTCATCTTCTGATTTGTAAAAATCGGGTGCAAAAAGCAGTGGAAAAATATTAAGTAAAAAACAAACGAACGATGAATTTTCCCATTGTAAATATTCGTATGGATGGTAGATGTGGATGTGTGTGTGTGTATGGGTGTATAATAAAGGATGCTACATGCTACGTGGTGTGTGGGTGTGTGGGTGAGTGCGTGCGTGCGTGTGTGGATGTGAGTTTTTGATACATTTGGGTGCCGTTGCTGCAGCGATTGCTTAGCGAAGGACTTCGAAGCGACGAACATCAACAGGAACCCACCCAGTCACACGAGCTCCCCTGTGTGTGTGTGTGTGTGTGTGTATTCGTGTGTATATAATTGAATATATAGGCGCAAATACAACGGCTCCTGGGCCCGGCTGCCCGCGGTGCGCGACAAGGACACGCGGTGGGACGTCGTCCACTGGCTTCTGCCGCGCATCGCCCGTCTCGCTCACGCAGTCTCGCTCACGAATCGCGAAAGAATCATGAATGAGTTGGGGCGAGAATTTCGGGAGAAACTTTCAAGAATATTCACTTCAAAGAACTCCACATTTAAAGCATACATTTTCTGAGAATATTCAAATTTGCGAATTATAATTTTCATAGAATTATAATTTTCTAAAGAAGGATTATTTTTCAAGAATTATAGCTTTTATCATTACAATTATTGAAGGATTGTCGCGTTTAGGTTTACAATTTTTAAAAATAATTTAAAAATTTTAAAGAACATCAATTGTTAAAATATAATTTTTACAGTGTTTGCTTTGCTTTCGCGTGTTTCGCGTGTTTTTGGGTGCTTGTGTGCTTGTGTGCATGTGTGCGTTGGGCTCGCGGTTAAGTCTACGATTAATACAATTAAAGTTACAGTTACATATAGCATTTATATATATTCATATATATATATATATATAAGTGTGTGTGTGCTGAAAAGGACAAAGGATTCTCAAAGGATGGAAATGTGGTTTCCACTTTCGCAAAACCGCCCTTAACTACAGCAACAATTCCACCATAATCAACATCGCCAACAGCGCGATCGTCGTCAGCTGCTACGCCGATTCTCCCTCTCTTTCTTCTTCCCAAAAATCATAATCATCATCGTTAGAGCAGAAAATGAAAATACAAATACAAGTACAAATACAAATAATACACTGATAATAAGAACAGTAATAATAATAATAATAATAATAAGATTAATAGTAATAAGATTAATGATAAGATTGGTAATAATAAGATTAATAATAATAAGATTAATGATAGTAAGATTAATGGTAATAAGATTAATAATAATAATAATAATAACCGTAATCGTGACAATTATAAAATATATAACAATAATTATGCGTAAAGTAAAAAGAGTTCTTTGAAAACTTATACTAGGCCATTCAGTCAATCAGTCGAAACTTTTGGGATGTGTTTCTGTTTTTAATCTTCATCAGCATTGTCGTCGACATCGACATCGACATCGTCATCGGCATCGTCGTCATCATCGTCGTCGTCGTCGTCGTCATC
The DNA here is from genome assembly GCA_947389925.1 of Coelopa pilipes. Taxonomy (NCBI): domain Eukaryota; kingdom Metazoa; phylum Arthropoda; class Insecta; order Diptera; family Coelopidae; genus Coelopa; species Coelopa pilipes. Next base: position 23,953,367 of record OX376700.1, on the reverse strand, counting down.
GTCGTCGTCATCACCAGCATCTTCAACTTTCGATAGGCAACGATTCTTTGAAATCGTTCCAATGACGTCGTCAACAGCGGCTTCCACGCCAGCTTCAGCTTCAGCATTAGCATCATTGTCTTCATCATCGTCTTCTCCATCATCGTCGTCGTCTCCTTCATCATCTCCTCTCTCCACTCGCGGTTGATGTCGACGTGTTTGTGTGCGTGTTTTTCTTGTATGCAAATGTGTTCGTTTCCTCAGCGAAGGATTCTATTGTTGTTGTGGTAGTTGCCGTAATTGTTGTAGTTGTTTTTGTAACTGCAGGTGGGGCTTCAGGTGCGCGTGTGCATGTGTGTGTGTGTGTGTGTGTGTGTTTCGGGGTGGGGCTTCGGAAGACGCAGCGCGCCGCGGCCGACTCCGGTTCCTGCTCGACGCTGACTCGCGTCCGCTTCCGCTTCCGCCGTCGCTGTCGCTGGCCGTTTCCGTTTCCGGCCTGTCGCTGCTGCTGCTTCTTCTCCTTCTTTAGCCTATAAGTTTCAAGTGTTTCTCTCTCTCTCTCTCTCCTTCCTCCCTCAGCCGACTGCCTTCTCTCGATCACGCTGTTCTCTCTCTCTCTCTCTCTCTCGCTCAATCACTCTGTCTCTGTCTGTTATTTCTATTGTGGTTTCCCTCTGCTCTCAAATTGAAAATTTGCGCGTTTCCTTGTGTTTCTTCTCTCTCTTGCTCTCTCTTGCCCTCTCCCTCACGCATTCAGCTGCTGCTGCCGCCTCGGGTCGACGATTGATGGTGCTGTTGTTGCTGTTGATGATGTTGTTGCTGCTGCTGCTGTTGCTGTCGCTTCGCCTGCTGCCTGTCGTCGGCGGTCGCGGTCGCGGTCGCGGCCGATCCGCGCTCCTGGTGGGTCCGCTTGTGGTGGCGCCGCGTCCGACGGCACTGGGTCGAGCAGCACTCGTCGACCTCGGCGGGCTTCTCGAACACCTTCCGCTTGGCCGAGACGCGCGTCTGCTGGCAGGTGGAGCGCGAGCAGCGCTTCCGGTCGCAGTTCACCTTGGAGTCCTGCGCGAGGGGAGGAAGGGGGAAAGAAAAGTTAGTCAAAGCACGAACAGGGCGAGGGCGAGGGAAGGAGGACTGGGAGGGCTCAGACTCAGAAGAGTGTCAGAAGAGACTCCAACGAGGTCCAGAAGAACCTCAGATGGCGCTCGGAAGAAACTCCCAAGAGACTCTGAAGAGTCTCGGAAGGGGTTCCCGGGAGCGGGAGTTGGTCGTGGGTCGTGGGTGGTTGGTCGTTGGTGTGTGAAGATGGAACCTACCTTGCAGCGGCACTTGATACACTTCTGCTCGCCGTGGGAGGCCAGCACCGGATGCCACTCCTGGCCGTTCTCGTAGATCTTGTTCAGGACCTTGCAGCCGCCCTGGCCGAGCAGCTCCTCGGCGCTGCGCTGGTTCGCGCCGCGGTGCGAGGCCTGGTCCTGGAGGACGTTCGGGTTCGCCGGGCCCGCGCCGGCCTGGGTCTTCTCGCTGCGGGCGCTGAGCTTGCCCTCGGGACAGACCTTGCAGCAGGCCTTCTTGTCGGGCCGGTAGGCGAGCTTCTCGGAGCAGGCGAGCGGCGGGCAGACCATGCGGGGGCAGCGGACCTCGAGGGTGGCGGCGTCGCAGGTGCAGGTCGTGCAGGTGTCGAAGCCGTTGGGCGGCAGGTACGGGTACCAGCTCGAGCCGGCCGCGTGGAACTGGTCGCCCAGGCGGCAGCCGCGCGACGTGGCGGACGAGGACGCGGACGAGGCCGTCAACGAGGTGCCGACGGGGCTGGACGCGTTGGCGCGGACCACGCAGGTGGGGCAGCAGTCGGCGTCGCGCTGCACGAGCTCCTCGTGGGCGCGGCAGTGGACGGCGGGGCACTTGATGGGGTCGCAGGTGGCGCGGCCGTGCTGGCAGGCGCACATCTGGCAGGTGTCCTGGGTGCTGCGCCACTGCTCGGCCTCGTCGTAGAAGCGGCCCGAGTGGAAGCACTTGGTCTCGGGCGTCAGCAGGTGGTTGTCGCTGTGGTCGCCCGGCAGCAGGACGCTCGGCACGTTGTTGTCCGCGTAGAGGGGGAAGCAGTGCGAGGGCACCTTCGTCGACTTGAGCTTGCCCCGCAGCAGCAGCTCCTTCGTGGCCCGGCTGTGGACCTCGAGGTAGCAGACGCTCGTCTCGAGCTTCACCAGCTCGTTCGAGGGCATGCCCAGGACGAAGCCCTCCATGTAGGGCCCGGCGAAGTCCTCGAGCAGCTTGCGCGTGACCGGCGCCCCGATCGCCTCGATCGGCTTCTCCTCGAGGTAGATCTGCAGCTCCTGCGTGGCCGGCAGCCCGTTCACGGTGACCTCGTAGTGCAGGTTGCACTCGTTATCGATCGCCAGCCAGGCCATGCCCATCGGATGGCCGTGGCCGTTGCCGTGGCCGTGGCCGTCGGCGACGCGCTTCAGCAGGATCGGCTCGGCGGAGTCGCGGGCGTCGGCGACGGGCCGCGGCACGAGGCGGCCGCGGATCAGGCTCGGCTCGTGCTCGACGGCGATGTTGACGGCCAGGTCGCCGGCGTACAGCGACTCGAGCACCTTGGGGCCGAGCTTGTCGATCGTGCCGATGGCCTGGTTGAAGTTGAAGCTCGGCGTCAGGTCCTCGAGCATCGTCTTGCGCTTGCCGCCCAGGTCCTCGATCAGGCTGATCTCGGGCCGGTCCTTGGCGCTCACGTGGTCCGTCTCGATGTTGTAGGCCAGCGAGCCGTCGGTGTTCAGGAAGACCCAGGCCAGGCCGCTGCTCAGGGTGCGCGACGGCGACGGCGACTGCGACGAGGACGAGGGCGGCGGCGCGGGCGGCGACAGGAGCGTCTGGAAGAGCTCGCAGGTGGTGCGCGTGACGATGTGGCCCTGGAGGCGCAGCTGCGGGTTGCGCTTCGACTCGATGACGAGCAAGAGTTTGCCGCGCGACATCAGCCGCAGGTTCTGGATCGAGATCGGCGACGAGACCTCGAGCACGTTGACCTCGGCCGAGGGCTTGCGGACCTTCTGGACCTCGTCCAGGACGAGCTCCTTGCGGTCGGGCAGCTCGATCCGGATGCTGACGGGGGCGTCGGCGAACTCGTCCCCGGCGAAGACGCCGTTGAACACGAGCGTCAGGTGCATCGAGGAGGCGGCGCCGCTGCTGGTCGAGACGATGGCGGTGCCGCCGGCCCCGGCCATCAGGTCGGGCTTCGTGCCCGGCGCCGGCTCGACCAGGGCGCTGAACAGCTCCGTCGGCAGGGCCGTGTACTTGCCGATCTTGCCGGCCAGGGCCAGCTCGGCCTGGTACTTGTTGCCCCAGAGCAGCACCACGTGCAGCCGCTCGTCGCGCAGCAGCCGCTTGTAGTCGCGCGGCACGCGGCGCCACACGCCGCAGATCTTGCCCGTGGCGTTCTGGTACGCGCTGAGGGGGCCCGCGAACGGCGCCTGCAGCTGGTGCTCCTCGAGGATGGTCCCGGCGTCGTCGACGAACTGGATCGCGCGCGGCCGGCTCACCTTGGCCGAGGTGTAGAACGAGTAGTAGAGGTTCTTCTTGTGGAACATGAAGCGCCCGGTCGCGACCACGTTCTGGGGGTTGTGCGTGCTGTACATGGCCTTCATCTCCTCGCCCTTCAGGAAGTACGACGTCCGGCCCGTCAGCAGTGCGGCGAAGTCTGCAAGGAGAGCGGAAGACAGAAAATCGATCAGTTTGGGTTCCGGGGAAACTCCCGAGGTCGAGGGAGGGCGGATCGTTCGGTGACCCTCGAGCGATCGCTCGCATACTCACGTTTCATGTTGCGCTCCTCCTCGTCGGCGTTGATCGGCGCGGGGACGTCGAGGGCCACGTCGGTGTCTGCAAGGAGAGAACGAGAGAGAGACAGGGTGAGTTTGAGTTTGATGTGGGAGAGAGAGGGAGAGAGAGGTCGAACAATGGCATTAGCGATAAGGCGACAGCAGTTAGCCGGAATTTAGCTATAAGCCAGCAGAGCATCCATGGGCCGGCCGAGAGCTCCCTGAGCCACGTCCCCGGGCACCCGAGTTCCGGACCCTCGGCCGGCTCATGCCGAGAGGCCGCCCGAGGGCGAGGTGGCAACGCGATTCGGAACGAAAATTATGAATGAATGAAGCCGAAGTCCCAGCCGAAGCCCGTAACAAATGAGGGAACGTCCCGCGGTGACATTGTTCGGGCTCCGAGGCCCGATCACGGTCACGTTCACGTTCACGTTCACCGGGCCCTCGGGTTGTCGTCCGTCTGTCCGCCCCCGGGCCTCGGCCGTGCCACACTGAGACGTTTAGATTCCGATTTAGATGCCGATAGGGTCCGACAGCTTCGGGCTGAGGATTAGGCGGCGGCCAGAGGGAGTGGAGGGAGTGAAGGTGTCGTGTGTGCGTGTGAGCGTGTGAGCGGCTGAGGTGGTCGGGCGGTCTGTGTGTGCGTGCCTAGGTAGCCGGCAGCCGGACCGGCCGTTAAAGAGATAAAGGCCGGAGCGCGCGCTCGATTCCGAGAACCCATTCAGCGAACCCGAGCGGCACACGAAACGAAAGGGAACGGAACCGACTGAACGACGGGCCGACGGCCGACCGGGCTCGGAATCTGGACCGACCGCAAAGGTGTGCGTGTGTTGGTGAAGTGACAACGGGCGAGGGCGGGGGCCCGACCGACCAACTCGGCGGACCACAGTCAACACAATAAACATCGTCGTCAACCCGAGCGACAGGCGTTCGTAACGAGGCCGATCAGGGGTCGCCACTCGGGCCTTCTTCGCGGGCCGCGGCCCTCGAAAGGCGGCCGCCGCGTTTGGAGGCCGCAGCCGGAGCCGGGCCGAGGCCAGAAGCGGACGGCCGGACAGGGAGACCCGCAGACCCACGGACAGGCCCAGACGAGGCCGGCGTTCGCTTGGGTCAAACGCGGAGCAGCTCGGGAGATCCTAATCTGGGAGGGAGGGGCGGTGGAGGAGGGGGAGGAGAGGAAGAGAGGTGGACGGAGAGCGAGAGGGCGACAGGGAAGCCGAGGCGGCGTCGCGCCCGGGGTCAAAAGATTATGATTGCAAACGCCAGTCGGCCGGACTCCGCTCGCCCTCGCGCTCGCCCTCGCCCCCGTCGTCGCCCCACCTCCGGACATCGCGGAATCGGACAGAAATCAAATTATGCACGGCGACGGCGGAGGCTGCGGGAACAAAACGAGAAGTAAAGAAATGCGAGATAAAAATTCGCGTTCATTGCTGGAATTCCAGGCAAAGCAGATACCGAGAAATCCCAATCCCAGTCGCGATCTCGAAGGGTCGGCGGGAGCTGGAGCTGCAGCTGGAGGAGGATGAGGAGGCCGCAATAACAATAACAATAACAGCAACAACAACAACGGTAACCGGCCACATAGCAATAACAACGAGCGAATTGCAACACCAAAAAGAATAAAACAGCAACAACAACAACAACAACAACAGCGACGACGACGACGACGACGGGACGAGCCGGCGAAACGAAATTCTTAATGCATTCCCCACGCCGCGCCGAGACGAGGCGAAACGAGCCGAGCCGAGCCGACCCATTGCATTCGGCTCGACGAGGGCGATTAAAGCGCCTGATTGCGACGACGCCGCCGCCGACGAGGCCCAGCGGCCCGGACTCGGCCTCGGACTCGCTTCGGACGGCGGTGGTCGGTCGTCGGGCGTCCAATCGGATGGGGCCGAGCCCGCGTTAAGCAGATTTGCAGGCATTGTCTGGGCCTCCGCTGTGCTGTTGTTGTCTTCCTCTTCCTCTTCTTCGTGTTATGGCTCATCTTCTCGGTGTTGTTGTTGTTGTTCGTTCTGTTGCCGTTGCCGTTGCCGTTGCCGCCGATGGTGCTATAATGAAGGGCGACAAATCTGACACCTTGTATAGCATTTTATTGAACGCGCCCGAGCAGGATGCAGATGCCGGCCAGGCCGTCCCTCCGTCCCTCCGCCCCTCCGTCCCTCCGTCCGTCTGTCCCGCTGTCCGTCCGGCTGACCGCAGCGGATCGACCGGTCGATCGGTCCCGTCGGCCGCTCGGTCGGCCCCACGATGGATGGAAGGAAGGCATTTAAGGCCGATCTTATCGGCGGATCTCGAAGTCGTTTCCTCCGAATTCAACTGACGGACGGACCCAGCGGACGGATGGACGGAGTCGCAGACAGCGGGACGGACAGCCATAGCGACTGCGACAGCCGCAGGAGCAGATCGAGAGTCGGACGCCGGCGAGATCGACAGGCGACGGACAGAGCGACTGGCCATTGAAGTGATTGGAAGACGAGCCGACGGACGGACGGTAGGACGGACGGCGGATCTGCAGCTCATGCATTTTTATGGGATTTGAGAAATTCCAACGTCTGACTTTTCGGAACTTTTGTTCGGGTGCCGCCGACTCCCTCGCGCTCACCCTCAGCCTCTCCCGCTTCCGCTCCCTCCGTCACCGTCACCGTCGCCGTCGCCGTCGCCTTCGCCTCGCTCTCCCGCCTCGTCTGTTGTGTCCCGAGTCGCAGGAAGCGGGCACCGAACGAGTCCCGGCTGGCCCTGGCCCAGGCCCGAGGCAGACGGACCGAGGACAAAGAGGAGGCCGGCGTGAGGGTGAGGGTGAGGGGCTGGAGCGAGTTCGGTTCGGCTTGGTTCGGTTGGTGCGTTTTGTGTGCAGATGAATGAAGTTTTGAGCCAAGATAAATGAGTCTTGGCCGCGTTGCTGCGAGCTGTCATTGATTCAACAGCTTGGAATGTGTTGTTAATTCTCGACTCCGAGGGACGAGCTCATTTGCCACCGACGGACGGGCGGTCGGCCCCTTTGCCGCGTCCGGAATGCGACCGACCGACCGACCAACGGACGGACGGACCGCACACGAGCCCAGCCCAGCCCAGCCGAGACGAGACGAGACCGCGTGGCCGGCGACGAAATCCCCTGGAAGATTTATAAACGATCCAATTTTTCTTAATTTTTCGGGACTCTCGGGCCCTCCTCTTCCTCCTCTTCGTCGCTGACCCCTACCCGGTGCTCTTGTTGTTGTTGTCGGTGATTTTATTGTCGTTCCCTGGAATGCGGGCCGCGGCAACCGATCGCGATGATCGCGATGAGGACGAGGCGATAATGAAGCCGATGGCGACACGGACGAGGGCCAGGACGAGGAGGAGGAGGAGGCGAGGGAAACGAGGTCGATAAGGCCGAGAAGGAGGGGGGGGGGGAGGACGACGGGGAGAGGGGAGGGGAAGGGCCGGCGATAGGGATCGGGCAGACGGCGATCGTGTGAGAAATCGAACTGAGCCCGAGTCCCGAGGTCCGGAGTCGTGGCAGCTCGTCCTCGATCCTCAACCGCCGACCGTCGACCGTCGACCGCCGTCTCGGGCGCGGCTCCTTCGCCACCTCCCCCCCCCCCTCTCCACGCACCACCCCGATGGATCGCTCGAAATGCAGCTAAATGAGATAATTTAATAAGCGTTAAAATGCTCGAGTTATGTCATTATAACAACTACAAAAAGTACCACAGCACAACAACAACAATTATAGCTAAATCAACAACAACAACAGCAGCAAAAAACGATCGTCTTCTACAACAACAAGTGGAACCAGCAGAAGCAGCTCGAGGTAAGTTGAAGAACTTCCAGCAGCAGGAGCAGCAGCAACAACAAGGTTGAAAAAATTGCATACATTAAGAGAGCGAGGCAACAACAACAGCAGCAATAGCTATTGCAACAACAACCATCGTTGGCAACTGCAAGTCTTCATCGATCCACCGGGGGAGAAGAAGAAGAAGCTGCTGCTGCTGCTGCTGCTGCTCCTGGACGTTGACAATTTCGCTGGCAGGAGCCCGAGAAAGGCCTGGAATGAGGGGAGAGGGAGGGAGGGAGGTAGGTTGGTAGGTAGGAAGGAAGAAGAAGACGAGGCTTTGGTATGCGGCAGCAACTGGTGTTGTTGTTGTTGTTGTTGTTGTTGTTGCTGTTGGCTGACGGCCGCCGCTGCCCAAAATGGATCTTAACGAAGCAATTGTGTTGATGATTGCGTCCGGAGCGCAAACAAGGCCTCGTCCTGCCGCCGACCCCGCCGACGCCCGCCTCCCCTGGCCGTACCAACACCCCCCTCCCCCCCGCCCCTCCGGCCGGGGGAGCCCGAGACCCATGTATGCTTATGATGAGTTCTGCTAACTACAGGCTATTGGCTCGTAGTTGTTGTTGTCGACGTCGACATCGTCGTCGTCGTTCATATTGTGCATTGTTATTGTCGACGGTTGTGTGCTGTTGTTGTTGTTGTTGTGGATCGCTTTGTTGGCGATCACGTTGTTGTTGTTGTTGTTGTTGCATTTTGGCCAGTTAAATATAGTGTACGACGCGCGGCCCAAACGCCAGCGACCAGCGACCAGCGACCAGCTCCAGCTCCAACCAGTCGCGTCGCCGTCGCCGTCCATCGATCGATCGATCGGGCCCGTCTGTCCAGCTATCGGGCTGTCCGTCCATCGCTCTGTCCGTCCGTCGGTCCATCGATCCATCGGTCCATCGGACCCGGCCGCCCGGGCGTCCGACTCGTTTCTGCCACCAAAACCGCCAGCGCGTCTCTTAAGGCAGTCGACATTGGTGGTGGTGGTGTTGTTGTTGTTGTTGTTGTTGTTTTGTTTTTTTATTGCTGCTCCTTTTATTGTTGTTCCTATATTCATGGTGTTGTTGTGGCATTTATTGTTGTTGCCAACTAGAAAAGTGAAAATTTGCCGAGCTTCGCGAACATCGCTCGATCGCTCGATGGATCGTTGGACGGTTGGATCGATGGATGGATCGATGGATGGATGGTCGTTTGGTCGGTCGGTGGCTCGTTCAGCTGCGCCTCAGAATTACAGGCTACATTAGCAACAACAACAGCAACAACAACTCGATGCTCATATAAGCCAATAAACTCAATATTTGCCAATATTTGCAAAGTAGCGACGATTAAATTGAAGAAATGTCCACCATGTCGCTTTGTGGTTGCCATGTGCGTTTTCCTCTTCTTCTTCTTCTTCTTCTTCTTCCACCACAACTTCTTCTTATTATTGTCCGTTGTTGTTGTAGTTGCTGGCCGGCCCCTGCATTTGGTCGTGGAATGCATTCGACTGGCAGACCTGTTGGGAGGCCGCTAAAAAAGGACTCGGCGGCACCCGTGGGGAGGGAAATAGTCGTAGTTGTTCTTCTTCTTCTTCTTCTTCTTCTTGTTGTTGTTATTGCTGTCGTTCGAATGGCAGTCGCCAAAAGCCAGGCAGCAGAATTTAATGAATTATTTTCGCCAAGAACTCGGCGTTAATTGTGCGATTGTCGTCGTCAATCGACGACTTCGCAATTTGTCCGAGCCATGGCTCATGCTGACGCTGACGACGACGACGACGATAACGACAACGATGACGACAACGATGATGGCCGTGATGACGACGCTGTTGGGGTCTTCGATGGCCACCTTCGGCTCGCCCAGCTGCCGCTGAGGCCGCCGAGTTCCACCGATGACTTCATCGGCGACGACTCGGCCCGGCCCGGAGGAAAAGCGAACGACCGAATTGGCGACGACCGAATTCGGCGGTGCCAGCGGCGCCGTGTCGCGTGAGTCGCGTGCGGTTCGCGATTTGGCCCGCGATCTCGGCGGCTTCCCTGCGCACGACCCCACCGAGCACGGCCTGCCCTCCTTTGCCAAACCAAACCAACCCAACTCATCCCGGCCCACCAGACCCGGTCTCGCCGGTCCCAGTCCCAGTTGGCTGGGCCTGGCCCGCCGCCCCCCGAGCGGGCGCCCTCTGGCGGCCAGTTTGCGGCACAACGGGTTTCTCGTTTCCGTCCGTCCGTCCGTCCGTCCGGGCAACCGGAGCGTGGCGGCTGCGCCTTCGCCTGCGACTTTCGGCCCGGCCCGGCATTAGAATGGCTGCGAAAGGGCTTGTGGAGCGAGTCGCTGTTGTTGTTGTTGTTGTTGGTGGTGGTGGTGGTGGTGCTGCTGTTGTTGTTGTCGGGGCGGGGGTCGTCGGCGCTGCGATCGAAATCTCTGAAAATCACGGCGGACCAGTTTCGATCCACGGCGCGCCGATGAGAGATCGATTGCACATTCTTCGGCTGCCAGGGTTGCCGCCGTTGCCCCGGCAGCCACACCAGCCCCAGCAGCAGCGACAAAACAGCAACAGCAACAGCAACAACAACAGCAACAACAACAGCAACAACAACAACAAGGCCAGCAACAAAGCAGTAGCGCGAGCAGCGAAAACAAGGAAAAGTCTATGAAAACTTCGAAGAGCTGCGGGAAAAGGAGAGAAAGGACAGGAAAGAAAGAGAGCCGATTGTTGTAGTAGTCGATGTTGTTGCTGCAGTTTTTCTACTTCTGCCTCCTCGTGTGGTTGCTGTTGTTGTTGTTGTTGTTGTTGTAGTTGTTATTAATTCTCGTTGTTGCTGCTGCTGAAGTCGAGCATGTTCGAGCTGTCAAAGTGACAAATGAAAAATTGCCGAGCGCCCGACTTGACACGCCTCGACGAGACGGCGGCGGCGGCGCTGGCGGCGACCGCGACCGCGACGCCAACGTCGGCAGCGTATGCAAAGCGGAAGCGTGGCCGGGCTGCGAAGAGCGAGCGAACGAGAGGATTCCGGCTCGTCAGATGAGACGCGGAAAATTCCAACAACCACAGAGTAGGCGATGGGGAGGGAGGGAGCCGAGAGCGGCAGGGAGGGAGGGCGGCAGAGCCTGGCTGGGGCGAGACTGAGGGGTCGCGCCTGTCGAGGGGACGAGGCGGCCTGCGGTCGGCGGCGGGTCCGGCGGCGTCGGGCAAAAACGAGCACGAAGCGCGGTCTAATGATGTGTTACAATAAACGCAGGCAGCCGCAGCCGAGCCGAGCCGAGTCGAACCGAGTCGGGCCGCCGACCGGCCGCGTTGCCAACTGGGCGCCGCGGCCGTCGGTCGTCCTCCTGCTGCGGCGACGCGACGCCGCCGACGCCGACGCCTCTGGAGGGAACCAGTTCGGCCGCGACGTGGGGCAGCTTTCGTTACGAGGCGATGCCACACAAGGCGGCCCGGCCCGGCCCGGCCCGGCCCGGCCTCGTCCCCGCCTCGTCTCCTGCCCCGGTCGCTGCCCGGTCCTCGCCTCGATGCCGTCAACCGCAGCCGCAGCTCCGCCTCGCCCGGCCCCACTCGCGATCCCGACCCCCCCGCTGCCGCTGCCACTCCCGCCGACTGGCTCAGGAATTTAGCAGCTCATTAGGCGAGCGCTTGCCCGATCGATCGGCGGCCTCGCTGGCTGCCCGCCTGGTTGGCAACGCCGGCGACGCGGCCACGCGGCCACGCTCGATGTGACATTTGCCAGAGTCGACGGCTGTAATTGATCGATTTGCATGCGTCGAATACTCGCGAGTGATTTCCTCCTTTTCGCGCCCTCTCTCTCTCCCCTCGCTCCCTTTCGCTCTCCTGGGGGAATTCGATGGGAAACGCGTGCGAGTCACGCAGGATGTCGTGCGGAAAATCAGTGCAAATCGACGGCCTCCCCCTCGACCGCCCAGACCACGCCCACCGTGTGTCTTTCCCGCCCCCTCTCCTCGGCCTCGATGGCCGGGGGAAAAGATTTCTTCGACTTTTCTCCGATTTCTTCCTCCGAGTGCGACGAAAGCGAAACCGAGAAACCCAGCATGAAATTCGGAATTCAGTCGCGAAAATGAGGCGAGCGAGGCCAACAACAATGGGAATAATGTTGATGTTAATAATAATAACAACTCTGGCAGCGGCGATAGCAACAACAACAACAACAACAACAACAGCAGCAGCAGCAACAACAAGAGATTGGTCAACAATAAAAAATCGCTCGCAGGCGACGGCGGCGTCCGAACTGCGTTGTAGCCTTGAGTCCGTCCGTCCGTCCGTCCGTCCGTCCGTCCACGTCTTTCCCTGAGGCTGCTCTTGTTGTGTTGTTGTTGTTGTTGTTGTTGCTCAGCCCCACCCACTCCCGCCGTGACCCACTCCACGGTCGAGTCGCGAATTTTCAAAGAAAAATTTTCGCCGTTTTTTTCTCGTTTTTTTCTCGCTTCTTCCTCTTGTCCCCGATCGTTTTGGTCTTCTTCTTTTTCGAATGTCTTTTGTTGTTGTTGTCGTTGTTGTTGTTGTTGTTGTTGTTGTTGCTGTTGTTATTGTCGTTGTTGCTGTGCGAGAAGTCATGTCGCTGCTAAAACTTTGTTGCCGCCGTCCATTGATGTTGTTATTGGCTCCCATTATTGTTGCTGTTGCTGTTGTTGTTGTTGTTGTTGTTATTTGCTCTATTATTATTGTTGTTATTACTGTTGTTGTTGTTGTTGTCCCTGCCGCTGTTGTTTTTGTTGTTGTTGTTGTTGCCACTGATCCCGTTGTTGTTGCATGTTTTTGGCCGCGCGTGTTTTTATTCCATCCCCCTCTCTTTCCCCCAACCCTCGCCCCGTCTCGCCCCCGCTCCCCCCGCCGCTCACACACCCTCTCGCTCCCTCCTTCACTGTCTCTCGCTCCCTCCCCCCCTCCACCGCGCCCTGCCACCGCCTCCGTCTCCGGCTCCGGCTCGTTTACAAATATATTTCACTATTTGATTTCATAATAAACAAGTCAGCGGCGATGAGTGGCCGAGACGACAGAGAGAGAGAGAGGGAGAGAGAGTGAGTGAGAGGGAGAGGGAGACGGAGACGGAGAGGGGCAGGGGTTGAGCATAAAAAATTCGAACAGATGCGACTTTCGTCCGAGCCGGGCGGGCGAGGGTCGGGAGGCCGCCCAATAAAAGAGCCGAGGAGCGGTCGGCGAAGGTGGGGTTGAAGGGGCGGGGCGGGGCGGTGCTGTGGACTAGGTGGGTGAGGGGGCCGGGGGGCCGGGGGGAATCGCAGACTAATCAAGCATTTCAAAGTTTCGCGCGCAGATGCCAATTCTTGTTCTTCTTCCTCCGCTTGCTCATCCCCATTTTTTCGCTTCTGCCGCTCTTCAAGTGGCCAACAACTCAGACAACAACAACAACAACAGCAACAACAAAGGCGACACGAACACGACCAACATCGTCGTCTACAACACTGGCAATTAAATTTATTAATCTTTGTCGTCTGCTGTTAAAATATTTCAAAAAAATCGACTCACGAAAAACATTGGAAAAATATATCTTTTATATATATACATATATATATATATATATGCAGGAGAGCAGGGGCGATCGTGAATACATTGAGAATAAATTTGTAAAAATCGAGGAGAAAATTGAAAGAGTGTTTTTTCACTGTTGAAAATATTTCAAAGATTTTTCACGATTTTCGCAAACAGCTTCGCTTCGTCGTGGCTCTGAATCATATTGTTGTTGTTGTCGTTGTTGTTGTTGTGGTGGAGGATGACATTGTGTTGCTTTTGTTGTGCTTTTCTTAAATTATTTTTTTAATTCTTTTCAAATTTTTTGCCGCTTTTTGTTGTGACTGAGTTGTCCAATAAAATGTTTTGATATATTAAAAATGATCCGCCGAAGCCGCTCCGGCAGACAACCGGGTGATCGCGGTCGGCGCAGGGCGTGGCCGAGGGCGGCGGGGGGACAACGGGGCAGTCGGTGCGGTGCTGCCTGATCTGCGCGGTCCATGGCGAGATGGGTTGGCTGAGCCCGAGCCGTCCGCGTCCCGGTCGCCTCCACCGCCGCCCTCGCTGATTCATCGGTGTCGCCGGCGGCGCGGGAAGGGGCGGGGTGGCTGGAGGTGGGGGGGGGGATGGAGGGGGTGCGACCAGTGACTGCCAGGTGTCATGTGACTCGGAATGCCAGAGAGAAATTTGTTTGTTCCCACTCGATTCGTGAGTTTCATCTGAGTAGTTCGCGAGCAAATTCGTTTCGCATTCTCTTCCGACCGAGACCGAAGTCCTCGTGGTCGTCGGGGATTAGGGGGAGACTCTTCAAATAGGGGGCAACACTTACCGCTCTTATCGCCCGGGCAGGTCTTGCAGCACTTGCCCGGCAGCAGGATCGGGTCGTCGCAGAGGGCCGGCGGGCACTCGTTCTTGATGTTGCGGCACTGGACGCGGGCCACGATGCGGCGCTTCTTCGGCACCTGGAGGACGGCGAGGAAACAAAAAATCGTTAATAAAAAACCACGGAAAAAATCAAGGAGAAATTTAGTTCAAGTCGAGGAAATAAAGTCAGAAAAATAAGTCAGAAGAATAAGTCAGAAAAATAAGTCAGAAAAATAAGTCAGAAGAATTAAGTCAGAAGAATTAAGTCAGAAGAATAAGTCAGAAAAATAGTCAGAAAAATTCTGTATGAAAAATATCAGAAAAATTAAGTTGAAGTCAAAGAAATAAAGTCAGAAAAATAAAGTCAGAAAAATAGAAGAATTCAATAAGAAAAGTTAGAAAAATCAGTCAAAAAACAAAGCCAAAAATAGAACTGAGCTCAGAAATGAGAATAAAATGAAATCAGCATTAGAAAATAATACCGAAAATTATGACAGAAATTGCAGTAACAAAAAAATGCTAAATTCAATTTCATCTTTGAAAATGATTCTTGCAAATGCACATTAAATTAGGTTTAATTTTGATTGATTGGAAAAAACTAAAGAAAAATGTTTTATTCAGAAAAACTGGCAAAAACCGGTAGTCGGAACCCACATAGTCGGGCGCAGGTATATTAAATTACTGCCAGATATTTCGCACCGGCTCGGCTGAGGCGGGGAAAATTTAAAATATTCAAAATGCAGAATGCAGAATGCAGAATGAAAATCGTGATCCAAATAAATTTCTGCTGCGAGCGATTTTTCGATCTTTGGCGAGCGCCGCCCAGTCGCGCTCGCCGTCGTCCTCGTTGCCGCCAACGCTGTCGGCACGTTGTCGTCGGCGTCGCCGTCGCCGTCGCTGCCGACTTAATGAACAGCGTCTGGGCGCGCGTCGGTGGCGCCAGGGATTCACGCATTCGGCCGTCCGTCCGTCCGTCCGCCTGTCTGGCTGTCTGTGTGTGTGTGTGTGTTCAGCCAGTCCGTCCGTCCGTCGTCCGTCTGAGCCCGGTCGGCTCCGTCTGTTTTCGGTCATTGGGCGCGCGCGTCGCGTTGCCAACGAGCCGCGGCGATGGCGTCGATGTTTTCGACGTTTGCCATTTGCAGCGGTTTCTGTTGCCCCGACCCACCCTGTGGCCGTCGGCGGAAGGCGGCTGGGTCTGCATTTGTTGTTGCAGCTTCTCTCACTTGTAGTTGTTGTTGTTGTTGTTGTTGTTGTTGTTGTTGTTGTTGTTCTCGCAATTGCTGCTGTTGTTGGCAACCGAATCTGGGCCGCGCCAAAAGCGCTCTTCGCCATCCGCGAGCCTTCATAAATCGATCGGAGTAATTAATCCGACGTTTATAGTATCATTTTCAGGCCCTCTCCTTCCCCCATACCTCTGTCCCTCTCCCTCAACCGCTCGCACCCACTAGTCGTCCGTCCGTCGGTTTCGGTCGTTTTAATTAAATCGAACTTCGCCTCGAGGCCGCGACTCGCCGGCGTCGATGCCGACGACGCTGACGCTGACGACGGCGGCGACGGCGACGGCTGCCAAAAGCTTGCGTGTCGCTCCCGCGGAGTTGGCAACGCCGCCCGGGTTGCCAACATGGCTGCCGTTTGGCGCAATTAGGCGGATTTTGTCCATAAATAAATTACGATTATAAACGGGAAATTAAAACGAGACCCCAATGAAAATGCACAGCAACGGCAGCAACAACAACAATAAATACCGAAAAATTAAAACAACAAATTTTTAATTGCGAAAAAATCAAAAAGAAATGCGATAAAAAATTAAATTGCAATAAAAATTCGGTACAAAAAAATGTAAGAAAATTGTTTTTCAGCTGCAATAAATGACGGACCACAAACGCCCAGACAGAGGGAGCGAGATGGGAGACAGGGCGAGGGAGAGGGACAGAAACAGAGACATGGGAGGTTTGGAGGCTGGGTCCGATATTTCGGGTGTTAAACTCGACGATTTTTCGCCGCGCGATCGTCTCCAAGCGAATAAAGTTTTAATTCAATTATGGATGAAAGAGCGGGGCCGCCCGGGCTCGCGGTCGCGTTGCCAGCCGCCGCCACCGCCGACGCCGGCGTCGTGGCTGATTCGATGTCGAATTTTTCGAAATTCCCCGCCGGCCGACGGCGGCGGCTGCGGGCGATCGGGTCGACATTAATCACTGGATCCGCCGGCGACACTGCGCACACGCAATGTCCACAGCAACAACACCAACAACAGCAACAACAACACTTACTACTGCCACCGCACCAACAACAACTCGACCGAAAACAAGGCGACGCCGACGAGGAGAACAAGCTTCAGACCAAGTTTTCCCCTTTTCTCCGGCCAAAAACAAATGTATTTTTGGCACGCGATTTTTCGAGCCCCCTCAGCGCCCCCACGCCCCGTCTCGCTCCCTCCGCTGGTCAGACACAACAATTAATTTAGTTGTCGCAACAATTTGCAAAGTTCTCCAAGACAGTGTTTAATTTTTTCTCAACAAAATGTTCAATTTTTAAACAAAATGTTCAATTTTTAAACAAAATGTTCAATTTTTTAAACAAATGTCATAACAAAATGGTCAATTTTAAACAAAATGTCCATTTTTTAACACTTTTCTATTCCCTAATATTATTCATGGTTAAACATTAGTCAATTTTTGAAATTATTTTCGATTTTTGACTTGAACTGAGTTTCCCAAAATGTCCCGATTTTTTAATCAATTTCTTAACAGGGTTCGAATCATTTTTGATTTCTCTACATTATTTTCGAGTTTAGAAAATTATTCTCAATTTCCTTACATTGCGTTGAAACGTTCGAAATTATTTCCAACGTTTTATTTCCGCTTTTTCCCCAGTTGGCTCGAGAGGCCTGGTCGATTGCTTCGCGTTTGGAAGCCTTGTTCGATTTTCCCGGACTTGTGTTTCTGGTGGAAATGTCTGTATTGTTCAGTGTTGTCTGAGTCGTTGTTGTTGTTGTTGTTGTTAGTGTTGTTCTTGTTCTCATTGCCAGCACTGTGGTTGTTGTCGCTGTCGCTGTCGCCGGTGGTTTGCGGATATTTTTCGGTTGTCGCCCGCGTGAAAGACCTTTAAAATCGAAATCAATCATGCGGCCGAGCGCTATAAATTTCGGCCGCACACACACACACACACACACACACCCGCACCCGCACGGACAGCCCGCGGCAACAACAAACGGCCGGCCGACGGCGCATAAAAATGAAATGGACATTTTCGAAAAATTCGAAAATATCGAAAATTTGACGTAATCTTTCCTTTTGCTCTTTTTGAAAGTTCTCGTAATTTTGTCCGTTTTTTGTTTTTTTGTTTTTTTTTTTTTTTTTTTTGTTTCTGACGCATGCGAAAGGTTTGCGAAAACGATTGCTGCTGGTGTTGTGGTTGTTGTTGTTGTTATTGTTGTTATGGTTTTTATGTTTTATGTGTTTTCCGTGAAAAATGTCGCCAATTAATTTTGCATATTTTCCCGGCGACGAGACGCAAAAACTGAACTTAAAAAACGCCGAGAGACGCAAAAACAGTCGCGAAACATTTTTAAAAATCAAGCCATCAAGAAAATAAATTTCAAATTAAAAAATAAAACTGAAAAATCGGGATTGAAAACCTGAGGAAATCAAAGGACGTGACAAGGATCGAGGTTGGCGTCAAGGAGAGAAAGTGGCAGGCGAGAGGAAGGAAGGGAGTGAAAAAGCAGCAAAAGGAGGCAGTAAAACGTAGTTGAAGAAGGCAAAAAGGGAAAGTAGTAGAAAACGTATAAGAGAGGAGTGAAAACTTACCGCTACGCACTCGCACTTGATGCAGTACATGACGCCGAAGGGGGGCCCGAGGTCGGCGTACCAGGTGGAGCCGAGCTCGCGCAGGGTTTTGCCGAACTGGCATTCGGAAACTGCAAGCAGAGAGAGAGAGAGAGAGAGACGGGAAACATTAGTAAATCGTAATTTAGAAAAAATAATTAATACAAAACTAGGGATAATTAAATTAAGATTGAGAGATCAATATTCAATATTTTAACATTTAAAAATGTCATGAATACAATTGATCAATATAATGAAAATTACAAAAATATTTACAAGAACAAATAATTAAAACTAAAAATTGATTAAAACTAAAAACTAATTAAAATTACAGACAAATACTCGATGAAAAGCAATTGAAATTGCAGGCGATACCGATAACAACGGCAGTTGGCAAGAGTGGATTGGCCGAAGCACTTCAGCGGGCGCCCGAGGGCCGCGTTGCCAACCAGAGTCGCCCCCCCTCGCTCGCTCGCTCCACCGACCCGAGCGACCGAACGACCGAGCGATGGATCGAGCCATCGATCAATCGATCAATCAACCCCATTTTTTCCAATCAACCACAACTTTTCTTTCTTCCTTCGCCACGCTTTTCTCTCGCACTCTCCTCTCTCTCTCTCTCTCTCTCTCTCTATCTCTGTTCTCCCCGTTCGTTCCAGTGCCTGCGTTTGTGTATTGGTGAATGTGCCGTCCTTGCTGTTGTAGTTGTTGTTGTTGTTGTTGTTGTTGGAGTTGGAATTGTGCGCCTGGTTGTGTGCTTTTTAAATTCGCATAATTTATGGCTTCCCTCGCTCGGCGGCCGCAGTTGGCAACACTTTTAAAGACTCTGGCGCCAGTCAATCATCATAAATTTTCCATTATTGAGATGTTGCGGCGCGTTTGAGCGAACAAAAAACAACAACAACAACAACAACAACAACAATGGGAACAACAACAACAAAATAACAAATCTGCAGACACTTTGCAATTAGTACAATTTCTTGCCGCCGTCGGTTTTCGTCTGTATCCCATTTCCTGCGAGCAACAAAGACAGCCGCCGGGGGAGAGGGAGACGGAAATTAACGAGCGAGGGAGAGGGAAGCTAATTGCGGTTCCATTATTCGATTCGGCTCGCGCTGGTTCTGCCCGAGTACCGGGTAATCGATTCGGGCTCGAATTAAAATTCAATTACCCAGGCGATTCAGTTTCGAGTGCATTTCGAATGTGCTGCGGATGACTTTCGGAATTGGAGATAATTGAAATGAGTTTCGTAGTTAATTCGGAGGGACTTCGAAAGCAATTTCAAGGTAATTTGCAAACAATTTGAAGAAATGTCGAAAACATGTTCAGGGAAATTTCCCAAATAGTTGCAAGGAATTTGAAAAACATTTCCAAAGGAATTTCCGAAATCTTTCAAAAGCATTTTCACAATATTTTCAAAACATTTCCAAGAGAAGTCCCAGAGAAATTCCAAATTGAATTTCCAAAATAATTTCGAAATCGAATTTCGAGTACGAAATTAGAAAACGCCGAATGCGAGCCGAGCGCGAAATCGCAGAAACCAAATCAGGCGGCAAATTCATTATTAACTGCAGCAAATAAATTAAAAAAAAAACACAACAACAAAACCCGGGGACTGCTACAACTACGGCGAGGACATTGAAAATGTTGTAATTTCGAAAAATAACCACAACAACAACGGCAACAACGATCGAATCTTAATTTTAGACTTGTTTTCATTTTCATTTTCATTCTCGTTCTCGGTTTCGCTTCACTCGCGGGTCGCGAAGACAAATCGACATGTTTTCGAAATTGCGGCCATGAGAAAAAGCGCCGAATGTGTTCGACGCCGCTTCCTCTTCTTCCGCCCCAGCCACCCTCGCGCCTCTCTCCCTCACCCCGTCCCTCCGCCCCTCGCTCTCGCTCTCGCTCCCCCGCCGCGGCGCTGGCTCGGCGAGTTTTCGCAAACAACAATAGCGAAAATTGAACGAATCGCTGGCTTGTTGTTGTCGTTGTTTTTGTTGTTGTTGTTGTTGTTGCTTCACTTCGCGACAGCCGTCCGCGTCAGGCGACGACAGACGACGACGGCGGCGTCGTGCGATGTCATTGAGAACGCGACGCCTGTCGCGTTGCCATTGAGGGGCGGCGACGCCAAGCGGACGGACGGACGGACGGACTGACAGACAGAGTGATGGCCCGGCTGATGGACGGACGGCCGCTGCCAAGGCGTCCGATCGCGATTATTAATCGCGGCCGCCGTCGACCGACGCCTAACAAGTGACGACTGACGACCACTGGCGACTGGCGACTGGCGACGGACGCCTGACGCCTGTTGTCAATGGACATCCCTGACCGCGCCCCGCCACGCCCCTCCCCTGGGCCGCCCTCGCCGCCAGAATCCCATTGTGATGAGTGAAATTTCGTAGAAAAGAAAACGAAACGACACGAGAGATCGAGGGAGAAAACATCAAACAAAATCGCGTCGCGTCAAGTCGAGAGGGAGAGGGAGAGGGAGAGGGAGAGAAACATAATGAATTGGAACGGAACGATCAGTCATTACAACAATGAAAACAACAACAACAACAAAAACAACAACAACGAACGACGATGAATGCCCGGTGACCGGTGCGTGCGATGAGGCCCGAGTCGCCGCTCGTCGGTCGCCCCTCGTGACGCCCGAGCGACAAATTCAAGCTGTGCTCGGGCGACGTGGCTCGGCTCAGGCAGGGAGCGAGAGAGAGAGGGTGAGTGAGTGAGGGGGGGAGGGGGAGGGGGAAGGACCACCGCGGTACAACAACAACGCGAACAACAGCTCAGCGCTCGACAGAGACAGCCGTCAATTAAATTCGTAATTGTTTCATTCAATCGGACTCGGTCAAACGGTGTTGTCATTGTCGGGTGAAGTTCTTGTTGTTGTTGTCATTATTTTTGTTTTTCTAGTCTTTTGTTGTTCTTGTTGTTAGCTGTTGTTGTTGTTGTCGTTGTTGCTTCAGTTAAGGTGCCACCGTAACAATGAAATAACAAAAATCGCTTTATTTCCCCAGATCATTCGTTCTAAGCCAACGAAATGCGACCGAACGAGGCGAGTGAGTGAATGGGAGAGGCAGACAACGAGCGAGAAAGGGAGAGGGGAGGGGACGGCAGATCGATAAAGAATCGCTTAGAGCTGAAAACGATTTTTCAAATCGCCCTCCGGCCGCGAGCGACGACAGCAGGGCTCGAACGATCGATCGGTCGGTCGGTCGGTCGTTCAAGCTGTGCGGCCGCGGTAGGGCCGGGGGACCTGGGATGGACGGGACGAGTCCGGGAAAAGCGGGAGGGAGTCGGAGAAGGAGGGCGAGGCGGAGAGCGAGAGGCGACAATAAAACGCACTTAATTGGAAACGAGGCGATCTCGATCTCGATGTCGATGTCGATCCCGGCCCTGGACGCCTTCAGAGAAGACCCAGCTCCGCGCAGCGGGGGCGGCGAGAGGGAGGGAGGGAGGTAGACGGGGAAGGAGAGGACGAGAGGTCGGTGTGGGGGCGAGGTGTGAAAACGGGGCGATAAATAATAACGAGGCGATCGGCGGGCGACGACGGCGGTAAATGAAGGTGCGAAGAGGTCGTGATTAATGGGGAGGCTCGTGGGAGGCGAACAAGGCGAGCGCCGAACATGGAGAGCGCGGCCAAGTGGGCTTCACAGGGAGCAGAGAAGCACGAAAAATCGAGAGGAAGTACAAAAAAGAAGGCAACAAAATAATAGAGAGACATATGTGAAGATTATATATATGAAAATACAAAGAGTATAAAATAAGATAAAAAAATGAAATCTAAAGAATCACGACCAAATAAGAGAATAAAAACAAAATCAAAAAATTCAAAACCACAAAGAAATACAGAATAACAAATCCAAAATAAATTCAGAAAATAGCAATAAAAAGGAATATTGACAAAAATTGAAAAACTCGGAAGAATCGAAATAATATGAGAAATTCGTTAGAGAAACCTACGACAAATCGCATTGAAGTATATGGAGAAATACAAAAATTTGAAAAATTGAAGAAATAGAAAAAAACTCCAAGATAATGGAAAAAACTCCCATATGAAGAAATTGTTGAAATTGACGAGAATGAAAAAGAAGGCGAAAAAATCGCGACAAGAAAAGCTTCGAAAGGCGAAGATAAATGATGGCTATTTGTGAGTTTTTGTCGTGGCCGCTGCTGCTGCTGTTGTTGTTGTTGTTGTTGGTTTCGGCTTCGAGACACGCTAATGTGGGAAGCATGCAACACGGCCACAACAAGAACAACAACAACAACAACGACCGCGATCAATCGTTCGTTCACTCGCTCGATCGATCGCCCGATCGGAGTCGCGGAAGTCGCACGCGTTTTCGTCGAGTGTAGGTTTGTGTTTGCTGCTGCTGCTGCTGTTGTTGTTGTTGTTGTTGTATTGATATTTGATAAAATTGACAGTTTGGTGGGCATGCCGATGTTGTTGTTGTCGTTGTTGTTGTAGCTAAGTGGCACCACCGCGCGTAGGTCGCGCTGGCGCCGCTCGGTCTTGAGACGTAGGCAAACGTGGTCGGCGCGACACGAAACGCATTTCCGGCAGACGACGGCGGCCGCGGCGAGGGGCGACGACGACGACGACGATGCCGACGCCGACGGAGGCGGCCGGCAGTCGCGTTGCCAACCGAGGGAGAAACGCGGGCATTTTTAGACTGCGCCTGGCGATCGGGGCCACGCGAGGCGAGGATCGCATCAGATCGGATCGGATCGGATCGGATTTCGCGAGCCGGCCGGCCAGGAAGAGGCGAGCGAAGGAAGTCGGCCCACCGCGGCGCCAGCGAGTGTCGGGTTCGGCCACGACGGCTGCGTCAACGGCGACGTCAGCGGCGACTTTTGCGCAAATCGCGGCGCGTTCGGGCGACGTCAGGAAGCCGTCAGAAGTCTCAAATTTTTAGCTGGCGTGAGCGAGCAGTCGTTGTTGTTGTCGATGATGCTGTTGTTGTTGTTGTTGTTAATGTTCTCCCCTTTGACGAATTTCACGCAGCGACGACGCGAATCTTGCGAAAATTCCTCCGACCGACCAGAGGCGAACAATCAAAGCCAGAACAGAACAGAAATCACAATCGCATTGAAAAACAGAAAACAGAGAAAAAACGAACAGAGAAAAACTTAATTGAAATCGTCAAAAATCTAACAACGAAACCGAAAAAAGGTCGCGGCTCGGCCTTTGAGTGCTTTTTTTAGCGCACGTTGCCGATAAAAGTTTCACGTGCTGCTCGTAAATGGCAGCGAACAGCAACAACAACAACACCAACGACTCCGGCGACGGCGACGGCGACACCTGGGGCGGGGTCTGATTTCGGAAGAAGTCAATTTTTATTCCGCTCTGTGCCCGATTTACATACGATTCGCTGCGTTTTCGCGTCGCCCCTGCCGAGATTTCGTACTTTTTTCCGTCACTCCCTTTTTCGCTGCTCATTTTAATGCTGCTTTTACGACTCTATTGTTCTTGGCGGTGGCTCCGTGTTGTCGTTGTTGTTGTTGTTGGTCGGTAGATCTGATCGCTGTCGAGATCCTGTTGTTGCAATTGTGAGTTTTGTATTTCTTGTTGTCAATATAAAGTTAGTGTTGTTGGTGTTGTTGGTCTTCATGTTGTTGTTCGTGTTCGTGTCCGTGTTGTTGTTGTTGTTGTTGTTGTTGCGTTTGGTGAATGAAGACTTGTCGATCTTGTCGTTTCTGTTTCGTCTGCCGTCGCTTCTCGCTGATAATTTTGTTATTGTTTTGTATGGTAATTGTATTTGTTGTTTATGTTATTTTTCGTATTAATGTTGTTGTTGTTGCTGCCGCTGTTAAATTAACCGCTGGCGCCAGTTTTATTTGCGTGCGAAATTTTATTATTTCTTTTATTTCGTCATGTTTTTCTCGTGTCGTTTTTACTTTTTCTCGCTCGACCAAAACACGCACTTGGCGAAGCATAATTGTTGTTGTTCTTGTTGTCGGTGTAATTGTGTTGTTGCTGCCGCCGCAAGCCGCGCTTAAGCAGGCGAAACCAACAACAAAAACAGTGACTACAAAGCAATGACTACAAAAACAACAACAGCAAAAAATCACATTAAAACGAAATAAAACAACACCAAATAAAACAATGACAAAAACGTA
This sequence comes from Coelopa pilipes, assembly GCA_947389925.1. Classification (NCBI taxonomy): domain Eukaryota; kingdom Metazoa; phylum Arthropoda; class Insecta; order Diptera; family Coelopidae; genus Coelopa; species Coelopa pilipes. Next base: position 23,929,508 of record OX376700.1, on the reverse strand, counting down.
ATAAAGGAGCAAGTGAAAAATAATAAAAACTGATATAAAATCTGCCGGCGTTGCCAACGTCATCGCGGCGCTGGTCGGTCGACGACGATCGCACGCTCGCCATCGGCCGCGACCAGAGACGAGCAACACCAACAACAACAACAACGGCAACTAAAACAACACAACACAACCCGACTTTGCTGCGAATTTGTTGCCAATTAGTTGTTGCCGGTTATGTTTTCAGTTGTTGCTGTTGCTATTGTTGTTGTTGTTGTTGCTTCATGTTGTTCTTTGTTGTCGTCGTTGGGCGACAGCAACATTTTCGAGTTTATTATTTTTGGTCGGATTTTTTGTGATCGGTGTTTTTATAGTATTTTTATATTTATTTTTATAGTATTTTTTATGTTTGTAAATTTGTATTTTTGAAATTCGTATTTGTTTTAAATTCGCATTTGTTTCAAATTTGTATTGTTTTTTTTTTGTATAAAGGTTCATTTTTATATTTGTTATCGTTGTATCAGTATTTTTTATATTTCTCTTTATTTTATTCTTTCTCTTGTATGGGAGAAATAATATTGAAATGACAGGGTGTTCCCGAGGACTCGCCAATGTTTGATACTGCGCAACACCCTCTGCTCTGGGGCTGTCGTGTGAAAATTGAAAATGTAAATAAAAGTGCGATTGAATCGTTTCAGCCACAACGACAGCGACAACGACAACAACAACAGCAGTAACAGCACTAAGAAGAACAAGATCAACAAGAAAAACACACAACAATGGCAATAAAAGTAGAAGTAAAAACAAGAATAATAATAATGGGCGAATATATGGAATATATTGTATTGTATGTCATTAACGAGATCGGCCCATATTTATACGGCGCTGAAAATGGGTGTGTTTGGGTGTGAACGAGCCCACTGTGCGCGTGTGTGTGTGTGCGGATCGCGAACTGGGTTAACGGCAGCTCCAGGCGGCGCCAGCGACGGCGACGGCGACGAAATTCTTTCCATTGCAAAATATTTGCTTTTCACAGGCAGGCGGAGGGCGCGCGGCCGAGGCGAGTGAGCGACGGGGCGCCAGGGAGAGGGTGGCGAAGAGAGCGAGGGAGAGGGAGAGGGTGCGAAAGGAGTTTGGAGATAGGGAAAAAGCACGCAAGCCAAGGGCTATTAGCAAAGTGCACGGAAAACTCTGAGGAAATAATGGAAAATTTTACCGAGAAAAATGTGGAGCAAAGTAGGAGTAAAAAGGGAGAAGTGTGGAGGAAAAAAGGTGAGATGACAAAAATTGAATAATACAAATAGAGAAAAATGAAAACAAAATTCAAAAAAAATGTAAGAGAAAAATTGGGAAAAAATGCGAGAAAAATCGACAAAAATTAGTACAAAATAATCGAAAATTCGGCAAAAAAAATGACAGAAAAATCGACAAAATGAGTACAAAATAATCGAAAATTCGGCAAAAAAATGACGGGCAAAAATAGGTCAAAAATAGGAGTAACCGAAGAGTGCGGTCTGAAAAGAGTAGTGGGAAAACGTAGCAGAAAAGGGCAGCGAACGGAGGCGGAGTCGAAGGCGAGGCGAGGCAAAGCCATAAATTTCGCATTTCATTACGGGGCGTTTTGTAGTTGTTGTTTTTGTTGTTGCTGTAGTTGTCTGTGTTATTGTCACCATTAAATTAAAAGCTCTATTAACGCAAATCATTTGCATTTCCCGCTGGCCGCGGAGCCGCGCCGCGCCGCGCCGCGCCGCGCCGAGTCGCAGAACGCAGTTTCCGAGCGACAGAAATAGAGACGGCCGCAAACAACAACAACAATAAAGTTGTCGCCACCTTGGAGCCAGCAGCGATGCCCCCCGCCCCCGCCCCGCCCGCGCCGCGCCAACAGAGGGCGCCACCTGCGGTCGTTTGCGAGATTCACAGCCTGCTTTGCGTAACTTCTCAGCCTTCGTACGGCGCTCATTGAAAAAATAAACTCGAACCCAGTCGCTCCCTCCCTGTCACACACGCTCCCTCTCTCTCGCTCTCTCTCTCTCTCGCTCTCCTCCCTCATTTTTTCCCTCCCCCACAGCCCGATCTCCTCGTCGTAATTAATTGCATGTAGTTGTAATTGTTGTTGTTGTTGTTGTTGTTTTTTCTTCGAATTCGATTTTTTGTGCAAATGTTATTTTGTTGCTGCTGTTGTTGTTGTTTTTGTTGTTATCAGTTTCTCCATCTTCGAGATCTTCATTTACTCAACGCTTCTTCTTCTTCTTCTTCTGGCTGATGTTGTTTTTGTTGTTGCTTTAACAGTTGTTCATTTTCAATGGTTGCCGAAAGTCGTTGTCGTTGTTGTTGTTGTTGTTGTCTTATCTCCACCCCCCTTCCCCCTCCCTCCCTCTCTCTCTCGCCCTCTTTCGGACTCTGGCGCCTCCAACGATTTGCTAAATTGTGATTTTTGTTGTTGTAGGTGTTGTTGTTGTTCTTCTTCTTGTTGTCATTGATGTTGTTTTCGATGTTATTGTTGTTGTTGTTGCTGCTGCTACTGTTCTCCTCGTCGCCGCTGCTGTTGCTCCTTTTCATCGCCGTGTTTGTTGTTTTAATTGAAATGTTTGTTTGTTCGTATCGTGTTCTGGCGCTTCTTCTTCTTCGTCGTCGTCCCTTCCCCTTCCTTTTCTTGCCTCATTTTCGACATCGACAACGGGAACGGCAACAACAACAACAACCACAACAACCACAATCGAATGCGCACCCACGATTTTGCGCGCAGTTTGAATTTCAAAACGTTGTTATTGTAGCTGTAGCAGTTGCTGATGTTATTGTTGTTATTGTTGCTTGAAATTCATTCAAAAATTTCTTCGCAGCTCGTTTTTCTCACAACAACAACAGCGACGACGGTAACAACAACAACAATAACAACTACGACGAAAACCACGAACGTGATTATTATTACTACAGTTGTTGTTGTAGCTGTAGTTGTAGTTGTTATTGTTGTTTACATTAGAAATGTTTGTTTTTTTTTCTTGTTGTGATCTGCCCGGGGTCGTTGTTGTTGTTGTTGTTGTTTTTCTCGTGTTTTCTCTTGTTGCTGAATTTGCCATTTTTATTTAGTTTCGTGGCGAAACAACTACGACAACAACTAAAACAAAAACAAAAACCCGACTCTATTGCGTTTTCATCACATTTTTTTTTCTCTCCCTGTGAAGTTGTTGTTGTTCCATTTGACGCTGCTGCAGGTGTTGTTATTGTATTCCACTTTTTCCTTTTCTCTTTTTAATTTATACATCTTAAATTTTAAACCTTTTCTCTTCTGGATCCCTTGTTAACCGATTTTTTTTCTCTTCTTATTTCTTCGCTTCATTTTTTTTGCAACGAATCCTCGGCTCCTCCTCCTCCTCTTCGTCGTTCGTCGTTCCCCACGATTTTTCGCCCTGCCATCCGTCTGCTGCTGCCTCTTCTTCTTCTTCCCCACGCCGTCCCTGAAAGGCGATAAAAAACGATTCCTGTCGATTGGTTCGGCAGAGGGGGAGCGCGAGGGAGACGGGGCGATGCACGCGTGCCACCCACACATCGGCTGGTGAGTGCCATTTATTACAACAACAACAACAACAACAACCCCAACAACAACAACAACAACAACAAGGAGAACGAGAACGAGAACTCATTACAATCCTAACAAGCAGCGGACGTGATCGGACCGAGTCCTCTTCGTTCTTCCTCCTCCCAACAACAACAACAACAACAGCAACAACGACAGCAACTCAGTAGTAAAAAAAGCAAAAACAATTCAAAATCAGACAGCGAACAAGAGGGAGACGAAGAGAAGAAGAAGAAGACGACGAGGACGAGGACGAGCGACCGACGCCTGGGCGGCTCGAACTCGTTACCGGGATCCGACAGCGGCAGCAACAACAACAACAAGAATGCCTTTTGACTACTTATTATCATGATCGTTGTTGTTGTTGTCGTTGTTGTTGTTTCTTCCCACCTCTGACGGCCGTCGAACAGGAGGCGAATCGCGAAATACGAAAAATGCGAAAGAACGCGTTAATTATCGAAGGAAAAACACCTTGGCCGGCGATATGGGGAGATCTGATGATTGTTGTAGTTGTTGCTGTTGTTGTTGCCTCGCTGTTTCCCCGACTGTGGTTGGCGGCGCGCCGTCGTCGTGGCGAAAATCGGGCTCTGGCGAAACGTGAGGATTTTCGCACTTTGAGCCGAGGCGATGATGTTAAGTGCTTTTGGCAGGCCGCGAGGGGAGAGGGAAAGCGAGAGCGAGAGGGTCAGAAAAGGACGGCGATGGTTGGAGTCGGCGGGAGAGGGCGGGAGAGGGAGCGAGCGAGCATCGAACAACACCGAGACCCGTTCGCCAGACAGGCCGTAAAAAGCCGAGCTTACGGTCGCAGGAGGCGCGCGGCCTCCGAGGAGGATCCGACGGCGGACCCTGGGGAGGGGAGGGGAGGGAGCCGAGGTCCAGCGACCGCCCTCGTCGAGCCCTGGACCACCGCAACCCGTCGCCCCACGATCGGCGCGAAGCGATCGGCGGCGTCGTCAGCACCAGCACCAGCACCGTCATAATCAACGAGAGAGGGGTCGCGGCCAGAGAGCGGGCGATCGCGGGAGGATCGAGAGAAGGCGGAGGCTCAGGGAAGGAGGGTCGAGGACGGAGGAGGATCGACGCAAGGAAGCGGCTCGGAAGACGGAGGACCGAGGGTCGAGGGAAGGAGGACGAGGACCGAGGCAGACGCACGCGTTGTCGCATTAAAATTATCGGCTCAGTCAGCGTGAGTTGCGGAAAGTCGGCTGCCAGTGCTGCCGTCTCGCTCCCCCTCCCCCGCCCTATCTCTCTCTCTCTGTCTCGCGATCCCTCCTCCCTCGTTCGCCTGCCCTAATCTGACGTTTCCAATTAATAGTCCATAAATTCGGATGCTCCACAGCGAGTGGACGCGACGGCGGAGAGGACAAAGTGTGGCAAGAGGAGAGGGAGGGAGGGCGGTAGGGAGAGAGGGGGAGAGGGGGAGAGGGAGGGTGTCGATGAGGGAGAGGGGAGGGGGACGAGGACCCGACGGACGCGCTAATTAATTGCCGAGTTTATGCCGGGCCCCGCTTGGCCGTCGCCGCCGCGGAGGAGGCGGGCGAGCTGGGATGGAGGCGGATGGGTAGGGCCGAGGAGGGCCGGGAGGGTGCAGGAGGAGGAGGAGGGATGGACGAGAGGGAGGAGGCGACTTCTAGACTCATGTTCCGCGAATTTGGGTCGGGCGTCGCGCTGCGGCCGCCGCCAGCGACGAGGACGACGAAATGGCGGCGTCTCATTAACGGCGGCCCAATTGGCAGACGCCGGCGGGCGTTGGCGGCGGGCGTTGGCGGCGGGGCGTGGCGGGGCGGGTCGAAGTCCGGGTGCCGGTCCGGGTCCGGGTCGGTGTCGCGAGGGCCGGAAAACATGGGAAAATTTCATGCAAAACGCGCCGCGTCGGAGCCCAGAAATAAAAGCGATCGTGGCAACGGGAGCGGGGGTGAGAAAGGGAAGGGGAAGGGGAACGAGGGAGAGGGAAGATGGGAAGAAAAGAAGAGGGAAATTGGGAAACCAGTGTTGCCAACTACTAAAACCACTACGTTTTCCCCTGAAGAACCGAGGTTTGGAGCCGTGAAGACGGGCGGAGGCGGAGGCGGAGGGAAATTGCGAAAGGGATGGGGTGGAGAAGAGTGAATGGGGCCAAAGAGAGGAGGAGAAGGAGAAACGAACGAGCGAGCGAGAGGAGGCGAGAGGATTTCGCAAGGGGGCCGACTCGGGGATTTCGTCGGTTGTCTGGCGAATCGAACTATTTTTAGAGCTCGATGCAAGACAAAGTGTCTGCCGGCGCAGTGAGCGGAGCTGCGTGTGTGTGTGTGTGTCTGTGAGTGTGTGTGTGTGTGTGTGAGTGCGTGATTGTGTGTATGTGTGTGCGTGTGTGTGAGTGCATTGACTCCGGCCGCCCGCCATCGCGAGCGCGGCGCGTTTTCGCCGCATCTCGTCTGGGGAGCCACACAGCAACAACAACAGCAATAACAACAACAATGCGCACTCCCAATCACACATCTAATGCTGACAATTGCAGGGCATTTTCCCCTCCCCTCTCCCCCCGTCCCGGGCCCCCCTTTCCCGATCCTCCTCGGTTTCGATCTCGTTCCTTTCGAAGTCGTTGCTGGCGTTGCTGTTGTCGGTTGTCGGTTGTTGTTGTCATTTTGGTTGCTCGTGTTGTTGTTGTTGTCATTTTAGTTTCCATTGTTGTTGCTGTTGTTGTTGTTGCTGTTGCCATTTTCCCGTCGTTATCGCCTCCCCTCGTTCCCTCCGTCGCCGTCGCCGTCGTTCCTGCCGCTTGCGCCTGAGTTCGCCATAATTTTATGGCGATTTAAATAATTGCATGGGCCCCACTGCCACGCCCTCCGCACCGCCCCTGGCCCCTCCGCTCGCCTCTTCGCCCCAGCCAATTGGCCCGGGTTCGTCCGTCTGTCTGTCCGTCCGTCCGTCCGCTTGTCGCTCGTAAAATCGCCTCGTAATTTGAGCGTGGAATTCGCGACGAGGGCGCCTTCAGGGGGCGGGGGGGTCAGGAAGCCGGCGGAGGGAGAGTGGGGGAGCGAGAGAGTGGGCCGCGGACCAGGAAGCGAGATGGCACTCCTGGATTGCCAGCGAGACTCGGGTGGGGAAAGCGAGGATGATGAGGTTGAGTTTTATTTGAAATTTTCCATCGAATTCTCCGGCTTCGCAATTTCTTCACGATTTTTGCGAGTTTCGCGACTTTTTCAATCTCACGATTTTCACGAGTTTCACGATTTTCTCAAGTCTCGAAGTTTGCTCCGATTTCCCGATTTTTCCAGTTTCTCGATTGTTTCTAATTTCTTGATTTCCTGCCGTTTCCCACTTTGTGCCGATTTCAAATTCGCTCCCAATTTTCAGGTTTCTATTCTTTCTGGTTTCCAAATTTCTTCCGGTCTCTCAACGTTTTCAAAATTCGCCAGTTTCAATTTCCAACTACTTTCAACTCCTCGGATCTCCGACGATTTCTCGATGCCCTCCCCGAACTCTTCCGCCGACCCACTGCCTGGGTCGCAGAGCCGCCTGAGGCGTCGCGAGGTGGAGGCCGGCGATTCGTGGACGCCGTCGGCATTAGCAGGCGCCGTGAGTCACACGTGCGTCGGCCCGACTGGGGGCCGGCGACGGACGAGCGCAGGCCGCCGGGGTCAGGCGGGCGGCGATCAATCGCTCCCACTAACGAGCTCGGCGCGCATAAACACAAGAACAACCACAATGCGAACAACAACAATGCGAACAACAACACGAGGGGCGGGTCCGATCCGTTGTTTAATCCGGAATAATAACGGGAAAATAGCGAGCGCACAGAAATAGCGAGGGGCGAATTTAAAGAATCGCCAACGCCTGTTGCCGGCGGCTGGGATGGTTTTTCAAACAAAGGCATTAGATAAATAACTGCAACAACAACGACGCCGATGACGACGACGACGACGACGACTACAACAACAACTCACAACAACAATAGCCGCCACTAGCAGGTGTCATCGCCGCCCACCAAGACCAAAGCGAAAATCGCGCGCAAAATCGCTTGCGATGTTTTGTCTCCGATGGCTTGAATCATCGTGGCGCGAGGGGCGAGCGATAGTGGGGGGAAGAGTGAGGGCGAGAGGGAGGGAGAGGGCGCGAGGGCCGTCGACTCGACGAGGGAAGGCAGGCAGCGATCGTCGAGGCGTCATCGGTGACGACGACGACGACGAAGCGCGACAACCGCCGATCGCAGGCGATAAAAGTTTGACAGCCGCTGTCACGCGCCCTCTGAAGGGTCCATAAATCAAGGGGAGGCGAGCGTTCGATCGCTCGACCGATCGCCCGACCGATCGCGGGCGACTTTTGATCTTCCTGGCCGCCACCCCAGCCCTCGCAATGCTCGATCGCGACTCCTCGATCAACGCGAGTCGCTGCGGGGCGATCGGCGACGCGCGATATCGAGGGACGGGGGATCAGCAAATATTGATCCGCGCGATCGACCGTCGAACCCTTGCCCAGCCGGATCCAGTCGCTTGTTGACAACAAGTGTCGACAGACAAACAGTCATAAACACGGGGACGACGAGGATCGACCACGATCGACCCCTGATATATGGAGCTGTCCACGATCTGTCCACGGCCGATCGATCGCCACTCGATAATTGGGCCCTTAACGACGCGGCTTCGCCGTGTTTGAGCCGTCAAACGCCGCCTGCCGAGGGCCGGAGTCGAAGGAGTCGGAGTCGGAGTCGCCCGACTCTCGTTCCTTCCCTGCCTCCCTGCCACAGCCATCGGGGGCCCGATTTCGAGCGATCGATCGATCGATCGATGAATGAATGACTTGGATGACTTTTCCTGCGCTAGCTTTTAGTTGTTGTTGTTACATGTGTTGCTGCTGCCGCCGCCGCTGACGTAAGAGTTTTCGCCGGCAGCCGGAAGATGCCAAAACAATTCACGGCAACAGCGACAGCGAGAGCGACAGAACTGGCGGAAAACGAATACAACAAATACAATAAATTCGCTCACATGCCGCCCGTTTGAGGCGGCGGCGGCGACGCTGGCGGCGACAACGACGACTAATTAAAAGTCGCTTTGGTGGCGGAAATGCGCTTTTGTTGTTGTCACTTATTGTTATTGTTGTCAATTTTGTTGTAGTCACTTTTGTTGTTGTCATTTTTGTTTCTGTTCTTGCTGCTTGAACGTGACGAATTGCATTTGCTTCGATTTGAATTTTCGCCGCTCTCCTCATTCGGTGAGTTCTTCAATTTTGTGGCGGTTGTGCGCAGAGGAAGCGCAACAACAACGGCGATAAATCTGCCGGCAACAACAACGACAACAACAACAACACCGACGATGACGACGACGACGACGACGACGACGCCAAGAGAACCGAATCAAGTCAAGCCAAGACTGAGAGCCGACAACATGACATTTTCCTTGTCGCTCCGTCGCCTGGCTGGCCCGACGGGCGGCGAAAGAGAGGGACGGAAAGAGAGGGACGGAGGGGGACAGCGACAGCCCGTCACAGGATGGTGTGAACAGCGACAACAACAACAACGACGAACACATAAATATTGTCGCCAAATATCGTGGAAATTTTTCAAATTTTAATTATGAGACTTTTCGCAAATTTTTTAACACTCGAAACCCGAAAAGACAATTGTGAAAATTTACACAGACACAAGAAAGAATTCTTGAACATTTTCTAAAACCAAATTTTCTCAAAAAAAGCCAAACATTTAACTGAAAAATCTCAGAATTTTGCTAAAGAATCTTGAAGTTCCCTAAGCGATTTTCGACCGAGGAAACCTCGAAATTTTCCCAAAAATCGTTTTTGTTTTTGTTGTCAGCGAGATTTATTGAAATTCGCCCAAAGAGATGCGAAAAGATTTCCCGAGATTTTCCTCGCCGCGGTCGCCGATGAGTCGCCGTTGCCGGAGGGCGTCCGATCGATCGATCACTTGACCGCGCCTGGCAGGGCTTCCCAAACTGTGCGGCGGACGTGACTCAAATTCGCGGAGGAGAAGCAGAGAGGGGGGGGGGGGGGGGCGCGGTCGCAATCACGAGACTCTGACTCGGACTCGGAGGTGCATCATGCGGTTGTTGTTGTTGTTGTTGTTGACATTTTTGTCGCGTTTCTTTTTTCGCTCTGTTTTGTCATTGTCGTGTTGTTGTTGTTGTCGTGAATTTCGTTGTTGTTGTTGCGAATTTTGTTTGTTGTAATTTTTGCGTAATTTTTCGTCGTTGTTGTTGTTGTTGTTGCTGCTGTTGTTGTTGTTGTTGTTGTTGCTATTATCTCTGCCTTTAATTGCCATCACAGCTGCTGGCCTGATCAAAATAGCGACCGACACAGCAACAGCAGAAACAGCAGAAGAAGAAGAAGAAGTGGCAGAAGAAAAAAGAGCAAAAGAAGATGATGAAGAAGCAGAAGCAGAAGAAGAGCAAGCCGAGCCGAGCCGAGCCGAGCGTCTAAAATTAGTGGACGAAAATAAAGTCGGAAGCGAGCGCGGCCAGGGAGCAGCGAGCGAGAGAGAGGGGGAGCGAGAGGGGGGAGAGGGGGGCAGTGGCCGGGAGGGGCTGAGGGCGAGCGGGTCAAATCGGCGCGGCTCGGTTCGGTTCACGCCACCGGGGGCGGGGGCGGCGGCACGAGACACGCCCACTTTCGACCAACGACGACGACGACGACCAGCGGCAGCAGGTCGTAGCACAGCAACAACAAGTACAAGAAGAAGAAGGACAACAACAACAACAACAGCAGCAACTGCAGCCCTTCGTCATCGATCGCGTCTGCCCCGCTCGATCCGGCGGCCGCCGCCCAGGTGGCGACGGCGGCGTTGACGGCGCCGGGTGTTCGGGGGCGTGGCAGGGCCGCGGCGGTGCTGCCAAATGCACGCGATTCGGTCTATTTTTAAAGCGCCGGCCTGTCTGAAGATCTCATATCTGTCGGCGTCGGGCGGCGGGCGGCGGCAGCGGGGCGAGGGGCGACGGCGACGGCGGGGACGGCGGCGTCGGGAGCTCGTGGCGAAGACTGTTGCACTTTGATAATTAATGCAGAGCAAGAATGCGGCGTGAAACAGCGGCAGCAACGAGATCGACAACGACAACGACAACAGCAACAACAACAGCAACAACGCCGCCGCCACCGACAGGAGCCACCCAAGGCACCTCGCGAAGAGGGCAGGAGCATCAGAATCGTCTAGAACAACGTCATAATCAGCGAGAGGAACTTCATAATCATCTAGAAAAGCACCGTGATTGCCCAAGTGGCAACGTAATGATCTCAAATGCCTTCGCAATCGACTTAAATGTCTTCGTAGTAAGAGAAGCAAATAGGGATAACAATTTTTTAAAATTTTATAATTGAAAAAAAATAATGTTTTCAAAATGCATCGCCTTTTTGGGGGAGAGGGGGGGAGGTCGTGGGCGGAAGGAGACGGCACGAGATGAGGCGCAGGCTGCGGCTTCGCGTGGGCTCGGGTTCAACAACAACAACAACAACAACAACAACGTGACAGCGACGTACATGTGAAGAAGAAGAAGAGAAAAACAAACTCAGCACTAGCAACAGCAACAACAAAAACGTCGACGGCTACAACAACAGCGCGAAGAAACAACACGAACTGAATTCATTTAAAATGCAGTGAAAAAATCAAAAGGAAAGAAGAGAAAATAAGAAAAAACCAAAACCAAGCGACGGCGACAGATTGTGCTGTTGTTGTTGTTGGTATGGTGTTGTTTTTGTGTTGTTTTTGTTGTTGCAATTTGACACCTCGTGGGCATTCGGGGCTTCCTCTGCCCACACGGGAAAATTACAAAATTTACAAACCGAAAACGACAATCAAAACAAACGAATGACAAGGGGAAAACACAAAAAACGAGAAAACACAACGCAAATACAGAGACAAAAACAAACACAGCAATCGTCTGTGGGCATGTGTGTGCGTGTGTGCATGTGTGTGTGTGTGTGCGTTTCACACCAACCGCGTTTGGCTGCTGCCAAAAATGGTTTAAAACGTTGAATCGAACCACAACAACAACAACAACAAGAAAGAGATCAGGAACAACAACAACAACAAGAATGAGAAGAACAAAACCAACAACATCAAGTTAAAAAACTACAACAACAACGCGCGACTTGCATCCGGCCGCCGTTTGTCGTCTGTCAGCGAGTCTGAAACAGACAGATTTTTCATTAAAAATCGCCGGCAACAACAACAGCAGCAACAACAACGACATTAATAAAAATAACAAATGAAAAATGAGAACAACAACAACATCCTGTAAATGTAGTTAGAGACGACGTCTAAGCCGAAGAAGAAGAAGAGGAGGCAAAAACGCGCCATCGGACGAAGCGAGGGGGGAGCGAGAGGGAAGATAGGGCGAGCGAGAGAGAGAGATAGAAAATAAGTTAACAACTTTTTGACACCTTGGCGGCCGGAACAGCAGCAACAGCAACAACAACAACAACAACAACAACAACAATATGAACGAAATCCGCGTCTGTTTGGGCGGTGAAAAGTGCGTGGTTGTTGTTGTTGTTGTGGCGACTGCGTGCTGTCGCTGGTTTCATTCACTCATGCATTCATTCATTAAATCAGTTTTGTTTTTTCCACAGTGGTGACGGAAAACAAGACAGGGGGAGAGTGAGAAGGTGAAGAAGAAGAGGAAGACGAAGACGAAGGCGAATAAGGTCTTCGGAAATATTAATCAAAACGCTATTATCATTGTCGTCGTTGTTGCTGCCTCAGTTGTTGGTCTCTAACAGATCCACCTTTCTCGCTCTCTCGCGCTCCCCCTCCCTCCCTCTCTGTCTCTCTCCCTCTGCCGCCCTGTCCGGCGCTCGTCACTCATTCATTCATTCATTGAATTTGCCCCAAACGAGTTCCACGACTCGCGATCGTCTCGGGGCGGGGAGGCGACAAAACGCGGCCGAGACAGGGCGAGAGGGGGAGGGGGAGCGAGAGGGAGAGGGGGAGGGAGAGCGGGAGGGAGGGAGGGCTGGAGGGAGGGAGGGCGAGGCGGCCGCCGTCGCCTCCGGGCCGAGGCGTCGCGCCGACTTGGCTCAGACGGCGGCTCGTAATTAGACGGAGTCGTCGCGATCGGCAACGGCAGCGCTAAGAACAACAACAACAACAACAACAACAAGAAGCAGAAGAAGAAGAAGAATAACAATAATAAACCGAACAACAACAGTAAGCACGATGCGAACTTCGTCGATCGCTTCGATCGGCGGTGGGCCGTCGTGGACGAGTTGTCAAAAGGCAGCAGAAGCAGAAACAACAACAACAACAACACGAACAACAACACGAACAACAACACCATTAAGATGTTAAAGCAGATGTTGCTGCCGATGATCTCGATGATGATGTTGCCGGTCGGGAAATGAAGAGGAACAAGCATAACAAAGGAATTGTGTTAACGATAAAAATAGCAACAACAACAATAAATGGGAGGGCGACGAAAAAGACAAAGAAAAAACAAAAAAGCGACGACAACGAGTTAACAAAAACAGGGGAAAAAATTGGAAAAAATGAAAAAACTAAAAAGAGAAAAAAGAGTACAAATGAAGAGGGGAAAAAAGACAGAGAACGAATAAAAACCGAATAAAAAATTAGCAACTAATCCGGACAACAACAACGAAATTGAACGGGCGAAAAAATTGAAAAAACCAGCAATAAAAATGGAACTAAATTGGAAAAAAACGACGATGCCCACGGAGGCGAGGAGGTGGGGAAAAAATTATAAATAATCTGTATTTAATTCGGTGGAAGCACCTGCGAACAGCTACTAAACAGCTTCTTCTTCTTCTTCACCTTCCTCCACCTCTTCTTCTTCTTCTTCTTCTTCTTCTTCCTCCTCCTCCGCCACCTCGACTACTTCTTCTACAGCTGCTGTTGTTGTTGGTGTTGCTGTTAGTGTGATGTGATGTGATGGTGTTGTTGTTGTTGTTGTTGTTGTTGTTGTTGTCGTCCACTTGTCGCTCCTTCCACACCTCCTCTTGGGCGAACCCAACCCGTGGGTCGTTGGAACTCGCATCTCCCTCTCTCTCTCCCTCTCTCTCTCCCTCACTCCCCGGCTCCCTGCCCCCCCCCCCCCTCTCCCACTTCCGAGTTCTAAGCACTTGGTTCTGTTGTTGTTTTTAATATTTTTCACTTGGCCCGCTGCTGCTGTTGCGACTTTCTGTAATTGTTGTTGTGACGAGGCTGGGAGTCGACGACGACGACGACGACGACGACGACGTCGCCTCGCGTCGGCCTCTCGGTCACTTGCGGCGGCGAGACGCGAGCGTGGGCCGCCCGGCCGTTTGAAGTTCGCCCGTGGGCGTCGGGACCGCGGCAGGTGTCAACGAGGAGGCGGGGGAGAAGAGGGGGGGGGGGGGCTGATGGAGAGAGCGAGAGCGAGGGGCGAGGGAGGTCGCCGAGTCCCAAACAAACAGAGCTGCGAAACAAACGGAGCTGCAACGAACACAAAAAGGGAAAAGGGAGACGAAGTCGCCGAAATCGCCAACGAAGACGAGCGAAAACCTCCGGCGAGGAAAATCCGGCGGATGCGGAGAGGGCAGGGGGAAGAAGCAGCAGCAGCAGCAGCAGCTGTTGTGAGGAGGAGGAGGAGGAGAAGAAGAAGAAGAAGGGAAGGGCCGGCTCGGGTCGGGTCGAGGGACCCTTATTAAACGTGCTAAATAGCAAATAGCAGATTAGCCAAAGCCAACAACAACAACAACAGCGAGAACCCGGAGCAAAAGCAAAAGCAACAACAATAACAATAAGAACAAGAGCCAGAGCGAGGCAACGGACACAATCAGAAGAACAAGAACAAGAACACGAAGAAGAAGAAGAAGAAATGTATGCTAAGAAGGTGGAAATCCGGCTCAGGCGGAAGCCAAGATTCGAATCTGGCAGATAACGAGACCGGGGCAAAACCAGAACAGGAACAAAACAAAAACAAAAACAAAGGCAGCAAAACAAAAACAAAGGCAAAGCAAAGCAAAACAAAACAAAACAAAACAAAACAAAACAAAACAACACGAAAGGAAGACGAAAAATGGAAACGAGATCGAGGGAGGGGAGGGAGGCAGGGAGGTGGGGGAAGGCGAGGCTTAGGCTCGGATGCAGTTGCGGCATTTTGTGGACAACAACAACAGCAACAACAACGACTCGCTCAAATCGCCCGAGCCCAAATCCGAGCGATCGATCGCCGACCGGGGCCTCGAGTGAGCGTGAGAGAGAGAGAGAGAGCGAGCTAGCGAGTAGGAAGTCGCCGAAGGGAGGAAGTCGACGCCGCAGAAGACAAAGGCGAAGAAGAAGAAGAAGAAGAAGAAGAACGAGTCGGCGAGGAAGAGGAAGCATTCCTAGATCGGTCGTGGGCAGACTGAGTGGCTCCGAGCTCGGCCATGCAGGAGCCTCTGGGGAAGCCGGCGGAAGAAGCTGCGAGAGAGCGCGGACAAAACACAACAACAACAACAACGACGACGACGACCAGAAGAGGCGACAACAACTACAACAACAACAACGCGAACAATCACAATCACGTCGTGCACGGCGCAAATGTCGCCCAAGACGTCGCGTCGTCGTCGCGTCGCCCGGAGCCACGACGAGGTGGAAAACGAGGGAAAAACGCTGGAAAATGCGGGCAGCAGAAGAAGAGGCAGCAGGTGGAGCCGAGAGGGAGGTGGGGGCCAAATGAGGAGAACCTTCGCTGGAGGAATGTGGAAATGCCTCGAGGAGGCGGCGAAGCAGAGGCTGCAGCCGGAGCCACAGACGACGACGACGCCGCCGTCACGATGTCTGGGGCGATGGAGGGAGCGAAATTCCAGGGATTGAGCAACAATAACAACAACAGCAACAGTAAGGAGAAGAGATCAAGAGCAAGAGCAAGTGTCGCGAGGCAGAGGCGGGCGGACGGACCGACGGACGGTCGGACGGCCGGACGGACGTCGACCAGATGGACGGTCGGACGGCCGGACGGACGTCGACCAGATGGACGAGCCGGGTTGGGAACCGCTGGGAATTCCCGACGCCCGAACCAGGTCACCGAAGCCCCGACGGACGGCCTCGTGTTCGACCTCTTCGGGCTCGCCTTCGCCCGCTCGGCTCTCTTCGCCCTCTTCAGACTCTTCGGCCTCGAGCTCGTCCGCTTCGGGTCGGCTTCGTCTTGGTCTTCGTGTCGACCTCGCGCTCGGCTTAAGGGTGCGAGCACTTGTGCCCGAGCGGGGCCGGCAGGTAGGGCGGGGCGTGGCGTGGCGTGGCGGTCGTGAGTCGTGGGTCGCGGGCCGTGGGTCGGCGGGAATTCCGGAGGGCCGTCGTAAACGCCCGGGAAAGCCGACGTCGGGCCGCGCCGAGTGCGGCTGAGCAAGTGCATGAGAGCGTGCGTGCGTGCGTGTGTGCGTGTGTCGTAAATTCGGCAAATCACATTCGCGTTGTATGTCAATAAAAACGCGCGCAAAGCGCTTTATGTGTGGGAATTCCACAATTCCGGGTGGTTTCGCCGACCGACGGACGGACGGACGACGGCGACTGCGGCGGAGGTGGGGGAAAGAGAGGACGAGGAAGGAAGGGTTCGGGGCTTGAGTCAATCCGCGAGGTTGCGTCTTTCGCGGGAGGAAACGAGGAATCGATCGAGGCAATGGGGAAATTTGAGTTTGAAAACTTCCCTTTCCAATTTTCTATTTCTATTAAGAATTGTGAGTTTCGGAATTTTTTAATTTGGATTTTCAATTTTCCTTCCTCGATGGTGAATTTTCATTTTTGAATTTTCAATTCTTCGTTATGGATTTTGCTTGTTTGCAACTCGATTCGAAAGCGTTTGATTTCGAGCTTAGCCCGAGTTCAAGAGGGACTGAAAAATATAAATTTCTTGGACTCACCAGCTGGACGATTGTTCCGCCGACTGCCCTCCGGCTCCTCGACGATCAGGGGCGAGTGGCGGCGCCCGCTGGCCACCGTCGTCAGGCAGACCAGGGCGAAGACGATCAGCTTCTGGAGCAGGGCCGGCGACCTGGACGCGCTCGTGGCGCCTGACTTCGCTCCCGTTTTGGCTTTTGTTGCTGCTCCTGCATGTGTGGCCATTTTGTCGTGTGTGGTTGTTGTTGTTGTTGTTGTTGTTGTTGTTGTTGCTCGCGTTTCGCACCGAGCTTTGGATGTCACGCGGTTTCGGAGGGTTTTTGGAGAATTTTTTGTTCTCACTCTGACGACTTTTCGAGGTTTTTTCGTTCTTTCGAGGGTTTCTCTGTCTCTCTCTTTGACGATCTCTTCTCCCGATCTGGCTCCTGCCTCGCTGACTCGACTTCTTGGACTCCCGGGCGTCGCCGAACGCGCGCACTTCGAATGACAACAAACCGAGTTCGTCGGGCTCTCGACGACTGTGTGTTCGTGGGTTCGCGGGTTCGTTTGCGTGTGTGTGTGTGTGTGTGGAGCAGAATTGGAAATC
Organism: Coelopa pilipes; assembly: GCA_947389925.1. Lineage (NCBI taxonomy): Eukaryota > Metazoa > Arthropoda > Insecta > Diptera > Coelopidae > Coelopa > Coelopa pilipes. Next base: position 23,912,594 of record OX376700.1, on the reverse strand, counting down.
GGGAAAAATATCCGAGTGATTAGATAACGGCTGTGTTTATTCGATGCTTGTTCTTTTATTATTCGCCTCTATTTCGCAGGCGACTCCTCCTCTCTCGCTCTCCCGCTCTTCCGCGTGCTCTCTGGCGGTGTCGGCTCTGCTGCCGTTGTTGTTGTAGTTGCTGTTGTTGTGGTCGGTGGCGCTCGGCTCGTTTCGCATGCAGAGGGCGACGTTTTTTATCAATGACAGTTGTCGCTGTCGCTGTTGTTGTTGTTGTTGTTGTTGTTGTTTGTGTACGTTTTCGTCGACTTCTGCCGACTCCTCGCTCGTCGCTCGACGCGATCGCCTCAATCGAGTCCGAGTCTCTCGGATTCGCGGCGCTGCTTCCTCTTCTTCCTCCTCCTCCTATTGATTTCGGCTTCGGTCTGGGTTTTGGCCCGATTTTGGCTTTCACCGAACTCTCGAACTTCTCGAAACTAAAAACGTTTTCAAACTTTTTCGTTCTCAAACTTTTCTGTGGCTTTTTTCGTGATTTTCTCTGATTTTTTCGTACTTTCGCAAACTTTTCTCGGCTTTTGGAAACTTTTCGGGATTTTTCTTTACACTTTACACGCACGCAATTTATTTATAAATCCGACGACGGCGAACGAAAAACCACCGAACTCGAAGCGAAACGAAACGAAACGAAACCGAGAACGGCAACGGGAACGTGAACGTGAACGAAAACACAATCGGAGGCGAAAAAACGGAAAAATTTTGATCGGCGTATTTTTCAGAACGCGACCTCGCCGCGGTGAATCTCGCAGATACTCGGCGGCGCTTGTTTTATTCTTCTTCTTCTTATTATTATTATTATTCGTATTCGTATTCGTATTCTCGTTTTTCTCTTCTGCTTTTCACTTTTCTCTTATTCTGTTCGCCGTTCGCTGACGCTGACGCTGTCGCCGTCGCTGTCGACGTCGCCGTCTCTGCGGAATTAGCACAATTTCTCGCGTTTCCACACGGACTCCCAGCGAATCCGAGCCGAGCCGATCAAATCGAGTCGAGTCGAAGGAATCGCGTCGTTGGAAAATCCTGCACTGACTGCGGCTCGATTGGGTCTGGCGAACGGTTTCCACGGTTTTCTCGACCGACTTCTGTCGCAAATCGCTCGCAAATTTTCTGCGTTTTCTTCGTGTGTTTGGCGAGCTGCTGCGGCTCTCGGTCGTTGTTGTTGTCGCAACTGCTGTGTGTCGGCGCTGGCGGTTGGCGGCTGGCGGTCGGGTCTCGCGCTTCGTGCTGACTCGCGAACGTTTCGGAAAATAATGTCCACACACGGGATCGGTCGTTGAATAAATAAACTCGCCCGCTCGAGCAGCGCCGAACGAGCTCGTTCGGTCGTCGCTCGCCGCTCGCTCGCTCGCTCGGTCGGGCGGTCGTCGCTCGCCGCTCGTTCGATCGTCGGGTCGGTCGGCTGGGCTCGACTCGGGCAGGCAGCGCAACCGGCAGCGGCCGGGCGCACGGACGGACGCTCGGTTGGTCGCCGGAGGGAGGGAGGGCCGTCGGGAGGGGCGGAGAGAGAGCGATAGAGACAGTCCGATAGAGTAGGCGAGGAGAGCGAGGGAGACAGGAAGATACTCGCTCGCCGCCCGCCTTAGATACAGATACACTTTAGATACAGATTCACTTGCTCTTCGTCGCTGGCCGGTCGTCGCCGCCGCCGCCGCCGCCGCCGCCGTCTACTTGTTGTTGCTAGTATTGTTTTTGGTTCTTATTATTACTTTTTTCTTTGTTTTTCTCGTCGTTGTTTTTGGTTTGTCCCGTTGTTGTTGCCGCCTTTGCTCTCGCCGATCTTCGGGTTTCTCTGAATGAAAACGCGAAAAACACAGCACTCGTATCGCGCTCTCCCTCTCTCTCTCGCACTCGCCGTCTCTCGCACTCGCATTTCGCTCGCAGTCGGCGCAACGACGACCGATCGAGCCCAGGTCGGTTGGACGGCGAGCGAGCCAGCGAGCAGATGAGAAAATGAGCTCGTGTTCGACTCGACTGGTCGTCTCATGCCGTCTCGTCTCGTCTGCTCTTCTCCGGTAGCGGCTCCGTGGCTGATTCAGTTCGCCTCCGTTCGGTTGGGTTCGGCTGCCATTAGTTTGATGCACTTCGGCTGCTCTTGGTTTGATGCAAATCGGCTGCTCGCGGTTCGCTTCCATTCGGCTTCTCTTCGTTCGCTTCGCTTCGGCTTCGTTTGGTTCGGTTCGGTTCGATACGACTTCGTCTGGTTTGATTCGATTCGGTTCGTTCGCGCCGATGTCGCTCTGTCGCCACGAGTCGCGGTCGTCCGAGGCCGCGGCCAACGACGGAGACGGAGACGGAGACGCCGACCGCGAACGCCGGCGCAACCAATGCCGGCGCACCTCGCCGACCGCGCGCTCGCTCATTCGCTCATTTGCTCATTCGGCCGGTCGGCCGCTGTTCGGCGCCGATCGCTCGGGTCGCCTCTCGTCGTCCCGTCGCTCGGCTCTTGTTTCTGCGGTCATCGCAGCCAGCAGCAGGTAGTCGACGACGACACAACAACAATGCAGATGGCGTCGTTGGTGTCGCGGCCACATGTTGCGAACGAAGTCGGCTCGGCTACCTGTTTGTGTGTGTGTTCGTGTGCGGGCGAGTGTGAAGTCCACGCAATTTAATTGAGAGCATTTTTGAAAGACAACAACAATGAAAAGAGAGCATCGATTGCGACGATTGCTGTGGCAACATCGTCGAGACGGCAACATTGCTGCGGCAACACCTGCGCCTGCAACATGTTGCGGGGTCTTTGCTTGTCGATTGCAAGCGAGTTGTTGTTGTCAGGGCGGAGGAGGGACGAATCAGGTCAAGTCAAGGGACGGCCCTCGAATGCTCGTTGTTGTTGTTCTTGTTGTTGTTCTTGTTCTATTTCACTTTGACTTTGTTGTTGCATTGCCATTTGGTCATTGGCCGTTGGCGCAAAGGCGATGTCGCAGAACCGGGCGAAGAAGGTCAGGCAGCGAGAAGGAGGAAGTGAAGGAGACCAAGTGGAAGGGTCGAACTCTCCCCGTCTCTTTCGCTCTGCACCTCTCTCTCTCTCTCTCTCTGTCGCTCCCTCCCTGGGGATCCCTTCGACCCTCAATCGTCCCCTGTGGACGGACGGATGCAGGAAAACCTCAGATTTCAATGGAAAAAGGTCAAACCAACAACAACAACAACAAAAACAACAACAAATAAGAAACACAACAGCCACGATGACCACAATAACAACAACAACAACAACAACAAAAAAGGGGACCACAACGACGTTAACGACGACGACGACAACAACAACAACAACAAATTGAAGGTCTCAATTTACACTTCTTCACATTCTTGTTCTTCTTATCCATCACATAAATAATTCCTGAATGCAATTCTCCAACCCCCCCCCCCCCTCCTGCTCCTCTTCTTCTTCCTCGTAATATGCTGCGCGCTGCTTGTTCTTCTTCTTCGTCTTCTTCTTCGTCATCTCTGGCTGATCACTTGATGAATTTGTCAATCATCGCGTGGCCGCCGACCGCAGGCGGAGCGACGACGACAACAACAACAACAACAACACCACCACCATCGTGCCACCAACACCGCCGACAAAAAATTAACGAAGGAAGAAGACGAAGCGGAAGAAGAAGCACAAACGGCGTCCGCGTGACATCGGGAGCCACCAACGAACGACGAGGACGCCGAAGACGACGACGACGACAGCGAAGACGACGCCGACGATGGCGAGGACTTCGTGAAACCGAATCCGGCGGTCAGGTGCAGCCGCCCTCGCCCCCTCCCTTTCTCTCGTCGCTCGCCTCCTGCGCCTCGCTCGGGCGAGGCGAGAGAAAGAGCGAGTGGGTGGCAGAGGCAGCCTTCGGTCGTTGCTGTTGTTGTTGTTGTTGTTTTTACTGTTGATTTGGTTCTTCCTCTTCTCGTCGGGGTTGGTGTGGTTTCTCTGATCGCTGTTGTTGTTGTTGCCTCTTGTCAACGTGGTCTTCGCCCTCCTCCTCCATCTCGCTTGTTGTCAAAGGCGAAGTCGAAAGTCATCCACATGTCCGTCCGTCTGTCGGCGGCTCCTGCTGTCCCTGTGCCTCTCCCTCCCTCCCTCTCTCACCCCTTGCCAGACGCCGACCGCCGACCGTGAGCGAGCGAGGACCGGCCGGGGTCGAGCGTTCGCGAGCGAGCGCGGCTTCGAGGGTTGGCGAGGCCCGACGAGGGGCGACGAGGGGCCCGATCGCGACACGTTCGAAGCCTCTTTAAATAACAATGATTTCATCCGCATCTGGTATTCAAATCGCTGTAAATCGTCGAAGTGCCGCCGTGAAATCGATTTCACGACGAGTTCAACTGCGGCCCCGCCCACCGGGCACCGACCAACGACCAACGACCACCGGCCACCGCCCACACCCTACGGCCGGCCCGGTGGCGCCATCGCGGGCCCGGCCGCAGCCGCCGACGATGCCGCCTGTAGCGAGCGCCGGCCGGCCGTCCGTCCGTCGCCCGGTGGCCATCGCGGCGACTGGCGGCGGCGGTCGCGTCGCGGGCTCATTTCAATAGTTGTTGTAATAAATTTAATTAACAACAACTAATTACAAATACAGAGCACGCCGCAACATTTATCACTCATAAATATTCAGCCGGACCAGCAGCGAGTGGTCGGCCGGCGGACGGACGGACGGACGGCCGCGAAGCCGTTGGATATTTCAGGGCGATGACGTACCCGCAAATGCATGCTCGGCTCTGTCGGTCTGTCCATCCATCTGTCGGCGGCCGAAGCGGGAAAGTCAGCCGGACAGGCCGAGCGAGCCGAGCGATCCAGGGATCGACCGGCCAAGGGATCTACGGGCCAAAGGTCGACTGAGCAAGAGCAAGTGAGCAGAAGATGAATTGAGAAGGTCTGGAGCTGGTCAAAATTTGAACTGATCAAGTCTCGAAGGGGTCAAAATTTGAACTGATCAAATCTCGAACTGAGCCAGTCTTCAACTGATCAAGTCTTGAACTGATCGAACTTTGAACTGATCAAATCTTCAACTGTTCAAATCTTCAACTGATCAAGCCTTGAACTGACCAAACCTTCGACTGATCAAGTCCTGAACTGACAAATCGCAACCGATCTCATGATCGCTTGCTCAACGGACTGAGGGACGAGACGATCGCCTGGCCCAGGCCTCCAGGATTGAGACGCCGCCCTCAGGACCAACGAGGATCGACGAGCGGATCCTCGGACGGATCTTCAGAGGGATCTTGGGACAGATTTTCGGCCGAGTGTCGGCAAAGTCGACAAGACAAAAAGTGGGCGTGTCGGTCACTTGTTGACGTTGGTCTTTCTGTTGTTGTTGTTGTCTGGTTGTTGTTATTCTCACTGTTGACGGCGCACTTGTCATTATTATCTTCTCTTTTCATTTTATTTTATGTTTTGTTTGTTTTTTTTTTCATTTTTTTTCTTTTTCTGTTTACTTTATATTTTTGTTTTTATTTTTTGATTTAAATGATTTCCATTAAAACACAATATTTCATTTTTACTTCTTGATATTTGTCCTCATTGTTGTTATTCTCGTTATTGTTGTTGTAGTAGTTGCATTTGTCGATAATTTTTTTTAAGTTTTTAATTTTTTCTTAATTTGTTCTCTCCAATTTTATGTTTATTTTTTTACTTTAAATTTTGTAATTAATTTTTATTTTATTTTGATTACTTGTCCACGTTATTGTTCCCTTTGTTGTTGTTGTTCTCATTTTATATTATATTTTTGTATTTATTTTTTATATTTATTTATTTTACTTTTTTATTTAGAATTTTATTCTATCTTGTTTTATGTTTAATTTATTTTATTTTCTTTTATTTTTTTGTATTTTCTCTTGATTCGTTATTTTTTCTTCGCAAATTTTTTTCTTCATAATTTTTTGCTTAATTTTTTTCTTTTAATTTTTTTTTTCTTCTGATTCCTTTTATTATTCTCTGCCCTCCCTCGATTCGGCTTTTACGACTATTTTGTCACATTAAAGAGCGCGTTTTCGTTTTCGCTGCCGCCGGGGGGCCGGCGATGGGGGAGTCAGGGGGGGGGGGGGTGGCGACGGCGACGGCGACACGTTCGGATGTCTGTCCAGCAGGCGGCGACAGACGGCGGGCGGCGGGCGGCGGGCGGCGGACGGCGGACGATTTTCGGCCAACGGCTTTTTGTAGTCTCTAAATAGCAAATTATAGTTGTTGTTGTTGTCGTTGTTGTTGCTAATGGCTTCATTGCTTGTTGTTGTTTTGCCCTTTCCTTCATGTTAGTTGTTTTTGTATTTCATTTTTGTTGTGTTTTCTTAATTTTTCTTTTGTTGCTTTGTCATTTTGGTTGTTGTTGTCTTTGCCTCTGCCTTGTACTCGTCGTATTTTTATTTTGTTCACATTTTTTTTTATCCTAATTTCAATTTTTCACGCGTTTCGCAAACTTTTTTCCCGTTCTTGTCCCCCCCCCCCTCTCTGTCGCTCTCGCTGTCCCACTTTATTGCGGAATTTCTTTGATTTATTGAGTCTGAGTCGCGAATTTTCACCATGCGTTGTTGTTGTTGTTATTTTGATGGCCTCGCGAAATGATGTTGATGTTGTTTATGATGATGATGATGATGTTGTTGCTGATGACGGTGTCTTTTGTTGCTAATGATGTTGTGGATGATGTTGTTGACGTTGTTGTTGCTCCTGTTGAATTGCGAGGTTTTGATTTAACGTCGAGATCTTCGGCTTCGTCCGTCAATCATTTCGTCTGTCAAATCATATTTCTTTCCGGCTTCTCCTCATTTTCTGTCTCCCTCTCTCTCTCTCTCTCTCTCTCTCTCCTGTTAACTTGTGTCTCGTCTTCCTGGTTCCATTTTCTTCGCTTCCCTCGGGTCTCACTTTCTGCGATTTTTCGCTCGTTCTGACTTTCCTCGGATTTTCTCGTTTTCCGTTCTCATCTTTCCCGGCTCGTTCTCACTTTCCGTTTCTCTCCACGTGCGCCGCCCTCGAAGCCAACCCAACCCAACCGCCCTCCTCCACCACGCCCCCGTCCCGGGGCGCCCCACGCAGGCGCCGCCGCTGCCCACGTCGGGGCGCCTGCGACGATCGCGGCGAGGCGGACTCGAATCGTTCGGAGACAACAACAACAGCGAGAGAAACGACAATAAAATGGAGTACAACAACAACAACAACAACGACAACAACGAGAGCAATCACATCGAGTTCAACGAGGCGAACGCGGAAGAAACGAGGACGAGGAGACGAGGACGAGGAGACGAGGACGAGGAGACGACGATGTTCATGCAAATGACGGTGATGATGGAGATGCCGATGATGACCATGACGATGATGATCGCGATGTTGCGCACCAAGAAGCAGCCGGAGGAGGAGAAGAAGAAGCAGAACGCTGTTGCTACACGACACGACACACGACGAGTTCATCAGCAACAGCGACGACGACGACGACGACGACGACGACAAGAACAACAGCAACAAGATCAACAATAACAATTACAGCGAAGGGAGCGAGGGAGACGAAGGAGGAGGCGATGGCGGCGGAGGAGGGGGGGGGGGGGAGGAGGGCGGATTGCGGAGATGCTCCTTCGAACCTTGGCAAATTAGTCAATTGACAACATGTTGTTGCAGCAGCAGCAGCAGAGGCTGGGGCTGGGCTGAGCCGGCAACCGGTGGAGATCGCGATGCGGATGACGACGATGGCTCGATCTCGATGATGGCGATCACGACGACGCCGATGACGATCATGGCGATGATGAAACGACAACGACAACGACGATCATGACGTTGTCGTTGTCGACGCTGTGGTTGTGGTTGAGGGCGCCGCCGTTGCTGAAACTCGAGCTCCCTCCTCGAACGTGAGGAGAGCAGCCAGCTTGTTGTTGTTGTTGTTGTCGAGGATGGTCTTCTCGTTGCTCCTTCTTCTTGTTTTTCTTGTTGTTGTTCTTGCATTTGTCGCCGCTCTGCCGGCCCCGCTGTCGCCTGGCATCAATTTGTGTTTACATGCAAATTAATTGGAAGGACAATTAAAAGGGCGCGCTCCGGCCGACGCGGGGCGGCGGATGGGGCGGGGAGAGGGAGGTGGAGGGGGGGCGGAGCGACGGGGGAGCGGGCGAGCGTGGACGAGCGTGGGGCGAAGCGATTCGTCTCGAGTCGGGCGTCGGGCGACGAGCGACGAGTTCGAGTGAGCGGGAAGAGGGCGAGGATGAGTCGAGGAGGTGAGGAGGACAAGGGAATGGGAGGGAGCAGGAGGAAGAGGAAGAGGGGAAGAAGAGGGAGAGCTTGAGGAGAAGAGGGAGAAGGGGAGAGAACCGACTGAGCCGAGGATCAGGATGAGAGGCGACGCTGATCGGGCGACGCTGATCGGGCGAAGATGGGCGGGAGCCGGTCGTCAGTCGTTCGCTGACCATCGTCGTCATGATCATCATCGTCGCCATTCTTCTCATCATCGTCATCGTCATCATCATCGTCATCATCATCGTCAGCAGCAGCTTCGTCATCACCACCACCACATCATCGCCATCGCCATCGCTACCGTCGCCACCAGCGGCCGTTGTCACGAGCGAGACCTCGTAAAACAGGCGAAACGACAGATTACACGAAACGGCGATAAAAACCTGAGTAGGAGGAGGAGGAGGAGGAGGAGGAAAATTCACTTTGAGAATGCTTTGCACATTTTTTATTTCTGTTTTGATTAGTTATTAATTATAATTTTTCAATTTATTGCCAGTTGTTTTTGTGTTTTTTCCGGATGTCTGATTTATCTGACGTGGACATGGCTTTTAACGATCTCCCATAATATTTTATAGTTCTCCTGAAGATCGCCAGCATCCTCAAGGCGATCTGCGGAGCTAATGATCATCATCTAATGGTCATCGTCATCAATGGGCGGCGAATTTTCCCGCAAGCTCGTCATCATCTTCATCGTCATCTCCACGATCGTCTCCCCATCATCATCGCCTCCTCCTCACCACGATCGGCTTCATCTTCGCCTTCATCTTCGTCGTGATCGTCATCATCGCCTTCGCCTCTATCGTCAACTTTTTCATCGTCTTTTTTATTAAAATGTTCACAACAATGTTTTCTTTTTACTAAAATATTTATTTTTTTCCTTCATATTATTTTTATTTACTATTCCTTATTATTATTAAGCATTTCATCAACATTGTTTTTTTTTCAAAAAAATAAAAATATTTCCAAATTTTCGTTTATTCATAACAATTTTTTTCATCGCAACTTTTTATTAAAACTTCAATTCAAAATAAATTTCGATTCCACCACAATGTTTTTTTCAGACAATTTTTTTCCTGAATATTGTTGTATTGCTTTTCATAAGATAAGAAGAAAAAAAGCATTAGAAAAATCAAAAAAATCATTAGAAAATTCAACAAAAAATTGCATTAGAATAAGTGTTGTAGTTTTGATTTTTTCTATTATTTTCCTATTCTTGCCTCTCGTTCGCACCCCCTCTCCTTCTCCCTCCCGCCGCGTGTTTGAGTCGTCAGCGCGCCTCCGGTCGGTTTGTTTTATCAGGGGCCGACGGCGCACAAATCGCCGCACATACATTGGCACATATCTATACATCCACAGTCGTGTATGCGGCCATGTGACTCACGCACAGCCGCACGTATGTGTGTGTGTTTGACTATTCGCACGACTCTGCCACGGAGCGGGCGGCCGACTGATAAGCGACAGACAGACAGACCGACAGACAGGCAGACAGGGAACCAACGGACTCAGACGGACTGAGGCCGACGAGTCGAGGAAGAACGGAAAAGAAAAAAATTATTAACAGAAATGATGGGAAATAAATTTAATAAAATAAAAGGGAACCAAATCGAAGAAAATAAAATAATGGAATAGAAAACTAGAAGAAGAAAGAAAAATTTAAATTGAATTTCAAACGAAATTAAAGGTGAAAGAAAAAGGGAAAAATAAAATAAAATATATTAAAAACAAAAAATAAGGGAATTTAGGGAAAATAAATCGAACTGAACAAAAGAAGAGAAGCTGGAGAAAATGGAAAAATGGGGGACGAGGCTGCAGAGCCGAGGACGGCGAGACTGAGGTGGGCTCGAGCTCGCGGCGAGGGGGGCGGAGGGGCGGAGAAGAAGGAGGAGAAGAAAGAAAGTTGAAAAGGGCGAGAAGAGATTGGAGGAGACACAACAACTGGGCGGTGGACGGCGAGGGAGCCGAGCTCAGCGAGGTCCGAAAAACCACGTCCAGGCCAATTACGTTGATTTGGGAGGATGCAGTTGTTGTGGGTTGCAGCTCCAAGGGAGCCAACTCAACAATGGGAGACCAAACCATGGTAATCAGAGCAACAAAACGACAACAGGAACAGCAACGACAACGACAACGACAACCATAAGAACAACAATAAGAACAACAACGACTTCAAGAGCGACAACAGCGCCTTCCGGACAACGAGAACAACGACAATGACAACAGAAACAATGCCGGGGATCCCAGGCCCAAAACGAGGCTGAAGTCGACACCAAAGCTGAGACGAGGCCGGGCTGGGACGTGGGGGTGCGAGGCAGGGAGGCGAGGGGTCCAGGAGGCTGCCTGGCGAGGGGCGGCGACCGAGGCGAACGAGGCGGCCGAGTCCGGGGCTGCGCCTGGGTTGGGTTGGGCGGCGAATGGCGAGGGACGAGGGGCGTCTACAAATTAGCACTTGGATCGCGGCCGGAGGCGCCGATCGCGCGCCCGCTCGGTGGATCCGGCGGTGCGGCCGACGGAAAGTGGCGAGTGGCGAATGGGAAATGGGAAATGGAAAATGGGAGCGTGGCGAACAAAGCGCGGCCCCGCCGGGCCACCGGAGCGTGTCGTCGGTCGGGCGGTCGATCGCTCCATCCATCGACCGACCGATCGATCGAGCTCTGATTGGGATGAGAAGGGTGGGGAGGGCGTGAGGGAGGGGCGGGGGTGAAGGGGGCGGATTTGGATTGACAATCGATCGACGTCAGCGGCACCGATGCGTGGCGAGGTCGCTGCAGCAACGACGAGAGCGACAACAACGACAGCGACGCGACGACGACTACGACGAATACAACAACAACAATGAAAACAACGAGAACAACAACAACAACGAGAACAACAACAACAACATCGCTCGATTCCATCGCACGAGCGCAAAATTTTTCTTGTTCTCGATGGGCTGGGGGTGCTCATTTGTTGTTGTTGTTATTGTTGTTGTTGTCATTATTGTTCATCTTTCTGTTGTTGTTGTTATTTTGTCGTTGTTGTTGCTGTAGCTCTCTCGTTTGTTTTTGTTACAGCTCTTATTCTCTTTCTCTTTCTGTTGCTCTTTTCGTGCAATTTTTCGTTGTTGTTCTCGCTGTTGCTGTTGCTGTTGTTGTTGTTGTTGCTATTCATATTGTCGGAATCCGCGCCGACCGTGCAATTGTCACCAACACCAGCGCACAAACAGAGCCATGCACACACACACACACGCGCGCACGCACGCACACGTGCCCGCATCACGCACTCGCATTTGTATGCAGGAATTCGCGCGCATCCATCGGCGGATGCGTCGCGATTTTTATTTATTTAAATGGATTCTCGCGCCGCGGCCCACGACGGGGCGGGGGGGGGGGGGGGGGGTTGCGTCTGTCGGCCGGGGAGGCGGGGAATTATTTTACACATTTTTCGCATTAACCAAAATTGTTGTTAACACGGACAGCGGCGGCGGCGACGGCGACGGCAACAAGAACACCCATAATAAGAGCGTGAAAAAGGGCAACGACAACCACAGCAGCAACAACAAAAGCGACGCCATGCAGTAGAAGAGCGACGGAAAAAACAACAACAAGAGGGGGACCGCGAGTAGAAGTGCAAGAACAACAACAACGACGACGACGACGACGCCGGCAATGCCAATTACAAGAACAATCTGAATGTCCAGGAACAACAACAACAACAACAATAACAGCCAGTGCCGGCAATAACCAGAACAAGAAGAAGAGCAAGCTGACAACAAACACAATAAGAGAGAACGACGACGACGACAAGATGAGACAACAACAACAACAACAAGGGATAACAACTACAAGAACAAGAAATCGGCAGTCGGCAACAAACGAAGCGCCGACGCTTTCTTCACCGATGACACCAACAACAACAACACAGTCGGGGGCGACGTTGACAACGACGACGACGACGACGACGACAATCGGCACAAGCGAAGACGGACGAAGCCGTCGACAACGGCCGCCGACGGACGTGTTGGGGCAGGCGAAGGCCGTCCTCGGCGATGACGAACCCGAGTCGGACGAAGTCACGAGGGACGAAGACGAGGCGAGGGCGAGGGCGACGGGCCGAGCGCCGACGAACCGGGGTCGCTTCAGCGACGCGTCGTCGCCGAAGGTGCGCGAATCGCTCGTGTTCGCTTTGCGTGCGGTTGGTTGATGTGCGTGTGCGTGTGTAGGTGTCCGTTCGTGCGGCTTGTTCTTTTCTCCTCTTCTTCCGCCGGTGACGCCGCCTCTGCGGACGGGCCGTCGACGGCGATGGCGCTGCTCTGCCATCGTTCGGGTCAGCAATAAATTGCCTCTCGCTCGCTCTGTCGCCCCCCCCCCCTTCCCCCTACGAAGACGACGTCCGCTCCTGCTCTTCCGCCTCCCCGCGGCAGCTGCCGACGATCGATCTATTGAGCGGGTGAAGTTTTTGACATTCGCGCGCTTTGTTGTCATTGCCATTGTTCGCATTGTTGTTGTTGTTGTTGTCTTTCTGTTCGTGCCGCCGGTCACGACCGCGTCGCTCGCCGGCAACGACGACGGCGATGACGACGACTGCGTGGACGGAACCCACCTTGTGGCGACCGCCGACGACCGGCGACGCCTCCCGAACACCTTCGAGCGACCCGCGACCCGACGACCGCATTCGCACGCGCTCCTCCTCTCGCCCTCTTATCAGCTCGCCCTCTAATGCTCTCGCCCTCTCTTCCGCTCACGCCCCACTCTCGCTCACGCCGCTGCGCCCGGAAAGCTCTCTCTTCCTCGCTGCCTCTCTCTTGCACTCGAAGCGCTAACCCAGGCGACGCGGCGGCGAGCGAAGTCAATTAGCGGCAAAATCGATGATTGCTCGGGTGGCTTCTTATGGTTGTTGTTGCTGTTGTTGTTGCTTTCGTTTTTGCTATTGCCGTAGCTGTTGTCATTGCTATTGCTATTGTTGTTGCTATTGATAATATTCCTATTAATGCTGGTTCCAGTTGTTGTTGTCCATGTTTTTGTTGTTGCCCTTGTGTTTATTTCCACTGTTGGCTAATTGAACTTAACTGGAATCGAGTGAGTTTAAATGGAACTCTCGCGCCGAGGTCGCTTCGAGCCACCGGCCGTTGCCAACTGGCGAACTGGCGAATGGAAGGAACCCGGCCAACTCCGGAGGTTCACGGGTTAAGCGGGCCGACGACCGAATGACGAAATCCCCAGATCCCCGACTGAGAGCCCTCTTAATTCAATTGCAATCACTAGGAGATTCTTAACATCGCCGGCCGGCCGCTTCGTCGTCGTCGTCAGCGTCGCCGTCGTTATCGGCATCATCGGTACTCATCATCATCATCGAAACTCATCATCGTCGAAACTCATCATCGTCGTCAACTCGCCATCGCCATCAGCAGCACCTCGAGTTAATCGTCATTGGCGTCGAGAGCGACAGCTCGTCATCATCGCCGCAGTCGACGGAGAGAGAGACGAAGAAAGAGCCGAAGATGAAAACGAAGACGACGACGACGACGACGTCGGCAGAGAACAAAAGCAGGCGGCGTCGACTGAAGCAAAGGGAGCGAGCGCGGAGAGAGCGACAGAGGGAAGGTGTTGGAAGCGGCGAGAGCGGTCGGGCGAGGGGCGAGCGTGAGAGGGCGAGGGAGAGGGCGAGCGATTACTCATCGCCGCAACCGTTTGTGGAATTCGTTAGATCTCGCGGGTCGTGGATCGCGGCTCGGGTCCACGATGGAGCCTCGGACTCAGCGCGAGCAGGCGGCCGCGCTTCTCCCCTAGTCAGAGAGAGGAGGCGGTGGGGGAGGGGGCGACGGAGAGAGGGGAAGAGGGAAGGAAGTCGTGCGGTTGGAAGGAAAAGCGGAAGAGAAGTTGTAGAGGCAGATGGCTAGAGAGAGAGAGAGAGGGCGGGAAACCGGCAACTGGGGCCCGACCGTCGGCCGCCGCAGCGCGATTTCAATCGAATCGGGTCGAATCGGCGGAGGAGGCGAAGGAGGGGGAAGAGGAAGAGGCAGGGGGCGGGCGGTGAAAGGGAAGAGGAGGAGGAGGAGAAGGGAGGGGAGTCAAGTCTATAAATAAATTCGCGTTAAAAATAAGTCTCAATAAAATTTGTTTATTTTCGCAGCGGCGCTCGAGACACGACAGTTTTACGAGCGCGACAAGCGAGTCAACGACAGACAGATGGACAGAGAGACAGGCAGATGGATGGATGGACAGAGAGACAGATGGACGGGGGGACAGACAGGGAAACGACGGTGGCCACGACAGGCGGACGCCCTGACACAAGGAGGGCATTCGGACGGACGGACGGACGGTGGGAAGATCGAAGTGTCGACAGAGGGACGGACAGAACGACCAGAGACGGATCGCCCGACGGACCGACGGACAGACTCGCATCGCACGCACGATCGACCGAATCGCGGGGATCTCGACACACGCGGCCGCCGCGAGTTCGGCCGACGAGCGTTTCAAATGAAACTGGGTATCGCTGTGTGTGTGTGTGTGTGTGTGAGTAGTCGTGTGTGTGTGTGCGTGTTGGGGTTGGCGGGGCTGCCCAGTCGAGCGGGTTGACAGCGACCGAATCGTCCGCAGACAGGCCAAACGGCCGAGAAATTATCGCGCGAATTTATTGAGGCGGCGGCGGTGCGCGAAGCCATTTTTCATTGTTAATTGCAGCGACACAACAACAACAACAACAAGACCAAGACCGATACATTACAACAACAATGCAAGAACAACAATTACAGCAATGACATAACTAACAATCTCAATGGCAATGGCAAGCATCAATAACAATAACAAAAATAACAACAAAGACCATAGCAACAACCACAATTACAACAACAATAATTACGACAAGAAGACGAACAGCAACGAGAAGAAGACAACAATAATGTCAGCTACAATTTCTACAACAATTACAACAACAACAAGCGCCGCCGCCTCGAACTTCCATTCATTCATGCACTCAGTCAATTGATGAAGAAGACAAATGCAAATTCCCGTCCTTCCCCCACCCCCCTTCTCCCGTGAGCTCCGCCTCCCTCCCTGCCCCCGGTCCGTCCACCTTTTGTCGCCTCGCTCGCGTTGCCAATTGACTCGACACATTTGTTTCTCTTGAATTTTTCTTTTAATTTTTTATGGTCCGAATCGCCCCGATCTGGCAGCTTCGTTGCTCAGTCGGGGTTTTTTTTATTCACCGTTAGAGAGAGCAGAGGACCTGGATACGGGGGGGGGGCGTGGCCGACGTGGGCGGCGTGGTCGGGCTCAGAACATCCGAGCACGATCGCGGGTGGTGGGGCAGCAGCAACAACAACAACAACAACAGCAAGCGACGCAGATCCAGACTCCAGCGGGGAAGAAGAAGAAGAAGAAGAGGGGTGGGGGAGGGGAGGAAGATGAGCGAAACCCGAAATAAAAGTGAATCGTGCGAAGACTCAACAGCGACTACAACACTGGCAGCAACAACAACAACAATAACAACAATAATAATTGCAACAACAAATTAGCAGCAATAACAAGAGCAACAACAACAACAACAACAACAGAAGCAGCAGCGGCAACCCCACCACAAGCTATAAAGATAAAACCACCGAGATAAGCGGGAGCTGGTGATGGATCGCGAGGCGCGCAGGAGCCGCCGCCATCGGGCCCGGCCCGGCCCGAGCGCGAGCATCCGACGACGTGCACGCACATATACATATACATAGCCATGTGTACATAGTGTATATGGCCGTGGCTATATATAGCACGAGGTGGCGGAAGACGCCGCGAGATCAGATCCGAAGGGTTCCGAGCGTTGCCAGCGGCGCGCGAGGTGGCCGGAGCGGCAGAGGGGAGGGAGCGGCGGAGGGAGCGGCGGAGGGAGCGGGGGCCGGGCACGACGACCGACTGACCCGACCTCCGTCTGCCGACCATCGACCTTCGGCCGTGCGAGTGCCAGCGAAAGCCCGGCGTCGGGCCCGGATTTCGCACTCGCTCTCGCTCTCGCTTTTGCCATCGCCCAACTGGATTCGCCCTTCGTTGTTTTTTCTCTGACTTGCTTTTGTTTTGTCTTTTTGTGATATTTCAATTCCCTTGCATGACCTAAGCTCATGAAAATAACTCGAAAATAAATTACAGTTCAGCGTATTCGGCACAAAAAGCGAACTTTTTGTAGTTTATTTTGTTCTTCTTCTCTTTTTTCGCAATTTCTTTAATTTCGCTTTTTTCCTATTCGCCATTACACATTTTTCTGTAACTTACATTTTTTGTTCGGCTTCTCCATTTTTTTATAGTTTTTTTTATAATTTCGTGTGAGTAATTTTTTTGCATTAGTAATTCATGTTAAAATTTTTTTCAATTTTTTTCGATTTATTTAAGTGTATGGAAATTACAAAGGCATTTAAATTTATTTGAATTTATTGTAATGTTTGATTTGCATATTTTTCTAAATATTTCTTTATTTTATTTAATTTTCCATTAACTAATATTTTAAACGTTTCCTTTCCTACTTAAATTTTAATTATGTATTTATATTTCTCAATTTCATTAATTGTTATATGTTTTTTTATTTTTATTTTTGCTATTTTTTATTTTAAATTTTTTTAATTTTTTTTTATTTTTTTATATTTTGTATTCTTGCTTACGTTTATTTCGTTCCACGGCCGTCTATTTCCAATGAGGCGTGAGAAGAGCTGGGAAAAATCTCCAGCGAAAACGGCGGAGGCGAGCGTGAGAGAGAGCGTGAGAGGCGCAGGAGGCGAGCGCGGGAAGAGCGAGAGGGAGCGAGGAGCGCGCGCCGACGCGTACGAATGGGCGAATTGTTACACGATCGCCGGAGATCGCTGTTGTTGTTGTTGTTGTTGTGCCGTCATCGTTTCGCACTTTTGTTGTTGTAGTCATCGTCGTCGTTGTTGTTGTCGTCATTGTTGTTTTTTTTGTTTTTTCGCTATTGTTTCGTTTGGTTTTGCCGTTGCTTGTTCTTGTTTTTCGTTGTTGTTCCTTTTTCAACTCGTTGTTGTTGTTGTTGTTGTTCCTGTCATTGTTGTTCCTTTCGTCGTCGTCGTTGTTGTTGTTGTTGTTTTTTCCATTCTTGTTGTTGTTGTTGCCGTTGCCGCCGTGCGAACCTCGGCCGCATGACGCAGAGACGAATTTCGAACGATCGCCTGACGGATGGACGGACGGATGGATGGATGGATGGATGGATCGTCTCTCCATCTGTCTGTCTGTCCGTCTCCATCTGTCTGTCCCCCCATTCGTCTGTCTCTCGATCTGTCTGTCTCTCGGTCGCTCGGTCGCCGGTCGATTGTGTTGAGTTCTGCGGTTCTCATGCGGTTGCGCAGCCACCAACAACAACACCAACAAAACAACAACAACAAAATATAACAACAAGAAAAACAACAGTAACAGCAACAACAACAACACTAGTAACAACAGCGCCAACAACGAGGCGAAGAAAAAGTCTTTAAATGATACATTTTCACAGCATGATTGCCTCGTGCTGTCCCTCTCCCACTCACACTTCCTCCCTCTCTCACTTTCTCTCTCTCTCCCTCCCTCCCTCTCTCTGTCTGGCTGTAGTGATGATGTTTTGAAGCCGTTCTTGTGGTTCTTATTTTTTTTATCATTTTTTATATTGCTTCAATTTTTATTTGTTGTTCTTCTTTCTCTCGAGTTGTTACGCGTTTGTTATTGTTGTAGTTGTAGTAAGTAGTTGTTATTGTTCTTGTTGTTGTTGTTGTTATTATTGTTCTTGTTGTTGTTGCAACAGTTACCACACTCTGGAATTTCGCTCAACGTCCACGAGGATCGTCGCGAGCACCGAGCGCCGAGCGCCGATCGCCGGGCCCTGGAATTCCGACAATTAGGGAGAACATCGAATAGTTCTCTAACAACAACAACAACAACAATAACATACTGAATAAAAACAACATCAACAACAACAATGTGAAATATGGTTAATGCACTGACTGAGCAATTGTTGTTCTTGGTTTTAACGATTGTTTTTTGAATATTTTTTTTGTACAATTTATTTTAATACTCGTTGTTGCTGTCGCAATAGTGGATATTTTATTGTTGTTCTTGTTGTTGTTTTTGTTGTCGTTGTTGTTGTTATTCTGTTGTTCCTCTGTCATTCTTGTTGTGGTTGTTGTTCTTGTTCCTGTTGTTGTTGCTGTTGTTCTTCTCGCTTCGACCGACTCGATTCTCTTCTCGGCTGGGAGCGAGCCATCGTTGTTGTTGTTCTTCATGTTGTTGTTGTTGTAGTTCTTCCTCATCATTTCGAGATGATCTCTGCTATTATTGTTGCTGTTTTGGTCGGTGTTGTTGTTGCTGTTGCTGTTGGCCGCTCGAGTGCTCGCCGCATGCCTCGGCAATTTTTATATTAGCAGCTGAATTCCAATTTATTGTAAAGTTCTCACATCACCGCATGTTACGTTGCGGAAAGCAACAACAATGACAGCCACAAGCAACAACAACAACAACAAAAACAACAACAACAATGACAAAGACGTTGACAACAACAAGAGGAATAATGACAGGAGCAATGATAATAATGACGACAACAATAATGACAACAACAACAATAATAACGACTATTTTATTTTTTGTGTTTTCCATACTTTTAATTTATTATTAATTAATTTATTTTAATTTTTCTGTCGTTATTTTATTTTCATTTACTATATATATTTTATGTTATTTTATTTCATTAGGTTCGATTTTATTTCCATATATTGTTTATCATTTGATTTCTTTTTCATATTTTTCCTTATTATTTATTTTTCCTTATTATTTATTTTTCATTATTATTTTTTTCATTATTTTTGTTTTATTATTATTTTTAAATTTGTTTAATACCTTTTATTCAACTATCTTTTTTTGTATGTGGTATTATTTTTGTAATTTCATGTCATTCAATTAGTGTTTTTTTTCACGTTTGTGATGAACTTTTCTCAACCGCCACTTCTCAGTCGATCAATTCTCCCATGCTTGCCTGCTCTCCCTTGGAGGCAGTCGGTTTTCATCCGAAGCAAATTCTCGACCCCCGGTCGCGAACTCCAACAACAAAGTTCGATGCGACGGCACGGCACGGTCGACGTTTTCCCACCTGCCGGTCGGCCGCCGACCTCGGCGACTTCTCGCGGGTCTCGCCGCCCCCCACTCCACTCCACTCCACTCCCTGCCCTCCGCGTTGCAACAGCAGTGGCGACGACAACCAGCGGTTGGTCCCGGGTGATTCCCGGAAGAACGCGGCGAATTCGCCCCTCAATTGACGGCGATTCATTTTCACTCGGACGCACATCAATTATTTTCTCACTCGCTGGATCCATCCATCCATCGATCGGTCGGTCGAGCGATCGCAAGTAGCGGCAACGGCGACAACAACAATAGTGTCAACAGCAATGACAACAGGGCCGACCGTGCCGGCAACAACAAGCAAAGCGATTGCCATAATGGGGACGGCTACGAGGGAAGAAGCATGGCAATGGAACGGGAAGGGGAACGAGAAGGGGAGGGGGAAGAGGAATGGAGATGGAGATGGAGATGGAAAAAAATGTCACACTAAAACGTGCTAATCGATCGGATCACGTAAATTATTTCCAGAAACAAGAAAACTCTGCGATCGAAAGGCAATTGTAGCAAGAGCCAACTGCAACAACAACAAGAGAAGCAATGACAGCCATGACAACAACAAGAACAACAATAACGGCAGCAGCAGAAGCAATGACAACACCACCAGATAGAGATAGCGAATAAATAAATAATCGTAAAGGAGACAAGTTTGTTGCAGAAACAGGGGAGAGAGCAGGAGTAGAGCGGCAAGAGTAGAGGAGGGAGCGCGAGGGAAGATGAGGAGGGAGGTGAGAAGAGAACAAGAGACGTCGGGCTCTCGACAACGACAACGACGACGTTGACGACGACGTTGACGTTGACGACGTCGGCGACAATGGAAAACAATTCAAAGACTTTCGTAATTGAAATGGTATTGGACAAATGAGAAATGAGAACTGAGAATCCATCGATCCGTCCATCCAGCCATCCATCGAGCCGTCCGTCCGTCCGTCCAACCATTGTGGCAGCAGACATTTAGTCACGGTCACGCAGGCAAATTGTCTGATTTATTGCTGTGCAAGGAATTCCTTTTACAAACAAGCTGATAAAATAAACAGAGAAAATGAAGAATTTAGAAAAATAGAAAATGGAAATATAAGAAATTAAAAAAAATATAAAACTCAAAAATCTGTAAATTTATAAAAATAAATACAGAGCATGTAATATAAAAAAAGAAATAAAAATAAAAAAAAGTTCAAAAAAAGAAAAAAAAATATACACAAAATATGAATTTTCAAAAATAAACATATGATATACAATTTTGAAAATTACAATTACAAAATATCAAAAAGATTGAAAAACAGGTTATGAATTTTATAAAATATATAAATATAATTATAAAATAACATTTAATAAATTGCAATTAAACTAGATATAAAATAAACAAATAAAGATAAATACGACTAATATAAACAATGAAAAGCAATACAAACAGAAAACAACAATTATTTATTGAGGCAAGTAGAATCGAGAGCGAGAGTGAAGAGGACTCGACCACAGACGGACGCCTCCGCGGTACCCGAGCCGACCCGCCGACGACCCCCGACCTGGGCCGAATCCTCAGCGTCGCTGATTAATTGACGCTGGCTTCGGGACCCGAATATCAGGAGGTCGTCGGTCGCCTGCGGACCGAGGTGAGGTGACCAGCCTCGGGCAAACGTGACGTGATTCGATCGGATAGTCGAAAACGGGCTGGAGCACGCGGGGAGTCGGGCGAATCTGGTCACTCTGGGCGAAGTCTTATCGTCGGCAATTCGAATTTCTAAAATACATTTTATATTTTTCGCCATAAAAGAAATGTGCAACTGCTGTTCGCTACAATGAAGCGTCTATATTTAGACAGAGACATCCGCAATAACAACAACAACAACATGGAGAACAACAACTACAAGAGTAATAACCATAACAACTATAACAAATAGAGCAACAAAAACAACATGGCACTATAAATCATATTCACAAAAATGTTTTTCAATTTTCAGCCCTCGGTCTCGCGAGTGGAAGAGAGATAGAGAATTTAATGATCGCCTGGCGCCAAGTGATTTAAAATTAATGAAGCATTTCAATTAAAGCGCACATACAAGAGCAAAACGAAAACGAAAACGAGAGAGAAAATAAAAACACTTTCGGAAATAATTTCAGAATTATTTTCGAAAATTTCACCAAATCCAAACCGTAAACCTCGAATGAAACGCAATTGAAGACGAAGTCCTCGTCGACGTCGTCGCCGTCGTCGGCACGAGTTTTGTTTACAAAGCAATTGAGATTTCAATTCGAATGGAAATTCTCGATCGCAAAATTCTCGTTAAGCCCCAAATTCGAAATTGAAATGGAGCATTTCAATTAACGAGAGTCATTTGGGGATTTTCAACAACTGCACTAAAACGTGTCCCAAAAACCACCACAAAAAACACTAAGATCATAAAAAATCCATAAGAAAAACATTTGGTAAAATATAAGAAATCTTTTTAAAAAAACATTTGGAGGAACATAAAAAATAAGCATTTAAAAAGGCAATTTCAAAGAATATAGAAACACAATTATATACAAAAAATATTTGAAATATTATTGGTGCCGGAGTAATTATGTAAAGAGTAATTGGTGGGAAATTAATAACGGACCACAGTGGGAAATTCTCGCCCGACCGCGGGAATTCTCGTGGACACGACGTCAAGTGGGAGAGAGGCCACGTGAGAGAGAGAGAGAGAGGGACGGCAATCGACGACAACGACACGGCTTTGATTTCTAATTGATAAATATTTGTTTACAAATATCGTGGGCACTGTTTTTGATGAGTTGTTGTTGTTCTCTTCATTTATGTTTTTGTTACTGTAGTTGGTGTTGTTGCCGTTATTTTTGATTTTATTGTTATTGTTATTGTTTCTATTGTTGTTGATGACGATGTGCACTTTGAAGTGTTTTCGGTTTTTTTTCTGTCATTCTGCTGTTCGAAATTTCCTTGGAAACTCTCCAGAAACATGGAGAGGATTTGGGGAACTCGACTCGGCGGCGCCTTTCATGGCAGCGGGCGTGGGACGGCGGGCGGGGGAGCCGCGGAAGACAAGCGCATTGGGATATCAAAGAAACGCCCGAAATGACCCGGGGAGCGAGGAGCGAGCAGCGAGGCGGCCTCGGCTCCCTCGCTCTCTCTCTCCTTCTCTCCATCTCTTCGGCTCCCGGCTGCTCGATGTAAACACAGCCTCGGTAGTGAAGCCACACACACGCACGCACAGTCGCTGCCCTGTGTGGGCGAGCAGACAAAGGGGCCGCGGAGACCCGATCGGGTTCCGGAGAAGTCGGAGCAGGACGTGCGCGTCTAATCCGGTGCTCTCATGCAGCCGAGCCGCGTCCACGTCTTCGGCCTTGTCCTCGTTCGTGTTCTTGTTCTTGTTCTTATTCCCCGCGGACGAGTTGCACGAGCACGAGCTGTCGCTAACGAGTGCGGGAGAGGGCGAGGGAGCGAGAGAGCCAGCGGGCGAGACTGCTCACGGGAGTGGGCGAGAAGGAGAGGGCGAGAGGACGAGGCCGACAACGAGAACGGGAACGAGAGGCGAACAAAGACGAGGGCGAGATGAGTACGCGAACGAAAACGAAAGCACGAACAATGACGAGGACGAGGTTGAGCGTGAGGTCGAGGACGAGGCCGAGGCCGAGGACGTGGCCATCATAAAGACCAGATGACACGTCACACATGCGCCTGGCTCGGGTTTTCCCCGCGAGGGAAGGAGAATTTTCCACAACACCTCGTCCTCGTCCACGTCTCAGCGTCGCCCTCACCTGACCTGGTTTCTGGCTCCGGTTCTGGTTCTGGTTCTGGTGCGACCTGTGGCTCGCATCGGGTTCTCACGATCGTAAAAAAAGGATCCTCGGCAGGTTAGCTAATCCTGGGAAGGCGGGCCGGGACCAGGGCCGAGGGCGAGGGCCTCAGGTAGCCAGCCGGGCGCGGGCGGTCGTGCGAGGGAGGCAAGAAGCCAATTTAAATAGGCAGCCACGTGGGCTTTCGCCGGTTGCTGTTGTTGCTGGCGTTGTTG
The DNA here is from genome assembly GCA_947389925.1 of Coelopa pilipes. Taxonomy (NCBI): domain Eukaryota; kingdom Metazoa; phylum Arthropoda; class Insecta; order Diptera; family Coelopidae; genus Coelopa; species Coelopa pilipes. The sequence goes on along the minus strand of OX376700.1, from coordinate 23,889,276 downwards.
TTTCATTTTATTGTGGGTAGACCAGGTGAGACGAGCTGAGGTGCGAATGTGGTTTCCTCCTCCTCCCTCGCCGCCCTCGCGCCGCCTCCTCCGGCACCTTCGGGTTTTCCCACGGATTTTCGAAAATAAAACATTTGCCAAATTCCCAACATTTTCGCACTTTGCCACACGCACCTTTCCCGCTAAACCCTAAACCTCCGGTTATATGTCGGGAATTTCCGAAATTCATATTTTATTCCCCTAATTTCTGTGTCCGTTGCCCGCGGGCGCAGGCGATCCAGCGTCGTCGAGGGGGCAGGTGTCGGTCGCGGCCGCGTGTGCAAGGGAGTGAGGTGAGGCGAGGCGAGGTGTGGTGAGCGAAGGGACGAACAGAGAGGCTGGGCGGGGCCGAGGTCAATCGACGGCCGGGTCAAAAGAGAAGTCGATCAATGGCTGGCTCCAACGAGAGGTCCATCGAGAGTACGATCAATGGCTGGATCAATCGATCCATAACACGACGATATGACGACCAGTAGAGAATCGACGTCGCGATCGGTCCCCGGACAAGTCGATCGAGCCCTGGAGAAGTCCCTCGATTCGTCTTCTACTCGCCGTCCAATCGCTCGGCTCAACCGAACCAACCGAAGACGTCGAGGTCCGAGTTCCGAGTTCCGAGATCCAGATCCGGAAGCAGACGCTTCAGGTAGAGTCGGGTTGCCCTCAAGGGGTTGGGCGACTTACGCAACCCTCAGAGGGAGCGGGAGCGGCAAGGGAGAGCGAGAGTGAGAGAGAGAGAGCGAGAGTGAGAGAGAGAGAGCGACGGCTCTTCAGGTACCCGCCGGCCGCAGCACGAGCTGACGAATTCATTTCTTCGCGTCATGGAAATAAATTTGCGCGAAAGGTCGTCGGCGTCAATTGGCGTCGTCTCTTGATTGAGCGACGTCGAGCGGTCGCCCGCAGACGGCAATCAATAATAATGGCAACGGTAGGGGCGCGGGGACGAGGAGGGGAGGGGGGGGGACCATTAGGCGATGTAACGAAGTGGAAACCAAATGCACTGCGTTGCTGAAAATGCGCGCAAAGTTGTTGAACTTTAGCCGTTGTCTGGCGGAGGCGCTGCGGAGGCTGCGAGTCTCATCAGTCATGCAGTCGTTCCGACAAATAGTCAGTCAGTCACTTAGCCAAACAGCCAGTCACTCAGTGTCTCATTTGCGTGGAGCGAAATTTATGGCCTTTGCTTGGGAGTAGACTTCATTTGTTTTCAATTTGCTTCGTTAGATGCAGTCAACATTTAGCGAGACTGCGGCAACCATTACAACAACAACAACGACTACTACAACAACAAGGATGTCTTCTTCATAACCATCCACAACAAGAAGAGCAGGAACAATGCGTCTGGGAGCAGCGTTGCCAGACAGAGCGAGAAGTGTGGGGAGTTTGGCGAGTGGCTTCATTGGAAATTGATCGGAATGCGCTGGAATCGCGATAAGCAGCGAACAAGAAGAAGAAGAAGAAGCAGCAGCGAAGCAGAAGAAGCGAAGAGGGCGAACCGAGCCGAGCCGAGGGCGGCGTCGGGTCTGTTGCCGAGTTCAAGTGCCGCCAATTGTCGACGGCCACCGCGAAGACGGTCAACGAGAGCGAGGACGACGGCGACGAAGACGACGGCGACGAAGACGACGACGACGAAGACGACGACCACGAACACGACGACCACGAAGAAGGCAAAGCCGAATACGAAGACGAAGGCGAAGCCGACGTTGAAGACGAAGGCGACGGTGACCACGATGAATAGACGAAGACGTCGATAACGAATGACGTTGACGATGCCGATGACGACCACGATGGCGATGACGACAACGAAAGACAACGACACCAACAACGAAGACGGCGACAGACGCCGGCAGAGATTAAAAATCGGCGTGAGTCGGGGTGCACCGCGGCGTGTGAGCAACGCGAGCAACATTAGCCGCGATCTCTAATTAAATGTCAATCATACGTCCCCGCGAGCGTTCGATCCAGCGACGGCGACGATGTATGGCTGGTGGTTCGATTGATTGATTGATCTATCGATTGCCACGCATGCGTTTTGGCATTGGGAAGTGTGGCTGTTGCTGTCGCTGTTGCTATGTTGTTGTTGTGTTCGCGCCGACCAGTTTTACACCGCCGTCGACGCCGCTCGCCCGACGGCGCTCGTTTGATTGGCTTCAATTAAACGCAATGAGCATGAGGAAAATTGCCATGGTGCTATTGTTGTTGTTGTTGTTGGTGGTGGTGGTGGTGCCATCGTTTCGAGCGAATTTTGCAGACGACTCGCGGCCACGGTGGGCGTTGAAGGCTGGGTGGATCGGTCGATCTATTGCTGGCCCGTCTGATCCCTGGATCCAATCGGTGTCGTCGACCCCGCCACGTCCATCAGACGATCGCGATAATCTTCGTTGGAAAATTAGTCCAGCCGCCAATTGGTCCGGCCGCCGGCGGGTCGCCAGGGATCGAAGCAAAAGTTCGCTGCGATCGATGGGATCGACTCGATCGAATGGACGCTCGATCGCCGGGCCATAAATAAATATCTTTCCTTTCCAATTGTAGTTTTAATTAGTCGAATATATTGGGAATAAATCGTACTCTAGTCGTTAAAGTCATTGTTATTTTTCCACACTTCCACACACATGTGCATATGTTTTATTTAATTACACTTTAAAAACCAATAAATCTCTGTTTACAACACTAACTGCCATTTTATTGCTCCCTCGCTCGTGCTGTCTCGCTCTTCTCCCCTCCCCCTCTCTTCGTCTCCCTCTCTCCTGGCTTACGCTCTCTCTGCCCTTGTCTCTCGCCCTAAACTCTGTCTTCCTCCCTTCCCTCGCTCGCTCTCTCGTTCCGCGCTCCCCCGATGCAGCGATCGCAAGTCGTGCAGCATGAATAAACATTTTCGCTCCCTGCAGCCCGCCCTCGCCACGCCCACCGACTTCGAGTCACCTCAGCTCGCACCGCCTCGCCTCGCCGCGCCACGCCCACGAGCATTAAATCGCATGGAAATTCGTGTTTTAGTGAAATTTTTATAAAAAGGAAAAGGAAAATGAAAACTGCAGACGGCAAATGTGACAATGGCAACAACAACAACAGTTGGGGGGACAATAACAAAAGCCAAACACCAACAACAACAATAAAGACAATAACAACAACAACAACAATGAGTCGGAATGGGGAAAAAGTGGGTGTGTCCACATGTTGACGCCGACAATGATCTTGTCGTCGTAATCGTCGTCGTCGTTGCCGCTGATATTTCAGTTGTTATTGTTGTTGTTATTGTTGTTGTTGTTGTTGCCCGTCTGGATCATTTAAGCTGCAGCCCATCCAGACTCAATTGTCAACAATAATTACGATAATTCGCATCTAATTTCGTGGAGCCGTCGCCGATCGCATCATTCGAGGATCGCCTACGTCGCCGCGATAATTGCGATTATTTTTTATCGTTGTTGGTGATATTTTTATTATGATTGCTTCTATATTTTTATTTTTTATTTCGATTATTTTATTTCTGTTTTTGCAATTGGTTCGTTATGGGGTTTGGTTGTCGCTATAGTGTTGTTGGATATAATCGTTTTCATGTGATCTCAAGATCTTGAAAAAATAACAAATTAATCAATGTAGCAAACAAATTGCAAAACTTTATTTCACAAAACAAATAAATCAAAAAAGTATATGAAAAAAATCACAGAACAAAATAAATTTTCTTCATCAATTTTAATAGATAATTCATAAAAATAAGTGAACCTGAACATATTCACAACAAATTTCTCTTAAGCAGTGTTCACAAACAATTTCCCAGAAAATATTCACAACAAATTTCCTATAAAATGTCCCAGAAGTATTCACAAAAAAACTTCACAACGCATTTAACCATTAATTTTCACACCATATCTCGTCAAAAGAAGCATTTTCAGAAAAAATATTTTTTCCAAAAACGCAATAACAAAAACAAAAATCGATGAAAAACCTCAGACACTCGAATTCAGACTCGCACACGAGCAGGAATTTTCGCATGAAGCGCGCGCGTGACACTCGTGATTGGCGTTCGCAATCAGTGGGTGTGGCCGGGGGCGGTTGAGCGGATTGATTGAGTGATCGAATGAGTGAATGACTGGCTGACTGAGTGGGTGGGTGGGGCGATGGGTGACAATTTATTCAATGCCACGATCGACGCCCCGTCCATCCACATTTTTTGCATACTTATTGTCTGGAGTGTTGTTGCCTTCTCGTGTTCTTGTTGTTGTTATAGTGGCTGTCATTTTCCATTTAGAAACGCAAACACACACCCATACATACATACACCCACGCCATGCTTCTGCAGCAATTAATCATCATCATCATCATCATCAGTCTCCGTGATCTTATCGACAACGAAAGGCAAATAAATCAAAATCAAACCGTTTTCCTTGTTAACGGCTGACACATGTGGCCACATCGGAGATTTACTACTACTATATGTATATATATAATATATGTCTACTTCTATTGATCTGCAGATGCATTGCTATATCGCGATGTTTTATCGTGACAAATTTTGATTTAGCAATTGAAATATTTGTTTGAAAACACACCTCGAAAAGAAAACAACGAACGAGCGTCTGATTTATTATATTTACATATTGACGACATTGTGTAATGAAGATCGCAGCGATCGACTGACTGATCGTGCTCGCCGCACTACAACATACGAAGCAAGTGCTCCTCACATGACCTCCTCATGTGATTAGCAAAATAAACTCCACAATCAAAGTTGGCTCCTTGGGATTTCGCCCACGGCTCCGTAAATATTTCCACCCAAACGAAAACCGAGATAATTGATGGGCTGCAATAAATACAATAATAAGCAATTAATTCGAAAATGAAATGATTTCCCAACCGATCGAGACTCGCGATCGCGCGGAGAACGACGAATCATTTCCATGGAAAGTCCATAACTTTTATTGTTATTTGGTGTAAATTGAGTTGTTCTATTTGCAGTTGTTGTTATTGTTTTGATCTTGTTATTGTTCTTGTTCTTCTTGATGATCTTGTTCTTACTGTTGCTCATGTTGTTCTTGTTGTTGATGAGGTTATTGTTGTTGCTGTTATATTCGCCCCATTCACCTGCTGTCGATTCATACAAAGTGCCAGAAAAATGTTTAGATTCAGCACAAACAGAAGGAGAACGGTGAATGGATGAGGGCATGAATGAACGCATGAAGGAAGGAAGTGCCAATCAAAACCCGGAGAAGCCGACCCATCGACCCAGTGAATCATTCAGATCTCTTGGCAGGTAACTTGAAAACTACATAACTTGAAAATCGTGATGAGAAACGAAATCAAAATCTATGAACTTATTTTTTTGCACAGTATGTAGTTGTGTCTGCTGAATGGGTGGAAATAAATACCCACAGATAAATAAATAAATAAATCTATTGAGAAATTTCCCCAATTGATTTATGGATTTCCGCATCATTTGGAATGTATTTCGCTTCGGTGGCGTTGGAATGGGAATTATTGAGGCCACAAACGGCTGGAGCTTAATCATCCATGCAGGCAACGACGTAGATGTACCGAGTTGATGCCGAGCCATGCCCTGCCCTGCCCTGCCCAGTACTGACCACTGGTCACTGACGATTGGCGAGTGGCGACACAACGTCTATCGTATCGAGTCTCGCACCCCGCCGACCGCTCGTCGCCCTCGCCCGGACCCCTTAACGTTCATTCATAACGATCGCTCAGCGAGCAATTGATGTGAAAATGTCCGCCTCATTCGCTAAATACCGGACAAAAGTCTAAATTACTATGAAACATGCACGCAGCCCAGATCGAGACCGCGAACGAGAACATTATAATGCACGTCACACCAGCCGACGAGCGATCGGCGATCGACGACAAACTCGATCGAGACGGTATTTATATGATATGGGTTTTCATACGCAATTAAGAGCATGGGTTCCGGGCACATCCACCCGCCGGAATGATGCATTACAATTACCCAGGGGTGTCGATCCGATCTGGCGACAATCGCCGGTCGGTGCATTCGAGGATGACTCCGTTGCGGCGGTCGTGGATCGTGTATGAAATTCTTCATAAGGCTGATTGATATCATTTTGGAATTTTTATATCGATGATTTCATACGGCTCTTCCTTCATTCGATCATCTATTGCTCGTCATATAGTAGTTTTCCAGTCGATCGATTTTGCAGATCGCAGAGATAGTGAAATTCGCATTAAATGAAAGACTAAGAGTTCTTCGAATATGTGCTCATTTTTGTTTCTGAGTGGTTCATATCAGAATCAATAATTTAATATTCCAGATGCATATATGTGGATCTATCGAAATTTTCCAACTCGAATATAAGATTCTTCTTCGTCAAGCGAACAGAGCAATGACTATTGTGAATGTCACATTTAAGTTCTACATTGTGAATCATTCAGACGAAGACGAAGAAGCATTGTGACAGTTGTTAAGAAAACAATCCCGTCTTCGAATCTTCATGCTAAAGTTTTTTAGATAAATATGCAATTGTAAATACCAAAAGTGTTAGCTATTATGGAAACGACTGGCGATCAGTTAATCTTGGCCACTGGTGGCTATGATCACACAATTAAGTTATGGCAGGCTCATACCGGCAACTGCATTCGCACGATGCGTTTCGTGGAGACGTCGGTGAGTGCTGAAACTCTAGGTTGATAAAATAAAAAACAAAAACTAGTCAACAGAAATATCCCGGTTTCCTTCTTTCGTAGCAAGTTAATGCGCTAGATCGCACCCCTGACAAATCTCGCCTCGCTGCCTGTGGCTATCAGTGCATTCGCCTCTACGACATGGAGTCCAACTGCACCGTGCCCGTGATCAACTTCGAGGGTGTTCAGAAGAACGTCACTCGTCTGGGGTTTCAAGAGGACGGTAAATGGATGTTCACTGCCGGTGAAGATCATCGTGTGCGCATCTGGGACATGTTGTCGTCCGCACCACACTGCTCGCGAGTTTTCGACTGTCAGGCACCAGTGAACGCCGCATGTCTGCATCCAAATCAGGTGGAAATTGCCATGGGATCACAAAACGGCGGCGTATATTTGTGGGATGTGAAGTCTGAAAATCATGATCAACTTATACCCGAGGTTGATGCCGCAATTCAAGACATTGCCATTTCTCCGGACGGTCAGTATATGGCAGCGGTGAATAATAAGGGAAATTGCTACATCTGGTCCCTCAGCTCTTCACCTAATCAGAAGCTAAGCACATTACAACCAAAACTGAAAATATCAGCACATAAACGTTACGTTCTGCGTTGCAAATTTAGTCCAGATTCGCGACTATTGGTGACCACATCGGGTGACGGAACAGCTCGCATCTGGAAGACCGACGACTTTTCTATGTGGCGTGAACTATGTGTGGAAAACTATTGGGTGTGGGACGCCGCTTTTAGTGCCGACTCTAAATATCTGTTTACTGCTTCTTCCGATGGCATCGCAAGGCTGTGGAAGCTACAAACAAAAACGCCAGAGCGAAAGTATACGGGACACACGAAAGCAATTACAGCGCTGTCTTTCAAAGATGAAATTGTCTCCGAATAATAAATAATATTATCAAAAAATAGTACAAAATTTTCGATTTGCATATATCATGCAATAAATTATTTTTCTTTCAATAACCCAATTTAAAAAACTACATCAAGTACATAATGATAAACATATACTAAGGAACAAATAATTATAAAAATGGGATCAATGCTGTTAGATCATTGTAAACATTGGAACTACTCGAAAAAAGGAATGTTTTTCGCTAAAACTGACTCTTTGATTGGGTCTGGATCGTCGCCCAATTTGTAACCAACTATGCAGATCACGTCTGTTGCGACTCCCGTTGGATTTAATAAAAGCATGACTTGATTAATAGGCGTTGGCGGCCGAAAGGGCTTATGAGGAGGCATTTCTACATCGGTTGGTGGAAGCAATCGCACTTTACATGGCTAAAAAAATACGTTCGTTATATATTAGTGTTTTTACTGATTTAGAGGTGGTACCTTTTTTACGCTTGCATCGAACTGAAAATCTTTCAACTGCATTTTACTCTTATTTATTACTGATATTACCATCACTGAAACATGCCTACTCGGACGGTCTTCGGTGAAATTCAGGGTGACTTTCACATCGTCATCATCGAGCAGGACACGTTCTTCCGAAGTAGGTATCACATTGTCCAAATCAATTGATATATCCGATAAATGTTTAAAAGGCAACTCTGTCGAGGACACAATAGAAGATTTACCATCTACTTCTCCTTTCGATTCGTTCGAAATTGCATTATTTATTGCTTCAGGCTCAGAAGGGGAGGAAAGAATTAAATCATCATCTGGTGTCATTTCCTTTGATGGCAACGTTTCCGAAAGTATGTTGTCTAAGAGAGTTGTTGGTGTTGAACATGACTCAGGTTTTACATTTCGTTTTTCTTTTACCAAATCATTTAATGTTAACTTTTCCGGTTCTCTAAGTTGAAAATATAAAATTAGAATTTATCTGTCGAATTATACGAAACACTTACTTCTTGAAAGTACGGGTCCTTTCGGCTATTGGTAAACTTGTTTTAAACAGTTGTTCACTTATTTCATCTATTTCCTTCAGTTCTCTAAAAACGCGTTTTCCCGTCTGATCCAGAGTCTCGTCGATTTTCGGTTCCTGTGGAACAGCCTCAGGTTCCAGAAGATCTAAATTATTAAATAATTCTTTAGATGACTTTGGAGACTGTTGTGCATTATCATTTTCAACTACGCTGCCGAAAATTTCTCTGAGCTCATCAAAACTATCGATATTAGCGGAAGTCGATTTTGGTTTAATAGACAATATTTCATCCTCAATTTCAAGAGCACTACTGGTGCCATTTTTTGTTGTATCCGTTTTTATGTCATTAAGTAAGTCTGATAAAAGATCTATATTGTTTGAATTAGATGCAGGTGGTGCGGAAGTATTCGGCAAACTGGCTTTAACTGTTTGGTGTACAACTGTTTCTTTGTAGCGAACCATAACAGCCTCTAAGGTTTCATACGCAACTAGAGATTCAGCTAGAAGTGTAAATACCAATGATTACATTATTCAATTCAAGCATGAATTTTACGTACGAATTAATTTTTCTTCGGAGCTCCCAATCATTTCCGGCAATCGTTGTATTACAGGCTTATGCTTCTTACATGCCGAATACAATTCCTTCATTAGAGCCATGGTATCCTCGTTTATGCTGCCTCCTTCACTTTCAAACGTATCTATCATTTGATTGAATAAATCGACTGTATTTTGGACTTCTTGCAGTTCATGTTTATACTGCTCATTGCGCCGTGCTTGCTGTACAGTGATAACGTAAATTATATTAGTCAACTGTGTTATCTAAAGAAACAAATTTGATACATATTCGTCATTCACCTTAACATTTAATTGAACTAGCAAGTTTGCTCTTTTCAAATTTTCGGGATCACGGGTCTGTATTAGCTTCACAAATGTTTCCTCGTCCATACCCAAAACACTTTCCCGTTTGCTGATGGGTGCACCGGATGACTTATGCTCTACGCCACATACTTCACTAAGCTTGGCGTAGACCTCCTTGATTTTTGTTTTCTGTGGAAATTGCGTAGTCCAAAGCAAAAGGCACTCCATTATGCGTTTCTTGACCGCAGCCGGCGTTTTCTCTCCGTCGTGTTTTATCGAGACAAGTCGAATCAAGTCGTTCATAAAACGAAATTTGGCCACTTCATCCTGAAACTCACTGCCGCACGACGTCATGCACTCTTCCAAAAGCTGAAATAATATCAATTACAAGGGCATTATTGCAAACTCAAATAACGCAGGATTACCGAGATCGCCCTAATTGATTCTGTTTCTGTGCCAGAACGTATTTTCTCCTCAATCATTTCAAGAGCCTTCTGGATCAGCTGTGAATTGTTACGAACAACAATACAAAACATTTGTACTCCAAGTTCGTCAACATTTTCGAGATTGGGGTTTGTCGCTCGATCTATTGCGAAAAAATATATACACATAGGGGTATCGCAAAGCTATTTATTTTAGCGGCTTTACTCACTCAACATTTCTTTCAAGATCTTTTCCTCTTTGTTCATCTTTGTCGTTTTAAGGTGTATTGAACGAAATCGAAAAACTGTATTGGATCAACTATATTATACAAAAATCATGCAAATTCCTATTTGCAGATTCTCACTTTTATTATCGTAGCCACCCCAAGACTCTGTTTTTATCATCTACTGTCAAGCATTTTGATATTCACAATAGTTAAACAAATATTGGATCAGGTGAATCAGGTTAATAACAAAATATCATATCATTCCTTAAATATATATCCTAAATCATAAGGTTGAAATAAGAATAATAGAAATTCTAAAAAAAAACGATAGTTATAATAAGTATAAATTTATTCTGAATATTTATAAACGACTTATGTCATATACCATTGTGAATTTTCGAATGCAATTTGTTTTTAGCTAAACATACCCACAGTCGTTGTGAAAATATGGAAATCGATGATTTCGTTGTTGGTAGGTGAAATTAATGAAAACTGGAATAACATTTGTGAAAAAATCCGTAAGCCGTCTAATTACAATTAATTTAAAATAAAATAAATGTAAAAATTGGCTACATATTCGGAAATTGAATACTAAGGATGGGTGCATTTAGTAGCAGACAGAATGCAGCAGTCGAAGAGGCCGAGCAGAGCTCTAACCACGCCTACAAGTACCCACCTAGGTCTGGTAATTTTTTTGGAAGTCACTTCATTATGGGCGGAGAGCGCTTCGATACTCCACAACCAGAGGCCTATTTGTTTGGTGAAAATGCAGATTTGAACTTCCTTGGGAATCGGCCCACAGCCTTTCCATATCCGCCGCCGCAAGCAAATGAACCAACAAAAACCCTAAAAAGTCTAGTAAACATTCGTAAGGAGTCCGTGCGCTTTGTGCGAATACAGGAGAAACACGATGAGGTGGACGGCAATGTGCTCTGCATTGGAGATGGCAGTGGTGATAGTGCTGTTCCAGAACGGACACCCAACTGCACATATAATATTGAGTTCACCTTCGACTCAGATGCGAAGTGTGCTATTACCATATACTATTTTTGCACCGAAGAAGTCAGTCCCAGTGGAGTGACGCTTGTACCCCGAGACGGTCTTACCTCGGAGACATATCATTATGAGAAGGGCATGAATCAGTATTTCTCACAACCTACTCATGTTTTCAATCCACAACTCATACCTGAAGACGATTTAATATACAATTCTTCAAAGGAGCAATATCCAGTGGCAATTCACTGTGTAGTGGAGGAAGGCAATGAAGAATGTCGACAATCACACACTACTATTTGTGTCATTGACCATCACTCAGATAGCAGTTACGTGTTGCGTGCTTTGAAGCAGAAAATATTCGTCGATGGGCTCTGCTACTTACTTCAGGAAATTTATGGAATTGAAAATAAGGTAAACTATCTTTGTAAGGTTAAACAGTGTATCAAAATCAAAAATTTATATTTTTAGGCCGTTAATAAGAGTGCTATTGACGAGGACATTGACGACCATGGTAGCGAATGCGTCATCTGCATGAGTGAAACCCGCGACACGCTCATTCTTCCGTGTAGACACTTGTGCTTGTGTAATTCATGTGCAGATTCTCTACGTTACCAAGCAAATAATTGTCCTATTTGTCGCGCTCCTTTTCGCGCATTGCTGCAGATTAGAGCCGTTCAGAAGGGAATTAGTTCGAATTTGCTACATCAAAGCACCCCAGCAGAACCAGTTTGTGATCAGCATATCCCAACGGGTTACATTCCAGTTTCATTGATTGAAGCGCTCAACGGACCTCCCCAATACGTGGCACGCCCCAGGTATGTTTTATTTATTAATTTGTATTACAACTAATATCGATTATTTTTTTACTCAAAAAACAGAGATACCACTGATTCTGTGCCCTCAACAGGAATATCTGCAGGGGATGGCAGCAATCAAAAACCAAGTTCACCGCATAAATCAAATAGCCAACGCCGATCAAAAAATAAGAAAAATACTGCGTCTTCCATAGCAGCGACCACTGCTGAGGTACCTTCAAGCAACGAAGCGAGTGCTATTGCATCGAAAAATAATCAACAACAATCGCTCTCCGTCGTAGAAATCTCTGGAGAGGGTGATGGAAAAGTTTCGCAACTGAAAAAGTCACCGAATCCCGAAAAGTCTGAAAAACTGAACCAACGTCACTCTCAAGAAATGTTGCAAATTGTTAATGAGCGAAGCAGTCTCAAATTGCCAAAATCGAAGAGAAACTCGGGCAGCAGTAAGAGTATTAACAATGCTTCAGCTCAAAATGACGCGGACGAAGATAGTGAAAACGAAAAACTCTCGCCTTTGCTGTCTCCAGGAAGCAAATGCAAAACTTTACCAACTCAGCTGACTAAAGCTTTGACCATCGATGGAGTTGAAGAGTCAATCGATGATTCTTGCGACGAAGCAGAGAACATGAATACGTACGACTCACTTAAAAGACAAAAACGCTCACCTCTCGGGAATGTAGATGCCACTGGAGATGGTAATCAAGTATCAGCTAATGCTGATGATTCTGATTATTATACACCAGAAGACACCCAGAATTCTATTTTGAGTCCCTTATGTCCTGAAAGAGGCAAGTCTGGAGAGAAACTTGTTAATCAATCTAAAACTGGCAGTTTTAAGAGCGGAAACAGTTTGGCAATGAAAAACCTACACAAAAAATCCACGTCAGTGGGAAATATTGTAGGTCCAGCTGGAGTTTCAGGTGCTAGTGATTTAAAAGGAAATGTCAGTTCATTACCAGGTAGTTTATATTTTGATATTCTTCTACTTAGTACTTGATTAACCATTTCGCTCTACAGATATGCTCGATAGTCCCATTGGTGGGGCTGGAGGAAATTCAGCATCCACACGTAGCTCCAGCGACAGCTATTCATCAAGTTCATCTACAAAGCAATTGCTTAGTTCGAATGCTACCGCCGCAGTAACAAATATAATCGTAGACGATAAAACTGCTTTACAAAATGCAGTCAATGTTTAAGAGGAAGCGATAAAAAATATAAGTAATATTTAAAGGTATTATAATCATTGGAATGGGTAATTTAGAACTGATGCAGTATAAACTTCATGAAACTATAAACATTTGATCTAATAATATTAATTTAATAAAATAAATTTAAATTAAATAGAGGATACGACGATTTTTAAGTCCAGTGATGATGTAAAATTAAAATAACTATTATCCACTAGGTTACATTGCATGTATTTTTTTCATTTGACTTTCGTTGTTTACAAAAATTGCACCTATGTTTTCTATAATGATTCTATTTTAATAATTTATAATTTAAATTCATATAATACTATTAATTATTAATATATAGACATGTACATATTACTAAAATAATTTAAATTTTTATATCGGATGATCTTCATTCGATGGTGAATTATTTGCATCATTAACAGCACCGTCTTCAGTGTTCGAGGTGGCAGGCGGTGCACGTTCCCGATTTCTTAACGAATGTATGCAGGCCAGCATGCGTATCATAAAGGCCGCAGGCACTGTTATGGTGTCTTTTGTTTGCTCCAACATAATCGCGTTGCGTTTCATTAACTAAAATATAGAGTAAATAAACCATAAATAACGATAAATGGATAATAATGAAATATAGATTAAAACTTACATCATCCGCTTCGGCTTCATCAAAGTTATTTGTTTGTAAAATTGGAGCCCATATCTTTACATCGTAGTCAATGCCTGAACTCGCCAAGTACGGCAGCTCCGGATGTGGCTGTAGACAATTAACAACATGCTGGTCCGCTTGCATCAACATTACTAGTTTGCCGGTCCGGCGGTTCCATGTGAAAATGTGCCCGCAATCGGAGCCACACATCACATGATTGTTTCCCCAAAAGGTCGCCTCCTTAATCATCGTACGAGCATTTCGGTGACCCGTAAATTTCATTAATAAATATTGATAGAGATCGTTCTTCGCTTCCATATCGAGTTCGGCAAGTTCATCGTTGAGCGAGTTAGCATCATCCTGGAACTCACTGTTGGCCCCATTATTTGTATCGTTATTATTGGTTTCTTGCGATGGCATTTCCTCATCACCATCATTATCATTATTTTCTCTTCGCAGAGCGGATTGCCGGGCATTGTTAACACTCCGACTGGCTGCACTTCTCCATGCAGCCGACGTAGATGGTGCTGAATCTGAAAGAATAAATAACATACTTCAGTAACTATGTGTTAGGCACAGAATTAATCAATAGACCTTCACTGTATTCCCTTGCCGTGGTCTCAAAAAGAGACGCCTGATTTTCTCGACTCAGTTCATTCGCCTGACCAGTAAGGCCAATCCTAGTGCGGGGATCATTTAACATTCGAGATATCACTTCGGTCATGCGGCTCATTATATTAGCCTGCAACTGGGGCCGCACTTGACCAATTTCCACCCGACCGGTAGCATCACGTTCCGGACGGGCTTCAGGCCCTGTATCTGACCAGTCACCGCGCAACCTCAACTTCCGTGTAAATTGCTCTCCAGTAAGAGAACTTTGTGATTTCTTTCCGTTCTCGTCATTCGATTTGCTAGCGTAAAGTTCGTCCACATCAACGCCGTCCTGCCGCAAATCAAACAAATACAAATAGTCAGAAGAGTAGCTGACTAGCAACTCCGACTCTTCGGGACTGTATTTGACTGAGGTGACGCGGTACGGGCGTTTGGAGGAAGATGGTATAGGATATGCTTTGATCGGTCGCGTGTGTCGCTCAGTCGTCGGGACCGAGCTGTCGGAGAAATCGATAACAGAGAGATAGCGACGGTCGTAGATCCGTATGATGCTGTCGGAACTTCCCACGGCGATGTATTGATTGGTGATGGGTGCCAAAGCCATTGCAGTCACAGCGGATGGGCTGAAGATGAGAATGTTGTCCTTGCAGCAAGTCTTGTGGCAACTGAAATTATATACGTTAGGATTAGGATTGAGCTACATAAGAAACCGATCGGACTCACCTTGAAATCTGTCGTAGATCGAATAAACGCACAGTACCATCCTCGCCGCAACTCATAAAGGAGCGTGGTTCAGAGGGAACCGTAAGCACCTCGTATGTCGTACCACTCTTGTGACAATTGAAGGAATTCAGATTGGCCTCCTTATCCAGACGATCGTGTATGTAGCTTGAACCGAACACATCAGCACGATATCGCCGTACGTATGGAGCCATGAGTTCCGTGTGCAAAACTATGCCGTCGCCGGAGCAGGACACAATCGAGTGGTCATTGGATTGCGGCATGAATCGAGCGCTGAAGATGTTGGCACGATGTGCGGTCTTGTATTTGAGCAGAACTTCCTGGTTGTGAGGATTGGTGACTGCGATGAATTGGTCATCCGACCCCGAGAGCAAATACTCGCCCGTGTCGTTCCAACACACCGTATTCACACATCCCGAGTGGATTTGCAGCCGACACAGAAGCCCCAGGCGCTGTACGTAATCGAGGGAATCTTGGTTCGTGAGGGAAAAACAAAAATTATATACATACTGGGGATGGAACTGAGAGGTGTCGTGTGGACATACCTTTGGAGCTAGCAATTAGATTGCGTCGATTGGCCGCTGGATGGTGGAGGTCCTGGTTGTAGATGTCGCGGAAGACACTTGCGGCCACTGTGGATCGGGCAGACATTTTCCGAGACCCGTAGTAGAGCGTGTCCTTCCGATGAGAGCCTCTTGGATAATGAATCGATTATTCAAAATTTCTACAAACAAATAAATAACAAGTGTTACGATTAGTCAACAATTGCCCGAACACATTTATAGCACATAAGCATTGAACTTCTAATCTGCCCGTAGTATGACACTTATTGATTTGCAATCTGAATTATAAAAATAGCCCAACAACAGGGGTAGAATTCCCTTCCAGTGGTTTGCGGCAAGGAGTTTCTTCGGCGCACCCTTCGTACCGCACACCTGGGTCGCCGTTTGCCGAGTACCAAATGACGGTGTATGCGGGAGATCAACCTTTGGTTGGCACTGCGTGCACCACATTTCCTTCCCCTGATAACGTTTCTAAACATACAATAATAAGTGAACAACAAAAGTGATTCGAAAATCGCGATAAAAGAACCGAATTCATCGAAACCGCAGTCGCGTCGCGCCAGGCCGTGCAATAGTGCGATCTACGCCGACCACACGGCTAATTACATACATGTATTATTTTATTTATTTTTATTTAACGTCTCGAAAGCCAAATTTCGCCTCGCGTGGCACCCTAGACGGAGAGACGAAATGAAATGGCAGCCGCAGCAGGTTTGGTAACCTTGACTGCGTTTACTTAATATCAAAATAAAAGCAAAAATGTTCTTTTCAAGTCCCAAACAAACAACCAAAATAAAAAGAAAGTCAGTTCCACAATTCACTGGAGTCGAGGGGGGAATTTCGAAGTTTTCAATTCCTTCAAACAACATTCCACGGATAATCAATAAAAATTAATTTATCCGCACCGTGGCAACAAAGAAAATTTAATTTGACGTGTGATTTTTTAAACGTAGAATTTCCTTCGATTCTCCTTAAAATTGATAAATTATCACAAGAACTTCCGCATTTTTCGGGCTGAACGGATGAGTGCACAACGAAGGTAAACAGAGTCAAGCCAGCTTCTTTGTTGACGTTAAATTCAAAAATGTTCCTGTTATATATATATATACATATTTTTTTTTTTTTTTTTTTTTAATTTTAAATACAAAAGTAAGTACACAAAATTCTATCACAATTTATCACTCTCATATTCCCTTCGAAACTGAACAATTACATAAACAGCACATTCGCATCGATCACTATTGCAGATATCTGTCCTGGCCGTTCCAACGTCACTGGGAGCACTTGGCTAACCAGCCACTTGCCCGTCAGTCAGCATTGACACCCTCACCGACAGAATACCTTGCATTATTTTTAGTATTCATCTATCACAATCCATCATTCCTCCTCCCCTGTTCGAATTTTTCTATGCCATTCGTTACATTTTATTTATTTTTTTTGTGTTGTAATGCAACAATTTAAATATGTTCCATGTTGCCCTGAGGTATTATAAATTAAAACTATTTCTTTATCTTCTTCGCACGATTCGTACTTCACCAAACTCTCGAAGACGTACCACCGAGCTCCTTAACAGTTTTTTCATTTCTACAGAGCTGATTTTATGCTTTATATTCCTGCGCTCACTCGTCGGTTCTTCCGAACGAACGAATAACGAACTTTTCCTCTCTTCACCTCTTCCAGAGCATCAACATTGCAACAGCTGATCGTTTGACAGCATATATTTGTTTACATATTACCTGCGTCTTTTTCTATGAAAAAGAGCTGACCAGATGGAAATATTTTTGCACTCTTAGGATCCTTCGTATTGAATGTAATTCAGTGTTATTACATTCAGTTCTAGAGTAGTTAATCGATAATTTTTGATGTATTCATTAATAACTTGTTGATTTTTTCTTTGCTAACTCGTTTTATTTTTAAACTCACGGCGTGATTAATTCAAAGTATTCATTTCGATTTACAACACTGTCAATGTTTCTATGATGCCGTTTTGTTATAGAAAATTATAAATATGTCTTGCAATTATGCAGATGGTTTATCGCCATATGCACATAAAGGGGTTCTTGGACTTCCAGAAGTAAGTATTAATATCAGAAGACAAATATTAGACTGAACAAACATTGATTATAATCAATTTTCAACGTGGTAGAGATTCGACAAGGATGCCGACATTGACGCAAAGTGTAAGCAATTGGTGGAATGGTTGGAAACGGCTAAGCATGTAGTGGTCCACACTGGAGCTGGAATCAGCACAACAGCTGGGATACCGGATTTTCGGTAGGCTCTGAACATTTTCAAAATATCATAATTAATTTCAAATATTCCCGAAGAGGACCAAACGGTGTGTGGACTTTAGAGAAGAAGGGAGAGAAACCGACTGTTAATATATCTTTCAACGATGCGGTTCCCACGAAAACGCACATGGCATTAAAGGCACTTGTGGACAAAGGATACGTCCACTACGTCATTAGCCAGAATATCGATGGATTACACATGAAATCTGGATTGGAGCGGAAATACATTGCCGAACTCCACGGGAATATGTTCATCGAACAATGCTGCAAATGTCGACGGTAATATATGACATAAGGGGTTTACTTCAGGCATATTACTATTCAATCCCATTCAATCGCAGCCAATATATACGAAAGACAGCTGCGAAGACCGTTGGTCAAAAGCCATGTGGTGGCGTTTGTCGAGTGGGGAAAAACGAGCGCTCTTGTCGTGGCGGCGTCTTGATCGATAATGTCTTGGACTGGGAACACGACTTGCCCGAGAGAGACTTGGACATGTCTTTCATGCATTCTACGTGAGACACGAGGTTGATTATATGAGAAAATGCATTAATTATTGATTCTATAGGATAGCAGACTTAAATATAACTCTGGGGACTACACTTCAAATCATTCCGAGCGGAAACTTGCCGTTGAGAAATAAGAAACACGGGGGAAAGTTAATCGTTTGCAATTTGCAACCCACAAAACATGTAATTTTTTTCCCTTAACATAGTAATACCAATTTTAATATTTATAATATTGTAGGACAAAAAGGCGGACCTTATTATATCGACATATGTTGACGATATTCTGAGCCGCGTTTGCAAGCGCTTAGGAGTTGAGATTCCCACGTATAGCACAGACGTTGATCCAACCAAGCTCGAACACACGGACCTTGAATGGACTCTTCCAATTGAAAGTGTAAAATTTCTGGAGAAAATTTACAATGGAAGACTGAAAGAGCTGTCACAAAAGCGTAGATCGAATAATTCGAATGAATCCGAAACACTTTCTGAATACACAAAACTTCCTAAGAAGAAAAGTAAAATTAAAGACGAGACACAGTCGTCTGAATCGAACTAGTATTATTTACATATCTGTTTAAATATATTGTGTACTCGAATATTTTTGAATTAATATAATGTATTTATTTTTGTACTTATTTTTCAATTTTGTATTTCTTTTTTTAAGTATCAACAGCGTAAAGCTGGCAACTTCACTGCCCGACGAAGATCCCAATAAAACAGAAACAAAATATGAATTTCTTTAAAACTTAATTTATTAATGTTATTTCTATGGCTGGGTGAAATTTTGTTGAATGCTGTCTGTAACTAGTTTTACTTTATATACAATTTTTAAATTAGAAAACTGATTGAGGACAAATGATTTTTCACAATGTTCGATCCTAACGTAAATTAGTAGATAGGTTGGTGTATATGAAATTTATGTAAATTTATCTAATCAATATGATATTTTATATGTTTGCTTATTTGTATTATTCGGCATATCGTTTCAACTCTTAATTGGGTATTTCCAAAACATTTAATTTCTCTACAAAACAGTTTTACTTGTTTGGTTTTAGAATTTGACTATCTGCGATTAAACATTTAATAATTTTATGATGTACTTAATTTGATGTGGCGTTGTTTCTTGATTCTCTCTTAAAAATAATTTCAATTTCCTCACTAAGGTTGGACTTTGATGCGAGTACAAAATTGGATTTTGTACTGGAATCGAAGATAATGTACAAAATGCAACACCATCCAATATACTACAATTGTCTAGCTTTGGAGAAGCATTTCTCTTTAATGGATTAATGCAGGAGCATTGGAGCATACAAAAGGTATAACTTAGCATTTATGTGTTATTTATATAAATTGCTTGTATACATATATTTTATAAAATCACAATCCATTCTTCACTAACTTCACACTCTTTCAATCTCGATATTTCATGCAAAATAATAAAAGAATTACCACTAACTTACAGACTGCAGAGGAATGAGGAACCAAATAATGATATATTTTTAAAATATTGACGATTATCAAGCATTTAACTCCTATACTACAAAAGAAATATTCGAGATCTATATAAATGACACCACAAACAAATTAACAATTGTCTTTTAGAAGGAAGTTGTTGTTGTGTTGTTCTTTTAAAATATATTATTGTATATAGTAAATTCTGATTTTTCGAAATTTCAAATAAAATTTGGCATTGGTCTCAGATATAATTACAACAATCTCCATCAATTTATCCAACTGTTGACTTTCTTTACAAATTCTTTTTTACAAAATTCAGCCACAAATAAATAGATTTTATCGTTTATATTTCGTAATTAATGGGGATTTTATTCATATTAGAAAACATTGCTTTGCTTTTGTTTTAACTACTAAAATAGCATTTAAGTGGTCTTGCTAAAACTACGAACTATGATTTAAATAAATATATATATATATATATTAAGAACACTACGACATTTTAAAATTCAGTTTTTGCACTGTATTTCTTTTGTATATATATATATATATATAATGTTGTATATAATATAGTAATTTTTAAAAATGGTTAATTGCATCCATTATAAAATTAAGACCAATTTGGTGTTTTGGTTAAACAACTGTTATAGTTTTGTTTCTTGCAAAACATATCTAATTAAATTTGAATTGATGTTTAATAGATAATGTTATAATTTTATTTCATAATTTGTTTGAGATTTCTAAATACAACAACAGTAGATCATTCTATTAATATATACATACATATACACATGTATAGTATATACTAGACACAACATGAGTAAGTAAATGCTAATTGTATTCTTCATCAATTTATAGATTAATTAAAAATATACAACAATTTCTCATAGGAAAAGAAAATTTAACATATTTAAATAGGTGAATTTGATTTGTCTGACGGAAGTGAATTATTTTTAAATAAATTACAAAATACACGACAATATTGTTCATCATTGAGCAAGGATTTTTCATTTATATGTATAAGTAAAGTAATGCAAGAATTGTCTCATTAATCCACTATAATACAGGAGACTCTAAAATAAGTTAAGGCGCTTGAAACGTTGAAATTTAGAATTTCCATATATACCCCCTGGCGCTCGAACTTATTCAAATAATCTCTCCAAACATATTTCTTTAAGAGATTCAAGAGAAACCATTGGTCAAACTCTTGTATTTTAAATGCATAATTAAAATCTTCACGGTTTGTGCTACAAAAATAATATATATATATATATATGTAGATAGAGAGAAAGAGAGAGATAAGAGACGATGTATAGCAAATTAGAGGCGTGGCATTGTACGGTTCCATACAAACTAATTTAACAAATAATCAAAAATAAAATATTCAACTTATTTCTATCAATTACAGTCAATTTTTACACACTGATGTTGTTGTCGTTGTATTGTGATTGTTGTTGTTGTGGAACCCTGTTATCGCTGCTGCTGCCGATGATGTCGACGATGACGATGTTGTCGCCAGAACATTGCTGTTATTATTGTTGTTGTATTTAGCTGTTTTCACTAAAATAATCTTCTGATTCAGACTTGAAACGTTATTGCCGATCGTATTCAGATGCGCTCCCGACACGGTTCCACCGACAACATGACTCTGGTGACTGAGCGCCCCATTGGCCACACCAGTCGCCGGAGCACCGTTGCCACTCGCATTGACTCCAATCACACAATGCCCAGCAGAGGACAATTTCTTGCCGTTCAGATTGCTGATCGTTGTCGCGATTGGCGGCGACGGCGTTATGGTGACCGTGCTGGGAGCGAGAGCTGCCATCGCTGCAGTCTGTGAGGACGCCGCCAGGGAGGAGGCTGGGACAATTGTCGTCACACCGTTTTCGTGTTGGATGGCATTGTTGTTGTATATTGCACGCATCTTATGCGATGTTCCTCCAACAATTTGAGCAATTTTCACAGCAGTAGTAGCGGTTGAACTGGGACGATTCTATAGAAATTGAAGAAAAACAAATCGACATTTCATTAGTATTTAAACTTTAGCAAATATACTGAGGATATTCGCATGGAAGAATGCAAAAGCAATGTATTCTTACGTTATTATGTTGATGTGCTGATGCCGCTGTGTGTTGCTTGCGGTTTTGCAAGATCTTTGCAGCCACCTCATTGCCCGTTAGGATCAGGTTCTGCTGCTGGCCTTGTATTTGTACACCACTGGCTAAGAACATTGTCTGGACACCGGGACGTGTCAGCATCTTTTTTTCAGTATCTTCCTGCTATAAGACGCAAACGAGAATAAACATAAGAAACATTCGATTGGATTCAAGTCATATCATCACTTACCAATGGACTTGCAGATTTTCGATCCTGTAAGTTCTCATCGAAACCGGAATCGGAGG
The DNA here is from genome assembly GCA_947389925.1 of Coelopa pilipes. Taxonomy (NCBI): domain Eukaryota; kingdom Metazoa; phylum Arthropoda; class Insecta; order Diptera; family Coelopidae; genus Coelopa; species Coelopa pilipes. The sequence continues at coordinate 23,866,996 of OX376700.1, read as the reverse complement.
AGTTGTCACTGAACTTTGTCGCCGACGAAGAAGACGACGACGACGAAAGTGTTGCCGATGTCAAGGGTTGACTTGGATTGACAATTGATATGTTTGCGTGATGTTGGGTTTGGGTTTGGGTTTGGCTTACTGGTGTGGGTTGGTGGGGTTTTGTTAATAAATACGATTTGTCCACAGTCTTGATCATGTGCCGCATGTCATTCAAGTCGGTCGACTTTATGCGCACGGCCGTGTTGATCTTCTCCAGGGAATGTTTTACGATTTTGCCGGTGTCAGCTTTGATTTTATGGAGGAAACTGTTCGACTTATTGTTGCTGTTGGTGTAGTTGCTGCTATGCAAGGGAGTCGCCGCTGTCACCATGGTCGGCGTTGGCGAGAGGGTTGTGATTTTGGCCGATGAATTTCGTGGCATGATGGGGGGGCTGGGTGTGGAGGACGAGGTCGGCGCTATGCTTACACTTAAATTTGATGTCGACGCCGTTAGGTCTGATGATGTCTTTAGGGATATTGCTGTTGTTGTACTTGTTGTTGCCGCTGTCGATATTTGTAAATCAGTCTTTGTAGCTGTAGATGTGATTGTTGATGTCATTTGATTAATATTGCTAGTATTACTGTTATTGTTGCTGCTGCTGTTGCTGTTACTGTGATTGATTGCGCTCAGATCTGCGTGTGGAAAACATTCCGATTGCCTCTTGAAGAACAAATGATGCTTCTTCAGCACTGGAGTAGGATTTGGTTTCTGATTGACTGGGAGGGGTTTCGTAGACATTGTGGTCGCTGCCGACGCCGCCACGGACGTCGCCACCGTAGTTGACGCTGTGGCCAATTGAACCACCGCTGGCATTGTTGCAAGGATTGTCTTTTGGGCCTGCTGTCCGGAAGATGATGTCGCCTGCTCCGTTTCCATCATGTTGGCGGCGTTGCACTTTCTCTGGTGCTCCGAGCAGGGCTTGTAATGCTCCAGGTCGACAATCAGAGCTCCGCCCAAGGAGACGCACTCGTAAACCATGCCGCAGCAGGACTTGCGCTCCTGCCACTCACTCTCATCGAAAAATTGCACGTTTTCAATTGCACGATGGCGATTCTTGCGCGGAGGCAGACATTTCCGCCGCCTGCTGCCACTCAGCTTCACCAGGCGCTTCTTGTGGGCCACGCTGATGGCACTCGCCACGTTGCCCCCGTTGCGCGATCGGTAGGAGGAGGCGCGAGTTTGTGTTTGGAATTGCACTACTGTGCTGGAAGGCGACGATGTGTTGTGATCTTCGTAGTCGCTGTCTAACGAATCGGGCGTACTGGGCAGGGACTGATGGTTGTCCCAGGTATGTGCAGACGTCGACGACTTGCGTTTGCTGCTGCCAGTGCCGATGTCTTTTTTCCCGGACGAAGACGAGGATTTTGCCTTTTTGTTCTTCTTGAAGATCTTCGAGAACTTCTCTGGGAAAATTGATTTCCCATTTTGTGTCTGTTGGTGTCCGGTGGAGTAGGTTTCGTCTTTGTTCTTCTTGTACTTTGTAAGTGATTTGGTACCGGGACCAGCACGAGCATCGACCACCTAGAAGCAAACATTCGATAGTCAGCAAATGTTCAGTGGAGAGTTGAAAGAGGACGTAGGGCGAAGGAATAAAAACTTGAGCTGTACTTACATGACCCCAATGACGATTGCTTCCGACTGGCAGGCGTTTGTAACGCTTCACCAGAAGGACACACGCATTGCAAATCTCCCCAAAACGAGGTTGCTTCAGGTCGAAGCATTTCATCGAATCGTTCTCATATTTCTTGGAGTCTGTGAAACGCGAGCTGCTCGATTTGGCGCGGCAGATGCAACAACCTTCGGTTGAGCGATAGACGCGTGGCTTGTGAAAGGAAAACATTGTCTGTCCTTCTCAAAGTATTCTCTTGATATGCACTTTTTTCTAGCTACAATTTTTCTGTACAATTGCTTAAATTGTAGTTTAATGCGGATTTTTCTTATTTTTAAATGTTCACTCTATGGAGTTTTTCACTTGTTTATTGATGACAACTTTTGGAATTCTGGACTATTTGAGGATGCTTTGATGCATTTTTGAAGTTATTTTCATTTTGTAGAGCTAAAAGATATTAATAAAAATAGAAAATTAATTGAAGTTTAAAGAGAAGTGAAAACATATGATGGCGTGTTAATTAATATTTTGTGTGTGTATTAACTGAAGCAGGTATTAAAGATAACGAGCTGAATAATGGAGAACAAAGCGAACGGCAGCGATTAAACCAGTTTTCACAGCAAAACAATCAATCGGTACAGAGCATTTATACAAAAGAAAAAAACCAACAACTCCTCCATGATATGCAGGAGTTCCCCCACTCCAGTGAGTGGAAGCGACAGGATGGGGAAAGGAGGCTCGTTGCATCTGTTGGAACTCTAAATTGATGTCGTTGGCTGTCGTTCGTCCGTCCGTCTGATGTCGCGTATATTTTCGGCTTTTCTCGCTGTGTTTTCCATTCGTGATTGCGATTGTATGTGTGTATATCAACATCCACCTCAACAGAGAGGGGAGAGAGAGAGAGAGACAAATGGAGTGGAGCGAGCGCGCGCAGTCGCACGACTCGCTGCGTTTGCTCTCTTTGCCGGTCGATCAGGTATTTTTCACCAACTCGAGTAATCGAGTGAGCGAAACAAGATTTTCTAAAGGAGAAGACAAATAAAAAAAAAAAAGAAACGTAACACACAAAATACGACAAAATCACAATGAAGTGTTGACTCGAGTCGGACTCGTTCGAGAAGTTGGTTTGAATTGAAAGCTCAAAATAATTTCGATACGTGGATTTTATTTTGCTTATGATTTTCATATGCACAAAGGTGGATGCGCGAGTGTGTGTGTGTACGTTGATTTTTTATCATTGTGGCCGATGATTATGCCGTGGTGGTGGTTGCTATTGTTGTTGTTGTTGTCATAATGCTCCGTTGTCGTTGGCGCTGATTGTTTTCGAGTTGTTTAAATTTAGCTCAACTGTGGCGAACGGACGGACTGACGCACTGACGGATGGACGGACGGGTGGACGATAAACTGTTTGGATAGAATTGTCCAGGCGTCGAGCCAAGACAGTGGAAGGGCGAGGAGAGCGGGGATTAAGATTGACAATTAAACTGGTTTAATTCTCGTTTCGATAGAAATAGACAATCGAATTCATTCGATTAACACTTTTAGAGACAACACTTAAATTCAAATCTCATCATTTCATATGATTAATTTACACCGTTTTTTTGAGTAGTTCAGGCGAAACAAAAAAAATACGGCTGTACTCAGATTATACTGAAATTATTACATTAACGTACCATTTGTTATAAAGTTTTATTTTTTGTTAGATTCTTTTGAATTATTTTCATATGAACTTTTTTATAAACTTTTAATAATTATTTGCTAATTTCACGAATTTTTCATGGAAACCACTGAAAACTACGTCCAAACTCTAGATGCACAAAGGAAAACTGAGCCTATGTTCGAATACACAAACGGAAAATATGTCAAAAGGGAATACAAATCGCGCACAGCAAAAGATGGAAGCGAATTTCAAAATGGAAAACGAGAAAAAGTCGTAAACGTTTTTTTCTTGTTCACACGTTCGTTCATTCGTTGGTTGCCTTCGCATGTGTCTGCACTGCGGTGTGTGTGAGAGAGTAACAATAAAAGCAACAGTGTGTGTAAAAACAGAGAATACAAGAAATAAAATGCAACACTGCAAGAATCAGAGATAGACAGAGGAAAGAGTAAATAAAGAACAAGAGAATGCCACAGTCACCAATGCTGCCACATCAATTCAACCAACGATAAGACATGAAATTGTCAATACACAATAGTATAGAATGAAACAATTTAACACGAAACAACCAGTAAATATTCAAAATATTATACGTGTGTCACTCAATTTCTTTCGATAGAGCACGAAGCGTAATTTATTTTTTTAGTATACGATTTCGTTCGAAGACACAGAAGTTTTATTTCAATGTTGGCAGCCATGACTAAAAGAGCGGAGAAGGAATAAAGCAAAATTCAAATCAGAATTCGTATGATGTAAATGGATATTTTCGCAGTTCCTCTTCGCACCACGTTCGTTGTTGTTTACCAGTGCGTAGAAATAGCAGCGAGCTACAGGCTCAACATTTTCTGAACACAGGAGTAGAGAGAAGAGAAAGAGCAATACAATGAGAGAGAGAGAGAGAACCGATAAGCAGCTGTTTTGTTGCATTTAGTTGGTATTCGTCACGATTGGTGTGTTGTGCTGTCTGATCACAACAAAAACAAAATGGAAAGGAAAGCCGCCGCAGCAGCAACACAAAAGGGAATAGTAGAAATATTTAAAAGGAAATCACAAAATTCCATGCAACTTTTAGGATGAGCGACATAAAGGCAAACAGGCAACCCAGCCAATGAAATCGAAGATGTATTTAGTTTTTCGGCCTTTGTTGCCTACGTGATTCTCCAGACGTGTGCCGGGAAAATATTCAACGCAGAGGAAGCACTGAATGGGATGGATATTTCGGGGGAGATTTACGTGTACGCACGCAGTCAATGCTTCAGTGACGGAGCCCTGCGATGGAAAAAGGCGCAAAACAAGTTGTTGTCGCTCTCTTCGTCGTGTCCGTCCGTGTGTGTTTTACGTTCTACTTTCTTCTGGAAATTTGGAAACTCGTTTGCAGACGGACGAACGCTTTTTTTTGAAATTTATTTTCATAATGTGGTCGGTATTCGTCGTCGGCCTCCTTGCCGATTCTTCGCTTGTTACTTTAATCGTTGCTACACATTTTCATGTTTTATTCTCAACACACATACACACGACGGGGATGTCCAGTGTTGACACCATTTCAGCTCGTGATTTTGGGCCATAGGAACGAAGGCGACGGACGCATCGAACATATTAATGTGTACATTGCACGAAATGCACAATTTTTCTTCTCCCTCAAGTCGCGATTGCCTCACACCACAATCCGTGTTTGGCTGTTCGTTCAGCTGTTCGGCTTCGTCTGAGGTTTCACGAGATGACAACGAGACGGACACTCGGTTGGTTTAAAGAATGAACACATACTCACACACAAACACTGTATGTAATCTTTAGAAGTTAAGAGACAAACAATACTATTTACAGTTTTCGATATACTGTGAAAAATGATGAGTGCACGATTAGCGTTTTTGTGTTTTCATATGAGAATTGCTCAAATGTTGTTTGTAGAAAGTCAGTCGAGCTCAAGAATTGTTTTCCAGTTTGACTATATTTAACTTCGCGATCGTCATAATTAATTTCAAACGAAATGCGAAAATGATAAAATATTAAAAATATTACAATTCCGAGTACCGACTTGGTCATGAAATATTCAAAGGAAAACTTAAGGTTTTATTCGTATTACGTCAAAACACAATCTGGTAGCATGGCATTATTTGCATTCAATCGTACAGCCGTTGCTGGGTTACGTGAAATTCGTTCGAACTTGAAACCAAACAACTTTGCGTCTCGCGAAGGTGGACGAGGGAACGGGAGACGGACAAAAATAAATACATCTGACACAAACGATTATATTATGCCTCTCTCATTCGCTCGTTGGTGGTGATGAAAAACAGTGGTTGTGTCCGCGAGAGTGCGTTTTTATTCGAGCGTCGTTCTTCAGACTTTTGCTTTCTTTTATCGACACTGACGACACAACTCGGCACTGCGTGTGTTGTTTGTTCTTTTGTCAACAGTCGTGTCGAGATGTCGCTCGCTCCCCTGTTTCGCCACTCGCGAATTAAGTGCACACACCGGAAGACAAAGTAGAAGACAGAGAGGGACCCAGCGAGAGAGCGAGCAAGACCTACGTGTGTATGCGTGAAAACAAAGTTTCGTGAGGGAGCGAGTGAAGTGAATGAAACGGCATGATGGATATTATGAATTTTCGTATTTTTATTTTGTTACTGATATTCTGTTATTTTGCGTTTTGCATTTTACATATCAGTTCACTTTGTTCTCTTCCTCTTTACGAACACAAACCCACACACACACCTCGTCGTATGCATATATGAATTAAATTGTGTACATGCGCATTTGTTGTTGGGTACCATGCGAGCGTCGACTACAGCCACTAACGAACAACGACAACGAACGACATGTGTTGTTGTCCATTTCACACTGCTTTGCTTATCAGTTCCTCGTTCCTTCCTTCTGTTTGTCGGCCAGTCGCTTTGGCTGGTCGTTCGTTATTTTTGTTGTGCTTGGTGTTCTCGCTGCTTCACCAGTCTCTAAACTTTGGCGAGTTTACATATCGACGACATGGGTGCGTGTGTGTGTGCGCGCGCCTGTGGTTAATCGTACACAAACTTGTAGTACGTCGTTCGCGTTCGCCCGCCGCTTTACTATGTGAAAATGCAAAAACTGTACTTGCGGCCCCATTGCGCAGAAGTCAGAACCGACCGCACTGGAGGTCGGCTAGGAGGACTGGAAGTGGAGGGAGTGCGAGAAGGAGCTAGAAACAACAACACGACTTCTCCCTCGCCAATCATTAGCTAATGCGAATTACAACAGCGAACGATCGGAGAAAACAACCGGAGAAAAAAAAAAAAACAGATTCCGACAAGTGCACCCACCACACGTACGCAACGTTTCAACTCTTCAAGTGTCCCTGACTTATCTGACGATTGACCCCTACGCAACTTCAAGGCGACATTTCCGAAATCAAATCTCGCATTGAGAGCGGAAACAAATCAAAAGCGATGAGATAACAAACAGAAAAGCTGCTGTTAGTGGGAAGAGTTGCCACCTGCGAAAATGACAACCCGGAGAAAATATCTCATGTTAATGAACTCAAGGCAGTATTGTAGGACATGGTGGTGATCTTGAGGCTTCGGGCGATGGCACTTCGCGTCTGGGGAGAGGGGAAAACAATATTTACATATGGCAAGCAACGAACGGAGTTGCCACCCCCGGATTCAGAATGCGTTTCGTGAAAAATCTTGGGCTAAGTTTGGAATTAGCGTCGATTATCCACGGTAGCACTTTGTCCCCGTTTATTTCAATTCGATTCTGTCTCTACTTCTTGCTCCGTTTCTGCATATTATCCGACAGACGCAACAATGCCCGACCAGGCTAATACCCGACATTCAAATGGTTTCTATTTTCGTTGGTGTAATTGGTGCTTATGTGACCATGGTATTTTCCAGTTATCTACTTGCAGCAACATGGCACTTGTATTAGCAATAAAATAAAATCAAAAACTAAATGAAAAAAAAAAAAAAAAAAAAAAAAGCCACAAGCTGTCGAAAACGAACCGACGACGACTCGACGAACCAAAAGACCAAAGTAGAAACCTCAAACTCAAAAAGAAAGTAAAAATTAAATACCGCGACATTTTGTGTTACTTTTATGGGTTTTGCTTTGGGCACACATTCGTCTGTGGAATGGAATCGGATGGAGTGGAACGGAGCGGATTGAATTGGAGCCGCGGGGAGCAGGCGTCAACGCAGTCATCATCGACTCATATAGTTGGCGCTGTGGTGTGGTGGCACACAAACGAACAAATTATGTAGGTTGCCGCTGCCGCGCTGTTCCATGATCACGCCGAGCGGTGCCGATTTGTGATTGTATTGCAAGAAAATTAAGTAATAGTTTAAAAGAAGCAGCCACAACGAGTAGGAATCAGAGTAAAAGACAAATATTGTGTATACAACAATATCTGGTGGAATTCCAGCCGATGGCAACGGCGACGGCGATGGCTAAGAGTCGAAGCCATTTAAAATTGAGTTGTGAAATTCGCTGATGAGCCTCAATATGGTATTGAGGTAATGGACTTCATGGTTTTCAAGTTGAAGGTGAAAAGAGATGAATCAGAAAACACATGGAACTTCATTATGAAGAGAATTTCGATAAAACAATGACAACAAAACGTTCATTATTAGCCATTCGTTTTCAACTTTAGAAAATTTCTCCTCCATCACAACACACGAAGCCCACGTATTGTAGAACAAGAATGTGGCAGCACCGCTGATAACAGTTATTCTCCCCATGAATGCGAGAGCGAGCGATTCGATTTGTACGTATTTCGAAAACATGAATATCTGTCCCACTGTTTACGCATTGACAGACAATGGCTGAGGCGGAATTAGGAGAAGAAACCCAAGAAGTAACAATTAAATGCCAACCGAAAAAACCTTGAAGAATTATCGACAAAATATACACACTAACAGAGTTCGTATGAACGAAGAAAACAAAGGCGAATGCGTAAACGTAAACGTACTTGAAAAAGTTTGTGTGAACCTCTACATATTTTTTTCTATTTTTTTTTTTTAAATGTGGCAAATGTAGGAAATTTATGACAATGGCTAGAATAGGAATTACAAACTGCAGAATGGAACTGATGCCTAATACACACGACTTATCGCCAATGACGAAGCAGTGATTTTCGCAGTACCCGATAAATTGAATATAAATTCCAAAATGTCCAAAGTTATGAAGTACAAAATAAATAAATAATTACCTTAATCCAACTTTTGAAAAGTCTAAAGACTGTCGCTGATTTTTAACGTTCAAATATTCAATCGTTTGAAATTAGTATTTGTGCCAGCGAGACGCCAAATTTTCAAATGCATTTGTCTCGAAAACTATTTAAAAATTTCACTTGACACTTATGTCAATCGATAGACAACACTTTTTTGCACACAATTTCAACAAAATTATATATTTTTTTCTTATTTAAACTTTAGAAAACTTCATATAAATCGCGGAGCTTCAAATCGTGAACTCACCAAATTTCACTTCAGCTGGAAATCAATTTGGAATTAATTTAAAAATGGCTACGCTGCAAACGTTTTCTTGTTCTTCTTTCCCTACATCTTCTCTTCCTCTTTGTTGTGTATATAGCTGCTGCTTCGTTTAATTTCAATGTGTTGTTACTGCTGTTCTTGTTTTGCGCTTCACCACCTCATTCGTTTGGGGTTTTTTGCTCTTCGTCACACGTTTTTTTTTTATCTTCTGAATGTTTTCCTCTTGCGATTGTTGTGTACAGCGGTATTTCGTGTCGTTTTCCTTTCCACTCCGTTTCGTATTGCGAACGGTGCACTTGGTGAACAAATGCGTGTTGAGAAGAGCAACGCTAGATTTCTACATTGACTCTGATGCACTGGTTAGAATAAGATGACAATATTGGTACGTTTCTTAGCCGAGGTCACTTTTTCTTTTTGAGATTTGTTGTCTATTTGCGAATTTTCGAATTTTGTTTAATTTATTGTTATTTTTTATCATTAAATATAATACACATTAAAACCAAGTAATTATTAATCTTATCCAAAATTCATGTCAATATTTTATTTTGATTCTTCTCTATCCTATTCATATGCAGAGAACATTGCAAATATATGGGTAAAATGAAATGTCAAAAATATTCTGCGGTTTTTTTTTCTTTTTTGCAATTAAGACAGATGTTTAGCCGAACTCCTCCTGGTATGCCAGACAGATGAGGAGACAGATAGAAGGTGAAAGATGCGAAATATCTGAATTGTACAAAAATCTGTGTAAAGCGAATGCGGCAAATTTACTACAACAAGAGTAACTGCAAATATTATTAATTTATATTATATAGCGAGTTTTTTAAAAAGTAAATAAAAAAACAAGGAAATATTGGAAATTCGTATTTGTTTCTGTGGAACACATTTTTTAAACATCAAACCGAACCGCGAAAGTTGTATACATAGTATTTTTTAGGCACATTTTTTGGTTATTAATGAAACTTCTCAAGCCAAGTTGGGTCCACCACGATGGTAAGTTGGCGGCAAAAATCGCGCCACTATATTTGTGTCCCGGTGTTTTTGTTAACCCGGTGTTTTGCAGAGAAGCCAATTTTCTCAGTCGACGTCCACCAGGAGTGCCTTAAGTTTGCCACTGGCGGACAGGGCATGGATTCCGGCCGTGTCGTAATATGGAATCTCCTGCCGGTGCTCTCGGAGAAAGCCGAACAGGATGACAGCGTGCCGAAAATGCTGTGCCAAATGGACAACCACTTGGCGTGTGTGAACTGTGTGCGCTGGTCGCAAAACGGGCACATGTTGGCTTCAGGCTCCGACGACAAACTTGTCATGGTGTGGCGTAAGGCTATGGTTGGTCGGAAATTGTTTTATATGCGTGCAATAGATTACTTATCTGTGTACTTTCCAGGGTCCAAGCGGTGTGTTCGGCACCGGCGGGATTCAGAAGAATCCCGAGTCATGGAAGTGCGTTGCAACACTGCGTGGCCATGCCGGCGATGTGCTCGATCTAGCGTGGTCCCCGCAAGACAGTTGGTTGGCGAGTTGCAGTATCGACAACACGATTATTGTATGGGATGCTCACGGTTTTCCCAACATGCTTGCCATGCTCAAAGGCCACACCGGCCTGGTGAAAGGAGTTGCCTGGGACCCGGTTGGCAAATTTCTGGCTTCACAGAGCGACGACCGCAGTGTGAAAATATGGAAAACCAGCGATTGGACTTGTAGCAGCACTATAACGGAGCCGTTCGATGAGTGCGGCGGCACAACTCACATTCTTCGCCTTTCATGGTCGCCCGATGGACAGTACTTGGTGTCCGCACATGCGATGAACGGCGGTGGACCCACAGCGCAAATCATCGAACGCGAGGGTTGGAAGTGTGATAAGGACTTCGTTGGCCATCGCAAGGCTGTCACGTGCGTGCGATTTCACAATTCCATATTAAAGCGACAAGCGCCGAAAACAAACAAACCACAACAATACTGTTGCTTGGCGGTTGGATCTCGCGATCGCTCTCTCTCCGTCTGGATGACTGCATTGCAGCGTCCTTTGGTTGTGATTCATGAGCTCTTCAAAGACAGTATCCTCGATCTGTCGTGGGGACCAAAAAAGTGCATACTGATGGCCTGCAGTGGAGACGGCACAGTGGCGTGCCTGCAGTTCTCTGAAAACGAACTTGGGACCCCGCTTTCAGAGGAGGATAAGGTATACATCTGAAACAAGTTCTAAAATGGTGTATTTAAATTGTCTGGTCTTGTTCTCAGAACTCGCTTTATCAACGTATTTACGGCAAAAGTGCAACCATATCAAATGGCACTAATGGTGCTGACCTACTCATCGAAAACCCGGAGCTCCTTAATATGACGCAAGAGAAGATTGCACCGCCCAACTTATTAGCCCAAACAAACCACAACAATAACCTCATACAGACAGCGACACTGCCATCTAATGGCTTGCAGTCAACATCGAAGCCATTGGATTCACAGCCACAGCTCTTGGGAGCCTCAGCCGGAAGCGCGACCCAAATGAAGGCCATAAGTAAACAGACCGAAGTCCGAACAGCGGATGGAAAACGCCGCATCACGCCTGTTTTCATTCCACTCAACCAAGACGTCAGGTAAGTGTTCTTCGATCATTTCACCTTCATGTCACACAAGACGCCATTCGTATCTTCCGTAGTGCTCCCGCGCCTCAACTGAACAGCTCTTCGCGACCAATGACGACAGCGTCTAGTGGGACAGCGGGACCGCCAACAACGAGCGCTACTGATGTACCTGGTGCAACAAACGCTTCGGAACCAAAACCTGTCATCTCTGAAGATCAGGAAATGTAAATAATCACCATGCATACGTGAAAAAAAAAATGTATATTTCAAATCATCAATCGTAGACGTTTGGATTCGCGCCTCACTATGTTGACACCTGAAGAACTGAAGAGCCGCCCTCCTCCAGCACTGCCCCACATGGAAGACTTGGACAGATTCGCGTCATCTATAACAAATCTTCGTAATAAACAGAATTCGTCAGTGTCGACGGCGCCACCGAACGTTTCAACAGGAACTCCCTATCAGGCCTCAACCTCCGGACCAAAAATTAACATTACGCCAACGACGAAATGTGAGTTCTACAAGGCAGCACTCGACTACCGTGTACGCGTGCAGAATGGACATACTCAAACTTCTACCGGTATGCTGTGCAAGGTTACAGCATGGTCTCTTTCGTTGGGCCAAACATTGTGGGAGACGTATGTAGGTGTGTATCAGGTTCACTGCTCAACATCCACTCCGTTCCCCGGTTAACATATTCTTGTCTCGTTGCTCCTGTACAGGTTCGCCGGTCGTCAATTTCAATATAAGTCCCAAGTATGCGATACTGTGTAGCTTGGATGGTTCGCTACGTATTTTTAACATGCAAACGGGTACGGCTGAATTGCCAGTGATATGCTTAACCTCTACCTCGGTCCAATGCGCCTTTGTAAGTTCGTGTTCATATTGATTTGCTTCCTTTTAAAATGTGAATTCTCTCTGTGTAGTGTCCGCATGGGAAGTACGTTGGTGTAATCACCGAATGTGGCCTGTTACGTATATGGGATGTCGAGAAGGCGACCGCAATTTTAGCCACGGGCTGCACTGAAGTTTTAGGAAAGTTCGGTCCAGTTCTACAGTTCAATATCACGGAGCAGGGAGTGCCATTCGTACTGTTTGGGAACGGCAATTCATACATGTACTCCCCAAAACTACAAAGTTGGCTGATACTCAACACAAAAGACCCAATCTTTAGGCACGGCCTGCAGACGACTATGCCGAAAGATTTCAACAAGAATTTCCATGCATATCCACTTGTGTCAGTTCAAGCATCCATCAACAATTATGCCCCAATCTGCAGTGTCTTGGACTTGTAGGTTTTCTAAATTGCTATCTATGCTTTTAAATATTATCATAACTCCATCGTAGAGAAGCAAACGAGTGGCAAGCGGCGGCTAAAATCTTCTTCATTGAGAACCAGATCAAACTATGTGAAGTTGCTCATTCAGAGCTGGAGCTGAAACATTGGTACTTGATGCTGGTATTTCAGCTAGCTGCTAATGGGGACGAGAAAGGCTTAAGACTGGTATTGGATGATCTGTTAGGACCTGCACATGCTTTTACTACAAGAGAAGAGCTAGAGGAACGTAAAATATTGGTTAGTATTCACTTAATTTTAAATGTATTTAAAATAATAACAAATGCATTCTCAAATGATTCCAGTCAATATCGAAATTGGAGTTGTTCGAATGTGCTTTAAACACCCTTAAAACATTGCCGAAATGGCAGCGTTTATATATGGAGTACCAGGAACTGCACAAAAACATTGGCAATGGTAACAGATCTCCCGAGATCGAGTCGGAAATGATCGAACCGAACATGGAAGAAGCTTAGCACGAGCTGGATGTCCATAGGAACTGTTCGAATAAAAATAGATTGTTTTTTATTAATAAGAAAATTGAAAGAACTTCAAATCTGTCGCAAGTGAGAAAACGACATACGCGTGTTAAATTATGATTAGATTAGATGATATACTTCCATACATATTAAACAATTTTTCTTTCTTTTTGCCCTCTTTTATGGACTTAATGTAATTGTATGTAAATACTATAAGTAATATTTATAATATATAAAAAAAGATAAATTTAATATATAAAGCAGCGAATCATCGGGCTTGTTTATACTCGTCTTATTGCATATAGTGCGGTCCTGGCGTTGGTACACTCTTAAGTGGTGAATCAAAGTCGACCTCTGGCGGTTCCGGAACAGGACCCTCCTGCATCGCGCTTCCGATGCGTTCCTGTAGTGTTTCATACAGTTTATGAACGGTCTCATTGTGACCTGTTGTGGGTTGCATTGATTTCATAAGAGTTCCCAGACGTCCTGCGGGCAATTTGTTATGGATGTACCACAAAAGTTTTAGCATGTGACGAGTTACATTATCGCGGGTAAGACCAGCAAAAAGGAACTCGTCGAAAAGTGTGGTACAAAAATCTTCAGTGTTAAATTCCTCGGCCATCGGAATGAGCAATGCAATCTGAAAATTGTAAACATAAGTAACAACATATGAATCGATCGCAATTACTCATACCAATGAATGGAGGAATGGATCCTCGTATGCGCGATCGTCCTTACACGCCGACAGAATGGCCAACACACGTAGGACGCCGACGCGGTCCTTTTGTCGTGCTGTATGCAATGTGTAGTACATTGCCAAAATACTGGCAACCGAGCTCTCTTGAATATAGGCTTCCACGGCATCTGGTGCCGGACCGGAGTGCTCAATGGTAGTTAGTGCCGATTCACGCTCATCTGGAGGCAGCTTAGAATGCAAGCTGCGACATTGGTCATCCACCATCAAAGACATGAGAGCAGGAAGGAATTTTGTAACCACTTGGCAGTCTAACTTGGGCTCCTTAAAGTCTTGGGAATCGATCATAACCCATGCACTTAGACCAAGTGCAAGCATTCGCAACAAAAGTATCAAAATAGTGTTATCACGTGGCAAACCTTCGTTGTTTATCAAATGTTGCAGAATCTTAATAGCAGATGTTGCTAGGAAATTTATAGCGTACGGGTCGCATAAAGTCATCGACAAATCACCAAGAACCTGAAAGATATTAGTATAGACTAAAAATGCCTGTGACAGTAAAACTGTTTACCTGCTCTTGACCCCTTTTGATGTTATCCAGAAATCCTTGTAGTTCACGAGACCTCTTAATATCGACATTTTTCTCACGTATGCAAGCATCCAAGCACCATGTAAACTTGTGGCATGGATCCACTGAGATGATCTCTTGTACCTCTAGGTCATGCAAAGCCATCAGTAATTCAGCGCGAAGTGTGCAATAGTGGACGTTGCGCGTACGCAAAAACAGAGTCCGTAAGAATTGGAGCACCATGTCATAGAGTTTCACACTGGTTCCAATCATGTTAGCTAGTTTTTGCACAACTTCACCTTGACGTCTTACCTTCGGCGATGGTTGGAAGAACAAGTTGTTTAGGTTTGTGTGATCAAAGAGCACGTACTCCTTTTCCCGAATATACTGCGACAGTAGGGGCGAAACTTCGTCCCCAAAAAGCGATTGATTGTCTCGCCATATTTGTCGTTTCACTTCTGTATCTGTGTCAGAGTACAGTTCCCTATCACGCACTAATATTCGAAGATATTTATCGTCGATGTGCTGGGTATTCCGAAGTATAGCCATTATAACTGGACGAAGCGCTTTGACGCGGACAACTGGAAAACTTTTTCCCAGTAACTCCTTCAACTTCTTGTCGCGTTCCCGCGGATCTTTTTGACCTAGTTCATTAATATGTGCAATGAGCTTGTCACGTAACTCCTCCATTAGCGAAGTATGGAAGTCCAAACGTCGAACACCGTGCAAGTCCAATAGCGGCAACATGGGTCGTAGTGATGGTAGTAAAACACCATTTTCCAACTAATGCCATTAGAGTTTTGCTCATCACTTGTAATTTCAATATGAATATTCTAAAATACTCAAATTATGAATAACAAACCTGAAAACTTTCAATCGCCTTTAGTGGATCTGTACAGGACGTGAGAGCCTCCCTGAGGTATGCTTGGCCCGGTATGTTGACTTCCTCAAGTCCCGTCCCGGTAAACTTCGGTGGCGCAGACATTTAATTACTTAAAATTATTTTATTACTACTTTATATTTCAGAGTAGCAAAAAAAACTATTCGTGAAACCTAAAAACAACGCGAAGGAGGAATAATCTCAGAATAGATGCCAAGTGTCAAATCGCCAAATAAACATTGTGGTGGATTTCGAATGGAAAGGATGCTGCCAGATTAATAAAGTTCTCACTTGTGTGATCACTGCTAGAAAATAACATTTGATATAAAATACTTAAAGATTTTAAAAAATAAAAATGTGTTAAATAAATGTATGTACAAATTTAAATTGTCCATTAATTACTTTAGGTAAAATAATTTTCGTAGAAACAGATTGCGTAAAAATTGTCATTAAATGACGCTGTTTTGCACAATGGCAACACCGACAAGCTGTCAACTAAAAGAATTGTACGCGTTCAAATATACAATGAAAATTTCTTAATAATTTCATAATAATTAATAAATATTAATGTTCAAAATACCCAATTCCAAAACGAACCGTTAAACTCGTTCTTTTTATTAAAAACGAGCGGAAGTCGCAATCGCAAGTGAACAGCAACTAGCAAAAACAACAACTAGAGAATCCGAGCAGCAAAGAGTGACCAGAAACGAGTAGCAAGCGACAAGCATCGAGTTTTTCGCTGAAGTTCAGAAGAAACCGAGTAGCAAAGAATGCAAATGCCTAGTGAGTAGACGTTACTATTTTCGCGATTTAAAGTTGACTTTTGTAAAATTTGAAATTATTCTCAATCAGAACGAAAGCGCTATCAGAAAGATGCGGCACCGTCCGATGACATCATTACATTAATAAATCTGGTACGCCAGAATCCCGCATTATACAACTACAAGCTCCAGCCAAACCAAAGAAGACGCATTGATATCCTTAACGGATGGTCTCAAATAGCCATGCAGATCGGAAGTGAGTACATATATGATAATTTACATAGAATACGATATTTATGTGACCTCTTTTATAGACAAATATACAGTAGAAGAATGTCGACGGAAATGGAAAAATCTTCGAGACACCTATCATCAGTACAGACTTCGCAAGCCGAAGGTTGGCGATGGTCTCTCCAAATGGCGATACGCCAAAGAATTGGAATTCCTCTCGAATGTCTACCAACCCAAATTGAAGTCCCATCGTATAAAATACGATCCAAATTACAACGTAGCCGGAGTCACGCATTCGCTAACGGCAATGCATTCGAAGCACAACTCTCACAATGATCAGGAAAACGATGATGATGATAACAGTATTGTAAATCATTCGAATATAACACTGGTCAGTGACGACGCTGAGACTTTCATTCTTCATGCCTATGAGGAAAGTGTCAACGACGATGTTGCTATCGATCAGGATGTAGCGCACGACGATACGGGCATGTCACATATTGAACTCAGTCATGACGACAACGTTGAAGATGTGGAGGAAATTGTAAAAAATGAACATGCTACATCGTCACTTGACGAGGATGGAGCCACCGGGGCCGAAGTCGACTATGAGGAAGTGTGTATGTACGAAGAGGCCGGCAATGCACCCAGTGTTGATAGCGAGACAATAATTGGTGGTTCTGGAACTGTAGGAGGGAACTCCTCGCCAACGGATTCAAAAGCCTTCCAATATATCAACGCCACTGAATTCTGCATTGAACCGGTGACCATGTCAACGCATGGGACACATATAGTCAATGCAATTCCTAACAATAGCAATAGTAATACAAAATCAAATATATTTAAAGCGATATCGGTATTATCGTCGAATCCATGTTCTACTACAGCTCCTGTAACAACCACATCCGCAGTCTCAAGTAGTATAGCTGGTGGATCGACATATGTCAGTGGGACAACTGTTGGTGGCGGAACTTTTGTGCAATTACAACCACATCAGACGACACAAACAAGAGACGAGCTAGATTTGTTTTTTGATTTCCTAAAAAATAAAATGCAACGCCTCTCCCAGGTGGATATAACGGGCATACAGATTGAATTCTTGAATTGTGTGCTGCGACGGGAGGCGGAAAGCGCACAGAAACCACCCACAACACAGTAGCGAATGTACATTTAGGAAAGACTAAGATTTGATATTGTAAAAACAAGATAAATTTATGCAGCAATCGTTCTAAAGTAAAACGTTTAATATAGAACATACTTAAAATAAATAGTCTGAGATTAAGTACTTACTGTCTGTTTAATTTTACTCATCATACATGTTTAGTACACAGGAGTAGAGTATTTTTTTTCTAAACAATTTTAAAAAAGTATTTGTTATTTGTTGTTTTCCAAATATTCAAATTTTTGAAACGAATATTTAGAAAATGGTACAATTTCGAACATTTTAATTGAATTTTGCAATTGCAACATTTTAACAACAGTAGTAGAAAATTGTCAAGAATTTTTAAATACACACTTAAACTTAGGAACTAAAAATATGACTAATTGTTTAAAATGTAAAAATCTGGAAAACGTCTAAACATTGTTCAACACTGAAAGGTATCGGCGAGTTTTCGAAATTTAAAAAAATATTGCACCGACTTTTCTAATAACTGATACTATTCACAAGTATGTTTACCTCGTTGTACATTTTTTAATGTATTCTGTATTAAAGTAGATTACTGTTATTGTGATATCATCGCGATATAAGCGAACAACATCCTGAGGCAGCGAGAGGTAGTATGAAATTTTTGAATGTTCAATGCCAAAATCAGTGCCACCTAGTGCATTGCGAATTAAATGTGTAGCGGAGTTCTGATCTAAGGGCTTGCGTGCTCGTCCGGCTCTAAGAATTAGAAAAAAATAGATAATTTAATGTTTTCTCAATTAAAAAAAAAAAAAGAAAAGAAACTTACTTTCGTTTCGCAAGTATATTTGCTATTTCCTCCAAGTTCACATTTTCTCTTTGAGGCAATTTTAGGGGCTCAATAACTTTTTTGGACGCAACATGTTCACCTACTAAAGAAACAACTTCCGAAGGCGACAGAAAGTCCCATAGTCCATCACTGGCAATAACCAGAAATTTATCGTTGGGTCCTAAAACATGGTGCAGAATTTCTGGCTGTGCCGTAAGATACGGTGGACTATAGTAGTGTGGAGGTACAGCGTGTTCTCCAAATGCCGGTACAACGTATTTTTCCATAATATCATTTGACCATTTATATCGAAAATCTCCAAGGGCTCGAAGTGGCGCCAGCTGACCTAACAGGCGATCATTCCGTATGGCCGTATCATGCTCTTCCTTTGGATGTTGGTCGAGTATCCGCTGTACTTCTTTCAGATTATCAGTGTTGTGTTCGTAACTAAGTTTTTTCATCTGCCATTGTCCTGTTTCTGGACATAAGCTGCCCAAAACTGCGGCGCAATCGCCAGTGCTTGCTACATGAAGGTCAAGATCTTCAACGCAAGCTACGCAAGCGACAGCACCAGACATGGCCACGGACATAGTACGCTGATTTGTATGTTTTAAAGCTTCAGCAGAGAGATCATCATCTAAATGCATAAATGCTTTTTCTATTTCCATTGCCCGATCAACGGGTGTTTGACTAGATATCGTATTAGCAAATTTGTTAAAACTATCTTCGTAAATGGCTTTGATCTCCTTCACGAAGTCAACCTTCAATAAATAATAATTTATTAAAATTATGGAAGTCTATGGAGAGAAGCGTACCTTATCATTGTGGCATTTGAGAAATGATTGGCTTGAGCATCCTTTAACTAACTCCTCGCGAAGTACACTTCGATCCACGAGAGAAGCGGCGATGTAGCGTAGTAGGCGTTTTGAAATGACTTGCGAACAGGCAGGTCCACCATGCCCATCGAAAATTCCACAAATGAACGCTGCTAAAAGCAATATACAAATTATCTTTTCATACCAAACAAATCTACAAGAGCAGCAGACCATTTTTATGTACAAAACTAGCTTCTGTTCTGCAATCTTCACACGGGTTGTTTGAGCCAAGCTGATTCGATTCATAACTGAGAATTGTGCTTTCTTCTAAAAACGATTGAGCAAATTCATTCTCACGCAACGCCAAATTCACCTAAGAGAGCGTGTTTAAAAGGTTAGTAGTAAAACGTGATGTGTTATCGATGTGTTCACAGGTGCTTATCAATTGTTTATGCACTTTTTTCACCTTCATAACTATCAAATGTTTCTCTACTTACTTCGTACGGAGATAGTTGCGGAAACTGTGTTTGGCGGCATGTGGAGACAGATAGTTCCCTGCGTGTAATTACAGCGCAGTGCCGAACATTGATGACAGAATTACGTAGTAGTATTGTTAACATTTAATTATTTTATTTTGTCAGTTCTAAAAATATTTATAATTGAGAAATGATATTTTCCATATTCAGACATTCACTACTTACTGCAAAACCGTCCCCACGAATGCCCGTAATAGGCAAATAAAACTTTATCTTATATTCGTAAAAGTACTTCTTATATCCCAATACTTAGAAGAACAACTATCACCAAATTTAATTATTAAAATTTATGATTTTTATTAATTTTTTTAAGAAAAATTATACCCCTTCGTAACTGAGTGATGAGAAAAAATTACTTGACAGCTCCTTCTAATGTTGATGTATGACGAATGACAATAGGCGAGTAATGCAATTATTTCGTTAAGTTAATGTTTGGATTGCACTTTTTTTAAAATCTCTAAACTTAGTTGATTAATACAAAAGTTAATAATATTTACCAATATCATAAATGACACTAAAATAATATTTCCCATTACGCAATTTGAATTATTAAATCTTGTAATATTAATGAAAACATTCTATTTTTTAATTTTATTCATTAAAATGTAAATAAGAAACTGATAAAGATGGTAAAAAAGTGATACACTGCTTAATCGACTATTACTATAAATCGACCGAGAATAAACTTGACGAAGGATATTTTGTAGTAGATGCAAGTCGACAAAATAAATGTACACCTGTTCTGTCATAAATTTTTTCGAGGGTGTTTATATTTTTTCCACAGAGTGAGAGAGAGTGGATTTTTTTATTCGTTACAAAAGAAATTGACGATATAATTAGTGATAAGCGACCACAATTCTCCATAAATTAATACAAAAATGCAGAGTTCTTTTAGGAAACATGGTGGTGAACAAATAATCAAGTGAAATGTGCGTGAACTATCAAAATGCTTGTGGTCGTTACTTACATGAATAAAACGTCGTCGACGTGATTGTCGTCGTCGACGTCTATGAATTCACGGAGTATCGCGTTCGTTGTATGGTTTTCGTTAAAAGAATGAAACGCGTAAAAATGTATTAAATCCGTACTCCGTATAAAAGAAAATCAAAATAAATGAGAAAATAGTTGCAAAAAGAAGTTTACTCATTGTTCAAATAAAAAAAAGCTGCACTAAAAATTCCTGTAGGTGCCGTTGGAGCATCTTGAATATGTTGATTGCAGCATTTTGAGGTACATATCTGGAACGATGTGCAACTATTTGGGGGACATGAATGAAATTATCGAGTCGCACGATCCTAAATTGATTCCGCGTTGACGCAAGGAAGAGTTCGGAAGCGCAGTGGACGAATGTATAATTGGTGAAAGCTGTTAAACGAAAGAAAGTTTCCCCCATCCAATAGTTCGCTGCCTCTCTATCTCTCCTTCTCTAGCTCTCTATACATCTTTCTCGCAATATGGCACTCCTAGCCTTTGGTCCGCACTGCGTGCGTTAAGAGGTGGTCGTTGGCCGCAATTGCAATTCTATTCCTAGCAGAAGCCCCCAGTCAAATAAATCGAAATCTCCTTGATAATATAATTAAAGAGATTTGCATCGGTTATCGTTCTCTCGGTGCTCATTGATATTGATTCATCATTCATATTCTCAGCTCGTTGCAATCTTCAATCTACTTGCATATATATTTGTCATATTTAAAAACGAATTTCGCTGACAGAACGCAGTTCCTGCTCGAGGCTCCGAAGCACTGCCAGTCTATGGCAGTGGCTTCTTCGAACCACACTCTAGGCCACGCCACACCACGCCACGCCACGCTTCGCTCCGCCGCGACGCGTTGCCAAACAAACTATTTATTACATTTGCTCCATGATGCGTTAAGTTGATTGCAAAATACTCTCTGGTGGATTCGAAGCCTTCCCCCCACACACATACACACACAAATGCACATGCACCCATGTATATGTACAATATTTATTTTGGACTTCCGACAGACAACCGGGCAACAACTAGTGACTGTCTAACTATCCAACTACTTGACTGCGTGTTGGTACTCTGGCATCTGTCTGTCTGCATGTCTGTTTGTCTGTCAGTCGGTCCGTCTGATAGCTTGGTTACTGTTGGTTGTGTGTGTGAAACTGCTGGGAAATTTATGCATTTTCATTTTGCCCTCTGCCTGAACGCTTTCTTGCTCGTCCCTCTCAGGAGTATTTGCCTTCCTTTTCTATCTTTCTATTTATTTTTGTCTCCTCTCTGTTCATTACCAATGCATTTTATGACATTTTCCCCTTTTCAATTTTTAAATTTCAATTTCACACAAAAACATGCTAAATTATTCATAGAATTCAAATTTCTTGCTGAGGTTGTTTGCATTTCGCCTCTGCTTCCACATCGCCTGCGCTGCCACTGTTTTTTTTTCTTGTCTGTTGATGTCTTTGCCGTTGCTGACTGGGATGCTGTTGTTGTTGTTAATGTTGTTGTGGTAGTGTCGTTTGATGTCTTCGACTACTATGGCCGCGATTGCATGCGTGCGATGCACCTATTTTTGGAACACACATTATCTCATGTCTCTGTCGTTGTCTTCGTCGAACCACATCCATCCTCAAAGATGTTGATTTTGTTATTGTTGTGTGGTTGTTGTTGTTGTTGCTATCTCTGGTATCGTCTTCTATTTATGTCAACGTTTGTTCACCTCTCGCTTAATTAGCTTATTTATATTTATAGATAATATACAGCTTGATCCCCCCCTTTCACATCCATATATTTGAATCCTGAAAGCCTCTTATCAGCGAATTTTCCCGTTGAGCTTCAATTGCCATAAATCACCGTTATTTGTGTAATATTAAATCCCACAATGCGCTCTTTCATGTACGTACATATATGTTTAGTAAGTACATACATCCCACGGACATCATTTCATCCTCCTCCTCCTCCTCCTCTTCCTGCTCCTCCGCTATCACAGTACACTTGGTTGTTATCTCTCGGAGCTCGATGTTTGCCCTGAATTTCATGTTAACTCAACTCAACGTCGTCGCCTTCCTTCATTTTTACTATTTTGCCCCACTTCCGTTTTTCTCCGAAACCCAATTCGAAACTCTTGAGAAACCCTGCGAGAGGCGGGCAGGTGCGGCGTCGGTGGAGGTTGAGAGGAGGGGGAAGGTGAGGGGCGGTCGGTCGGTCCTCGTGTTGTGGGTTGATAGTTCGGAGTGGTTCGTTCGTAGCTCGGTTCTGTGGGTCGGCGTCGTCGGCGACGTCGTTGCTTGTGTTTATGTTGTTGCTTTAGTCGTGTGCATTTAAGTTGGTTCCTCTGGCTGGTGGTGGTGGGGGTGAGGCTGGTGTTGTTGTTGCTTAGTTTCCGTAGAGTGTGTCAAGGTTATTTGCCGTCAGTTGTTTTTGTTGCTCTCCCCATCTTTTAATTTATTTCCCTGCAATTGGCTTGTTTATATTTTTTAGAACATATTTAGAAAGTCATGTTCTCTGCTTTTACATACATATACACACACATATATACGCGCAATCGGATTACATAAGTATACTGAAAGTGTTTCAATGGGTTTCTCAATGACCTTTAGTTTTTTGTTTTCTTTCTCTCCCATTGAAATAGTTCTGCTTACCTGCTACGATGCGGTGCTTTAAACTATATTCATTTACCTATCTTAAGAGCATCTCAGATAAGAACAGACACGTTTATAATCGTCTACTATTATTATTCTAGGTCTTGGCCCCCAACATCCGAATTGACTTTGTATGCATCTCGCGTGCGAGAAATAATGGATACACTTTATCGTTCACTCATCGATAAGAACATGAGTTTGCGATCGAGTAGATCCCCATTAAACTAACGACATCTCATGGACATGGAAATGCTCTAGAGCTCCACTGAGGCGACTTCACCACTGCAACAGAGAAGACCCGTACCATAAAGATATAAACATACATCCCAACATACTCTCACATTCAGCCACGTCCGCACTCACCCGGACACACACACATACGCGCACACCCTAGCGGCCAGCAACACAATGGGGGCAACAACATCCACTGGCGGCTACCCGATGGTGTCCTCGGCAGGTGGCAGCGGCGCCGGGCTGTTGCTGCCGTCCTCGGGCGCCTCGGGCAGCGGCGGCGGCCCCGGCGGAGGCGGGCCGCACTTTCGGGAGCAGCGCCGCAAGCGCGTCACGGGATTCGCGACGCTCAAGCGGAAATTCATACGTCGAAGACGTTCTTCCAAGGCCTGTGATCATGCGCGTGTGCTGCGCGACTTCGTGTCCGACTGGACGCCGCTGGAGCTGGCGGCCCTGTGCGAGGAGTACGAGGCGTTGGCGGCACTTCGTGATCTATCCGTATGTTTCTTACATTACTCATTACAGATTGACACCCAACCACCCATCTTTTATTCATTGAACTTCCAGGTTCAAGCTGAGCTGGCGCGTCCTCCGGCGACCACGTTCAAGCAAGATCTCGCCGCTCTGTACGACATGAAGACCTGCACCGACTGCGACCTGGTGTTCCGCGGCTCCATCTTTCCAGTCCACCGCTCAATACTCTCCTCGCGCTGTTCGTACTTTCGCGAACTGCTGGCGGGCTGCCCGGGCTTCGGAGCCCGCATCTGCCTCGAGCTGCCGTCATCGCCGATCGATGTCCAGATGTTCTCCTCGCTGCTGCGCTACTTGTACACGGGCGATCTGTGTCCGCACGATCCGACCATCGACATAAATCTGCTGCGGCAGCTGGGCGACGATTTCGGCACCCCGAATCCGCTCGAGCACGACTTGCGGTACTTGCTCGAGACGGGCGACTACGCCGATGCGGCTCTCGTGTTCACGTCCGAGGGAAACGACTTCCACCGGCCGGATTCGGGCAGTTCGGAATACGGATTTCGGCCAAAGCTCGAGCTGCCATGCCACAAGGCCATCCTGAGCGCCCGCTCGCCCTTCTTTCGGAATCTCATTGCGCGGCGAACGAGGAACCTGGACGAGTACGCGGAGCGAGCGCTGCACGTGCCCACGCGCATCGTGCTGGACGAGACGGTGATACCGAAGCGATATGCACGCGTCCTGTTGCACGCCATCTACTTGGACACCGTCGACCTGACGCTGATATTGCGCGGCGCCGGCTCGGGCAACTCGGCCGGGTCGCTCGGCGAGGTGCACGCACTCACGAACACTGGCCGTGCCCGTCCGACGCCGCTGGAGGAGGCCATGGAGTTGTATCAAATCGGAAGGTTTCTCGAACTGGACATATTGGCGCAGGGATGTGAGGACCTCATATTGGAGTGGCTCTCGCTTGACACTCTGCCCACGGTGCTCAAATGGGGCTCGCAGGCGCACGGTTCGGCCTGGGTCTTCCGCCAAGCTTGCCAGTATCTCCGTGAGGAATTCTCAGCCGTCATATCGTCGCCGGTGCTGCATCAACTCGACAAGGCCCAACTCATCCACGTCCTGCAGAGCAACTTCCTGCAGGCGTCCGAACTGGAAGTCCTCCAGGCTGTGCTCAAATGGGGCGAACAGGAGCTGATTCGCCGCATGGAGGATCGCGAGCCCAACCTCCTCTCGCACACGGCTCACTCGGTCACGCGCAAAGGCGTGAAGAAGCGCGACCTCAGCGACGTCGAGCTGCGCGAGATTCTGTCGGAGCTGCTGCCGCTGGTGCGAATGGACCACGTGCTGCCGCCCCACAGCGAGATACTCGGCCAGGCGATACGCCGCGGACTCGTGAGTACGCCGCCGTCGCACATGATAGGCGACGAGCGCGAGAACCTGCGGGTCAACGCCTGGATAAGGGGCGGAAAGAATCAGGGCCTCTTCGTGCGACCCCGGCTGTTCATGCCGTATTTCGAGGAGGTCAAGGCGCTGCTGGAGGACCGCATGGCGTCGTCGCACCACCAGGTGGAGCTGATGCGAATGCGACGCTCGCGGCATCTGCCCGACATTCCCGACACCCTGTACATGGTGTCGCGCATGAATGCGGCGGCCAGCAGTGGAGTCGGCACCGGCGTGGGCCCAGGCGCCGATAGCGTCGACGTGCTGGCGGCCGCGGCTGCGATTCCACCGCCCGACAACCAGACGATGGCAGCCATGCTGAAGCGCGAGCACAAGTTGCGCCAATCACCCATGTGCCAGCGAGCCCTGCTGTTGCCGCTCTCGTCGAAGCACGAAATCAACCGCCAGGTACGACTGAGGGTCGTGCGAGAATTCAATTTGCCAGACGCAGTGTCCGACCTGCTCGAGAGCTCGCTGCTGAGTAGTCAGAGCGGGGTGGTGGACGACGCGGGCGTGGCGTCGACCACGCAAACCGACGACTGCATCCTGGAGGACGACGACCAGAGCCCGCCACCATCCCCGGCGGCCTCTGGATCGGCGTCCCATCACACGTCGACCACGACGTCATTCTTCACCAGCGCCGTGGGGTCAAC
Source organism: Coelopa pilipes (assembly GCA_947389925.1). Lineage (NCBI taxonomy): Eukaryota > Metazoa > Arthropoda > Insecta > Diptera > Coelopidae > Coelopa > Coelopa pilipes. The sequence goes on along the minus strand of OX376700.1, from coordinate 23,840,990 downwards.
GACGTGCGGTGTCGTCAACGAGTCCAGCGCCCCGCCGTGCTACAGTCGCAATCTGACGTTTCCTCGTCAACATGACGGCGCTGTCGCAGCGGGCCTCCTCGGCATGGGCGGCGGCCTCGGCGGTCCGGGCAGTGCGCTGCACACGAATTACGCCAGGCTGTCGGCGTCCAGCCACCACCGGAGCGAGTTGCCGGCGTTGATCACCGAGGGCGACTATCGATTCCCGCACGGCGGTGCTATGGGCGTGGATGTCGGCGCCGAAGGAGGTGCTGTTGGGTGCTCGGACGCGAGCAACGTCGGCGGGGGACACTTGTCGGACATGATGCCGGACGTGGCGATGGCCACGGCGTCCCTGGGCCAACTGCATCTGGCCAGTGGCAGTGGGAATAACGGTGGCGGCGTGGCAGCGGGCGTGGGCGGAGGCGGCGGCGGCGCAGGCGGCGACATGCCCGAGAGCTTGCAGCTGGATTTGGGCGATGGACCAAGTCACATAATGGGTGGTGGAGCAGGTGGACCTGCAGGACCAATCGGGTTGCGCGGAATGCAGGTGAGTGAAGCTGCTGTGAAATGAATTGCTTCTTGCTAATGGTTTTCTTCCCGATTCTTTTTCAGCATCAACTGCCTCCAAGCAACTATCATCACTTTATGCAGCGTTCTGGTTCCCCATTCGACATACTGCGGCAGGGCCAGCACTCACCGGCGCCCCATCCACCGCCTGGGACATACAATTCCGGACCACCTCGCTACTTATAGAGTTTGCGAGTGGCCCCCGATGAGGGCCTTTATTTTAGCATGCCTTTTTGAAACCCCCAAAATTCACTGAAACAGCCCAACATTGCAATTGAAAACACACACCGAATCAGAAAGAAATCAAAAATCAGATATCTCCCGCTCTCAAAATTTCAAATCAAGCTAAAATAAGGCGACAACAACAAACCAACAGAATGAAGGATGATTATAGTTGAACAAAATATTAAATTAGTTTAGAACTTATAGTAAACATATTATAAATAATATCTTCAAATTAAAAAGCATTCAACAGATTAACAATACCGATAAATATGATGAATTAAAGCAACAACAGACATACAAACAAACAAACAAACAAAATGACTCAAAAATAACTTCATCAATAGAAATATCAAAAGATAAATACAATATTGTATTTTAAACTTAGTATAATATACAAGTATATGATTACAAAAGTATTGTTATTATACTAATCAACACCCATTATGCTAGGCGAGCTATTCAAATTAAAAAACAAAATATACTTAATTTGAGACGTACACAAATTACAAATTTATAAAAGCAAAAGAGAAAAGTATTAAAATTTGAACAACATTTTTATTTTATTTTTCGTTTTGCGGACGTTTGTTTAGTGATCTCCTCTTGTTAATACAAAAACAAAAAAAAAAAAAAAACAAATTGCCCCATTTAATTCCCCTAATTTCCCTGAGTAATTGTGTGCGTTGAAAAACAAATTTGTTAATAGCCGTTAACAGATGAAAGCGCGGAAGTTGTTGAATATACATATATACATAGACATATATATAAATGTTTATTTTGTCAATATTTGATTAAAGTTCTGGACATAATGTAGTTTGCGTAGCACTTAAAAAACATTTCTCGTACAAATTAATCAATTCATAAACATTTAAAATCAAGTTATTCTATATATATTTATTGAACACCATCTGCTATAAGTTAAAATATCAAAATCTTTTGTTTTGAATGACACTCGAAATCCAAATACAAAAGTCGACTAGGTGTCGAATGGATTTTCCGAAACTTCAATGGACTGTAAAATACTTTTAATTATAGTTTAGTTTAGTCTTAGTTTTGATTTACATTTACCATCAATCAGTTTTTGGATTGTTTCATCTATATAAAATATAGAATACATTTGCAAACCTTCATTCATATCATCGTACTCATTAATTTGTCATACAAAATAGATGAATAATAAATATAACTAAATGTTTGGTTTAAAGTCTCATAATATGTAATATAAAAGTAAATTAATTGAAACTGAATTGTAAATTTAACGTAATACTTTACTTATTATATTTATTATTACTGCATTAAACCGATTCTTATTCTTAACGCATATATAAATAGTTGTAATTTAAATTATTAATAAATTAATTAAAACAAACAAAATAAACAGAAAAAAAAAACGCAACACAAAAGCCGATCACTGCAAATTGTTATGAACTTTGCAATATGATATGAACAAAAAAAAAGCGAAAAGATGCAAAACATTACTATTCAGATGTGAATAAAAATCGACATAATTATTTAATTATATATAAAATAAATTTACGATTAAAAAGAAAACAAAAACAGGTTCAGAATGTTGTATTTGAAGAATAAATAAAATGAAAGAAAAATATAAAATCTCGAAGTCTAGCTTATTCGAAGCGAGAATAGAAAACAATCTGATATCATCGATTTACTAATGGAACAAACGCTCATGAACCGACGCAAACCCCCGAGCCAAGTGGAAACTTTCAACCTTCTGAGCATGGAGCGGGCCATAAATAGTTGCAGCTCATGGAAAGCGGGCTCCGCGCTGAAGACGAACAACACATTATGGTCGATATGTTGCAGTGTCAAGGTTGACAAAGCACTGCACTTGGCCAAAACAAACAGCGTATAGTTCTTACGGCGGCTCGTCGTTGTTGCCACAGCGATCGGCGACAACGATACGTGCTCTTTTTAGTGTTATTTCTTAGATAGAACTATGCAAACACTGGTTGATTGACGGCAAATATTGATATAGCGTTTCCAGCGGTGAATTCGTTCGGGTGTCGTTGTTGTTGTGGTTAGTGTTTGTGGTGGTCAGGTGAGAGTCCTTATTTCTCCTCATCCTCAACCTCATTTGAACATCGATGCGCATACTTTTGCTGGTCGAGATTCTGTTGCTGATACGCAGTGGCGACATGTTGCGGCAACATGTTTCCAGCAGCGGGTGCATCGCGCTGGTTCACGTCAACGTGAACGCCAACGCCTACGTCGACGGCGTCAGCGTCAGCGTCGGCCACGGCAGCGACAACCACAAGAAGTACGAAGGCTAGCGCGACCTGCGGCCTGAGGTGCCTTCGGCCGCGGTCTGTTGACATCGGCACGAGCGGGACGCGGACTCGCGCCAGAGCGGCCCGAGCTCGTGCTGGAGCGGTCGGCTTAAACGCTGCGCCGCCGCCCCATCCGCTCTCAGTTCGAGTCGAGTTTCCAAAGCGTTCGGTTTGGAGCTACACCAAATCCAGCAACGACTCCGAGACGCCAAATGGAGAATAGGAATTTGGCAGAATAGAAAGGAAAAAAAAAAATAACAAATATCAAAAATAAAAAAAATAAATTCGAAGAAAAAATAAAGTTTTACAAAAATAAATACGGGAGATAAAAGTGTGAACAGTTCTTCATGCAATCGCCGAAGTGCTAATCAATTGTTTAGTTTTGGTTAACAAGTGGCTAGCATAATTATTTCGTTGATCTATTCCACAAGAAGCTCGTGGTCCGTGAGAGAGGAAATCGAGATAATCGCAAAGAATGCCGAGAGTTCTTGAACTGATTCTGGCGATGGCGCTGGTGGCGCAAATCGCCGGGTTCTCGCTGAACGATCCCTTTGCGCTGGGCGACGTCGCAGCTGCCGTCCCTGCTGCCGACGACGCGGCTGCGCAGCGGGATGCGAGCGCCGACAAGAGCATAACCAATACCAAGGACTCCAGCGAAGGACCGTTAGGAACTGGGGGCGCGCTGACCGCAGCCGAGTTCGAGGCCCTTCGCCGAGCCATCGCCGTGGTCGGGGACGCCGAGTGCCAGCAGGACCTGAACGCGACCCTCTGGGGCATCTCGGCCGGCCGCCGCTGGGCCCTCGCAAGTGAGTCGACTCCATAAAAACACTTGTCTGCCATCGAACGTGAATTTGAAATTGAAATTTAATTTGAAATTGAATTTGTATTAGAAATTGATTGATTGATGGTGCTCCATTAATTGAATGCACCTCGGTCGTGACATCAGGCGGGGTCCACAGAAAAGCCCTCCGCTATCTATCATTAAGATTATCTGATCATCATATTATTCTTCAGTCTACCTGTCTGTCTATCAGTCTGTCTCTGCCTTAGTGTCTGTCTATATACTATGTATTTCCCGCCATTCATTCGCTTTACTACAGTAGTAAATGTATGTCTATGGCCTTATGTAAATATCAGAATGACTTGTAACCAAAAGCGGCCCGCGTTCAGAATCCATTAAGATAATTTATTCCACCATTTAGACTTTCTCACGTCTTATTTGGGCCCTTCTCTTTATCAACTTTGGCAACCGGGAACGACCGCGAAATTTAAAATTCTAGTGTCTAGTTTCAGTTAGAATTCATTGACTCTTCTTGAAGGGTCGTCGACGAATGTTGACCAAGTTCTGGCGCGCGAACATCTGCGATTGGGATGGCAGTCATCGGAAAGTGTCCATTTCTGTCTCGTCGTTCAGGCCATACAGACGATTTATTCGAGCCGGCCAGACCAACGGTCGGACCACATACCGCGAGACCCATCCGAGCACGTCCGACTTCGGTGGCGCTCCACATGCAAACGCTACACCGCTGAGGACGCCGGACGCCCCGGCGGTGGCCACTGCGGACAGCTTCCAGCGAAAACTTGGTCAGCGATTTCGGCTAAATCATGACCGTGCTAATTGTGAACCTGGCCACGTCCAGACGGCGAACGAGCGATCGAAAGGCTCGGCGTGATTGGAACTAGTCGTCGCGACATTTGCGAAAACAGGCATCAATTGAAAGTCAAAGCCAGGCCGACAGCAAGCAATAATAATGGTAATAATGAAGCACAATGTAGAATCGCTTCGATCGGTTAATCTGCTCAACCACTTAAACGTTGTCTGGTGACTGGTTTCTGTCCGTCCGCCTATCGGCCTGTCTGTCTCGCTGTCACTTGGTCTATCTGCCGCCACCTGTTGGCCATGTTCGACGTTTAATGGCTCGAACGCTTCTTGAATGCAACGCGCGATGCCGGGAGCGAAATAGAATCGAACTGCGTCTTTCGGAATGTAAACAACATCGTCGACAACAACAATCGCAACAGCTACCACAGCACCAAGAACGAGTAGCGATGACAACAATTGCATCAGCGGTGATGAAACATGCATCAGAGTCAGCAACAACAACAACTGCTTGACCAATGACACCAGAAAGGCGAACATTCGAGAGACAAATTTCCCAGTACATGAATTTGGAGTTTTCCCGCTTCAGTGGCGGGATCGTCACGATCGTCCCTGGGACGACCCGCGCCCCACGCCCTCAGTATGTGAATACCGGACAAGGCCTTGTGACAGAGTCAGTCCACATGGCCAGCCAAACGCTGTTGACCCACCGTCGGCGGACATGCGTTGGCCGATCGCTGACGATCCATTCATCCATCCATCGGCTGCTGTTGCCGCCATCGCCGTCGCCGTCGCCATTCGAGCGTTAACTTGCTGTGTCAACAGTCGAGCGAGCCTCCGAACGCAACCCAGAGACGATGACCCAATAACGAGGGTCGGATCTACGTTGGGTCGGTCCGTCGTCGTCTGGACGCAACCACCGACTTAGGCACGCTCCAGCACGTTCCTTTCCAAAAAGCGATGCAACAAAAAAATCGAACAAAACTAGAAAAAAATGAAATTAATCAATGGTAAAATGCCTGCGAAGCTCAAGTGAGCGAGACTAGTTTGGTTTTTGTTTGCCGTCGAATTAACTGCAGCCTACAACATTACAAATAAAATTTACATCTTGCTGCCGACGCCGACGTCGACCGCGGCGACTACGGCAATGCTGCTGTTGCTGCTACTGCTAATGTTGTATTAGCTATTGATGATGTAGTTGTTGTAGCGTTTGTTGTCGTTGTTGTTGTTATTGTTGTTCTTCTTGTTACCGCTGTTGCCCTGTTGTTGTTGATGTTTTGTTTGATCTTGCGCCATACAATCGAATGTTGATTCGGTAAACCCAATTAATGGCGTTCTTTCGACTCGCTACCAAAAACGCAACAGCTTTGCGAAAAAGGAAAAACTAAGCCGACTACAAAAAATACATTCGATAAGTTGCATTTCCAGAAATTCGCACTCACGACGCAAAAGCGAGACAACTCAAAAAAGCGAACAACTCGAAAAAAGCGTGAGAAAAAATAATTCTCAAAAATAAAAAACTCACTCAATCATTTTCTGCCATCAACGAGATCGAGGTCCACTCATTAAAGAAGGGCCGAGGGTTTGGTGAGTAGGCAAACGAACTTTTGAGTTTCCACACTTTGGACACGAGACGTCGTTAACTGGAAATGGATTTTATCGAAATCCAGCGATTTTAATTAATTTTCCGACTTGTCTGCTGTCGCACTCCGAACGGCATGGGTTCATGCCAAAGAACGCAATTCGTCGCTAATTCTGGTTTTGCAATTATTTATCTACTTGATGTGTGGAAATTGGGAAAACACGATAATGTCGTAGATCGCTTCGACCTGTTCGATTGATCCTATACTACAGACCCACATTATTAAGTGTTGACAAACGTAACCGACTTGTACAATCGCCACAAAACACTTCGTTAACGACATGTAAATTCACACGTCGACTATTTACTTCCTCAATTTTAATACAACGTACTTAATTAACATTCTAGTATTTCTTTCCTATTTTCCTACATTCCCCCAGCCTTTTATGTTTTTACCCCCATGACACTCTCGGCGATGGAGACTTCGATTACATTTCAAAAAATGTATACAAAATGATTTGAGAAAACAACTGAAACAAAAATGAAATGAAACAATCAAATTAATCAAACACTCGTCATTCGCAACGCGTCCGGTCCGCAAGTCATTAAAATGTTCTACTTGTGCGATAAATCGCAAATAAATCTCCTCAAGTGTAGCAACACGATCTATGTAAAAACACAAACACATACTTGTATGCGTAATGGGTTTGCGGAAGCGCACACATAGCTGTGCGACGTCATTGGGTCGTCACGTCAAAGGATTCTCTCGACACACTCGACGGACCTCGACGAGAATCGTGTGAATCACCCAGTAGTTGTTGTTGTTCCTCGGACAAGTTCCCTCCCGCCGATGAATAAACACTTGGTTGTGGGAAGTCATCCTGTGATATTCCGCATTGTCACCGCACCGTGATTTGAGTTTTTCTATACTATACAATGGCAGGGGGCTTCTCGTCTAGAGGTTTAGACTCGTCCATGTTCCGGTTGGCGAAACCTTGTTCATGAAATGGCGCGACAAAGGGCAACCAGACGCTGCATCGCGAGCTTATTGCAATAGCAAATATTTTCGTGTCACATGTCAACTTAGTGAAGTTCTAGCTAGGTTTTAGCAAAGTTGTAGCAAATATATACGCAAGTTATTAGCCATTGTCTTTGGAATTTATGTTCATTTCGTGGCACACCCAATTTTTCGTAGCATTCGGGAATGATTCAATTCTACTATTCTATTCTAATGTTCTGCTGTTCCGGGCAATCTTGAAAAACCAGATCCATTCTGCCTTTTACGGATCCTAGTTCAATAACAATGCCATTTGAATTAGCGAGTCATAGAAATAAAAAAATACCATTTCAAAAAAACATTTCTCTGGGAATTCGAAAACATAAATTATCAAGAACTTAACAATTAAAACTGGATGATCAAGATCAAATAAAAATTAAACAAACAAAAAAATCGTATTTTCAAAATTCTTAATTGCAAAAACGAGAATGTTCTTCTGGAGAAAATAATTTTATGCAATTTGCGACAATATCGTCAAATTGTCTCGAATAAATTATATGTAGATAATCCAGTTCGCTAATTGTTGACGACTCCTGCTTCTTCCAGTGTACGACGCAACGGCGAAGTCAGGCGCTGGTATTGAAAGCGGCATGATCCACCAATTTGGACACTATGACGAGTGTCTGGGCCAGAATGCACGCGACCACGCTGACGATCGCGCGGACGCCGACGATCACGCAAACGAAGTGAAACCTGATGCCGATCATCGACAGCCCGTGCGAGCCAAATACTGTCTGACTCAGGTGACTCTGGATGGTCTGACCGTGCACGGCATCGCCTCTAGAAAGATACAGGTAGTTACCGATCGCATGCACACCACATTCCACATTGCCTAGGTTCGGGTCGGGTTCGAGTCAGGTTCGACGTCGGTTACGGTTACGGGATCGCTTCGTGTTCGATCGAGTTAGGAATACCGGACGCTATTATCGAAAGATGAATTTAATTTCAGTACCTCCAGTTGCCTCTATTAATTCATGCATATTTATCAGAAAATAAATGCCGTTGAACTTGATCGTTACATAAAAAGCGATTAATGAGTCAACGGCTTATATCTTGAATGATGTTAACTTTACCGTGTCTAGATTTATGCTAGAGATGAAGTATCGATTGCTAATGGAATATTCCTGAAAGCTACTGTCGCTAACTATTTGAGGAAACACGGAGTGTCAGTCGTACTAAATCGACTATTACTATAATTACACCAATTAGCTACAATGAAGCTATCTTCACCCTTTTGCCTAAATAATTCCTCATATGTAAATTATGTGCTTTTCTTTTAAATTATTCAGTGAATAGAATAGAATTATGTTTTCAAAAAATCCAATAATATCTCCACCACCTCCGCTGAACCATAATCAAATCATAAACATTTGCGCATAATTAAAATTCCGGATTGATTTTTCGACTTTTACGACCATCGATTGGAATTGTAACGGGCGCCGCTGTCTGTTCGGCATACTAATGTCCGATCTGCTCGGACAGACACCAGATATCGCCGCGAGTAGTTCGTCGATCGATCGATTCTTTGTTTGACTAGATATTCAATAACACTAGAAAACACTAGAAAACTAATAACACTAGAAAACTTACCAACGCAAATCGGAAACTTAGAATTTTACTTCGATTATGAACAAAAGAGAAAAAAGAAATAAGAAAAAACCAAAAAGTTAAGCAACTACGACGATTAAACCGAACGCCTCAAGGACCCTTGAACTAAGTGGGTTATGGGAATGAATAAATATACGTGTTTCAAAATAATCGGTGCATTTGCTTACATTGCAGCCGACGAATTATACGATTGCCCACTGGGGCGCCTGCGTGCCGGCCAGCTGTGGAGTCGGCGATGTGGCCACACTCTTGGAGTCGCTGCTGCAGCGGCGAGTCAGTGTCGATGACAGCATGTGCCAGCTACGTGACGCCCACACCCTCCACGTCACCGATGCAATGTTCGCCTATGCGTGAGTCTTTCTGGGTTCACCTGATCAATCACTTGTTACTACTTCCCTTTGTACCCTCAGAGTTGTGATATTTTTCTTCGTCTTTCTGGCCGTGCTGAGCACCTCGTACCACGCCTACCTCTTGTACACGGACGGCAAAGGCGAGGGCAAGCCGAACGCCTGTCTACGCAATGAGACCTTGGACATCGCCTTGAAGTCCTTTTCCATCATCGGTATGTCTATGGTGGGTCAAACTTGTTGGACATGAAATTACAAATTGCGTTCCTCTTCAGAGAACACGAAGAAGATGTTCCAGGCTAGCAAGGACCAGCTGGGCCTCAACTCGATCAACGGCATCAAATCGCTCGCGATGCTCTTCATTCTGGCCGGACACGCGCTCTCCTTCATCTACGGCGGTCCCGTCTACAACGGGCAATTCATGGACGAGGTATTTATGGGACGACACAAGCCCGACTCAGGCTGAGCCAACGGTTTCTTGTTGCTTACAGCACATCAAGAAGCCGGCCTTCGCCTTCCTGCCCAACTCGCTGCTGTTCGTGGACACGTTCCTCATCCTGAGCGGATTTCTGTTCTGTCGCATCCTGCTGATCGAGCTGGAGCGTCGCCGTGGCAAGCTGAATGTTCTGATCTTGTACGCTGGCCGGTACATTCGCCTCACCCCAGCCTACATGGCGATCATCGGCTTCTACATGACCTGGTTCCCACATGTCGGCGACGGCCCGATATGGCGGCAGCGCATCGAACTCGAACAGGACCGCTGCACTGCATCGTGGTGGCTGAACATACTCTACATCAACAACTACATCAATACCGATAAATTGGTGAGTCGTGAGTCTTAAAGCAAGTTCATAACAAGCAACAGTAATATCATATCTTAAAGAAAGATTATATCTGAAAGAATGATCAGCTCTTAAAGCAATATCATCTCTTTAAGTAAGATTCTGTCATAAAGAATGATCATCTCTTAAAGAAACATCCTGTCTCTTAATGCAAGATCATTTCTTAAAGCAAGATCGTTTCTTCAATTTTTTTGTCCTCATCTCCTTTCAGTGCATGTTCCAATCGTGGTATCTCTCGGTGGACTCTCAGCTGTTCTTTGTAGCTCCGGTGGTCATCTACCTGCTGTACCGATCGAGAAGGTATGGACTACGCCTGCTGGTCACTCTCGTATTGCTGACCGCCTCCATTCCGTTCATCGCCACATACCTCAAGAAATTGGATCCCACACTAATGGTCTATGCAGAGTAAGTTCTCGTTGAGATTTCCCCGATCCACGGGTGTAACGAGTGAATTTCTCCGAATTAGTGAGGTGACAGACCTCGCCACCAATGCCTACTACGTCGGCACCTACGTCAAGACCCACATGCGCGCCTCCGCCTACGCCATGGGCCTGCTGACGGGGTATCTGGTGCACCTGATGCAGGAGAAGGGGTAACGTTTCGAAATACATGCATTTCCAATTTTCCTCCTAGAGACTATCGTTGGTACTTCTTGTAGAACGAAGATTCCTCGAGCCGTACTCCGGCTAGTGTGGTTGGTATCGATCGTCGTCGGCGTGACGTCCATGTTCTCCATATACCGTTTCTATGTCAAACCCTACGACAACTGGGAGAGCTCCTTGTATGCTGGTTCCCACAAGATCGGCTGGAACTTGTCGGTGGCGTGGCTGGTGATCGCCGCCACCACGGGCCACGTGGGCTGGCTGCAACGCATGCTCAGCAGTCGCTTCTTCGCGCCCATCAGCCGCCTGACCTACTGCGCCTACCTCTCCAACGGCATCATTGAGCTCTACCACTCCTCCAGCCTGCGCCAACCCATCTACATGGGCTACATTGATCTGGTAAGTGCGACAACGAGTGGCGTGCGATGATCCGACGGCATCATTACTGAAACTTCTTGCTCTCGCAGTCGAACATTGTGTGCGGTCACATCTTGAACACCTTCACGGTGGCCTTCGTCCTGTGCCTGCTGTTCGAGTCGCCCATCCATGCACTGGAACGTATCCTGCTGCGCAACGACGGCCGCAAGCGCCACCAGGAACAGGAGACGAGTCGGACGCCCAGCACCTCCGAGGAGCAGGTGGCGTGAGTCGATGCAGGTACCGGTGCCGTTGCCGATGGTCTGGAAATTTTACTCTCATGTGATAGCGTACGACTAAGTGGTTTTATAGTTTGTCTCACTCCATTTATTCCATGGGATTTGCATAGATAGAACTTGCCACTTGGATTTCGGTTATGAATGTAATGTTAATGCTACGATAAGTTTCTCAAATACTCCAAAACATGTACATACTATATGTATATATAGACTAGATAGGATTTAATTGACGTAAGATATTTAAAAGATGTACTTATAATTTTCAGTGTAAATAATATACTTGGTATGGAAATACATTTCTTGTTCGTTTAGGGGTCGTTCGGTCGAAATTACGTTAAAAACAAAAAACAAAAAAAAATATACACATGTGAAATAAAGAATACTGTAAATATTAAGAAATAAAGAAGAGATGACGAGAACCAATGAGTTCACCCAGAAATAGTAAAAAATGTCTTTTCATGAAATGAATTCCTCCTTCGTGTTTCTTCTAGTCATCGGCTGTGGTCCTGCGTCGTCGCGCGGTCGGCTTTGGTTCCTCCTTTTCCTCCTTCACTGGAGGAGTCGGTGAGGCGGGCCTTCGTTTGACTTCGGCGGCTTCTGGGATGTCATTTTCCACCTCCTCCTCCACCTCCTCCACCTCCTCCTCCTCTTCGTCCTCTTCGATTTTCTCTTTCCCAGTAGTCGTTGCCTCGCCTTGTGCCAGAGCCGAACTGCGTCGACGTGTCAGGAACTTATGCTCCTCCTCCTCCGGGTCGGAGGACCACACGGTCTCCGCTGGCTCCGGGGTCTCCGAAGTCACATGATCTGAGACTTCAGCATCGGAGTTTTCGCCACCCGACGAAATGGCCTCGTCCTGCTCCTCCGGCTCTTGGTCCTGGTGCGGGCGTTCGATGAAGAGACGGTTGACCAGGAGGCGTCGAATATTCTGAGCCGGCACGTCGATGAGGAAAGCCAGGCCAGTGGCGCAGACCACAATCGTCGCGATCTCACCGAGGCTCACCTGGGGCGCCATAAAAGAAAATGAGGATGGCAATGAGCAGAAAGATTTGAGCCAATACCGTACCAGGTCGGTGAGGTGAAACCGGCTGGCCTCCTTGGTGCTGGCCGTGCTGGACAAGACCACGACGTAGCTGGCCACCTGCATGGGGAAGGAAATGCGCGACAGGAAGAGCAGCGGCCGGGCGGAGGCGAGCCGATGGAAAGCCGACTCCTCCTCCTCCTCGTCCCCGTTTCGGCGCGGGAACATGAAGATCAGCCAGACCAGCGCTAGGCCCAGTACCAGGGGGCTCCAGGAGGCGTAGGCGGCCGCCTCGGAGGACGAGTAGATGTAGTCGGAGCGCATGCCGGACGCCGGCGACCAGAAGCACCAGGCAATGCCGGCGATGCAGAGGAGCCAACCGACCGGCACGAACTCGGGCAGGATGTCGAGGGAGCCGCCCTCGGAGCGGTGCAGCAGCCCGGCGCCGATGCCCAGCAGGTAGGGCGTGGCCCGGCTGATGGGCGAGGAGAAGAGGATGTTGGCCGTGCGGTAGAACTTGCTGACACTGTAACGACAAAACACACATTAGGCGATCGCTCTCGATAGAAACCAGAGTCGGCGGGCCCTCTCACTTCATGCCGTGGAACAGGGTCATCGAGAGGTGCTCGCGATTGGTGCGGGAAAACCGGGCCGCCACGGACATGGCGTGGATGGCGCCGTAGATGAAGAAGCCCGCGTCGGAGTCGGTGTAGTAGAGCCAGACGAGCAGCGGGCCCAGCAGGTACAGCTGCAGCTCCAGGGCCAGTTGGATCGTCATCGGCGAGCACTGGAAGGGAGAAGGCAATGAGAACCTGTCTCTCACCACAAACGAGTTCACACCGTTTCCTCGAAGTCGATGGCGTTCTGGACGCTGAACACGTTCCGCCACATCTGCTGCTCGCACAGGTTGGCCTGTTGTCCGACCAGGCTGGACCACAGCGGCCCCGAGCCCAGGTGCGGCAGGATCCACGTTTGGAAGAAGAGAACCACGTAGACGGTTGGAAGATATCTACGAAGCGAGTGGAACCAAAGTCATCTTCAGATTGCGGGCGTTGAGGGACTGGAGGCAGTACCTGAGGACCTTGGCGGCCAAGCGCTTCAGCAGCTGGATATGGCTGCGCTGCTCCATCTCCTCGACCAGCTGGTAGGCCGAGAGGAAGCCGCTGATCAGCAGCAGGACGTCGGAGTAGATCATCGGCGAGCGGAAGGCGACGCTCAGCGGGTGATCGACGGTGCGGACCAAGCGATCCCGATTGGTGAGCGGCAGGTGACCGATCATCAGGTACTTCAGGCACACGTACAGCATCAGGGTGGCGCCGAGCTTCAGCACGTGAAAGATCGGGAACTGCGTGTCGGGGCGCTCCAGCGACAGCAGCTCCGATAGCGTTCGCCTCGGCGAGAACGAGAAGAAGATCTCGCGCAGCAAGTGCTTGATGGAGAGCGGCTCTGGAAGGGAAGAGGACGACCATTAACTTCAGACCTGGTTGGTTCGCTGGTTGTTGTGTTTTGCGATAAAAACCCGTGACTTCTGCGGCTGCCTCGTCCTCCCCTCCGGTCGGTTCTTCCCCAGCGGTCGCCTCCTCATCGGCAGTTTTCTCTTCCTGCGTCGCCTTTGCCTCCTTCTCCTTCTCCTTTGCCACCGTCTCCTTGGCCTCCTCATCATTCTCTACTGACTCGGACTCAGTAGTTTCCGCGCCATTGGTCTCCAGCTTGCTCCGCAGAAACGGCCGCAGCACCTTCCAGTACTCGGCCAGGAGCGCCGCCAGCATCAGCACGCCCAGAGAGCCCAGGTAGAAACTGCGTTGAGGTGTGGAATTTGTCAAGTACACGGATTTCGAAGAATCACTGGCCACTGGCCCACTCACACAGTGATCCCGAACTTGGCGTCCTTCTTGAGGAGCCTCCCGAGCCGACGGCTCTGGCGCACGTAGCAATCCTGGTCGCTGACCTCGACGTGGAACTCGACGCCGGTGGTGTTGTAGGGCCTCAGGTTCGTCTCGATCATCTCCTGGACCACGTCGCCGGAGCAGAGATGCGGGATGCAGACGCCCCAGTTGGCGATCGCGTAACGCGGCACGAAGTGGCCCGGCTGAAAAGGGTCAATGGTCAGTGGACAACAACTAAAACGAAATTTCTCAAATCGCTCTCAATCGCCCCACGTACATTGACCAGATGGCTGTTCCAGAGACCACGGCCGTGGGCCAGGTGCACGGGCACCTTGAGCTCCGGCACCGCCGTCTGCGTCTCGATGTGGGCCAGGCAGTATTTGCCGCGTACGCGGAAGGGCTTGTCCGGAGTCACCTTCACCACGGTTTTGATCTGGGTGCACAGGTCGAAGTCGCCGAATTGGTTGATGTTGCCGCGCAGGAGGCCCGAGCTGATTTTCCCCGAGGCATCGAGCACTGGGTAGAAAAAGAGGGAGATGGAAAGGACAATTTTAGATGCATGTTTTTTATGTGTTCTGCACATGTGGCAGCAGGGGGAAGCGGGCTATAAAAAGAACCGTCGTTGGCCGTACTTTGCAAGGTCCACAATTTGTTGCCGCGCAGTTGGCGGTGGAAGATCTGCATCTGCTGTCTGCACTCAATGTCGCCAACGTGCGACGCGTTCACCACGAATCCTGGCAGCGTGTGCAGCAGCGATTGGAAGTGCTCCTCGCTCATCGGCGCCTCGGCGGAGGCGTCGTCGTCGTCGCTATCGTCATCGTCGTCGTCGCCGCCGCCGCCGCCTCTGCTCCGCCGAGCTGCGGCCGCGCGCCTGGGCACCCGAATCGGCTTCTGCGGCCTACCGATCGGGAACAGACTGTTGAAGGGCCAGCGATTGAAGTACGAAAGCCACCCTTCCGTGGACTTCGGCTCCGGCGGCGGGGCGGGCTTGATACGGCCAGTTTTCTCGCCCAGCCACTTCAGCCAGTCGATGATGCCGTTCGTCTGGCTGGAGTCGCCATCGCCACCATCATCATCATCGTCGTCGTCTTTGACTGGCTTCGCGGCGCGCTTCTTCTTGGCATTGTCGTTGTCTTTCTTGCTCGAGCCGAACCAGCCGCTGAAGTACGAGCCGAAGAATGGGGACTCCGCTTCCTCCGGCTCGGCTCGTGCTTTCGAGGCTTTTCGACTGCTGCTGCTGCCCCCGCCACTGGGCGTTTTCCCTGCGGCCTTGCCATGGACGTTGGGATTGTGCTTGTCCTTCTGGGCCCGGTGGACGCGCTCGAATTGAAACTCTTCGTCCTCGTTGGTGCGGCTGCTGGCGGCCGAGGCGCGCTCGTAACGCGATTCGCGCTTCTCCTCCTCATCGTCCTCGTCATCGTCGTCCTGCTTGATTCTCCTTTTCATGCTCTCCGACCGGTCGTCATCGTCGTCACCATCACTATCGACGTCGTCGTTGTTGTCGCTGATATCATCGTTGTCATCATCTTCGATGGAGATGCGTTCAATTTTGCGAAATTTGAATTTCCTTTCCGTTATGCGTCGCTTGGCCACTGGGCCGCTGTTGCCGTCATCATCGTCGTCGGTGAATTTGAACTCGAACTCGAAGGAGGTCTGCGGCAACGTGAGCAGCACCAGCAAAACCGACCAGAGCACATATTTTCTACTTGCTGACTTTGAGTTCTTTGACATCGCGTCTCGATGCTGCCAACATTTGCCAAAAATAATTCTCTAGAATTAAGAAACCCTTCACAATTTGATCGCTGAACAATGTATTTCTGTTTACAACCAATTCACATTCCAATAGATTTGTCTCTATCTCTCAATGCTCTTCGTCACTGTGGTATTTCAACTGATTATTCAAGTGGCTATCGTTTTTCATGTACTTCTTAAAGGATCGCTTTATACGTTAAGTTGCATTAAATTCTGTGTTCTTTTCGTTTCGGAAGAATGCAATATTTTTTAATCCACTCAACTAAATTCTAATTTCTAAAAATATGCACAAATTTTCTATACAATATTCTAATGGTCAAAACCGCTCGTTGTCGCCTTGTCGTCGTTGTCGTTGCGAACAGTTTGGCTCTTCCGCGATTACTGATGGACGTGTTCTTTTGAGAAAATATGCAAAATTTTCATAAATGTTCGAGAGAAATTCTCTGGCAAAGATTCACTCATTATAACTCTCAGAGTATATTACACTATTTTTAGAAAAGCGTCTACAAGTTGGTGGTCGCCAGTGCTGGTTGTTTGTAAATATTGAGTCCATTGGGACTCAGCATCAAAATAAACCCATCCGTAAGCTCATTCATATATAACGTTTATTAGAATCCAATTAACAAAACGTTTATGTATATCAAACTAATTGCATTGTATTTAAGAGAATTTTTTGTTTTATATATCGAGATAAACATACAAGGCACGCATACAATAATAAACATAAATGAATTCCAGTAAAGAATACACATAAATGAATCGATCATAAAATGTAAAGAATAATCGTAAAATATGTAAAAGAATATGAAAGCAATAATGTTAATTGTGTAAAAATGCAATGTTCAAACTAAGCCATTCGGATGGGCATGTAAATAAACGGCTCCTGTTACGGGAACGGGTGGAGGCGAAGTATCTGGCGTATTAGTAATATATTTTTGATGCAACTGCTCTTTTTGTTGTGGCTGTTTCACAGACACTGCATATGAACACCCAGAGATCCACATTGGGGGCACCATGATACGCTGTGCTGGATGATAATAATGAGTCCCTCCGAATTGCACGTGGCTGAGCACATGGTATTCAGCATATCGCGACTGGGTCAATGCGATCGGTAGCAGTTTTAAAGAGACGTAGGGTAACCCATCGTATCCAGAGTCAAATGAGCATACTGCATATGGTATATAAGGACGAGTGGCAAGTGTGCCGTTTGTTCCCGTGGAAACAAAGCATAGTGCCAATACGATTTGGGTGTCATTCAGATCGTGTTTCAGTGGCGGTTTGTTTCGGTACTTTGGCATTATTGTTCCAAAGATGCGATAGCCCGTAACTACCCAGTTCTGCAAATATGTGCATACTGAATGAGAACGAAAGCTTTCGTGATATGCGTTCAAAAGCTGTTCTTCACTTGCTGCGGCAATTGTTGCAACAGCCCAACTTAACTCTATAATTTCATTTAAATAAAAGTATAATTCCTTAGGAACTCCAGAAGATGCAACAAATTCGACAGACTGTAGATTATGGGTAACCATACCAACTGAAAAGAAAAACAAAAAATACTTCTTGATTCCCAACTACTGATTTGAGATATGTAACACTAACTCAAATGCGCACTATCTTTCTGCACATGAAACACGTAGTTATAGTCGGGAAATGTTCCAATAGTTTCAATAAGTACACAGACCACCTCACACATTCGGGAGTGAATATCGACCAGTTCATGAGGCTGCATGATTAGAAATGCGGCACGAGTAATACCGTTTGCATCACGCAATATAACAGCGGAATATTGCAATCCTTCTGCCTCAAAATATGTTCCAAACAGAATCACCGGAATCTGCCAACCATTGGCAATGCACTTTAGACGCAGGACAGCGTCGAAATCAGTGTTGCGCATACGATGTAGAGATTGTCTGAAAAAAATATTTCAAATAAACTATGGAAATAGAGGACTTTTTATTTTACTGTTCAGATGGCTTGGCCCATTCTATGTCCAAACGTTGTCCACGGAACATGACACCTTGAACTTGTCGTAAGCAGATCTCAGCAGCCTCACGTGTGATAAAATTTAAGAATGCAGTGGTACGCACTTTTGAAACATTTCTTATAGTTGTGCGAGGTACATACTTTATTAGTAACTCCATGATATCACGTTTGTTAACGGATAGATCTACATTTCTCACAAATAGTGTCTTGGTCTGTGAATATAATATAGCATTCAAATTCAAAATATTTCTAGGAATGCGAAGCGCTTACCTCTTTTCCAACGTCGACATCCTTTTCGGTATTTGCCCAGACAACTTTAAGGTCGCGGTCCCACATCCTTATTAATCCTGGGGTAGTGCTCTTCTTTGCTTCTAGTGCATGCATGTGAGATGGAAAGTGTATAAAGACATGACCACGGTTACCAACATTACATGTCTGCTGTGGATTATCGACACTGTCACCTGCGTTGTCGCCACACATCGTTTCATTAATTGCTTGTGGATTAGGTCCAATGCAACGTGTGAATATGCGTTGCATAGTAGGAAATACAAGTCGCATTTTCTCTTCAATCTCTGCCTCAGACAAATGCTTTGGAATGTTGCTGACGAATAGGCGACACTTTTCATACGAATGCAAAATCTCCAACTTACGTGATGGTAACACATAGTAATGATTTAGAACCTCCATGGCGCAAGCAGCATCATCCTCGTTGGTGTATTTAACGTATGCGTAACCTCGATTCGCTTGGTTGAAATCCATAGGAAGACGAATTTCATAGATCTGACCGAAGCGCAAAAACGGTTGGATCAACCTCTGTTCATTGAGATCTTTCGGTATGCGGCGAACAAAAAGTTCGCACGCACTTGTTGGAGGTGGTCCTACCCAACCCTCTGGGGGTCCCAGGACCTTACGACCGTTCATTTGCATAAGAGTTTGTCGAGGTGTATAGCGTTGGATCAACTCCAAGGTGGGAGATACTACGCTGTCAATTTCTCCTACGAAATCATTATGTGGATAATGAGGCGAATAACCGTCAATGGTCTGTTTTGAAGATGTTCCAAATACTGGAGTCGGCATCAATTGTACACAATTAATATTATGTTTTTGTGCGTCATTCATTTTTAAATATGTGTGCATCCCACTATCTAAAAATTTAATTTATTAAATAAATACTATAATTAAGTAAATCCGCTTTACCAAGTTTATTGATTTTTAGCCAGAATTCAAAATATTTCCGTTCTGCGTCGTCAAATTTGAAAAACTAGTAGTTGTAATAGATGAAATTACAAAACGGTCACAATGGTTCGCACATTATGCATTTTCAAGCAGAATATATCCTATGAGTGTGTAATGTACTATATTATAATTGCTAAATTAGTTATACAAAGGTACAAATTATGCCTTATCTGATATATATTTTTTATTTAAAACCGGTTTTGCAAATGTTGTGTATATGAATTAATTTTCTAAAAACAAAATCGAATTGCAGTTACTGACCCTGTTAATTGTAAGAGAATGATGTTTCTGGAAGTTGGATTTCGAATTCGATTTCTGAGAAATTGAATTTTATAAAAGTTACGTTTTTTGAAAGACAAGTGTTGTGACTGCGTATTTGTATTTCTTAGGGAATAAGTCGTGATTAAATAATATAGTTTACATTAATGCAGTTGCGATTCGTACACTGAGATATTAATGAAAAATGATGCGTCGCAAAAATACCGTTTTTTGGTCTGAGTGTGGCTACAATAATAGCGGAACCTCCCATCTCTATTCTGACACCAATAGAGCCTTTGATCTCCGTGAACGCTTCAAAGTCTCGCCGGATATTTATACATATGCTTCGGCGAAGGCGGCAGTGGAATCGATGCCGAAAATCTTGGAGAATGGGCGCAAGGTGTTCGGACCCCCCGCCAAATGGGCTGGACCACGTCCATCCTATCATTCAGAGTTGTTCTTGACAAATATACCAGAGAAATTGCAAGAGATACCATTTCTTGTGTGGCTGCATCGCTTCGGAACAGTGTATGAATTTCGACTGATGATGAATTCTGGGCATGCAAATCGCGGTTACGCTTTCTTACGGTTCTCCAAGGAATCGGAGGCTGTGGCTGCTTTTGCAATGCTTGGTTTTCAATTCCAATGTGGTGGGAGATTGGGAGTATATCGTTCGCTTGGTAAAAATCGCTTGTTTGTTAGCAATATTCCTATGGAGTTGCCCTTGGCTGCTTTGGGAGAAGGTTTTAAAAAGATCTTCCCCCAACTACAGGACATCAAGGCGTATGAATCCAGATCACCTGGATGTTTTCAGCAGCAGAATCGCGGATATGCTTTTCTTGAGTTTTATAACCACGAAGAAGCTCTGGAGGCCAAAAAACGCGTGACACCTGGGCGCATTCGAATGTGGAATGCAGACTTGAAAGTACAATGGGCAAAGCCTAAACAAGAATTCCCATCATCGCAGCCTGCTTCTTTCCATACAAGGGTATAACTAGAGCCTGATGATTTATTCTGGCACTAAATAATGTTTTTTGCTTTTTATTAATTGTTTCGTTTTACAGGCCAAAACTGACGGGTTTTATGTGAATGACTACAATGCTAAGCTGCGTCTGTTCTGTATGGCTAACGATTGGTGCATTCCGATCGTGTTGTATGGAAGTAATTTCCGAAAGTGTGGCATTCAATACGGTGGTGTAAGGATGTTATTTGTTCACACAACAAAAATATGTCATAACATATGTTCATAGGTTTTACTGAAGAGTGACATAACAGGGGAAATGTGTTACATCGTAATGGAAGTTTGTGTCTATAACGTCTACGATATTCATCTTCTCATGAGCGAAGTAGTTGTCTTGCTTATTGAACGTGAGGCCGGGTTTCCGCATTCGCATGTGCTCCTTAGGGTTTATAGTGATTATGCAGAAATAGGTTTTATATATTCCTTCATTGTTAATGCAACATTTTTTATGTAATTTGTGTTTTCAGTATCAAGTTTTAACAACTCTAGAAACTTCATAAATAATGCGGAGTTGCAGTTCCTGGATCTTGACTCTATTTACGATTTAATCAAAGCTTTACAAATAATTTCTAAATATAGTAGTACGGTGTTACTACTGCGCTATAAGAACAGCTTTTTGGTATCAACCGAAATGCCATGTATCGAATTTCATGAAGAAAATTTAAAAATGTATACAATTCTGCCAAAGTTTCGCAATAATAACCCGTTAAGAAGCAATCTAAACGACATTGAGATAAATATGATGCTAGGCGACAGAAGCTCAGAAATTGCAAATTTCTCATTGCACCATTCGTTTCATACTTTTTCAAGACCACTGCATAAGGCGTTACCGACGAACACCTTGAAGTTAAAATCTCAACGTTCAAATCCGCATTTGAATTATGTTTTGCGCTATGTAGACACTGAGCAAGGTTCCAGTTTCTACCATCCTTTGCAACAAATCAATACGCATCCTATATGGATTTCCGGTTGCACTTATCAAAATTCGCTGTATAATTAAGATCATTGCTGCCTATCTGCATATTACCATACTTTTCTTTAAACAGACACGATAGTACTCTGAGATATCTTTTTTATGTTGGTTTTACACGATATCCATTGAGTTGACAGTAAACTAAACAGTTTTTATTTTGAGTACCACCGTATATTTCATTATTGTTCACAATTATTATGCTTCACTATCATTCATTACATATAATTAAGAATAAAGAAAATACCGTACTAAAGTTATATTGTGTACACAAAACGACAGTAAAAATGAAATAATGTCTGGAACATGCACGTAGTTTTATTTACAACCTGAACTAGGGAATGGGATTTTAATAAGAAAAACCAGTTTTGTTTTGAGTTAATTTTTCAAAAGTTAAGTATTTATTAAATTTTCCTCACAATATTTTGATTTTTATAATAATAATAAGAAATTTGACTTATTTACAATTCGGAAAAAACGAATGAATGATTTCTTAACAAATTTTTTTTAGTCTTCAGATATTTGCTTTTATAATTTGAAAATAGAAAAAAAATTTATGAAAAATGATTGCATGTATTAAATTGTAAGTTTCATAACAATTGAGATGTACGAACTCTTCGTATGAGAATTACATATTTATTTCTTAAATTTAAAGTTATCTGCAGTCCGCGACGCTGCGTCTTGGAGCCAACGAGATCGGATTGCGCGGAGCTGCTCGCCCAATATTTTGGTTTTCTTTTTTAATTCCATAAATTATTGATTGATCCATCGAATGAAATGGTTATTAATTTAATAATTAAACTTAAAACACACACACTTATATTGAAATGTTCTCTTTGTTTATGGAAAAATTCATACATTTTTCTGTAAAATGTTTGATAAATTTTAAAATTGAATCAAATTCCTCAGTGCTTGCAGTGCAAAATATATATTTATATATTTCATATATATATATTTATGTATACTTCAATTGTAATTTCATATTTTTTATTTCTTGATATATTTGCAAAGGTAGGCTTAAGATTTTTGTTTTATCGGATTTAGTTAATAAAATTTCATTATTTACAAGCAATAATATTATCTTCATAATTATTTGTAGGCTTTAGTGAATTAAATGTATGTTAATTCGATTCTATGTAATCTTAACAGAAGTCAGACTTTAGAGTAAAGTTTTGTATCGAGGAAAAGTTTATTTCCGTCAAACTTTTCGATTCGAAACGTACAATGACAAACAGAACAAAACAAAACAGAAAAGACAGACTCAAAAAAGAGCTATAAAAAGAAAACGAATATACATATATTTTCTCACAGTTTATTCATAGAGTTTCGTTTGCTTAATTTAACTAATCAATTAAATAACTACTTTAACCGAATGCATTATACATAAATACTTACAATTGCAATTAAATAAGAACATATCAATAAGAAACATCTATTGGCACTATTTACAAAATGATCGAATCTCTTTGAAAATTATTCTTCTGCTCAATTACTTCTCGTGGTTTCTACGACAAACTCTTAAATATCTAGGAATCATAAGACTTTCGTTTCAGTGTGTTTTCTACATATTTGTTAAATTATCTCTATTACTAGGTTTTAAGTAGTGCGTTCTTAGTTGTTGTTTGTTGTTCTTGTAGTTTGTAATTTGTAGTTGCAGTTGTTTTTGTGAGTGTTTAAGTGCATTAAATTGATTATTGATTTATACAATATTGAAGTTGTAATTTTACTGGATTAGTGGTTGTTGCTGTTTGCTTGTTTTTGTTGTTGAGGTGTTTCAAGGCGTTACACTAGTTTCTTGATTTCGCTTGGACCCGGTATTTCTCCGAACAAAATGATCATTCTTTTGAAAATATACATATTTGCAGTTTTTTTCTTCTTTGTTTCTTATACCCTCCTAGTAAATCCCATGCAATGCGCTCTACACAATCTCCTTAAATCAACAATCCGAGAAATTCTTAAATTCACATTTGCTTAATTTTCTATCGCATGCGACTTTTTATGTTGTGATAATTTCAATTTCAATAACTCGCATGCGATATTTTTCTCTGAATAAATTGTTGCTCATACGCCATGTGGTGAACAGAATTCTTTTTGAAAATTTAAGAATTTCTCATACATCAATTTCATTGCATGTTCTCTTACAAATATTTATTTTATTAAAAAGAACAAACTATTTTTAATATTAGAGAAATTGTTTAGTCTAATTCTACAAATGTTAAACCATTTGAAAATTAAAATCCAAACTTTGCATTGCTTTTATGAGATGTTGTTGTCGTAATACTATTAACTCGTTATCATTATTGTAATTATTAAGATCGGCGACATCGACATGAAATGAAGAGGGAAATAAACAACAATTGAACGAATAAAATTCGTTGTCAAGTAAAAGACCCGAAGTAGACTCGATTAGTGCTAATTTCTCGTTTGAAATACTTAAATTTAGACATCTTCAATTATCAGCAGCTTCATTTTCGCACCTAAGTTTATGTTTCATTGGATTGTCTGTTGCGTTGTTGCTGTTGTTGTTTGTCTTGTTTTAATGTTGTTATGTTTTCCAATTTCAATTCAAAATGTTCAACAATAGTTTTGATTTTATTAGCAACCAATACGTGCTTTTGTCATCGTGTGGAGTTTACGTTGAATTCATCTTAATTCTTAGTATTTATAAATTTAGCAACATTAGTTGTTGGTATTTTAACTCTATGCCAGTGCCAAATGTCGACGATCCATTGCAGGTTCAGGGGCACAAACGTACAATGAATCATTACATTTGCCCACCAGCGACTACTTGTCGAAATCCATTCAAAACATAATCAGTTACTTTGAGTAACCGGTAGAACTCACGATTGAGCGCGTGAGGTACCGGGCGACTGGATCTGAGTGAAAATGCATCGGACGAAAAGCCGCCCAGTCACGACAGTCGAATGAGCTCTGAGAGTTTCCGAGTGACTTTTCGGCGACATTTTCCCAAATCCAGTCCCAGCTCCCAACGCGTCTTCTTCCAGTGGCTCTTGTTTAACATTTAATCACAATTAAATCCGTACGCTAGACAAAAACATTTAAATTAACAATTTCACATGTGTTCTGTGTTATTCTAAAAATTATTAATTGACATTTTCTGTTGCTTCTACAGAGAAATTTATATTTGATTTGATAATAATAATAATATTTGATTTCTTCAAAATTGATGTTCTTCTAAAATTACGATTTTCACAATTTTTACCAAGTGTCTTTTAGCTTAACTTTTCCTTAAGTGCTTAAAATTAGGTTGTTGTTGTTTTTATATTTTTATTGAAAATATTCAGCTCTCATTTATTTACAGAAGTTCACGTGGAGTCTTTTCGATTATTTATATTATTATTATTATTAATATTTTAAATGTATCTCAAGGTTTAATTTAGAATTTGTAAAAAAATATATAGTACAATTTTTGTGATTTTTAGATTTCAAGGTTCTTAAGGTCTTTTCTTTGTTATCTACGATTAGTTTAGAAATATGTGTTCTTGTGTTTAAGAATAGGTTCACACACGGTTCGCATCATCTGCTCCCCAGTTCAGACGGTTCTTCGTTGAGTATTTTTCTTTATTTTCCTCTATTTCCCATCTTTCTTTTCTTTCCACAAGAGTTTGGTTTTCTTTTGTTTCATTTGGATTTTTATATTTTCAGTGAGAAGTCGAGTAATCGAGGCTCTTAATGATGGACTATAGCTAGGCTAGGGTTAGAATATAATTCACATGCTCTCTGTCTATGTACACGGCGACCGACCGACCGGCTCCCACTCACACACACACTACGCGGACACTCCCACACACGCACACGTCGCCGACGCGGATTCCCGGAAGCTGCCTGGCCCAGGTCGCACCGCAGCTCTTGGAGGCTTTCGCGTTAGCTCATTGTCGACTTAAGCCTGAATCGTCGTCCGTCTCTTGTCTGTCCGTCGCTTTATCCTTCTGTCCGTCTGGCCGTCTGCCCGTCGTCTGTCTGTCGTTGGGTTTCGCGAATTAAAATGTATTTTGTTGTTGTTGTATAATTATATCACAATGTACGTCGTAATTCATCGTATTCTAAGGAAACGAACCAAACAGGAGTTTCTACCGAAGTCCTACTTCATCGAACTCATTGCTGTTGCTGTTGTTGTTTACTTGATTCTACATAAGTGTGAGTGAGTCATAACAGTAATTCGAATAAATTAATTGCTATTTAATATTACTTGATTCTTAATTCCTAGTTCCAATGCAATTACAACTAAGTACTCTGACGTGGTTGACAATTGAAAATTATGTTCCTTATGTTAGTTAATGCGAATAAAACGATCACTAAACGTTGCTCTTGTGAGGTGAAGGTGAAAGTGAAAGTGAAGTGAAATATTTTGAAATATGCCGTTGTTGCGCCTAAAAAACTACCACGTTATTTTGCATAAACTTTCGCTTTATTCATTAACGAAGCATTAAATTGATTGCGTTTGCCTTAAATATCAACATCAATTTCAAAGCAACTTATTCGAAACGCCTGCCGCCCGCAATACTGATCAAGAGCCGACCAATATATCAATCAACCAAGCTCGAGTGGGTTGGGGCTTCGGTTCAAACCTTGGTCGACAGGTCGAGGTGCAGGAAACGCTCTTGGCCTTAACAGTTAATGGAATGTTAATCAATCCACCGATTGATCGTCCGTCCGTCCGTCCAACGATCGTTCACGATCGCGGGTCCAGTCGATGATGGTATTCAACATCATCATCATCATCATCATCATCATCAACGCCGTTGTAACGATCCGATTTCGTAACAGTCAATTTCATTCACAGTTTTCCATTTCCATAACAGATCATTTGCAAATTGCAGTTTTTTATTTTGTCAATTTTCCATTTCCATTAAAATTACGATTTTCGAGTTTGTTGTTTTTGATTTTGAGGTTTCGCGTGGTGCGCAGCAGAGGAGAGAGAGAAAAGCTTTCGTTTAAATTGTGGGTTTTTGTTTCTTTTGCTTACACTTTAAACTTCTACTATATGTTTAGAAAAATGAAAAAATTACTCAATTTTTGCCTTGCTACTCTCTACAAAAGACTAATGAATTAATCAATGGGTAAATGATTGTGTGAATGAGTTAATTTGCTTGGAAAATAATTGTTTTAACTAGCGCTACTGTAGTTGTCGTAATTCAAGGGGCTGAATGTGGGCTTTTTAGCTGCTGCTGCTGCTGCTTACTTGTAGACTTATACAAAAGGACAAACACACACAAACATTATTTACATACTTACATACACTAAATTGTTTACATGACTAAGGAAAGTATAATATAGTAAAGTCGAATACAACAGTGTGCTAACGAAACGCGATTGAGTACAGCGATCGAGCGGGAGCAACGTCTACGAAACGGGCGGCGACTCCTCAGGGCCGGCAGCCGGGCGAGGGAGGGACGTTTGCTTACTCTCCAGGTAGGTGGCGATGTCGTTGGCATTGCGGTTGAAGGCCACCATCATCGGGGTGTTGCCGCAGAAGTCGCGTGTCTGGAGGTTCGCCCCGGCGGCCACCAGGATGACGGCGATGTCCAGGCTCTGCTGCTCGGCGGCCACGTGCAGCGCCGTCTGTCCGCTGTGACACAGAGAGAGAAATGCATAGAAATTAGTTGGAATAGAACGGCGGGTGGGACGAGGGATGGACGATGGGCAAGGTTTAACCAGCGATTGACGTGGATCTGACTGAGTGGGAATCGAGGTGGGGGTTCATGATTTGGGCTAGTGTTCGGCCTTACCGCTCCTTGTCCGCCATGTTGATGAGGCGACGCGTGGCGCACGAGATGATGTACTTGACGATGTCCTTGTGATTGTATTTGCAGGCGAAGTGTAAGGCTGTCTGTCCGATTTTGTTTACTGATTGCAGTGAGTATCCTTGTTCATGTAGTGCACGTAACTGCAAAGGACAATCGAAGGCAACGCTATCAATAACACCGCAGTCAATGGCAGGAACAACAGCAACATCAACATCAACAAAAACAACCGGTCAACCACTGGCTCCATCGAGCCACCGCCGGCAACAGCTGGTGGTGGAGCTCGATTGAGCTGCGTTTGCGTTTGCATTTGCGTTTGAATTGCGAAACAATCACAGGTGTGACAGGTACACACATATATATAGGTGGACGGATAGATGGACAGACAGATGATGGAGCCCGACATGCCAGGCCGACAGGACGTGTTCCTGACGTTTGGTCGCCCGCCAAGGCCACCGGGTCAGAGGTGCGACGGGACAAACAGAGGGAGGATGAGGGGATGAGTTTGCGAGTGAGTGAGAGGATGTGGGTGCTTGGGTGTAGAGTATTGCAAAAAGTGTTGCCAACTACCATGTTCAGATCGCCACTCTGAGCAGCTAGTAATACGGCATCGGAAGTTTGTTCCAGAATAGGGCTGGAAGTAGAAATCGTGTGCATCTGATTAAAACTGTTGACAAGGCAAGCACAATTACAGACAAGCCATAGTCAAAGCAAAAATAAAATTTTCAAAATATAATTAAAATGGAAAATTAAGAAGACTTAGTTAGTTAGTTAAGAGTTAAACAAAGAGAGAAATTGAAGGGGAAATAAAAATGGGTTGGAGGTAATGTGGGCAGCTGGTCATGGTCGCAGGCGGTACCTGAATCCGTAGCCGAAGACGTCCTCGTTGAAACTGAACAATCTGTCTTTGTTGCTGCATGCGTTTCAATAGGAAAATTATGACAACATCTTGTAAAGAGTGTGAGTGACAAATATATATAGAGAGCGAGAGAGAGCAGGAAGAGTGATGGAAGTGATTCGAATTGTCGGAGGCAGGTCAAACGGGTGCTTGGAGACGGAAGTTGAATTTCGAAATGCCTAAAAGTGTGCTCTGCATGTTTGATGCGATGAATGTGTCTTTTCAAACGCCTAAAAGTATGCAGCAGCCGGGGGACGATGCGACCTCAAAAACTAATGTGAAAAGCGTGTGCCAGGGAACGCCTTAAAATATGCAGTGCGGTCGGATTGAAAATCGGAAATTTCACTAAGATATTTTATTCAAGCAGCAACTGAATTGATGGACGATGGACGAAGTGAGGTTGAAAGTGAAGGAGGCTTTTTGAGACAAAGTAATTGGAAAAACGCCCCTAAGTGGGCCGCAAAGCATGGGGACGGACGAGTGCGTTCGGGCAAATTGCGCTCGGAATTCAATTCAAGAGCCGATATTTTGTTGCAAGCCTAAAAGCATGCACTTGCCGTGCCGAGTCCTCGAACGAGTGCAGCAGATGCGGTGAAAACTTGTGGTCAGCCGGGAGGCGAGTGGGGGGGGGGGGAGGTGTGTGGCAAGGAGGGTAGGCGCCTACAGTGGCTACTGATGAGAGCTTCTTTACCTCTTCCACTTCATCACCCTGACGGTCTTCGCGCCAATCTGCAGGTCGTCGTCTTCGAAAGCAACATTTCGTTGTTATTGTTTTTAATTAGTTAGAGACAAATACAAATTGTTAATAAATATTTTTGAAAAATCCATGGCGAAATGACGAACCAAACGAAACAAACCAAAACGAAGCGAAAGCAAATCGAAAGAAAGCAAATTTTGAAACAAAAATCATGAGTAGAAGAGCAAATGAAACAGAGAGAGACATCGATAGTGCGAGGGAGAGAGATAGAGATAGTGCTACAATACGGCTCACATCCGCGGCTGATCTCGGAATACGGTTTAGTCTTTGCTGTGGACAAATGTAAGTTTCTGCTGTGGGCTGGGGGCCGAAAAAGACGGCGGCGATCGAAAATCGCTGATCGTGGATAGGGAAGATTTCTCTATTGTTGTTACAGTGTAGTTGTTGCTACTTACATCCTGGCGGCAAGGACTAAGCTGTATTCTGAAATCTGAAAGGCTTGGAAAAATGTCGACGTCAGCGTCCACGTCTTCGTCCTCGTCCTCGTTCTGGTCCTGGTCAACGTGGTCTGGTGTCTCAAATTACGAGGTCGGCTCCAATAACTTAGTAACAGTAATGAGATCATTTATTGCCATATACACAGAGTCAAGTAAATCGAGCGATTCTTTCCATATGAACAATCAGCGACTTAACTAGTCAATAATAAGTAACAATGGAATTAGTTTCAACCGAAATAGAACCACGGCCAAGGGCGATTGAGAAGCGTCTCGATCATCGACCCGAGGACGGGGAGGCGTATGAGTGACGTCACGCGCACGCCCCCTCCCCGGCGTCGCCCATCCCGCCCGAGGCAGCCCAGCGGAGGACGCGAGCGAGCCCCGGACCTCGCTCACAGCTCGTGGAGCTTCTTCTTGTAGTGGAAGTGGCAAAACATGCGTCGGCTAAGATAGGGCAATTGCGTACCAGTGCTGCCAGACCGGCCCGTCTGGTCGATGTTGCGCCGCTCGTTCTGCGCCTGCCGCTGCGAGAACGCCGAGAACGAGCGCTCCTGGTCGGGCGTCTGCGGCATCGTCGCCGCCTCGTGGTCCAGGATGTAGAGCTCGTCGATGGCGATGTCGCAGATGTAGTGCAGGTGCTCCTGGGCCCGGTCGATCCGGAAGTAGTGCTCGGCCGTGCAGGCTGCGGAGAGAGGGAAATCAAGGTGATAATTAGAAAAACAACCTCATCGTTATCGTCATCGTCTTCGTCATCGCCACCACGGGCCACTCACAGTCGATGAAGCACCAGTCCTGGGAGACCTTGGGGTACGAGATCGACTCCTCGAACTTGGCGTTCAGCATGTTCCGCACCTGCTCGAGGTCGCACTGGGAGTCGATCTCGATCCGGCCCAGCTGGTTGGCCAGCTTGCGCAGCATCTCCTTGTCGTAGTGGTACTGCTCGTACTGCTGCATCGTCACCCGCAGGATGGTCAGCTGCAGCTTCTCCAGCGAATTCACTCTGCAAAGGAACAGTCGAAATATCAGAGGAGTCAGAGAGTCAGAGGGAGAAAAGGAGCAGAATTAATTGCAGGGAGTGCGGGCCATCAATTAAGGAGTTGCGGGCGAGAGAACGAGTTCAGTAAGTGGTGTCGTCTTAAGTCACCCCCGAGTCGGAGTCGCCCGCGGCATCCTTGAGACGGGTCCTTGGTGCGACTCGAGTGCGTGTCACGCAAACCCTCGCGCCGAGCAGCCATGGAAGCGCAATTTAGCAAATTGCATCACAGCAGCAAGTTGAGGAGCAACTGGGGAGGGGTTCGGGTTCCCGTTGCTCGAACCTCGCCGCACGGCAATTAATGCGTCCAATTACTCAGACTCCCCACAAGCCGCTGCGTTCACTCAAACTCGCTCCCCCTGTGACGGCCCCACTCCCGAGGGCGACTCCACGTTTGCATCGAGTCAAAAATGGTGGGAGGTGAAGGACCGGGTCGAGGGGTGGGGCGGACAAAACGGGTCGACAGCAACTGGCCGACAGCACGTGGTCGCCAACATCACAAACAACAACGAGCACTCACTGGACGTCGCCGCGGCCGTGCTTGCGCTTGGCCAGCATCACCGCCTTGTTCAGCAGCTCCATCTCGATGACGGAGGGCTTCACCCGGCACGCCTCGCCGTCGACCTGCATGGGGATCGTCTTCTTGGTGACGATGCGCGCCGTCCGGCACTGGCAGATGCAGGTGCCGTGGAGGCCCGCCTGCAGCATCGGCAGCTGGTAGGTGGTCAGCCCGACCACCTCGATCAGGCCGTCGTCGATGGTCGGCTTCGACTGGCCGTACGAGTCGTTCCACGGATGGGTGCCGCCGCCGTAGCTGGAAGAGAAGGAGGGAGACGAAACCGATGTAGGTTGATTGGCGAAACGGGGGAAGATTCAATGATTTCTATCGTCGGTTGGTGGGAGCCGCGGCCTCACCTGGGGATGTTGAGGAAGAGGACGGCGTGGCAGCCGGCGTCGCGCAGCTTCCCGGTGTAGTCGGTGCCGTCGCACTCGAGCGTCACCCACTGGGAGAGGTTGCGGTACTGGCGCAGGATCAGGTCCTTGCCGCCCATCTGGCCGTAGTACATCTTGTTGCGGAGGCGCGAGTTGAAGCGCTCCGGGTGGGCCTCGCGCGCCTCGTGGAACTCGAGCGCGATGTGGGCGTCGACCCCGAACGAGAAGTAGTTGTTGATCACGTTCAGCGGGACGTTGTCCTTGCTGCGCTCGGCGTGGTCGTCCTCGACCTCGCGGTTGGGCGTCACGTTCAGCCGCCACCGGTCCATCAGCACGCACTGCGACATCCCGATCTCGCGCAGGATCTTCCCGATCGGCTCGTCCGTGTAGCCCTGCACCGTGCGAAGAGGAAGAACAACAATGAAATTGGACGATGGCGAAACGATGGCGGTTTTGCACTTACGCCGCCCCAGCCGAGGGCCCGGGCCAGGTCGTTGCCGGTGCCCAGGGGCAGGACGCCGACCGCCGGCGCCGGCAGGATGGGCGGGTTCAGCATGTCGAGGATCGAGAGGACCCAGCCGACGGTGCCGTCGCCGCCGCACGCCAGGATCCGCAGGTTGGGCGCCTTGCGGAACATCTCGAGGCCCATCTTGGGGCCGCCCTGCGTCAGGTCGAACACCTGGCGCGGGTTCAGGAGGTGCTGGAACTTGCCCAGCAGCTTCACGCCCTGGTTGCCGCCGGACTTGGGGTTGATGAACACGATCACCGGGATCACCTCGGGCGAGGGGATCGGCTTGATGATGAACGCTCGCGGCTCCTTCTTGGCCTCGTCCTTCTGCTTCGTGCGCTTGCTCGGCTGGCGCTTCTTGTTGTTCACGTTGTTCGCGTTGTTGGCGCTCAGGCTGCTGCTGTTGTTGCCGCTGCCGACGGCGCTCTTGCCGCCACCTCCGCCAGCTGCGCTGTTCGCTCGGATCGAGGACTTGAAGTTGCCCTTCGTCGGCAGCTTCACGATCCACGACGGCGGCACGATGATCGGCGCGTAGTTGCCTGCGAGAGGGAGAAAGCGAAAGCGAGACGATGAGAATTTAAGTCGGAGCAGTCTCGAGGACGTGTCGGCCGCCCCGGGGGATCCGGGAAGGCCTCGCCCCCCACGGGCGCAACGGTAAAATGCACTCATTGTCGCGTGTCACGTCAGCTCAAGGAGCGACTTTGTCGCCAGCCCTGTGTTCGTGTCCGTGGGTGTGCGGTGTGTCTGTGTGTGCTCGGCGAGCAGCAGAGCATCCGACGAGAGCCACTCAAGGCTCGCCGCTCCCCGGGCGCCCCGCGGACCCGAGGATAACGAGGATGCCGGGCCCCATCGAGCCAAGTGGGACGACGCAGGACGAGCAGCACTTAGAGGAGTTTAGGGTTCCTTTGTGTGGATGGCAACGTGTCGGGGTTGCTCGAGTCTGTGTGTGGGAGTTCGTCTCGTGTGTGGCTGTGTGTGTTTGTGAATGCGAGTGAGTGCGGAAGTGGCGATTGTGTCTGCAACACGTGTGTGCGCGGAAAGTCGGGGTCGGGCTGCGTTCGAGAATTGCGTCGGTTGCAGCCAGCTGGCGCCCGATGGACATTTGGAAGATCCCCCCACACACACGCACGCCCACACCTACACAGCCTTGAAATACGGCTGAACTCACTCCAGAGACTGCGAAGTGCTAGCGTAAGTTCTTCGGCCGTAATTTCTGATCGAAGCTTTGCACTGAATTCCCAGAAGATGCGTCTTAAAACTCCATTAAATGCGTTTCAAATATTCATTAAATGCATTTAAATATTCCTTAAACTCAAACGTTTCTATTAAAATATGGAAATATAGAGATTTCGAAAATATAGCAAAAAGCACGGACGGACGGACGGACCCCACGTCGTATGGGTGACTTTTATCAGAGGTGGCTGGGGAAAAGTGGCTCTAGAAAATTCAATTTCCCAGCAATTCCTCAACGTCCAATGCGAAACGACGCAAAATCGAAGCGTTGAAAAATGAAAAATGCAAAAGACAATGTGCGAAACTCACCCAGGCGACACTCCTCGCCGATCTTGGCCTGATTGAAGCAGGACTCCTTGTTGTGGTAGACCTCGTGGCACCAGGCGCAGGACAGGGCGACGATCTCCTTGGAGCCAAACAGCTTACCTTGTACAGCCTGAAAACACACAACGAACGAGGCGGTGAGTGGGAGAGCTAGAGCGTAGAGTGAGAGGGAGGGAGGCAGCGAGGATAAAAGGAAGTTTTTCAATTATTCTCCCCGCATCGCATCGAGTTCAGTGCGGAAATCGATTTATTGAGAGCTTTCGAATGCAATCAACACGTCCGGGATAATTGGGATGTCCCGAAAACACCGACAAGCGCCGGACACAGACACAGCCGTCCGTCCACCCTCCCACCCCTCTTCTTCTTCTGGCCTGCTCCCCATCGATCTCAATCCGTCTGTCTATGGTGGCGAAGGCGACGACGGGATTGAAGGCAATCTGAGATTAAATTGCCAGGATAAAGAGGACAGACGGAGAGGGAGAGAGATCGAAATAGTGAGAAAGAGGGGGTGGGACGAGAGCGAGAGACCGAGCTCCGACCGAAATCCTCAGGGAGAGGAGTCGAGCAACGAATTGAAAATTCTCCGCAAAAACATGAACAGCATGACACGACAACAACACAAAACGAGAAGGCGACAAATAACAAGAGAAGAAAGGGTTAGAAAATGCATAAAGCAATAAAACAACAAAATGAGAACATAATAGAAAACTACAAAGATAACAATGCAACAAGAAATGGAGCTATGACAACGCTAGCGATAATCGAGCTGAGGGATCGAGACTCGGGAGGCCGACAAGGACCAGAGCAAGGAACACGTTCTCGCTGCACTTTGTCCGAAATGCCCTGATGAAGGGTGGGCGGACGGAGGAAGGAGCGCAACGAAGGGTGGAGGAATGGAGGAATGGAGGAGGAAAACAACAAGAAGGAGCCAAGAACGAGTGCTCGGAGGGATAAAAGGAGTGATAAACTAGAGCCCAGAGTGAAAGCGAAGACGAGTCCCATTGGGAATTTTAAGCAATCGTTCAGCGTGGAGGACCAGAAGGAGCAGGGGGAAGACACAGAGAAGATGGGGAGAGAGGGAGAGAGAGAGGACGTGAGAGTGAGGGGCAAAAGAAAGACGAGCTGCGCCGGTCGCCAGGAGGCGTCGGTGTATCGGAAATGAAATCGTGTCCGAACTCGCAACGAGAATTCCCGGGCGCCCGGCGCCGGGAGCGTGTGGGAGAGAGGGGGAGACAAGACAAATAGAAAAAGAGCAAGCGGGAGGAGGAGGATAAGCGAGTGTTCTCGTTGTTGTTGTTGTTGTTGCTTCGCGACTGTTGTCGACGGCGAGCGCCGGACCGACCGGACGTGCGGGCATCGTGTGTTGCGCGCTTCCCCGCCTCGTGGCGCCATCGTTGCTTCATCGCCTCAATGCACGTCTTCCACTTCTTCTCCCTCCTATTGTCGGTTCGCATTTTGTTGCTGCCGACGTGCCGCCATCGCCCAACGCGGTCGGTCGCGCGCCGCCCGTCGGCCTCCGCCGAGAATCCTTTCTAATTAATTCGTGGCCAATGCGCTTCGCCTCGCCACAGAATGTTGCAGCCTCAGCTTGTTGCCGCTGCCGATGTCGCTGGCGCTGTCTTTCGCGTCCTGTGGGGCGTGGGGACGGGGCGTGGCGGCTGCGTTGCCAAGACGCGCGCCGTTTCTTCATCGACTGAACTCCACAATCCCGGCAATTTGCATTCGTGTGCGTGACTGTGAATGCAATCCCGTGACTATGTTTGTCGTGCCATCCGTCTGTCTCCAGTCTGTCGGTCGTTTTGTCCCTGTCTGAATGCAGCTAATCAGTCCGTCCTGCTCCTCCTCCTCCCGTTCCGTCTCGCGCCTTCATCCGTCCGTCCCAGGCGCCGCTCTCGACGAACGTCCTTCGTCTTCTTCTTTGCCATGTGGTTGTTGGTCTTGAAGATGGTGAGGTTTTCATTATTGTTGTGGTATTGTTGTTGTTGGGACTTCCATCCCATGTTGAGGTTTCCAATGTTGTTTCTGGCTGCTGGTGGCGTTGGGTGGCGGGTGTCGCTTGTCGTTTGGCGGTCGTGGTCGCATCGCCATAACAAATTTTGCATCGTAAATTAAAGCGACGTCGAGCAGCCTCAGCCGCCCACGTCGCCGACTGCCGCACGGCACGTGACTGTTGTCACCGAGCAAACTTCTCAAGTTCTCACACACTGTCTCTTTCTCCCTCGCTCTGTCCCATTCTGACTGCGGCAGACGCTTGGCAGATGCTAAGACGAACGCACGGACGCACTGGCGGCCGATGAGTTGGAGCCGGTTGAGGGTGGTGGGGTTTGTCTGGGAATTTATGTTGCTGTCGTTCACAAATTCCCGCCCGCTTCGGAGGTCGTCGACTAATTGGAAAGCTAGCTTTAATTAAACCTCCGACACATTCCACATAAGCAAACAGAGTGAGTGCAATTGAGAGAACAAATTGAATTAAAATGAAAAAATGAAACAATAGACATATAAATGATAAAATAAAAAAAAAACAATATATAAAAATAAATAATAAAATAAAAATAATTAAAAAAATATGTGCTGGCCCATGGGGGGATCGAACCCACGACCTTCGCGTTATTAGCACGACGCTCTAACCAACTGAGCTAATGGGCCACATATCTGTAGTTCGCCTAACACTCGGGACAAGCGCTGACCAGGCCACGTGGCTATTTCTGGCCCCGCGATCAACGAGACGAATTGGATTATTCAATTACCCGGATCTAACGAATGCCATTCAGTTCGTGGTGTGTTCAGAAAAAGATATGAATTTGAGTTTCCCACTCAATAGTATACTATTTTAAGGATTTGAAATCTTTTTTTTTATTTTTATGTATCAAAAATAAATTTGTTTTCAAAATTCGATTTTCAGTTGTTTCCTATTTTCTTTGACTTACATTTGGAATGGACTAGTTAGAGGACATTTAAATTAAGTATGTAATACAAAATTTAAGAAATAATAGAAAAACTTGAAATGTAATAATCGATTTTAGTTGACTTGCATTTCTTTAATTGATCATTTACTTTAATTGAACTTTAAATTATAATTTAATTTTAAAAAATATTAAAATCCAATAGCCGAAATATTTTAAATTTCTTTTAATTTTTTGTCACTAATATTTTATTTTCTTTAATAATTGAAATTCAGAAAATTGTGATTTAGGATTTTAATGCATTTGAGAAGTTCAGTTTAATTTTTTTAGTATCTTATTTTTCTCACTACTAAGGTTTGTGGATCGACACAAATCCGTTTTAAATTTTCCTTACGTTGTTTCGTCCACTGATCGGACTCGAAGGGAATCTTGTTCTTGGTGAATTATATATGTATATATAGGTTTGAATCGCACTCACCTTGCCGCACTGCTTGCACTTGCCCTTCTCCATCTTGCGGTGGACCCAGTGGTGGTGGGTCGTCGTCTGCTCGCGGTACTGCCGGATGCCGACGTCGCGGTAGGTCGGCTTGCAGGCCAGCGGCGCCTTGTCGTTGACCATTGGAATGCAGTTCTGGTGGGCGATCAGCTGGCAGGCCGAGCACTTCATGCGCTGCCCGCTCTTCTGTAACGGGACGGGCGAACGGAAACGGAAATTGAGGCGTTAAGAGAATTCCGGTGAAATAACCAAACGAATCGAATCGAAAAGAATTTCGGAACAATTCCGATTCGAATCGACGAACGCCAGTTCGTTCTTTGTCGCCCTGGGTCCTTCCACCTGCCTTGCCTGCCGCCCGGGCGCCCCTCGAGCGCTGCCGGAGTCAAGTCATTAAAGTGTCATGGCTTGCTTGCTACAACAACAACAAGAACTTTGACGGCCACCCCAACTCCTCCAACTACACCTCCAGCACCAGAGGGAGTGACGAGAGAGAGCGAGCATTTACGGCTCATTTAATTTGAAAGCACCACCGATTGGGCGGAAGCGATATGAAAAATCAACTCGTCCTTGATGCGAACAATTTGATATTTTTCGAGGCAACCGAACGCATGACTGAACGTTGGCTGAATGTGTGTGCGCGTGTGCGTGCGTGTGCGTGTGCATGTGGGTGTGGGAGTGGGCGTGTGAGGGGGCGAGTGAAAAACGACGTGGAAAGACTTTAAAACTTAATTGAAAGCAAATATCGCCAGGTTGCCGCAACGGCCGACGAGGACGAGGACGAGGCTCGGCGCAATTATCCTTAAACTCGACATCGCACATGGCGGGCTCGAGCTCGTCGTTCGTCGCGGTCGTCACGCGAGAGGGAATCAAAGAAGTAGCAACAATGGGAGAAGCAAAACCAACAACGTGCAGGGCAAACAACAAGTGAAAATTATTATATCGATGAACAATGAAGAGGACGAGGAACAAACAATCGCCCTTGGAGATCCCTTCGTCGCACTTTAATCTTGTTGGTCGGCTCCAGGAGTCCAATTTCCAGGCTCGGGGACCCCGAGGACCCTCCGCTGTTTCCCCTCATGGCGAAGGTCCATCCAATGAAACCAAACAAGGAGGCCGAACTAATGGAGACATTTGCCAAAACCAAATACGACCTCGAACCAACACCCATGTGTTTCTCCCCAGTCTGTCTGTCTGTCTGTCTGTCTGTCTGTCTGTCTGTCCGTCTCTCACTCTATTCGGCCGTCTATCGGTGAGCAATGAATATGTGCGAGGCGCAGGAGCGGAAGTGCTCGGTGTCGGTGGGTCGGCGAGGGCACAAAGTCAGGCAAACAATTTTAATATTAATTAAGATCCAACCAGGGAGCGCCCAGGGATCACCACGGGGACGGACGTCGGGAGGTTGGGACGAGGGGAGTCAGGTGTTCAAATAGTGCAGGGGGAGGAGAGAGGGAGATATTCAAAGTTTCGCCCTGGCGAGGGTTTAAAATTCATGTCTACGCAAATGTGCACGAGCAGGGCCGATGCGAGAACGGCAGGGTGGGAAAAGGGTGTGGAAATAATAGTGCAAGTGTATGAAATTGCCTGTCTCTATGGGTGTGAGCATGGCTGTAGGTGGGTGTGTGTGTGTGCGTGGTAATGTTGATTATTAAATTGCGTACGTGTGCGTGCGCTGCAGCCGTTCGCTGACGGACTTCAATTAAGTATGACTTGACTTTCAGCAAGCCAAATTCTGATTCTGTCTGTGTGTGCGATGGAGCCAGCTTGGCCAGAGACTAACATTGGTGTGTGTGTGTGTGTGTGGGTGTGTGTGTGCGGGTGTCCTCCATGTAAAAATGCCCGCGGAACACGCCATGATTTAATTAATTATGAATTTCGCGGTAATTGATTTGAATTTCAATTTCAAGTCGAGAGATGTGGGAGCAGAAAATGACAGACAGACAGAGGAGGTAGCGACAGACTGAGCCCTGGACTGCGACCGAGAAATAGAGAAACCGAGAAATAGAGGAAGAGAGAAACAGAGAGGGGTGGATGGAAAAGACCCAGAGATCGTTTTGAATTTCGCTCCAAGGCCGGTTTTAGGCTCCCGCTTTGCCTCTTTCACTCACGCCTTTTCCACCTTCCAGGACATCCTCATCCCTCTCTCTCTCTCTCTCTGTCTCTCTCCCCCCTTTCTACCCCTCGTTCTTTCCCTCTTGCTCGATCCCCTTGAGGCCCTCGTCTGCCTCTGGAACGCCCCCAACTCCCCGCTGCCAGCCCATTAAACGATGGTGAACTCGCTTCGGTCCACCCAGACCCGACCTCACCGGGCCACACCCCCGTTTCCCGTTACCCGCCCCGCCCCCACTTACGATGCACTCCTCGTTCAGGCAGCAGAGGTCGCCAGAGGCCGAGGTCGGCTTCCAGTAGTGCTCGCCCTGCACCGCGTTCTCCGTCCAGTCCGGGACGATGCGGATCGGTCGGCGGGCGTTGCTGCTGGGGGCCGAGCGTCTGCAAGAGAGAGGGAGAGAGACGATTGAGAAAAAATGATCAAAGGATTGCGGGATTGAATCGAGGACATATTTCAAGGCATTTAAATACAAATATTATAATTACCAATACCAATACAATGAAATGTCATTAGGCGAATATAAAAATAGGTAAAAAGGGTCCTCGGGGCCCCGAGCCTGGGTATTCAATAAAATGGGATTAAATGGGATAAACAATTACAAAATAACAAAATTAAAATATATTCAAGTATATTTCATAAATATATTTCATACACACTAAATAAATATAAAAATAAATATAGTAAAATAAAAGAACTCAAACGCAATTAGAAATGAAAGAAAGTCACTGAAGATAAAATAAAACCACTGTAAATTTCAATAAAATAAATTTAATAGACGCGAAATGAAAATACTGTAAAAATAAGCTAAATAAATACAAATGAAGAAAATATAAATAAAATAAATGTAAATACCATAAATTTGAATACAAGTAAAACCAATATAAATATAAATTAAATAAATACAAGTGAAATATAAATAAATAACACAAAGGAAAACCAATAAAGTAAATGTAAATCAAATAAATGCAATTAAAATAAATAGAAATAAAGAAAATAAAATGTAAATAAAATAAATCCGAACACAGGCAAATTCAATATGAAAAGAAATACAAATATAAATTAAATAAACATGGGGAAAACCGAATAAAGGAAAAATCTCGAAACCACTTGAACTTTACGGTAAATTTGCAGAATTTCGCCTTTTTATTATTTTAATTATAAGCTGGGCAAATAAAGTAAACGCGAAGGGAAAATGTAAAACGCATTTTTATGAATAATCGTCACCCGAGCTGCAGGCGGCAGCTGCTTCCGTTCCACATGCAGAGCGGAGCGAGAAGAAGGGGGGAGGGGGGGGGGGAATGCAGGACGAAAATGGATCGTTTTCCGCGGTTAAAAATACATTCGATGCAGTTGTAACCGGAAGCCGGAAGCGGAAGTGCCGAGCGACGAGTGACCCTTGTTGCTCATGTTTCTGCACTCGTTTTTCTTTTTCCTTCCCCCCCCCCCTCTTGTTGGCCTGTTTGTCGCATTTCACCGGGGTCGTCGCGTGTTTTTCTCTACCGAGTTTCGCTGCCGCCGCAGATGAATTACAAAAACCCACGCTGGAGTTTCAAAAGAAATCCTGCGATCCTTCGCCCCTCCGCCCCACGCCCCTGCCACCTCCGTAATCCGAGCTCCTCGAATGATGTTGGACAGTCTCAAAACTACTCGAGTGGGAAAATTAAACGGGCAAAGGGAAAACGCGACGTCCGGGCGCCATCATTAAAAGGGAAATGAGATTTTTCTGAAATGCTCGTTAAAAGGATCGCTATTTATGGTTAACTTTAGGGCGAAAGAGAGGGGGAGACCAAGTGGGCAGGGGGCGAGAGGACAGAGGAAGGGTCGGGCCAGTGACGGATGAGCGGCGAGGGCGAAAAAATGCACCGAATTTGCATTTAGATTCGGTCCCCGAAATTCTCGGTTGCATCCGTCAGAACCATCAAAAGTCGAGAGCAGAAGTGACGAGAACAGGGCCGAGGGGGGAGAGGGAGGGGTGAGAATGGAGGAAGTGGGAGGGGGTGGGAGTGAGAGCAGGAGGAGCCGAGTGCGAAGCCGAGTCCGCAGCCGTTGTCGGTTGACGTCCATTCGACAGCACTGGGATTTTTTCAGTCGCCCCGGCAAAGTGTGAAAAAATCGTAAAACAAAATTAGAAAACCAAAAAGCAAACCATTTTTTTTAAATCTACCACATTTTTTAAAACCCAACATGGTCAAGGAATATTCGGCAGCGAAAAATGCTGCGAGCGCCCCGAACGTGGAACGAAAAATGGTGTTTATTCCGTGGCACATGCTTGTTGTTGTTGTTGTTGTAATCCTGTCCCATCATCCAACGTCCGGTTGAGGGGAATTGGAGGGGAGGGGAGGGGTTGTTGTTGTTGTTGTTGCTGTTGCTGGAGTCTAGTCGGGCCTCTGACAGGACCAAACAATGCTAATCATCGTCAGCGGTCGCCGGACACGGACGGGCGTCGACCGCACACGCAGAAGGCACCAACACAAGGACAACAACAAGATTAACGGTAAAGTAACAAAAGGAACGACAACAACAACAAGAACAACAACCGCAAAAAACGCAATTGATAAACTGAAGGAAAGAAAAAACCATTGACGATGAAGGGATTCTGACATTCGTCAAGGGACGAGGGACCCGACATGTCAGCGGCGAGCGAGAGAAACAAGAAAGAGGGACAGAGAGCGAAAGGGAAAGAGAGGGAGACAGAGACAGAGCTAGATTGAAGTCCCGGGGTGCCCTTCGCAGATGGTGAAATGTGACTGAAACTTGAAGACCCAAAACTTGAGCAAATTGAATTTGTCAGAACCGAGAGGAATTAGACGAGAAAAATTACTTTATTTCGAAAATTCTATTTTAAAAAAGTTCCACTTCGTCGAGATCCATTAATCCATTAATTGCAGCGTCAGCCATATATTTGAATTAAATTTGGATTTATTTGAAAACTGCAATTTAAAAATTTTCATTTTCGATCTGCAACAGTATCGGAGACTGAACAATTGTTAATTAATTGTAGGAAATTATATTATCAAAAAAATTTAATATTCCAACTGCAATGAGGTGCCCGCAGTCTGAAGAGTTTATCGAGATTTAGAAGAATATTTCAAATTGTGTCCTCGGTCGCTGGAGGATTAATTTTTCCATCGCCAGCCTTCGCCGGGCTCGCGAGTCTCTCTGGGAGCCGAACCACGCTGCTCCTCCCCCCAGCCTCTTCCACCCCCTTCCTCGCCCACGGCTTTCCCACTCCTTTCGCAGAAATCGATCGGAGGCGCGTCCATTTCGGGCTCTACACCGAGTCGGGCCTTCGCTGCAACGCAATCGACTTCGGATCCGCCTCGCGCAGATGATGCCGTATCTCGATGGAAATCCACTCAAGCGCCAGCCAATTATCACCGAGCCGCCCCGCCCCGCCTCGCCCCGCCCCGCCCACTCACCTCGACCGCCGCCACGCGCCGACCGAGTCGAGCTTCCGCTGGCGAAAGGCCGACTTCCGCTGCATCCCGATCGAGGAGCGCCGGAAGGTGCGGACCAGCAGCGCCCCCTCCACGTGTCCCGGCGGCAGCGCCTCCGCCT
Source organism: Coelopa pilipes (assembly GCA_947389925.1). Classification (NCBI taxonomy): domain Eukaryota; kingdom Metazoa; phylum Arthropoda; class Insecta; order Diptera; family Coelopidae; genus Coelopa; species Coelopa pilipes. The sequence continues at coordinate 23,798,543 of OX376700.1, read as the reverse complement.
CCGAGTCCGACTCCGACTCGGACTCGGACGAGTCCTTGTCGACATCGAGGTCCTTCTTCTTCATGCCGCTGCTGTCGTTGCTGTGGTTGTTGTTATTGCAGGCGGTTTTGTCGCCGTTGTTGTGGTTGGGCTGATTGTTGTTGTTGTTATTGTGGTTGTTGTTGTTGTCGTCCTCAACCTCGGACTCGCGCTCCTCCTCCACCGCCAGCAACAGCTGCTCCAGCGACATGATGTCGTTGCTGTTGCTCTTGTTGTTGGTGGTGGACACGACGTTGTTCTGGTTGTTGTTGTTGGCAACGATCTGGTTGTTGTTGGGTTTGTGGGCCACGATGTCGTTGTTGTTGTTATCACAATTCAAATACGAGATGAACATTTGTAACTCTTGGTAAAAATTCTCACAATCAAACAAAATAAAACAATAGAAAACAAATATTTATATTTTTCCTAGAGTTTTGATGATTTTTCGATGAATTTCCGATTAATTCTCCGACGATTTTTATTACGATATTTTCATTGATTTTTCCTGTGATTTTCTTTTTATTATCTTTTTTGATGATTTTTACTATAATTTTTTCTACGATTTTTTCCACGTAATTTCCGATGAATTTCATTTACGATTCGAATGAAATTCTTTTCACAGATTTTTATACAACTTTTTATACGATGTTTTATACGATTTTTTGATACACTTTTAAGAGCGTTTTAATTGTTGTCATTTGTAGTTGTTTTTTTTTTTTATTTTTGCTTATTTCCATTGATTGTTTTCCTGGCGCAGGAAATTGTTTCCTCATTTTCCGATTCACCGGCGGCCTCGTGTTCGAGTCTGTGTCTGCAAGTGCAACAGTATCTGCAGGCGCCGACAACGGAAGCGATTAAAAGCTGATCACGAGCCGATGCGCGGGGAGGGAGACGGCGGGGGTGGGTCGGTGGCGTCCGGCGTGGGGAGGGGGCAAATTAAATGCTTGTCAGGCCGCTCGATCGAGTCGCTCGGGGAGGATGAAAAGGGAATCGGGAGTTTCTGAAGCAAAAAATAATAATAAGCCCAGTGTTCCACAGTCCAGTAATTCGACAAAATACCCACATTTCACCGAAAATTCACGATTCATTTGAAACAGAAAAAATGTGAACAAAATGCAAAAAATGTTGAAATGGATGAAAAACAATGAAAGAAGAAAACAAAATGAAAAAGAAGAAGAAGCGAAAAAAAATTAAGAGCATGATAAATTCAAAAAATGAAGTAGTGAAGAACACGATAAATAAAAACATCCGTAAAATGACCACAAAAAAAAACGACCTCAAAATAATAAAAAAAATTTCGCAAAAAAAATGCTCTTTGAAACCGAATGTCAGTATTGAAAACCACGAAAAAGTGGAAAAACATGAACATTTAAAATCATCGAAAAAATGGCGATTCAATCAAAAACCATCAACAAAACAAAAAAGTAATTCACAAAAAATTGTTTCCCCTTAATTCGACGCTCTCGCTCCTCAACAAACGGACCTGGGTTTCGAAAAACGACCGACGAAAAATTCGAAATTCGAACAATTCTCAATATGGGAAGGTGGTTCTTGTCGTGGTTGTTGTTGTTGTCGTTGTTGTTTTTGCTGTGATCGACGCACTCTCGCCCACGAGCAACGAAGCAGAGGTCGGGGGTGGTGGGCGGTGGGCGGAAGAGGCGTGGTCGAATAGTGCCTCGAGTGAGGGAGCGCTTGACGGAACATTATTGTTGTTGTTGTAGTGGTAGTTGTGGTTTTTGTTGTTGCTCGAATTGTCAATGAATCTCTGTCAAATTTGTCGTTGCCATTTCTTATGTTCCTTCGTTATGTTCTTATTGTAAATTCGTATTAAAACAATTGATCTTTCGATCGCTTCAGTAACATTTTTTTCTTCAAGTTCACCCTTTTGATTCTCATAAAAACAAGCGAATCCAAGAGAAATATTCGAGAAAACCTCTTAACAATAGCAACAGTAACCACATTAGCACGGACAAGAACCTCGTTGCTTTGAAGCCTTTCGAAGTCCGTTCGCCACCACTGTGAGAACTGGTAGAACTTCAACGAATTCGATTTCCTCGCTCTCTCTCTCTCTGTCTCTCCAGAATCTCGTTCGTGCGTGTTGATGGGAACGGGAGGGCATGTGTGTGTTCGTGTGTAAATGTTTGTAACATTTCGATGTGTGAGTTTTCGATAAGAAGATCGCGTTTACGGAGACGAAATCAAAATTACAAAAATATTAATCAAACGAAAGAGACGAGGAAGAGAAGGCCGACAGAAGACTGAGAGAACAACGAGGTGCGGAGGCTGCAGGAGATCACAGCAGGAAGTTATTGTTGCAGTTTTCAGTTGTTACCAAACAACAATAAAATGTGAAAATAATGGCCTTTAGTAACAAGAAAATAATGAGTAAAAAAATAGGCAGAACTCGAAATGCGAATTTCCTCCTACAGGACGGAGAGAGGAAGTGGAGAGGGGGACAGTGAGAATGAAATGAAGACGACGGGGGACAGAGACGGAGAGAAGTCCGTGGCTTTGATTAGAAGGAAGTGCAGCAGAGCAAGGGAGAAGAGGAGAATTTCTTTTAATTTCCTACTTTGCACGATATAAAAATGTTTGTCACAATTACAACAATAGCAACAACAACAAAAAACCCATCCCTAACGATTTGTTTTCGCCTCGTCCGCAAGCTTGCGGTTTATTTGACAAGTTTCAGCTGCCACAACAACAACTAAAACATTACTACCAAAATAACAACAGCAACAGCAACTGCGGTAACGACGAGAATAATAAGAAGAAGAAAAATAACAACAACAACGAGAAGAATAAGAAAATAAAATCAATCAATCGACATCGACTTCTGCAGGGTCCCCGGACCCAAGGACGCTGTTGCGCCAACAAAAACAACAACGGGCAGTTGCAGGCAGGGCGAGAGAGAGAGAGAGATGGTGATAGGGAGAGGGGCGAATGTTGTTGTTGTGGTTGGACTGGGGCGTTCGGGGCGAGGAATCGAAGCGAAAGACAAGAAACAAGAAAAACCCGAAACCTCGAAGGCGAAGGCGGGAAGCGGGAGGAGGAACGAAGAAGTTCCATCTTTCTCTCTCTCTCGCTCTCTTCCGCCCACTTTACAAAACGAGCTCATTATCGGCCCCAACAACAACAACAACAAAAATAACGAGAACGATCGTAAAAATCAACAAAAACAACTCGGACTCGAACTTTTTTAAATAAAGTCGTTTCTGTTTTACGAGTTGCGTCTTTACAATCCATTTGTTGTTGTTGTTGTTGTCATCGTCATCATTCGTTATTACTCGTTAGTACTCCAAGTTGTTGTTGTTGTTGTTGTTATTGCCTGCCTTTGTCCCGTTCGTTTGTTGTTGTTGCTGCTGCGAAACTTGACTCGATTCTGGAATCTCGTTTCCACCTGGGCTCGTCTTATGGAAAACGGCGACAATGGAGGAGGGCCAAAGGGGTACGGAGGGGCTGGGGAGGGGTTGGGGTTCGTTGGTAGGGAGAAAGAGCCATAAAATGACAGGGCAGAAAGGAGGGAAAAAGGAGCAGAACAACGAGAGCAAGAACGGCAAAAAGTTTCCTCGTTTCATTTCATTCGACAATGTTTCATTATTTATTGTTGATTTTGGTCGAGTTGCTCGTGTTGTCGCTGCTTCTGTTGTTGTTGTGGTTGTTGTCATTTTCCCTAATGTTGTTTGTTTGTCTTTTCTTTCTTTTCTTTCTTCGGGTTCTCGATCCCCTTTGTCGACTGGGTTTCGTGAATCCAGCCCTTGTTGTTGTCGTTGGCTCTTTTATTTATTTAATGCTTGTTTTGTTCCTTCCTTTTTCGGGTCGTTTCTTCTCGTCGGTTGATTCCTTTTTCCTCAGTTCATTCCTTCTTTCGGTTCATTCCATTCCTTTTTCGTACGGTTTCGTATGAATTTTTAATGTCCCAATCGAAGGACATCCGGCCAAGGATTAGAGTGAGGGGGCGGAGGCGCCCGACTCAGGTGACCACAAACGATGGCGGAAGGAGGGGGAGGAGACGACGGAAGAACAAGGGGAGGAGAAGGAGGAGGATGAGGTGAGGGGCGGCCCAGACCCAGTCGGAATGCCAAATAGTCAGCGACGTTGTTCGGCCAGGGGTGAGAGGGCAGGAAGCGCAGGTGGGTGGAAGCGGAGGAAGCTCGGAAGGAAGAAGGAGAAGGCTAAGGATAAGGAGGAGACAGTGACCGAAGGCGAGGGGGAGCCGAGACGCCCAGGCTCGAGGCAACCGGCGAGGCAACGAGGCTCAAGTAGTGGAACGGCATGCAAGCACTTCGAGAGGGCAGAATCCAAATTAAATTGGAAGACGAACCGAGAGGAAACTAAAAAAGTGGAAATTTAAAAAAAGTTAAATTCGAAATGAGACTGAGGGAAACTGAAACGAAAAGGGAGCAGAAACTGGGCAGCAACCGAGGAGACCCGTGGAGAAATTCGTGGAAATTAATCCAGAGTCTCGGCAGCGAAGCCTAGAAAAAAGGCAGGAGAAGAATTTGATGGCAGGAAATAGGGGAAAATAGTGGAAAAATATACATTATTTACATTTGCTCCACAGAAGACGGGGCGAATGAACAGTGGGAAGATGCGAAGAAGCAGGGGTGGGGGAGGCGTGCGGTGGATCTCGGCGCTCGATGTCAGAAGTCAAATTCAAGCGGCGGCAACGAAATTCCGGCTCCGGAGCGAGGGCAGACATTTCCGAGAAAACAGCCAGGAATTCGTCCTGCGTTCGGCGGCGTGCGAAGTTTCTGGGAACTGGCGACGACGACGACGGCGACGACGACCTTCAGCCTGGGTCCTCAACGGGTTGGAGGAAATTGCGAAATGCGTCCACATCAAGTTGCCCCGACCTCCGCCCCGGCCGCCGCCTTCGTCCCTCCGCAAGTCCTTTGAAAAGTTCTGAAAAGTTTCGCCGGGCTTTCGAGGGGGTCGAGGGGGTTGAAAGAGGGTGGGGAGGGGCTTGGAAGGGGTCGTCAGCGAGTTGGGGGCCTGGAGGAAGGCCATAAAATTCCAAATTGATGACGATTTTTATGGCGGCGACGAGAAAACGAAGGGCGAACGAATGGAGGGATCGGCGCGAGGGATGGGGGAGGGGGAGAAATTAATATCGTTAATTGCTCTACAACAACAACCAGAAATCGACGACAATGAATAACGCCAACAGCAACAACAACAACCACACCGGCCCGAGGAATATTTTCGTGGAGCCAACTTTGCAGACGCAGATGCAGAAATCAGAAATATTTTCGTTTTGCCGCCGCTGGAGGTGGAGCGGAGCAGGAGGTGGCAACAAAAACACAAAAAACAACAACAACAAAAGCAAAACGAAAAAACAAAAACCTAAAATAACAACAACAACAACTAACGATCCCGGCGCTGATGAATCAAGATGAATCAGAAGTCAAATGCATAAAATTAAATTCCAAAGTCATGCGAAGGGAAATAAATCATAAAATTAGAGAGACCAAAATGCGAAATTAATTTCGCTTTGAAATCCGCCAGGGAGAGGGCGAGACAGAGAGAGGGGGAAGGGGAAGGGCGAAAGTCGATGAGGTGGGCGTGGTGATCAAAATATTCCTGCGATATCGCAGGCGACAGCGAGAAATGAATGGTGACAGCAACAAAGAAAAACAAAAGAAAACAAAATTTATATTTCTTTTAATTAGACTTTTTGTTGAATAAAATGAAGCATAGGCAAAATGAAAAATATGAAATCATATAAAATATGAACATTAAGATAAATATTTAATTTAGAAACCCGACTGACTCGCGACATCTGAGAAAATCCTCGACTTCCATGAGAAAAACCCTCGGCAAACATTTTGTGCGGCAAATGTGTAAACTAGAGAACCAGCAACAACAACGACGAGAAGGAGAAGGGGAGAAGTCTAAGAAGAGTTTTAGAAAAATCCACACAATAAATATTTCAACGAGACAACAAACGCAGAAAGGTTTCGCTGTAATCGCGCGATGCCTTGTGTCTATGAGATAATTTAATACCACCATCAGTGCGTCTCTCTCTCTCCCTCTGTCGGCCCGTCAGTCACGCGAACGTTTGGCTGTCTGTCTGTCTGTCGGTCCGTCGGTCTGTCTGTCGGTCTGTCCGCCCGTCTGTCCGTCGGCTGCGAGCTGCAAATCAAATCCAACGGCTCGCTTTGCAGGAATTCGCAACGGAAGCACGGCGTTTGAGAAGGGATTAGGAACGGATTCGAGCATCTCGGCCTCCGTCACTCCCCCACTCGCCCCCCCCCTCTCCCCCTCCCACTCTTCACTACCCTATTATAAGCCATCTCTGTCGCTCCATCCGGCGACAGGCGACTAATCAAAAGCGACCGACCGACCGACGGGTCCGCGTGTTCGTCTCGATGTTTTCTCTATCGTTGTTCTTGTTGTTGTTGTTCCCTTTGTTGTTGTTCTTCTCTCGTTTTTGTTGTTGTTCTCTTAGTTTTTGTCGCTGTTCCTCGTGTTTCTGTAATGAGTGTTGTCGTCGTGTTTGCCGTTGTTCTTGTTCGGTCGGTGTCTCTGACCATCAAAAGGAAGCGATGAAGCTGCAGATCGAGATGAGCGAAAGGCATCAACGGAATAGAAAAAACAACAAACAAACAAAAAATAAGAGGAAGCCAATAAAAATAAAGAAAAACATGAGAAAAATGACAATGAAAAAAATCGAAAGAATAACAACAAAGGAAAATGGGAAATAATGGAAACAAATGAAAATAATGAGAACTAAATGGAAATAATTGACAAAATTCCAAAGTTAGAAGAAAAGTGAAAATGAATTAAAGAAGGTCTCTTTCTACTTATTTTCAATAAATTAAAAAAATAAATGGAAAATAAAGGGTACAAAAAAAAAGAAATATCAATGGAAAACAAGTGAAAAATAAACGAAAACAAAATGGGAAATAAATGAAGAAAATAGAAAATAAATGGAAATAAGTAGAAAATAAATGAAAAATAAACAGAAAATAAACATATCAAAATAAAAATATTGAGGAGAAACGGCGATCACAAAGAGAACTGAAGAAATTTGAAAACATTTACAAGTCTAATAAAAAATGTGAAAACCATGTGAGAACTCGTTTATTTTTAAACTCGACGACAACGAAGACGGCGACGGCGACGTCGACGACTGCAGATGACGAGCAGCTGGTTGAGAGACGGAAAGAAAGCGAGAGGGAGAAAACTTTCGGGCCTGAGCGCTCGCCTTTTGGACCTGAGACTGGGGAGCCTCAAACCGCAGTGATTGGAGGGAAAAATCGTAGAAGCCCCAAAGTTAGTTTTAACCATTTTTTTTGGATCTTTTGTTGGAAAATTTTCAACCAAAAATCGGAAAATCAATGATAAACTCCCTTCGTAAACTCCCCTAATCGGGGCGACAAAAACAAACACTCGAAAATGTTTTCAGTTTGGAGCGAAAATGACAATAAATTTTAGATAAAAAAAATAAATCAGTGAAGCAATTGCTTAAATCGGCATGAGAAGGCGTTGGGAAGAGGATTGAAATTTGGATTGAACTATTTACTACTATTTTCCGACGACTTTCCCACTACTATTTCTAACTACTACAATTTTCGGCGCCGCACGCGACCCTGGCTGCGTTTTGCCGGCAAAAAATTCGCCTGGCCGCGGCCACGGCCGCTGAAAATGGCAACAACAAGAACCAAAACATCGGCAACAACAACAACAACAACTAGAGCGAGCTGCGAGTGGGCGGCACAAGAACAGCAACAGCAACAACAACAACAACAACGGCAACAACAACGAAAAGAAATCGCTCTAAATGTCATGGCAATCGGTGTTTCTTGCCTTTGTTGTTTTTCTTGTTGTTGTTGTTGTTGTGGTTGTAGAAGCACTTATTGTTGTTGTTGTTTTGTTATTTAATTTCTTGTTAATTTAGCGAAATTTTGAGAATTTTCCAAAGAATACTTTGATGAATGTTCGCAGTTCGAGAAAATCGTGAAAAATCTTTTCAGGGCAGGGAGGAAAGAGAGCGAGAGAGAGAGGGAGAGAGGTGGGCGGGAAGAGGAAGCACGCTTGTAAACAGTTTAATTGCGGCAGGGGAGGTTGATGAGGGGGGGGGGGGGGTGGTTGAAGGGGGCCGGGGACAGGACGCAGTCGGAGCCACATGTGGACCACTCGTGTTTTTTGTCTGTTTGTCTGTTTGTCGTCTGTCGTTTCGTTTCCTCTTTCTGTTCGGGCAACAGGACTTGGGGAAAGATATTTTACTATCTGCCAGATGATCAGACGGGAGTCTCGCACGAGTCGGGTCGATCGAGCGGACCAGCTCGGCTGATGCTCGGATGCCTCCGACTCCCTCGGACCCACGGTGGCATCGCGTGGATGCATCGCGGACGGGGCGGCATCTGCGAGATACGCCGGCTTTTTCACTTTTCGCCGTTGTTCACTCAACGAACTCCCCTTCACTCACTTCCACACTCACACTTGTCACGTCCTCTCCCTCACTCATGCGACTTGAGCCGAGCTCTGGAGCTCTGGGTCCCGAGCACTCGCATCTGTATCTCGCGGATACTTCGCGCGCGTCTTCTTCTTACACTTTGGCTCTTGCTCTTCGCTTCTGCGGCGTCTCGAACGGCTCCGCTCGTCAGATTCGCGCGGAACGACGCGAGGTGGAAAATTCCACATTAATTGCCAATTTTTCAGATGTCACTTTTTGCCCGCATCATCACCAACATTGTTGTTGTTTTTGTTGTTGTTGTTGTTGTAGATGTCGTGCTTGTTTTTGGTGTTTCAACTGTTTTTGTCTTCATTGCTTTTGTTTGCGTTGCTCTCGTCTCTTTCTCAGTCCTCCACCGCCGACGAACGACGTGCCTGCTACTGTTGTTGTTGTTGTTGTTGTTGTGATTGCAATCGCTGTTGCTGTCGTTGCTGTTGTTGCTGGAAATTGTGCACCAAGCGAGGGCACGCCATCGCCCTCCCGCAGACGCTGCATCCGCCAGATGCGGCCAATTTTCGCGATTGCCGAAATCAATCGCCGAATTCGAACGAGACGAGACGAGACGGGCGGAGCGGGGCGAGAAGCGACGAAACGAAACGAAACGCGCGCGCACTCGGAAGAATCCGGCGTCCAACTAACGATCGGCCCCGGGCGACACTTCAGATACAAGTCGTATCCGCGAGATACCCGCGATCTGCTCGCGCTCGGTGCACGCCGGCGAGCACCTCCGACTCCTCTCTCTCTCTCGCACTCTCTCTCTCTCTCTCTCTCTCTCGCCGTCTCCCTCTCTGGCTCCGCCGGGCGTGAGGTGTTGTTGTTATTTTTGTGTTTATTATTGCTATCCACGAGATACTTCCACGTAGTCGACGAAGCAACAACAAACAGCTATCGCACGGGCAGAGCGAGAGGGGGCGGGTAGGGGGAGGGGGCGGAGTAGGGGGAGGGCCTGAAGTATCTGAGCGTCCATCGGATGCAATTCAATTCAATTAGGTTTGACGGCGGCGTATCTGTCGGATTGCGAGTATCTGGGCATCGCTGGCAACTGTCCCATTGTCCGCTAAGTGCAACGTCAGTCAGGCGGACGGACGGACGGACGGAGGGACGGACGGACGGCCAGGTCGTCGCTGGTTTGTGGTCGCTTCGCTTGTTGTTGTAAATATTATTGTTTTCGTTGTTGTTGTCGCTTCGACACGGCTCGATGTTGTTGTTGCAATTGTTCTGGTAGCTAGTGTTGTTGTTGCTTTTGATTTTCGTGCTTTTGTTGTTGTTGCATTTCGATGTGATGCCCTGTTGTTGTTGTTCTATCGGCGGTGTTTGTTTTTCTCATTTCTTGCTATTGCTGGTTGTGTGGTGGTTGTTGTTTTGTCTTTTTGTTGTTGTTATTGTAGTGGTTTTTGCTGTGGTCTTTGTTGTGGTTTTTGTTATTGCAATTGTTCTCCTTGTCATTTTTGTTGTTATTATTTTTGCTGTCCTTATTTTTGCTGTTGATATTTTTGTTTTTGTCATTTTTGTCATTTTTGCTATTGACATTTTTCTTCTCGTTAATTCTGTTATTATTGTTGTTATTACTCTCGCTGTTATTATTCCTGCTATTATTATTCTCTGCTCGACATTTTCGTTGTTGTTTATCCCGATTTGTTGCTGTCTACTTGTTATTTCTGCCGTTGTCGCGCCTATTTTTACTGTTGTTATTCTCGTCGTTCTTCTCATTTCTGTGCTCTTTCGATTTGGCCACGTCGGTCCCATGGCTGTTGCTTCCCATTGTTGTTGTTGCCACTGTCCAATGGTTGTCATCGTGGCTGAGTTTCGAGACTCGTCCCGATCCACCAGCTCCAGCCACTGACACCGGCGTCGCCGTCGCCTCGATTAAGGCTCGATCCGTCGGCGGGTCGGCAGCGCGGTCGCTCAGGGGCGTGGCAGGGGCGGCCCAGACCCCGACTCCGACCCCGACCCCGACTCCGCCGCATTTGTGGCCGAGTTTGCGATTCTATTTTCGTATTTCGATTGAATGGAAATCGAGTTTCTGGCTTTTGCCTGCTGCCGCTTCCTCTTCTTCCCCTTCCCCCTCCTCTTCTTCCTCCTCTTCTTCCTGCTCTTCCCCTTCCCTTCCCTCGTCATGTCTGCGTCGCTCGCGTGACGTCAACCGCGGGCGCTCGCGTGACGTCACAACGCTTCACGGAGGAAGCGGAACCGACGGCCCAGGTGGAGGAACAGGCGAAGGGGAGGAGGAGGAAGCAGGGGAGCTGAGAGGGGGCGGGCCGAGGGAGGTGGGTCGAGGCGTCCGTCGTCGGACGCTCCGGCTGGAAGACAAATAAATAGATCTCGACTCTCGCAGCGACGAGTGCTTGGGCTGGGGCCGAGGCGATCGAGGGCGAGCCTGGGGGGGGGGGTTGGTTGGCACAGAGCGGTGTCGGGAGCAACAGAGAGTGCGCGGGAGCGAGACAGACGGTCGGAGTCGGCACGGCTTCCGCCTGGAGGGCGATTGAATGAGTCGTCGACCGAGGGCCGGACCCGACTCTCCAATTTTCGAGTGGCGTTGGGGGATTTTTTTTAGAATTTTCCCATTTTAGACAAAAGAATTAAATAGTGGAAACAAGTTAAATATTGATAACGACTTATAAATTGGAAAAACAAAAAAAAAAATTAAATATTGCAAAAAATGTTTCAGTCATATTTTCTGGTATTTTAGCAGTCATCACTACATCATCATTACGTCCACCAATGGCTAAATCCCGAAAGCCCTCCAACTCTTTCCCTCCCCCTCATCCTCTCCCTCTCCCGCTCCCGCTCTCTCTCCCTCTCTCGCTCCCACCCCCTGCCCGTCTGTTGTTCTTGTGCTCGCGAGCCATCCGACCGCGCAAGGGCGACGGCTGAAGTATCGCATGGATACGCGGCGTTCCGACTCGGTGAACTTTCAGCGTGGCGGTTGTGGCGACCACTCTTTTGTCCCCCCTTCTGCCCCCCTTCTGTCCACCCTTCTGTCCACCCTTCTGTCCCCCCTTCTGTCCTCCGTCCAACCTCCGGCCCTCGCGAGACCTCGCCTGGATATTTGCGCATTCAGCACTCGTGCGAGATATTTATTTATGCGATACTTTCGCGCGGCCACGCATGAAATTCGCTCTCGTATCCGCATTCGTATCCGCGGGATACTTTCGGCCCGGACTGCAGTCAAAATGTATCTGCACCTGCCCAGATACTGCTCTCGCCGCGTATCTCGCTGGCATGTTTTTCTCCGGATTATCCCGTCTTGTAATTTTTTGATTTATTTTTCCGATTTTTTTCCATTTTTCTCATTTTTTTTCTGATTTTTTTCTCATTTTTTGTTTCTCATTTTCGCTTTGTCGCAACCGCGCTCGGAGCGTGCGCTGCAGATAAAGATGTTTGCCTGCGACGATAGACAGATAAAGCGCCCCCCTCCCCCCGCATACAGGGTGTCGTCGTCTCGGGCGATGAATGAATGAAAGGCCGAATCGGCCGCTGCCTCTGGTGGCCATTAAAATTTTACGACTCGCCGAGATTCGAGGGATTTTCCGAAAATACCACCTGCTAACGGATGCTTGGCAAGCCCAAGCACAGCCGCGACCTCCCCGCGGCCCCGAGATCCATCACAGCAACAACAAGAACAACAACAACAGTGCCGCCGACGACCGCCGTCCGTCCTCGGCGATGGACAGGGCTCTGACAAGTTGTTTTTGCCACGATCGACTGGTTCGCGGGATCCCGGAATGCGTGAAGTTCCTGCCGGCTCCCGGGTCTGGTTTCACGCGGCGTCCTGGCGTGGCCGAGGGCAGGGGGTGGAAAGACATCTGGTGCCTTCACATGTTCACTAATTAGGCGGGTTTGTTCCACTGTTAAGGTTGTCATTTTTAGTTTATTTCATTCGAAATTTAAAAATAATTAAGTTGCTTAAAATTTGTATTAATTCAAGTGTATTTTGAACTTTCTGCACCCTCACGTCATATTATTAAAATTATTTCTTTTGAATTTGTTGTTAATTGTATTTGAATGGTCTTGAGTTTCATTTTTATTTTTAGTATGAGTTTAAAGTTTTTCTCTTGCATTTAATTAGTGTAATAAATTATTTCGATTTTGTTGCAAATTGACATTAAAATTGAACTCGAATTTAAATCAAGTTTTCCAAGCTTCCATTTTGTTTCAAGTTTATCCTTGATCAAATTCTTTTTTGACACACGTTTTAGAAACATTTTCTTGGATTCGTTTCAGGACGATTTTTGTTCTTTCTTCTTCGAACCGGCATAAAACGGGTTCAATGGCACGAACGGAGGAGCGGGGCGGAGACGAGGGAGCGGAGAAGCGGACAACAACAGCAATAACAACAACAACAACGCCATCACATGATGAGGGTTCCGCGGATGGCGAATAAATCTTTTATGAAAATCGAAACGTGTCCTGGCGAAAACTCGTAAATCAACTGGTTTTTGTTGTTGCCCGCGTGTTTATCTGTCACGTGACAGCCATAACGTAACAACAACAATAACAATAGCAACAACAACCACTCGGGCTCTCTCTCGACCCCAACTTGCTGCAAAATTTCGCGGCGACGGAGGCGCGAAAAGGACTTCATTAAGAGTACATTTGCGGCGGCCGCGGAGCCACGGCCAGGGGCCTGGAGCAGGGGCGAATGTGCGGGAGCGAGAGCGAGAGGGTCGAGGATGAGGGTGGAGGATGGAGGACGGCGGGCGAGGGCGAGGGAGACAACATGAGGCGGGGCCTCCTCGACCGCGGATGGCGGAAGGAAACGAAAGCAACAAAGAGGGACCGAAGGGAAGCAGGAAAGGATAAGAGGAGGAGGAAGGACAGAGGGATGCATGGCGGGAAGGGAGGAGGGGGCGGAGGCGGAGGCGGAGGGAGCAGGAATTAATGAACCAACAACCACCAGAGAACGAAAAACGGCGGCCGCCCTTTGGAAGTCGTGCTTCATGCGCAACTCATTAAAAAGTCGGAACTTGGGCCAGGGCAGGAGCAACAGCGAGGGAAGGCGACAGAAAGAGGGGCAGGAGAAAGGGGAGCAGAGCGAGAAAGGGAGAGAGAGCGATGTAGAAGGAGGGAGAGGCCGAGAACGTGGGCACATATGTTGTGGAAAATTGTGGAAAATCGCAAAAAACCCGCCATTGCCAGGGTGACGGAGCGAGGGCGGGGCGGGGCGGGGCGGGTCGCGATTGAAACGAAAGGCGTTTGGGGCGAATGCGGTAGAAGGAATTCCACTCGCCATTCCGAGCCACGCCCACCGCCCCTCCCTGCATCGACCCCTTTCCCGCCGTCCCACCCGTCACAGCGTGATCCAATTTTTTGGTTTTTTCTTGAGACCTCGCTCTTGCACTGCGCGCGAGAGGCGACAGGGGGCAGAAAGAGACGGGAAGGGGGGAGAGGGAGGCAGAAACAGACGCGCTGTCTGACCGAGGGACATGTGCAGGGTCCGTGGCCCTGGGGACGGACTGGAGCGCGACGGACGTCGCCGCCTTTGGCTGCACGGCCAGCAGGACGCACGGGTCGAGCCGTGGCCCGAGCGTTTTAATAGGCTTTTGAAATCGCGTCGCCAGGCAACACACACCCACACACACACACACATACACACACACATACACATCCGCCCGCACTCACACACACGTGGCTCACGCTGCTTCTATGCGGAGGTATTTGCGTGTTTAATGCTCAGCCGAAGGGTCGACGTTTTTCCCCTCTCCCTCGCGCACTCGCCTTTGTTTCCATGCGGACCGAGGAAGGACGTGTTGTTGTTGTTGTTGCTGTTGTTCTTTAAGTCGAACAGGAAGGAGGAGAAGGAGAGGAGAGGAAGGAGAAGAAGAAGAGATCGCCATCAGGATACTTGATTTATAAGCCGTCGTCGTTCCAGCTGAGCGGAGGGTGGAAGCAGCCCACGGCCATCCTTCGGCAGCCGGGCCGAGGGCGGTGGGAGCGAGAAAGGGAGGAGGGGAGGAGGGGGAGGAGGAATCGACTTACATAAATAAGCAGCACGAATCCTTCCGAATCCTCCCGAGGAGCGTAAGCAGAGAGACAGAGGCACAGGCACAGGCACAGGAGAGCCGACAGGTGTCCTCTGAAGAAGGTCGACAAGGGAGCAGACAGAGAAGCGGGAGGGAAGGAAGACGGAAGGAGGAAGAAGAAGCGAGGCCGGTGGCGGGGAAAATAAATAACGGGCGCCCGGATCTCGAACGGCCGCAAGTCCAGAGCCGTGGTTTCCGGGCGACTTTCGTCCAAGGAGGGATTGCAGCGGATGCCGATCGAAGCGGGGAGGCCGGGATCAGAGGAGGAGGCCGAGGGGGGGGGGGTGGCCAGGACGACGAGGGAAGGGGAGGTGGTGGGTGGGAGCGGGAAAAATGGGAGCAAAACCGGGGAGCGGAAAAAATTTGAGAAAGAACGATCTCGAAGAGACGTCGAAGTCGCCAGGATTCGGAGGACGAACTCAAAATCCACTTGATCACAGGCCGGCGCGTGTGTGGTGAGGTGGCAGAGGGGAGTGAGCGAGACGAGACGCGACGCGACGATCCGTCAGGCATCGGCCCAATAAAAAGTCGGCAACAGCCTTTGCTCGCCTTTACGACGCCTTCGCACCGTGTCGTAAAAGCGTTTTATCGGGCGCGTGTCTCGGACGGACTCCGCGTCAAATCTCGGCCCACTTTTTATCTATTTTATTTCGCTGATTCTTCGCACTTTTTCCCCGTCAGAATTTTGTTCCCACGATTTATCGGTTTTTTTCCAATTTTTTGGATCGCAGAAATAAATACGAAACGATCGTTTGGAGGCGGCTTTCGTTTGATTTTCCCACGATCAAAGAGAAAACTTTCCGTGTGTCATTTCGCCAGGTTCTTCGCACAAACACCGGCGAAAGGTCGCCTGTGCATGTGTGGGTGGGGGGATGTATCTTATATCTAGGAAATACTCATCGCATGCGCTGGGTGTGAAGAAACGTGTGCGGCCGTGGGGCCCCAGTCAAGGAGGAAGCGAGAAATACGTACCTGCGGAGAGAGAGAGAGAGAGACAAAGTTAGACAATTGCGAAAAAGTCGAAAAATTCTTTAATTGACACAAAATATAATTGACATAAAATATAATTACACAAAATATTATAATTACAAATTGTTGTTAAGTTAAATAAAAGAATACATCGTTTATTAGTATGTTAATTACATTTTTGCTCTGAACAATCGCAAGTCGCTAATCGAAATGTTTTTAATTAATATTAAAAATGTCTATTAAAAAACCATATCTTAACAAAATTGTTTGCTTTTGTTAAAATAAAGTATTCAGTTGGAATTCATCAAAATAGAGTGGAAAATCCTGGCTAAAAAACCCAAATGTCTCCATTTGGCCTGAGGCAGACGCCAATGCGGCGAAGGAGAGGGGGAGGGTGTGAGGGAGAGGGCAGACGCGTGAAACATGGCGCCAACGTGGAAGGAGACGGAAGGAGTCCCGAATCCCGCAAAGGCTTCGCGTCGACGGTCCTTTGGCGAGGGCCGCGGTCGGTCGCGGGCCGGCGAGGAGGCGAACCGGAGAGAGCGAGACAGAGAACAGGGCAGAAGCAGGGGGCGGAGACCGGCCAGAGAGGGAGGGAGACGGCGAGCCATGCCAAAGGAAGGGCGAAAACAAATAAAACGTCACTTTGACACTTTGCGAACGCAACACGGCCACGCCCCGGGGTGGGCGACGGAGCCGGCGGCGAGGACGAGCACGAGCACGAGGACCAGGACGAGGACCAGCAGAGGCAGAGGAGGAGGACGAAGACGAGGGTGACGCGGGGTCGACGACGGCGCCGACAACGGAAGTCGACCGAGAGGACATTTTTATTCATTTCATTGCTGGGCGAAACGACGTAATTCCCAATTCGTCACGACTGTGCGGGAGGAGGGGAAATTCCCACACACACACCCACGCACGCCAAATTGATGGCCCACACACAGTCAACGGGATTCCCACACGTCCGTGTACAGATAAACCTGAGGATTCCAACTGCAGACGGACGGCCGAAGATCGATGTCCGACGATTTGTTCAAAATCTGCATTTAAAGGAAGCCTGTCGGCGGCTCCTGGCGAAGTCTGGCCTCGACTCCTCCGCAGGGGGGGAGCTGGGGCGGGCAGGCGAGCAGCAACTGGACGCCCTGGCGTTCCGAGTTATTCTTCCTCAAGTCTTACTCAAACAAGTCTCCACAACCTCGACTTCAAGAACCTCTCCCAGGTCTTGGGCCTTCATCCAATTTCGGCCACATTTCGGGACAAGGACGAAGGCAAAAATGTCCACCCCCTCGCTCACGGGACCCTCGCTCACCCGTTGCACCGCGCATGCAACTGAGTGGGTGCCGGCGTGCGTTCGGGTGTGTGCGAGTTCCGTGTGTTTTCCCTTCGTTACAATCAGCCCCCCTCGCCCCGATCATCCCTCGAGGCCGAGTCCTTCTTTGGCTTCGGCGTCTTCGTCTTCTTCTTCATCCCATTCCTCTGCTGCCTCTTCGTCTTGGCAAACAAGGCTGCGATTTCCAGCCATTTGGCCATTTTCTCCAGAAAGCGCTTCCGGTTAAACTCCGGCTTCCCGTCGCCGCTGTTGCGCTCGCTGTTGTTGTTGTTGTTGTCCTTGTCGTCGTCCTCGACGTCTCCGCTCGCTGCGTCTTAAATAATGTCTTATTATCCCGACAACAACAACAACAACAGCAACAACAGCGCTGTGAAATTCCCGCAGACAAAGACGAATCGCCGGAGGACCCCGAGGAAGAACAGGAGGTCGAGCGAAAGAGAGAGGGATTGTGGGGCGAAAGAGAAGCCCAACGAAGTGAAGGACGGAGCCTTTCCCCCGAATCTGTCGAGTGGAAACGAATATAATAATAAATTCAAGTAAAAACGGAAAGACGGCAATTAAAACTTTCCACTGCGGAAAGTAATTGAAATTTTATACATAAACATTTGTGCTTTCCGTACACACACAATGCTGGGAAAGAAAAACACGGCGAATGAGAAAATGTGAAAATCCTTAATTTTCATCAAAAATTCAGCCCCGTTGCCTGGGGCTCGGGGAAAAATGTATTAGCAGAAATTATATTTTCCTTAATCCACTCCTGAATTAAATACTTCCAAAAAATCTTCATATTCAATTTCTTAGTTTAGACTAGTCTTTATTTGAAAACTAGAAATTAGTCATCACGTGAAATTTTAAAATTGGCCTCAATTGGACAATCAAAAAGTAAGTTTTTATTAGGAAATTAAAATTTGTCCTTATTTTCCACTCCGTTAAAGGCGCTCGGAATAGGGATGAATATTTACGGCGCCCTTAGTGGCAGGCGAGGACGAGAGGGGAGAAAAGGAGAGCAGAGGAGGGAGAGAGGAGGAGAAGAACAAGAACCGGCTCCTCAAGGCGCTTCGCTCCGCTCCACTCCACACGACCCGTCATTAATCAAGCCGAGCGCCGTCCTGACGGAAAGCCTTGACTTCGAGACGAAGCCAGTTTGCTCCAACCTTGGGAAATATCCTGCGAGCCACAGAGTCCTCCGGGCAGGACAATGAAGTGGCTTCCGAAATCGATCGTTCATTCTGCATTCTTCGAACCGTGTGTGGAGAACTCGGGGATTTCTCAAAAGTCTCCGGTCACTGCGTCCCTGGGAAAAACCGTTGCCTACTTCCAGGCTGCTAGTGAAATGCTTCTGATTTTCAGAAGTTGCCGCTGTATGCGAAATTTGAGGAGGCTTCGAATTTTCACCGAACCTCCACCGATGTCCTGCTGCCGGAGGAAGGATGCCTTTCCTTGGAGGAGAGGGACGCAGAGGAAGAGGGACAGAGCAGCACGTGTTGCTGTAGTCGTCGTGGTCGTTGTTGGTAGTCAGTGATGATGATGACGATGATGAGGAAGAAGGGGTCACTTAAAAAATCCTCGTTATGGCTGAACCTTCGGGCTTCCCAGAGGAAGAGTCAGCGAGAACGAGAGAGTGCGAGGGAGACAGTGGGAGAAGGAAAGAGAAACAGCGAGTCTCCGGGTCCCCAGACAAGCGACATCGACTTCCACATGTCGTTCCTCGAACGGGAGCGAGGAGAGAACGAAAGGCGGAGCCAGAAGAGGAAGATTGGGATATTGTGTAAACGATGACGAGAACCGCAACAACAACAACAACAACAATAGTAACGTTGAGAACAAGAACAAGAACAAGAAAAACAACTCAATTTGGTCGTGTTAACAAGTCGGATAATTCTGTGGGGATTTTTGTTTGTTTTCATTTGCGGATCCTTCGAAGGAAAATAATTGCCAGGTCAGGGCGGGGAAGGGAAGGGCGGAGGACCAGAGACAGAAAGAGGGAGACAGAGAGAGAGCGAGAGCGAGAGACTGAAGCAACCACACCCCATTGGGAGCGAAAGAGCGAGCGGAGTTCGTGGGACCAGTGCGAAAATTCCACGAAGTGACGAGCGAATTTCTCGACGCGAGAAGAGAACAAATTATTTTGTAATTATTCATTCATTCATTCATTCATTTTGTTTCCTTTATTTTCGCCCTCTCCCTCGCTCCCGTCACGAATCCCTCGTCATTTCACCCATGGACCGCCCACCGCCCCCCGCCCACGGATCACGTGTCGATGTCGCTTCGGCAGCGGGAAAACTTCCCGATAACTCGTGGCCTCCCACACAACGAGGGGCGGCGACGCCTCCACGTCGTCCTGGCCGCGGTGGAGGAGGAGGAGGAGGAGGGGGAGGAAGACGGCGGGAAAAGGGTGAGACGGAGGCAAATGAAGGAAGTGGGTTTTTCTGTTGGTTTTCCCATCATTTGGAGAACACGAAAAACCCATGTCATTTTTAGTTTCAACAAATTCGAAATAAGCACACAAAACCAAATGGACGTCTGATGGAGGCGACCGAGGGCGATGGAGGCGTCTGGGGACGACTGGAGTCGATGTGGCGTCGGCGCGGGGCGGACGGAGGGTTGGACGAGGGGAGCCTTCAATCGGCGAGGGGAGAAGAGGACAAGAGGCGGCAGAACCAAAGGCAGAGATGGACGAAAAAGAGTCGAAGAATCGACGGGGACGCGAAGAATGGAGGATCATGGCGCGAGGAGCAGGGCGACAGGGCCCAAGAGAGGGGGGGGGGGGTGGGTGAGGACCAGGATGACACGAGTCGATTTGTGAATGAAAACTAGGAGAAGAGAGGCATGAGAGGGAGACGGAGAGGGCGAGAGGACGAGGACGATGCGCAGGATGATTTCATTGTTGCTTGTTTGCGGATCATCAATCATGGATGGCTTCGAGGAACGAAGGAAGGACACGAGTTTCTCGGACGAAGCACAGAAATCTGGACATCAGGCCGAAGTGGGCGCGAGTAGAAAGACGAGGAGGGGAATAAAGAGAAGCCTTGGGCAAGGGACGAACTCGGGGGAAGGAGGGGAAGTGGACAGAGGAGAGGAAGGACGAGGAAAGTGGAGCATGGGAAGTGACCAAGCAAGCGATGGCCGGGGACGTTGACGATGACAAGGACGAACATTTGGCCACGTAGGGAATGACCAGCGATTAGTGGCAGGAGGAGGCCAGGGGGAGGAGGGAGCGAGTCCCAAGTGGCGAACGAAACGAGGGCGCGCCAGGGCCGGAAACCGGTCGAGCGACGGGAGGCGGCGGCCGGGCTGAGTCTGAGGGGAGTCGGAGGCGAATAAAACGAGACAAACAGGCGGATTCGGGTCGGGCTTCGGGGGCCGCGGCTCGTCGGCAACCCGAGCACGTGGCGGCGGCGGACACGCGTGGCATGCGAAACGCGGAGCAGGGCGATCGGGCCGCGGCTGCCCAGACGGAATCGACAGAACGACAGCAACGGGACCCGGCTGGCGATAAATCGAAAGCCAGAGCAGGAGCAGGAGTGATCAATAAACGGAAAGGACAATAAACGGAATAGAACAATAATAGAACGAACGAACGAGGGAACAAAAAACGAACAACAAAAGGAACAGGAAGAACAACAAGAAGAAGAAGAAGAAGAAGGCGGTTCACATACCCATCTCCGTAGTGGCCGGAGCCGGTCATGGCCAGGGCCTTGTAGCGGGCCTGCTCGTCGGTCGGCAGGACGATGTCGACCGAGCGCGAGCGGGTCGCGTTGATGTTCGGCACGGTCAGGAAGCAACCGTCCTCGCTCGGCTGCAGCTCCTCGGTCTTGCCGCTCGACGAGAGCTTCGTGAAGCAGGAGTCCACGGAGGCGGCCCGGTCGCGCTTCAGGTCGGGCACCGTCAGGTAAATGTCCCGAACGACCAGCGCGTGCTTCGCCGCCACCGCCTCCGCCTCCGCCGCCGCAGTCGACGGCTCGTCCACCGAGTCGACGGCGTCCATCGAAGTCTTCGCCTGGGTCTGGAGGTCCTCGACGTGCGAGACGTTCTCGAGCGAGTTCCCCGTGGGCTCCACGAAAACGGCCTCCTGGCGCGAGATCGAGCGGCGTCGCGGGCGCAGCGCCGTCGGCGAGGGAGGCACCGCGGGCGCCGCGTCGTCGGCCCCGCTGAAGCCCGGCGGCGGCGGCAGCGGCAGGTCGAACATCGTCGTCGGCGCCGCCCCCGGAGGCAGCAGCTCGAGCGGCGACATCGGCGGCGGCGGCGGCAGCTCGAGCACGGGGCTCCCGCAGGCCGACAGCGAGAGGGCGAACGAGGGCGTGGGCGACGGCAAGGGCGAGGCGGGCGGCGAGCCGGGGTCGATGGGGAACGCGTAGGCGGCGGGGAAGGGCGGGGCGCAGTCGCCGTTCGTCGGCGACAGGGTGAACGTGATGCCGCAGGGCGTGGCGGGCGCCGGCGGCAACAGGGTGTTCCCGAAGTGCGGCGGCGACTCGCGCTCGTGCTCGTGCTCGGACTCCTCGAGGCCCTCGTCCTCGGAGGTGGAGGCGCCGGCCGCGGCGGCCGCGTTGGAGGCGTGGATCGCGTCGCCGATCGTGTGCCGGCGCATCTGGCGCGGGAGGCGGGCGCGCGACTCCTCGATGCTGGTGCCCAGGCTGAGCCCGCCCAGCCGGATGTCCATCTCCAGGGCGGCGTCGTCGTACTCGTCCCGCACCCCCGCCTCCTCGTCCTCATCGTCGTTGTCGCCGTCGCCGTCGGCGTCGTCGGCCGAGTCGTCGCTGCCCTCGGAGCTGGTGTAGAGGCTGCCGCCGAGCGACCGCAGCTCGCGGTGGTCGATGAAGTAGCGCTGCTCGGCGGTCACCTGCCGCTCGTACTCCTCCAGGTAGAGGCAGTGGATGCACGGCGGCGGGGTCTTCGTCGCCGAGCTGCGGCGCGTCTTCGGCCGGCGCGGCACCTCCAGGAACGTGCCCGAGTCGTCGCTGCCCGCCGAGGCGATCGACGCCGAGGCCGAGGCCGAGACCGTGGCCGTCACCGCAGCCGACGTGGCCGAGGCGGACGCGGACGCGGAAACCGAGGCCGACACGGAAGCCGAGCCCGTCGCGGAGGCCGAGTCGAACGAGTGCGAGCGCTGCGAGTGGCCGTGGGCCGGGGGCACCTGCAGGAAGGCGGCGTCCGTCGAGCGCTCGTCCGCCGAGCACTGGGGCCGCAGCAGGTGGGCCGTCGAGCGCTGGGCCTCCAGCTGCATCTCGTCGAAGGAGGCGGACCGGACCTGTGGCGGTGGAGGGTGGGGCGCGTGACAGGGTAGAAAGAGAGAGAGAGAGAGAGGAGATCATTACATTCGGCGTCGAGGCGTCGTGGGGTCGTGGGGTCAGAGGGGGAGGCGGCGGGTCGGGTCGGGCCAGGGGTGGAAGCGAAAAACGGCGCATGCAGTGCGGGAGGCGGAAGCAAAAATTGATCAAACGGCAGTGGGGGAGAGACAGAGAGAGAGTGAGTGAGAGAGTGAGTGGACAACAATCAAAAAGGCAGTGAAAACAGCGTCCATAAAGAAGACCAAAGTCAATAAATAATGGACAATAGAAAGACAACATCGATAAAAAACTCAGGCGCAATAAAAAAATTAGTGACAAAAAAACCAAAGCGAAGCCACAGCGATCAACGCGAGAGGGAGAGAAAAACTGGAACGCAAATCGATAGAGAGAGCGAGTGAGAGAGAGAGAGAGAACGCCAGAGTTCGTGCGAGGTGGAGAGAGATAGCGGTAATTAAAGCGTCGCCTCTCTCGCTCGTTCACCGCGAATTTTTTCAACTTCGGCCAATTTTTTGCACACGCACGACCGGAACGTGCCAGAGAGAGTGAGTGCGTGAGAGAGAGAGAGAGAGCGAGAGAGAGGGAAATTTCAGTTTTTATCCGATCGTCTGTCAGAAGGGATTTCAACTATTTGTTGTTTCTGTTGTTGCTGTTGTTGTTGTTGCTGCTCCCGCTGTTACCGCCGTCGTTTACGCTGTTGCTGGCGTCGCTGGGGCGAGTCCGAGGCTCAACGTGTGCAAACAAATTCCAAAGCTGCCTTCACACACTTTGCAACAACAGCACAACAACAGCCAGAGAGAACAGCAACAACAACGGAACTGACAACACCTACAAGCCAAACAACAACTACTTCGGCCCAAAGGACGGGGCTCCGAATGAATTTTCGGCGGATTTGGCGCCATTTGCGAGGCATTTTCAGTTTGTACCGCGTGCGAACGCGACACCCAATGGAGCGAGGGAGAGAGATGGACGGACGGACGGACGGTCGGACGGACAGAGATTCCGGCACGTGTGGACCGCGAGCCGTGAAAATCCGGCGATAATTTGTCGAATGAAGGGGATTCGGATGCCGCGATTCAATTGAAGCATCCTGCATATGCCAGGATTACGCCCTGTCCAATTTGTGTCCAATTCAACAACAACAACGTGGACCCCTCGGCATACTCGGACAATGGCGAGCGGCCTCTAACGAGGATTTGCGCGGCTTAGCCGGACCGAAACCGGACTCGCCCGGGTTCGCAAGGGCCTCGTGCAAGGCCCAAGGACCGGGCGTCGGGATCGAGAACCCGAAGTGCATCCCGGCCTTCCGGTGGGTCGCAGCACCTGAAGGTGAGATGCAGCCAAATCGCACACCAACAACAACAACAAAACCAAAAGCAAAGAAAACCGAAAATCATGCGAACGTGAGCTCTGGAAAACATGCAAGTCTCGACATTAAAGTTAAAAAAAATAAATAAATAAAAATGCAGAAATTGTCAAGAATCAAAATTTTAACAAACATAACAGATTTCAACAAAAATCGAAAATTTGAAAACAAAAGAATATTCAAACAAAATAAAAAATGTGCAGTAAAAAAAATAAAATGAAAATTTCAAGAAAAAATGAAATATCACCAACATTAAAAAAATGTTAACAAAAATGGAAATGTTAACCAACAAATTTAGAAATAAATAAGAGAAAGTAAAGAATCAAATATAAAAAAATTGAAATGTTTAAGAAGAATGTTTAAAAAAAATAAATATTTCGACAACAAAAAAAATTTAATTTCAACAAAAGGAAACAATTTTCACAAAACCAAAAGATTTCATGAAACATACAAAATTATAACAAAAATCTCAACAAAATAAAAAATTGTAAAATAAATAAAAAAATTTAAATTTCAAGAAAAATATGAAATTTTACCAATATTAAAAAAATTTCAACAAGAATGGAAAATATTAACAAAAATAGAACATTTTAGAAAAAACTAAAAATGAAGTCATTAAAAGATTGTCAACAAAAATAGAAAATTTTGACTAAAATAGGAAATATAAAAAAAAACTCTAAATAGAAAATTGCAAAAACAGCGAGAAAAGGGAAATAAGAAAACGAAATATTCAGAAGTATACGAAGAAAATCACAACATCGAGAAAAAAACGACGACAAGGCGAATCACGATAAAAAGAACGGATCAGTACAACAACAAAACGAACAACACAAGGGTGCGTGCGAGGGGAGAGAGGGGGCGAGGGAGGGAGGTAGAGAGGTAGAGAGGGAGAGGCTGAGGCGCAGACCTGTTTGGGGACCTCGAGGCTGTTCTGGGTCTTCATCTCGGCTCCGGTCGGGGTCCGCGACCTCGTGAACGTCGTCCGCAGACGCTGCATCCTGGCGGCCTGGCGCGGAGCGTCCTCGGCGTGGTTCGGCCGGCTCCTGCCGTGGATCCTCCTCCTCCGCCTACCACGCCTACCACGTCCTGCTGCCTGGGCCTCCTCCTTGTGCCTTGAGCTCTGCTGGCTTCTGGCCTCGGATTCCTTCCTTGAGGTCTCCCTGTGCTTCCTGCCTCACTCCTTCCTGGAGCCCGCCTTTGTCGTGGCTCCACTCGTCCCTGGAGCTCCTTCTGGTTTCTTATTTCGCTTATTTCGTTCTCTTGTTTTCTCTTTTCTCACACTTTCCCCGCGCTTTTGTCCCACTTTGCTCCTCTCTTCTGCTGTCCTTTGCGCTTGTTTTTCTTTGACGACTTCTCGTCCTTGAATTTGTCCTGCCTCTACTTAGTTTCCTCGTCGATTCCTCTCTGGGGTTTGCGGCCTTGCAGTGTTTGTTCTTGGTCTTCTCTTGGTTCTAGTGGCCGTTGTTGTTGTTGTTGTTGTAATTGATTCCCTTCACTTCTTCACGCGCTGCGCCCGCGGTCGGCGGGGGCACCCGAGGCCCCGGCCGGACCCCAGCTGGCGAAGGTCTCTGACGATGGCCCGACTAGCGGCGGATCCATCTTCGGCATCGAGTTCTCCACGGCGCCTCCATCACGGGCGACGGATGGCCTTAATTGTGGCTCTAATTGTTCTCGTTGCTGCTGCTCTTCTTGGCGTTCTTGTTCTTGTTGTTGTTGTTGTTGTTGTTGTTGTTGTTGTTGTTGTTGGATTCCCGCTCCTCCCGGTCGGCTCCACGAGGTGACCAAATTTCAGTTAATTAACAACTGCCAACCGCTCGCCTTCCGGGCTCCTCGTCGTCCTCGCCGTCGATGCAAACGAGGCGGTTGCTTTTGTTGTTCAAGTTGTTGTTGTGGTTTCTACGATTGTTTTTGTTGCTGTTGTTGTTGTTGTTGGGGGTGGTGTCGCTGATCCCGAGGGTGCTCCTGGGGGCGATCGTGTGCGTGGGCCTCGTGTTGCTGCCGCCTCGGCGACCGACATCGGCCGGCTGCTGACGTCGCACGAAAGGACGAAGAAGCGCCGGGTCCTGAAACGACTGCCGAGAGAAGAAACAAACACAGACACAGGTAGAGTAAAGGGTTAACGTCAATCAGCTGCGGGAGGAAGGGAGGATAGGGCAGAGAGAAAACGCAATCAACGCAGGCGATTCATTAGAAGCAATTTCAGTTCACAACGGGTTCCCGATGAGCTTTTGATTTCGATTCGTGGCCCAAAACGAAGAGGAAGGAGGAGGAAGACTGAGAGAGACAGGAGTGACAGAGCAAGACATAAGAATGGGGTGGGGTGGAAGGGAGATAGCAAGAAAGAAGTCGCTTCTGAGCACTACAAAAGGGGAAAACTTGTCGCCATATAAGACGGAAGTGAGAAGAAGGGGCGAAGATTCATTTGTTAGACTATTAAGGCGAATTTAATAATTTCTTGCTGAAATTCCTCCGTCCACCAGCCACCAGAAGCCAGCACAACCATCCATCACTCGCTGCGAGTCCACGCCAGGAAGCTTCCGAAGCTTCCTTCCTGCAGCGAAAGTTTCGACTTAAAGTCAATTTAATTTTCCGACTCCAAGTTTCGACGGCTCCCGGCGCCGGCTCCGGCTCCGGCTTTTTCCCCTACCGCCCGCGACCTCCCACCATCGGCCCCTCGGACGACCGTTTTCGGGCCGAATCTTTAATTAAATCCGAGTGGAAAATCTCGCCGCCTCCGACAGGGCTTCAGTTTAAACACGGACGTCGCTGGGCCGGAAGTCGGCTGAAGGGCAGGTGGAGCGGGTGGGGAGGAGGAGGAGGAGGGTTGGAATAAATCCGTAGACGGTCGATATATTATACGTGGATGACTTATGCTCAATTATAAAGGGATTAAAAGCGGCGGAGGCGGCCGTCGGTGGCCCCGGGCCGGCCGAAGTTTCAGCCACGGCCGCAGCCTCGCAGCGGAACTTTGGGCTGTGGGTGGAGGGAGGCAGTGTGACAAATGGGTCGAGCGGAGGTAGGGAAGGTGGGCTGGCAGCGGGCCAAATCAGTTGATGGACGACGGTTGCCCTGAGACTCGATTAGGACGAGGGCTCTTAAAGGCCACTGGAGTAAATTAAGCAGCCCACGTAAGTGACATCCTCAACTAATGGATGAGGAAGTCAAGGAATGGGTAACTCAATGAATGGAGAGCTGAGCGAATGAGGGAATGAGAAACTGATGGAACGACAAATCCATGAATGACAAGTGGTGAATTCTCCGATTCAGGCGATTTTCATTTGGACATTTATTAATCATAGCGAAAACTACTTCAATGCCAATGACAGCGACAGCCGTCAGAATAGGACTGATGGGACAGACAACAACAACAAAGACAACAACAATAATTGAGTCGTTTAAGCCAATCAAACGAGAAACACACGCACACACACCCACAGCCACACCCACACAGATTCGCACATCTGGTGACTGACAGGTTGATCGCCATTTTTAAGCGAGCTCGCTTTTAGAGACGGTTTAATCGAGGATTCAGCGGCAGGCAGGAGGGGTTGAGGGGGGACAGAGGCAGGCAGGGATTGAGGGAGGGGCAGACGAAAAGGGAGGGTTTTCTTGCTGAAGGCTGACTGGAAAACTGAGGGAGCGCGGAGGCTGGAGGGCGCCGAGGCCTGAGGAAACAATTCTTAGGAACGAGGCAGCAGAGGGAGAAAGGAAGAAGAGAATTCAAGTATCGAAAGAGAGATTGAGAGAGAGAGAGAGGGAGCGGTCTTTGAAGTCGCGGGCTCAAGGCCGAGGAGGACGGCCGGGGTCTTCCTTTAATATTAGAGGAAATAACGACTTCAATAGGAACAACTACAGCAACGACAACAGCACCAACAACAGAAACAACACCAACAACAAAAACAACATCATCAACAACAACACAACCCACATTAAAAACAACCATCTCTGCTGTTGTTGTTGGTGTTGTCAACTCAGCCCAGACCAGCCGAGCCCGGACGTCCCGACGGCGCCTCCCACGGGGCCCGGCCGGATCGCATTAAATAAAGATGAACCACGAGCCGCGACCGCCGTCCCTCCGTCCTCCGTCCTCCGGCCTCCCTCTGAGGTGGTCGCCCCCGCCCCGCTCGAAAGGACGGCGAGCCGAAAAGTACGTAAATTGAATGGCAGCAAAAATAGCGACGAATGTGGAGAAAAATGCACGACGCCATTGCGAGTAATTTAATAACGTGCAGGGCATTAGCGTCTTATTCCTGTCCTTCTTCTTCTTCCTCCTCTTCTTCTGGTCTGCCGACCACGACGGGGGGCCTCTTGAGCCACCGCCGGTCGCTGGTACCGGGGCGACGAACGCGAACGGAGTCCCCAGCGGCGCGGCGGCGACCGACCGAGGCCCGGAAGCGCCCGGCGCGCGTGGTGGCTTCCGGTGGCTTCCGTCGCCGAATTCCTCCGGCTCATTTGCCTGCCGATGGCCCCTGTGTTCCCCGTCTTCCCTCCACCTCTCGGCTGCCCTCCCCAGCTGTCGCAAAGCTCTCAGGACGACGAACACGTCTTGGTTCTCGGGAGTTCTGGAGCGCCGCGGGCTGTTCTGGAGGATTTCTCGAGCCGAGGCGAGGCGAGGCGAGGCTTCTTCGAAGAACGAGTGGGTCGAGGCCTCGGGAGGTTCCCGGAGTCGGCACGCGGAGGCCGAGTTGAAGACGGAGCTTGGCTTTAAAGCTCTCGGCGCCGGCGCCGGCGCCAGGGGCGGGCGACTCGTTGAATGGGGTTCGAGGCGTGGCGACCGAGCTCCGGGAGCCTTCGCCGCCTTCGAGGATGCGGTTCCCGAAGCCCCCAGTCTCTGTCTCTGTTCTCGACCACTCTCCGTCTGCCTGTCTCTGGGCCCACCACCACCTCCCTCAAAAGGGGGGGCCAAAAACAAAAATAACGAAAAAACCCTCATTAATTCCCACGTTGACGGGGAAAAAGTTCAATTAAGCAGAAAACATCCTGGGGTTCTTCGCTTGTTCTTCTTCTCCCGCTTTTTCGAGGCCCAATTCAGGCCGTTCCGCCTGCTACTGAGTTGGCTTATTTGCCTGTTGTTGTTGTTGTTGTTGTTGTTCCGTTGGGCCACAACAAAATGGCGAAATTCATTCAGTCATTTTCTGGTAATTAATAAAGGTGCGAATCACGGTGTTGTTGTTGTTGTTGCTGTTGTTGTTGCTTTGGCCACTTTTTAGAACTTTTCAAATCTTCCAGAGAAAAACCGAAGGGGGAGACACAGAGAGAGAGAGAGAGAGAGAAAGAGAAGGCGGTTTGGTAAGCCAGCGAGAGAGAGAGAGAGAGGGAGGGAGAGCCTTCGCTTGCCATGAAAAATTAATGAGCAGTCAAGCGAGCGTCAGAGCGAGACCGAGAACCAGATGGCGGCGAGTTCGAGGGCGAGATCCGGCTGAGGAGGGGGCAGGTGGCCTCAGAAAGAGAGGGAAGACTCGGCGGCGACAACGACGACGACGACCGAAGGCAGGCAAAACAAAAATTACGAGAGACGAGGCGAAGCGGGAGAGGGGCGAAGAAGGAACTGAGGATGCGAGGGAGGGGGAGGGAAAACATCTCAAGGTAATTAAAACGAAAGTCGAAGCTCAGCCAGGAGAAGAAGAAGAAGAAGAAGTAGGTGGAGCTTCATCAAAACGAGGCGAACAACAATAAGTAGAAAAAGGATGAGAAACAGCTTCAGGACAAATTTCAACAACGATGGAAGCAAGGGTAGCAACAACAATTGAAACCATATTTTTAAAACAAGATTCAAAAGAGGAATTAAGAGTCGAATTGCAACAACAACAACAACAACAACATCAAAAACCACTCTAGCGTCAGCAACGCATTCGCACTCGAACTCGAACTTCATCAAGAATGCAGGAGATTAGTCGGGAAGTTGTTTTTGTTTGTGTTGTTGGTGTTGTCCATGTTGTTGCTGTTGTTGACACGAGGGTCCTCCGAGAGGGGGGTCGGGGTCGGGGTCGGCGGCGGGACCAACCGCGGGCTAAGCACGCACACACGCACACGCACGCACACAGCCACAGCGGGAACCTCACCAAGGTTCCGTGTCGAAGGAAGTCAGGAGTTGGCCGAACTGTTGCCAAGTGGAACCGATGGCTTCCCATAGCGAGACAGCGACGCCAGGAGGGTGAGCGGGAGGGGGGAGGGGAGGGAGAGAGAGGTTGAGCTTTCGGCTTTCGGTCGGAGGCTAATTGCGGTAAGTGCTTCGAGCCGCCTGCATCGCCCGGCAGCCAGAGAAGTTTCGACCACGAGACTCCGGACCCGAGCCCCGGAAGGGCCGAGAGGGAGGGGGGAGAACCGGACAGGGAGGCAGATAGGGCGATGGAGGGAGGGAGGACGGTGGCCAGAGACTAGGGAGGGAGCCGAGGGTTCGGCGGAGAAAACAAAGTTGATGGCGGAAACTTTTGACCATAAATTAATATTTTTAATCACTTGCCAACCAAGCAGAAACAGCTCGAGGACAAGCGGTGGAGAGAGGGGAAGATGCGGGAGCGAAAGGGTGAAGAAGGGAGAGAGAGGGTGAGCGAGAGAGGGCGAAGGAGGTGGGCGTGGGCGTGGCATGTCATGGCGTGACGTGACGTGACGTAAAGTTTCGCCTGTGGCGTGTCGCGAAACTTGCCGTCGACAACAACAGCAACAGCAACAACAACCACAACAACAACAACTAGTTCGGCAACAAACAACCAACAGCAACGACAACAACAACAACAACAACAACGGCGCCGTCATGAGCAGCCAGAGTTCGTTCAACTGGCCAACAAAGCAACAACAACAACGAGGTGCACAACTAGAAGAAAGTTTACGTTTAAAATATTTTTGAAATTTTAAAAGTTTTGTTTTCTCCAATGGCTGAATGAGTTGCTGTTGTTGTGGTTGTTTTTGTTGCTGTTGTTGTGGTTTTCGGCGATGTTCTTGTTCCGACTCTCTCTCTCTCTCTCTTTGTTGTTGAGCCGGCGCTTGCTGCTGAAGTGGTCGCTGATATCGGCGGACTGGGACAGGGAGTGGGGCCGGCTGTGGGTCGTCAGGGGCCGAGAGGGTTGACGGGGCCACCCGGGGGGACGAGGGGGTGAAGGGCGATTTTTCGACAGGGCCAACAAGGGCGAATCCTGAGCATAGCAGGGAAGGATAGGCGGAAAAGAAGGATCCGGCGAGTCGCCGGCGGCGAAGGCGACCCAAGTGGGGGGACGAAGGGATTGTTGACTTTGGGCGAGGGGGGGTTGGGCGACTCAACACTAGTCCAGTGACCCACCCGCCCACACACACACACACACACACACACACACACACAGACGAATCCCCAAACAAACACACCAAATGAAATGCAAATTCGAATACAATGAGCCGGCGAGCGAAGCTTTTTAGAAGGGCAGCCACAATGGACGATGAAAACAACAACAACAACAACGACAACAACAACGACAACAACAACGAGGACGTCGACAAAGAGAACTACAACACCAACAACAACAAGGGGAACAACAAATAGAACTAAGCCAAAGGCTTGAGTTGAGTGAAATCGAGAAGCTTTTTGTGGCTCAGAGTCACGGGAATCCCAATTGAAATCGATTGGCATGGACGGGGGGAAGTCGACGAAATCGAAGGAAGAAAATCTGAAAGAATAAAAATTGAAAAAAATCGCACTCGACTTCGGAACGGAAGGCCGAGAGGGTGGCCTGGGCCAAAGTACTCAGGTGAAGACTGCGGCCCCCTCCCTCCACCGAGCCTCCGATGCTCGGGATCTCGAACCTGCCCGGCGAATCCTCGGCGACTCAGGGAGCCGGAAGCGAGGCCCGCGAGGCCCGCCGAAAACATTTCATTCCCAAAGGACCGTGTCTTGAGGGTTCCGCCCACGACTTCGTCCTCGTCCTCGTCCGCGTCCTTAGTCGACGAGAAGTCGCATCGAAAAATCACTTCCAACCGTCCCCGAGGAAACTTCGCACTTTGCGTTGGGGTGGCGGTGGAGGAGGAGGAGCGGGCGCAGGGCACGAGGGGTGGGGGAGTGGTTTATCATCGTCTTCGACGGAGGAAGAGCATCAGCAGATGGAGCAGGAGTTGGAGCCGGAGATGGAGCCGGAGCCGGAGCAGGAGCTGCAGAAGGAGCTGGAGCAGAATTTTACAAAAACTCTCAGCTGGAGAGAAGTTGGAAAAAGTTGTCAACTCTTTTGTTGGCGACGGCTTTGCCAAGGGACGCTCGCTAGCAGCGACAGAGGAGAAGAACAACGTACAACAACAACAACAATAGCACTGACAACAACAGCTGGAGCAATGGACAACAACTGGAGCTACAGCAACAGGATCGACAACAATGGGAGTGGACTCAAGTAGCAACAAATTCAGATATTCAAATAACAACAGCAACAACAGCAACAGCAACAACAATGCTAGTGCTCGTAGTGGATGGAATAAATAAATAAATAAATAGAAGCTCATAAACAACAATTTAGAAGTTGATCGGATCGCTTTTCGAACTCGGGCCAAACTTTGGAAACTTTCGGAATAAATTTGCGCGAAAGCTTCTCGATGCAAAACAATCCGGAAGGAAGCGGAAACTCAATTAGCACTCAGTTCAAGACGGCCGAGAGGGGGCAGGGGGCCGGGGGGCGAGTTCGAGCCGGGTGCGGGGCCCATCGACGGCGGCCGACACAAAACGAGCGAGTTTTGCTCAAGTGCAACCAAGAATTTGGCACTTGGGGAGAGCGCGGCAGGCACAGAGAGGAGGAAGAGAGAGGGGCAGAGAAGGGGATGA
Organism: Coelopa pilipes; assembly: GCA_947389925.1. NCBI lineage: Eukaryota > Metazoa > Arthropoda > Insecta > Diptera > Coelopidae > Coelopa > Coelopa pilipes. The sequence goes on along the minus strand of OX376700.1, from coordinate 23,766,318 downwards.
AGAAAGGAGAAACAGGAAGAGAGAGAGTGAGAGGTTGGGAGCAAAGTCAGCGGCAAGAGACAGAGACGTCTGTCGCGAGCAAGGATTTCAAATGCAGAGAAAAAAGGCAAAAAAGCTACGACCGAGGTTTCAATTGAATTGAATTCCACCACTCCCTCCCACTCCCCCTTCCCCTTCCCCTTCCCCTCTCTCTGCGTCTCTCTCCACGTCGCCTGTCGAACCGGGGCAGCGGAAGACGGTGCATCCCGCCCTCTCCAAGGCGCCCGAAACTGCAGGAGCCACTGAGGGAAAAACTCAAGTCGGACGGACGGACGGACCGGACGATCTCATTGTCCTGGCGACAAAGGACCGAGCCAAGGAGACGGGAAAAGAAGGCGACAGAGAGAGAGAGAGAGAGAGAGAGAGAGAGAGAGAGGGGGGGAGGAAGGGGGTGAGCGTGAGGAAAGGAATGCAAAAAGTAGGTCGTGACAGGGCATTGGAGGGCTTCAATTAACGCTGCCTTCGAACTGATCCACTTTGGCCACGACTTGTTCAGCGAATGCAGCTCCTCTCGCCCTGCAGCAAAGTGTCAAAGGACCGTCTCTCCGTCTCCGTCTGCTCAGCCGCGCCCTGTCGCTCTCCCTCCCCTCTTCCCCTTCCCTCCCACCGCCAGACGACCGCCAGGACTGGCCATGAAAAAGGAAATAAATATTGCATGAACGAAGACGAAGGCGAAGATGAAATGTGGACGGGGATGCGATTGCGAAAGGATCTCCTGGCGAATTCCCCCGCCATAAATTTGTCGTTAAAGACTTAAGGCGATCCGATCCGATCCGTTCCGTTCCGTGCGACTGACATGTGAATGGGGCGGCTGTGCGTGACAGACGGGGACGGCGGGTGGGAGCGAGGCAGCTAGGGAGCGACGGGATTCCATTTGAATTTGACATTTAATATTTCAAATTCAGGATCAAGCCGGGCGACGGGGAGCGGAGAAATTGCGAAATGTCCTTCAAGCACGCGGACAGGTCGACCTCGAGGGGAGGGAGGGATGGAAATTTATGGGAAGCCGTGAGGGAAAATCGTCGGCCATCGGGGTCTACGAGAGGTGGTGGAGGAGGGCGAGGGCGTGGGGCGGACTGGGGTGGGGTCTGAACCCGTCGCGTCTCTTTCCGTTTCCAGCTCCCTCCCTCACCCTTCACGTCTTCCTCCGGCCCTCCGCCAAGCCCGAAGCCAACGAAACCACCTGTTGGAGGCCCAGGGTTGTCTCGACTGAAGCTGAGAAAACGCCGGCCATGGAGGCCCCGAACGATCTCGAAGGGCCGCCAAAGTCGCACTCGCGGACCCGTGTCATCTGCTCTCCCTCTCCCTCTCTCTCTGTCCCTCCCTCGCTCGCTCGCTCCCTCCCTCTGTGTGGGATTTGGGTCACGCTTTCGTAACCTCGGCCCGTGTTGCGCAAGAGCCGCCGGCACCGGAGCCCGGACGCTCGAGCGGAATCGGGCCGTTTAGCGAGGCTCCAATTGTCGAACCTCAGACGTGTTGTTCTTCTTGTTGTTGTTGTTGTTGTTGTTTTCCACTTGCACCTAATGCCAGTGAGGTTGTTGTTGTTCCTCTCGTTATACACCGTGTTCATGTTGTTTTTCGAAGACCCCTCGCGTCATCGCCGTCGTCGCAGTGGATCAAACGATCTCCTTCAGTAGTCGATCGCAGACACTTGAGCATTTCGACAGAATTTCTCATTCCCCTCCCGCCCTCCGCCCTCCGCCAGGTTGCTGTTAACACGGCAGGGTTGTTGTTGCCCGGTGGCAAGTGGCATCTTTGTGATCGGGCGCTAATTAGTTCGGCACACATTCGAGGCACCCTTCAATTGGAAGCTGCTTACCAAAAGCGCTAATCAACACCGCGACCGAACGTCGGCCGGTCGCGAAGAGGCTCCACTCGATCGCACCGATGCGACTGGACCGATGACTGGATCGCCGTCGAGAGCTCGGCCGGTCAGTGGTCAGTGGTCAGTCGCCGAGTGGGCTTCGGAGTGATCGCCAGAGAGTGGCCAGAGCGAGGCTCCTCGGAGGGCGATCGAAAGGCCTCAAGGAGTCCGGAGCAATGGGAAGGCGGTGGAGACGGTCGTCCGACCAGCTGGCCTTCGGCTCGGCGGCAGGATCAGCAGGCCAGGGACTTCAGGTCGACATCAGGCCGGAACTTGAGCAGAGCTTGAGGTCGACAGCATCAACAGGGCAGTGAGTGCAGGTCGAAATAGAGCGGAGGCGAGCAGCGAGCAGTGAAGCGAGGGAAGGAAAGCGACGTGAAGTGAAGTGAAGTGAAGTGAAGGGGACCAAGGTGAACTAAAGTGGAGTGAAGTGAAGTGAGCAGAGTGCTGGGAGATTCGCCTTTGGAGCCCGCAGGACCCCCGATCGGCCGCGGTGAAGTGATTTTCCCTCTGTCCTCCCCGCACAATTGCGTGACCTGGCAAGATGTCGGAATAGCTGAGTGTGTGTCGTTCGTGATTTGCGGCTATGCCTCATCTAGTCACTTGATGCAATTGTCAGTCGTCGGCGACAGAGGACCGAACGCGATCGCGAGGGATTCTGGGATTTCGATCGTGTGCCACGGAGTGTGATCGGGTGGAATGTGAGCGAGCGCAGGGCGGAAACGCGTGAATGATGGAGCGGAGGAGGGAGGTGTTTCTCCCCATCTCTCTCTCTCTCTCTCTCTCTCTCTCTCGTTTCACTCATCTCTCTTTCCCCCACCTGCTCCTTCGCCTCCCGCGTGGTGGCGGCTCGGCCTCCGTGCTGTTGTTGGCAGCGCTTTGTTTCAACTTTTAATGAAATTTCTGACATGTCGGAAGCAGGAGATTCGGAGGGTGAGAGAGGGGGGGGAGGCCGGGGAGGCAGCGTGCGATGGAGAGAATTATGTGTCAGTTACTTAATTGAAATACGACTCGGGAAGGTGCTGAAGCGACTGTGAGGGGCTGGAGGTGGAGGTGGAGCTGGAGGGCCGGGGACGATCGGGGCTCAAGGATCGTCCCTCGGCCGTCCACCTCCGCCCTTCACCACCTCACCACCTTCTCCCGCCCACTCGTCTCTCGCCGGCTCTTCCTCCGCCGCCGGCTCTCCCTCTGCTCCACTCGATATAATTTCGCATAACTTCGTGTGGTTCTCTCTTAACATCCGTTCGACGCGCCGTCGTCGCCCTCGCCGTCGCCGTCGCCGTCGCCGCCTCGTCCTCTGCTGCATCCCGCGCTGCTGCTGCACCGCTTCTGGTTCCGGTGCCGGTGCCGGTTCCGGCCTTCGGCCTCGCTTCGTCCCGACTGTCATGCGATATGCAAAAGTATGTTAAGGTTGTTGTTGCTCTTGTTGCTGCCCACGAAACGCTTCGCTCCACTCGCTCCAGTGCCCAAGTTCATCAATAATGCAGAGAGCTCAACATGTGTAATGAAACGTATTTCGTCGCAGGCGCCGAGGAGCCCGGGGGAGCGGCGAGGCAGCAGACGAAGGACCCGCCAGGGCCGTAAGCGACTCGATTCAAGACACATGAACCCAAGTACAAGCGAAAAAAACGGTGCACTTGGGCTGAGTGCGAGAAAACACCTTGGAAGTCGAGCAAACCCGTGAATTCCTCAAAGATTTCGCGCGAACGAAGCCCGGTTTTTCACACCTTTACGACGGACCCAACGGACTAACAACGAGCAACCCATGAAAACGAACAAAGAACAACAGAAAAAAAAAACACAATCCAGGTCGATTCTGGGAGCCAAGTGGAAAAAACCGCGAAAACGCTTGGAAACTTCGGCGGAAATGGGGCGGAATTTTGTTTTTCTCCCGGTGTCGAAATAGTCGAAATACGCGGCGTAAATTTGGAGGTTCCTCGTCTACCGAACATGCCCACAAACAAGCGAATGCGCGTGTGTGTTGGTGTTAGTTTGGGGCAGAGGCAACTTTGCTCGCAAATCCATCGAACGCGCTGCCTCGAATGCCGTGCAGTTGTCGTGCGTTGTGTGTGTGCGGAAGTGAACAAGTGAGCGTGTGTGCGTGTGTGCGCCGTACCAAGTCGTTTACAGATATTTTCTAATGCCGCCGTAAAGCCGGAGCTCAAGCGGCAAGCGAGCAGCGACCATGCCTGGAATGCAGATCATAATTAAATTTCCGAAATCCTCCTGCAGATCCGCCCAGACGCAGCTCGGAATATGCGAATTCCGCAATTCGATGTTCGAACAAATTCGTGTCCACATTGCTCAAAGTCACAGCATTATTAGCAGCGAATTTCCTCCACCACAACTGGGCACAACTAATTTTATCCTCGACTAATCCCAGCTATCAAATTTGTGCATTCTTCGCAAAGTTGAATTTGCCCATAAATATTTCAAAAATTCGAATCAATTAAATCTTAAATTTTTGGAATCGCGAGGAATTTAAATTGAACAACTTAAATTTATTCCAACGATATCGTGGAAATTTATTGGCCCCTGTCGTTGTTGGTCGGTCTCGCACTCGGCTCGAAAAAATTTGAAAACATCGTCCTCTGCGTCGATCTGAAGCCCGGGCGAACGCTTTTGTCGCACGAAAATTTATGTATCGCCACGGACATTAGTCCGGAATTTGCTCAGCGCCCTGACTGGTAACGCCGAGCCCGCCACATCGATAGCCCGGTAATTGAATCGCAGAGAGGGCGAGGGGGAGAAATTGAATAATTGGAGGCACAGATAAGATCGCCTTGGAGTGGACAGCGGGAGGAAGGTAAGCGGGACAGAAGGAGAACGGGCGAGGGAGGACAGGGAAGGAGGATAGACAATCTCCACTGCTCTCCCCACTCTTTCGGTCCAATGATGAACTCTTTTTATTTCCATTGCCAGAGCAGGTGAATTAAAACAATTTGTTCAAGGGGCCAACTTTCGTCTGTCTTGGACGAACAAAAACGGAGACGGACGAAATGGAGGAGATGATCTCAAAACGGAGGTAGACAGAGACGGGGCCACGACGCAGCAGAGGAAGAGCCGAAGGACTGCAAGGAGGGACCCCGAGGACTCGAGAGGCTTCAGTTGGCCGGCCAGACTCCTTTCGGCCTCATTACGGTGTGGCCAGGACGACTCCAGTGCAAGTGGATTATCGCAGCAATGGAGGAGGGTGACAGAGAGAGAGAGGGGGAGAGGGAGGGAGTGTGTGGGGCAGACAGGAACAAGGGGGCAGCACATGGAAGGCGAAGCAACCGGTGAAGGCCTTCAAGGTTTTCATTATTCATGCTGCACGCAGGAGAGAAGAAGGCGAACGATTGATGGCCGCAATGCGTGTTATTTATGGGGAGGCCTCTTGACCAGCGACCGCAACCGCAACAACAACAACAACAACATATCCAGTAATAACAACAACCAGCCAGCAATAACAACAAGAAACAATAGCGAAAACAAGGAGAATTCGTAGAAAAATTCGTCTCTAATTGAGATGAAGCCACCATGACGGAGGTGGGAACGCGTGCGAAGATTAGAAAGGGACAGAAGCATTGGCGTTCGGAAGATCTTTAAGGCAGGAATGGAGAGCAGGAGAAAAATTCTCTGATTTAAGTGAAATTCCGAAATGGATAAATGTAAGAAATTCTCCCGAGAGAGTCCGAAAATGGAAACAAAATTGTTTATAAGTTGTCTTCGTAAGACTTTCCAACAAGCCGTAATTGTTCGCCGCCCCCAGCCTCACCTCCCCTCGCCCTCACCCCCTCACCCCCTCATTCCCTCCCGCCAGTGAAAACTGCTCCCCAAGTAGTTCGGAAAAGTTTTTCAAATTCAATTAGAACGAGTTTCTCTGCCAACTGCGAACTGCGAACTTTCGCCCGACCTCTTAATGCCACATCAATTATTTATCTATCGGTCGATACAGACAAATTTGTATTTGAAACTTCGACGAGGTGATGAAAGAACGCGATGCACCGATTGATTAGTCAGAGGGAGAGAGAGAGAGAGAGAGAGAGCGAACGAATGGAGAGGCTTTTGAAAATGTTCCGCTTAGGAGAGTGTTTTTTGTGTTTGTTCTTGGTCGATGAATGGCCGACGAATCCTGCAATTGATTCCTCTTCGTCCTTCCGGTTCGCCGAATGCGATGAGTCGATTTTCCCAATTTGGGGCTGCCAAAGACCATACAAACAGAGACTAAAAGGGGAAAAGAAATGCCGTTGCAACAGTTCGATGTCGCCTGTCGTTGGCAACTGCTTGGTCTGAAACAAATTTCCATCTGACATTAATTTGGGCCTTTTCATGGTCTCCATTTCGACGCCTTGTTCGTCTCGTCCTTCACGTTCTCACCACCTTCTTCCACCACCACCCCCACCCCCTCCCTCCGTGTTATTATCACGATCTGTGTTCGTGCCTCCTTCTCCTTCACTCTGTCTGTCTTCCGCGCCCCGCTGCCGCCCTCTCCTGGCCTCGTCCCCTGAACAAGTGCAGCAAAACCTGAGAGCTTTTCGGTGTTTTAACACGAACACGACGTTAACCGAAAGGAGTCGCGTGGGACGAGCCGAGGGCGGGCTGGAGTTGCGGTGAAATCGAGCAATTTTTCAATTCGCCAAATTCCATAATTATTTTTCCGCCAGGGAACGCGGAACGTCGTTGAGGTGGATGCGGCGGCAGGAGCCGGCGGAGCATCGGACGGCGGCAGGCGACCCGCCGAGGGCCCGGCGAGGTGCAGGAGGTTCTCGAACTCGAGCCATTTTCACCAGCGACCGAGGCACAGACACCAAATGAGTTCCACAAACGAGTTTCTCGCCCCCAGCCGAGAAGAGGAGAAAAAGAGGCGCCAGGAGGAGCGAAAACGACAACGGGCCCATTTTAATCAAAGGCCAACAACTCCGACCTCGAGTTCGGCCTGTGCCTGGAGTCCCTGACCCGGGTCCCGCCCGAACCTCAGGCTCGGCGACGAATCCCGCCTACAGGTGCCGGACCCCGGTCGCCCTGACCCGGCCCGGCCCGACCCGGCTCGACTCCGTGTCTCGACATGGAACATGAGATGGATTTTTATTGCCATTCGACACACACACGCACTCTCACCCTCCCTCTCCCTATCTGTCTTTCTTCTCTACTGAATCGTATCAAATTCCACTCCCCGCTCAGCTGGAAATTTTCATATCTGAAAATTGCGGAAAATTCTCCTCTCGTTTGTTTCTGGGGAAATTTATCAAAATCAATAAAATTTGATGTCGTACGAGTTGTTGTAGTGGTTGTTGGTACCAGGTCAATGTTTAAGTATTTCTTTGTTGTTTCTATTGGATGTCGTCCCCTCTTGCCGAGGTAGAAATAGGAATTGGTGGGATTTGATTTCACTGCACTTCGCAGAAAAGTGAAAAGTGGACCCCGAGTCTGAAGAAGTTTGTGGAAAATTCAATTGTTTTCAGCACAGTCGAGTCTGGGAACAAATTTCGAGAAAAAGTTCTCGCCACTGATTGGCCTGGATTTTGCAATTAATCGCAGAGAATTCTCCCAAATTACGGATTCGTTTTCTATAACCGAATTCGGCGAAGACGGTGAGGAAGGGGAGCCTGGAACGTCATCGTAAAGTGTTTCGTTTTTATTGTTACTGAGTTGGTTGCCGAGAATCGCAAATAATTCCCCAGGATTTCGACGAACCGGGCCTGATTATCGTCTATTCAGGGCGAATCTTCCGAAATGCTTCCTCCGGCCGCCTGAAGGTACTCAGAAGGAGGCCGGAGCGTTCGTGGTTCGCTACTTTTCGCCCTCATTCATCTCGTCTGATCTCGCTGCTGTTTCTGTTTCTGCCCCCACTTCCCTCCCTTTCGTCGGCTTCTGGTTCCGATTTCCCTCCCTTTCACTGCGCTCCATTTGTCCTTGTCGACGCACAGACCTTTCGCATGTCTCACGTGTGTCTTCATTTGGTTTCCACGAAGCGTTCGTCCACTTGTCCTCCCTCTCTAGCCGTCGTCCTGGTCGTCCTCGTCGACTTCTTCCCGAACGTCTTCGTCCTCGTCGTCGTCTTCCTCGCCGTCTTCTTCCCAGCCGTCTCCGATGCCTTCGACCTGGCCCTTGTCGCCTTCATTGTCTTCATTTGGTTTCTCGTTCGTCCTCGATGTCTTCCTTCTCTTCACATTCACCTTCGCCATCGTCTTCGCCGCCATCGAGAGAGCAAATGTCGGCAAATAAACCGACTCATTTCGCAGATAAATTATTCAAATATTTATCCTCCGCCTGCCGCCTGCCTCCTGGCTCCTGCCACCCTCGCCCAACTACGGCCCCAGGACGCACACAATCAAGCACAACGAGAGGACGACGACAGAGGGGATGAAGGAGAAAAAAAAAATATAAATATACATACTTATGTTTATAGAAACGCAAGAAAAACCAACCCAAACTCGGTGATAAGTGTAATTTTTTTCACATCGTTGATGTTGATGTTGTCACTGATTGTTCCGATTGTGTTCGTTGTTGTGATCATGCTTTATTTTTCCCTCTTTGTTTATATCGTTGTACGGTTGTAATGCTAATATTTTGTTTATCTCATTGTTGTTGCTGTTGTTGTGGACCTCGTTAAGCCCATAATTGAAGCAACGCAAGACATGCGCGCACCATGACCAAGACAAATAATTTTAATATTTCATTGCATTGGATCGAGCAGCACGGAATCGAACGTGCCGAACGAGGGGACCCCGAAATTAGTGAGAGGCGGCAGGAGGGAGAGACGCGGAGGGAGTGAGAGCCAGGGAAAGCAGGAATAAAAACGAGAATTTAGGCCAAGGAGAACCGCCGGCTGAGGGATCGACACACGCCTGACCCCAGCGAGTCGGCAACCAGTGAAAACTCGGAATCTGAGGCGATGGCAGAGGGGGTCGGAGCTCGACCAGTCGCATCTAATGAAGCGACGGACGGTCCGGCAAAGACGTCAGCAGTGGGCAGGAGGACGGCATTCCCTTTAGATCGCAGCCAAAGCCTCCGTCAAGTGCCGCCTGCCGTGCCGTGGCCGGTGACCAGGCAGAGCGGTTGCCAGAAGAGGAGCAGAGGAAGGGGAGGAGCGGGAGCGGGGCAGAGGAGCCGAAGCCTCATTTAAATGCTATCGAACTGGCTTTCCAGGAACAACCAGCCATATGGGAGCCGACTGAAGGCGGATTTCGGCTCGGGTTTCAAGTCGTGTGTGACGTAATTGAGTGTGCGTCTGTGTTTGTGTGTGACTTAGTGGTCTCTACGCAACGTGTATCGCAAATTAAAATCAAAATGCACATACATATGGGAAATAACAAGTTGAATTATTTGCGAGCGGGCCGGGGATGGGGAGGCGCCAGATTTCCGGAAATTCATCCTCACATGAGCGGAAAATTAATATCGCACGGAGCAAGCAATTATTTTGAAATCCTTGCCACGGGAGCACACGAAGGAGCACAAAGAGGAGGGGGAGGAGGAGGAGGAGGAGGCGACCGAAGCTTTCGGCAATACGAGTAGGGACGGAAAATACTTTCGGGATCGACGTCAATCTGAAATATTCATGTATAAATTTCCCATGTATAAAATTCTGCTTTCGATCCAGCCGTCTCTCTCTCTCTCTCTCTTTCCGCTGACACCTCCCGAATCCACCACACCTCGTCCTGTTTGTCTCGTTCGGCGCTAGGTTATTGAATTTGCGCGGCCACGAATTTGAATTTCGAACTCGCTTTTCACGAATTTAAACTTCAGTTTCCATTTCCATTTGAGGAGAATGTTTTTGCGAAGCCAAGTTCGTGCAAATATTGTGGACGATGTGGATGTCGATGTCGATGTCCTGCAGGGCAGGTGGGTCGACATGGCCCAGTTTCCCCAGACGGTCGATGGCCGGCGGAAGCCACGGGCGCTTCCGGCGATGGCACCTCGCAAATATTTGCCCAGGCGACGGGGTGCGATGGACAGAAGACAACGACAACGGAACAACGAGGACGAAGACAACGAGGACGAAGACAACGACGAAGTCAACGACAAGGAAGGCGACGACGACGTCAACGTGGACAACGAGGACGACGACGACGACGACGTGGGCGACGACGACACAGCTCCAGTGTATGCGTGAGTCCTGCATGTATGCATGAAGCATATTCCCAAATTAAATGTTAAATAATAGATTCGAGCCATACCGACGGAATGGAGAAATACATTTCAGTTCCCACATAGTTCGTCGACGTTGGAAACTTTGGTCAAGGACAAGAGAACGCCGAGAAGTCGAGGCAGACACAGGCAGGGAGACAGGGGGGCGAGGGGCGGAGGAAGTCGAGAGTCGGGAGTCGAACGTCAATAACAAATGGCAAAACATCGACGTTGTTGCTGCTGCGGTTTATCTATTCATCCAACTAATCTTGTCCCCCAATGGAGGGAAGACGCAGGGAAGGGTGAAGGGTGAAGGGGTTCGGCTTCACGTCCTTCGACTCCTCCCGCCAGCCCTCGGTCCTTGTGATTGACTCGTGATCCCGAGCAGGGCATCCGGCAAATGGATTGCGTGGATGTTGCTTCACTGTTTAAACACGTGTCCAATCCAAGGGATTGAGATCGCGCTGAGTTCGAGATGGAGATGGAGATGGTTGTCGATTTGTGCCCTGTAATCGTTGTTGTAATCACTCTGACGACGATGTCGGTGGCGATGATGACGACGATGACGATCATGGTGATGGAGACAAACAATCATTCCATGCTCTGGGTTCGTGGCATGCGATGCCCTGAGTAGTTGTCGCCGTTGTTGTTGTTCTTATTATTACAGCTTGTTGTAGTACGTGTTGTTGTCAATCTTGTTGTTGTCTTCCCATCGTTGTCAATCTTGTTTTCATTCATTCATTCATTCGTTGTCAATGTAATCATTCCTTCGGCTGGAATTTCTTGCTCTCCTTATTATGTTATTGTTGTTATGTTATTCGTTGTTATTTTAACATGAGTTCTTTTTGTTGTTGTTGTTGTTGTATGAGTCCTTGTTGTTGTTTTTGCTGTACCCCTGCCCGAAACACGATTAATAATTAACTCCCTCCATGTCCATCAACACAAGCGACCACGTCGAGACCACGCCCCAAGGACGAGGGTGGCCCGAAGCCTCTCAGACCAACTGGTGGCGTTGGTGTTGCCGTTGGTGTTGCCACCTCCACAGATTATTCATAAGCACGGAGCGAGTGCGGAGAAAGTCCGGAATCGTTCGACGGAAACGGGAGCGGAGGGAAGCGAGGGAGGGCGCAAGGCGAGATGGGGATGGAAAAGTGTGCCAAGTGCTTTCCGGCGAATGAAGTAATAACACAGGACCATAGGTCGTGTGTGTGTGTGGGTGTGGGTGTGTTGGTGCCAACACCGCTTCGCTTTCAGGCCATTCAAATATTAATGGCTAAGTGGTGGAATTCCCGGTTCGTCCCCTCCAGTCCAGTCCAGTCCATTCCAGCGCTTCCAGCCCCAGTCGGTCCATGGCTAGAAGTGAATGTCGCCGTCCCTCGCCACCGATCGACCTGTCGCAATTACTCCGAAATTACTCAGAAATTCAATCGACGAAAACGTGTTGATGATTTTTTAACGACGCCCCCCAGCCTCGGCCCCAGCCCCAGCCGCGATTCGTGCGGAGCGATTGGGCCGATCTGGATTTCGCGCGCCGGCAAATTGAATAAAAGCCGCCAACGGCGCGGAGCACGAGCTCATTAGGCACGGCCAGACAACAACATCATCATCACCGTCATCATCGTGGTCGTCATTGCCATCACCGCCATCACCGCCACGCCCCGCCGCCCACTCGGTGCCATCGCGCTCTCGAGGCTCGCGATTCGCCACTCACTCGGACGACGGCAACACGAGCGAACCAACGGACGGAATGCGTTGCCAACTGCTGCGGCTGCTGCTCTGGCTGGCTCTGGTCCCGCTGACGCTGCAGGTGAGTTCGAGGGACGGGGGTCGGGGGTCGGGGTTCGACATCGCCGCAACCGATCGTCCTCTGGGCTCCCTTTCAGTACTGCTACCACATGAAGCTGCTGTCGTTCCGGATCTCGGAGACCCCGCTCTACCGCTTCTCGATGTCGCTGCACGACAACCAGACGCTCTCGTCGATCACGCGCGTCCTCCAGGAGGTCCCGGTGCCGCTGTGGAACCTCGTCCTCGTCCAGCACAGCAACGTGCGGAAGGCGGTGAAGCCGGACCCGCCGAAGATCCTCTACAACGCCACCTACAAGGTGTGCGAGTTCTGGCGCTACGTGAAGCGGATCCGCGTCTTCAACAACGTCGCCCAGCTGCTGTTCACCAAGAACGGCGGCAACATGAGCCTCGACTGCCCCCTGGCGGTCGGCACGTACGTCATGCAGAACATCCACGTCCCGCCCGACACCGGCCTCCTCAAGTACATGTACTGGCCGAACACGCTCTACTCCCTCTTCGGCACGGTCTACTCCCAGCTGCCCGACAAGTCGGTGGAGCAGAAATGCCACTACGAGATCAACGCCACCGTCATCAAGTCCTGCTGAGCACAGCTGGGCCGCCGCCCCCGCCCCCCGCAACAACAACAACAACAACACCTCTACCACCACCTCTGCCCGCCCCTCCATCGCTACTGCACTGCTCGCTGCAACGCAATCTGTGCCTGGTCTCGGTTTGGGAATAAAATTGTTTAGCGCTAATAGAAGTATTTAACTGTGGCGGGCCAGCCGACGATGACGACGACGACGACGAGGACGAGGAAGAGGCAGAGCACTAGAGCGAGAGCAACAACAAGGGCGAGGGCAGCAACTAGTTTAAGGTGGGATCTTTTAATTAGGCAGGGAACTTTCGTTGCTGCTGCGCGTCCTCGCCATCGGCTTCCGTTTCCGCTGCCCTGCCTCTCGGGCTCCCTCTCTCTCTGGCACTCTGTCTCTCCACCCCTACTCCCTCCCCGTTCCGCCACTTTCCATCCCCCCTCGCTCTGCCCTGCTCGCCCTGCCGTGCGGCCGGCATGCGATCGTCCTGTCTGGGTTCGTGCGAAGCTTTCGTGCCAAGGAGCTCTTTAGCATGAGCAATTGGACCCGGCCCTGGTCTCGCGAAATCCTCCAGAATGCAAATTTTCCACCATTTCCCATTTTCCGCTCTCCGTTTTCCACTCGCCGGCGCATTCGCATCGCGTCGAGTCGGATTAAAATGCAGAATCGCCTGGAATTTTTAATTATTTCGAGGGCTGCCGCGGCGAACGGAGGGAAGGGAAGGGTAGGGTAGGAAAGGGAAGGGAAAGGTAGGGAAGGGCAGAGAACGGAAGAGGAAGGAAGGGAAGGCGAAAAGGGCGTGGCGTGCAATGGATAATGGAAGGGAGTGGTAGGGCTCGGAACGGAAGGGCGTCGTCGTGATCAGCTAACGAAGGAAGGGAAATGACTGTTAAATGAGGGACAGAGAGGGATAGAGAGGGAGAGAAAGAGAGAGAGAGGGAAGGAGAGCCGGCAAATGTGGCAACGACTGCAGTTTGCATGCTCGGGGCAGGGCGAACCAACGCCAACAACTCCAGTCGAGCGCGTCGCGAGTCGTCCGACCGGAACCGCGGCGACCACGTCCATCGGCAAATGGGTAAAAATTACCATCAAGTGGAAAATTGTTTAATTCTTCAAGCGCTCTCTCTCTCTCTCTCCCTTTCTCTGTTTTCGATTTTCACTCTGTTTCTGTTCCTGTTTCTTCCCCTCTCGCTGTTGCCTTCACATTCTCTTCGCCTGTGGATTTTTTCTTGCCTTTGATCTCCCGTCTCTTTTCTTTTGATCCCCCATCCATCGCCCCCAGGATATATATATATACATATAGACTCCGACCTCCTGCCCCACCCTGCCTGCTCCCCGGAGAGCCCGAGGGTCGGGCGGCGGCCCTTAATTGGATTTCCCTCCATTAGCTGGGGAGCATTTCCAATTACTCGACGCCTAAAGTTATGCAAATAATTTTCTGCGCTCTACTGTGCTCGTTTTCAGTCGATTTTCGGCTCCGACTCCGACTCGGAGCACAGCGAAAAACCAAGCCAGATGGGGTTTCGCCACCGTCATCCGTCTCTGTCTCGCTGTTTGACCGATGAGGGATCCGTCAACACGCGCAAAGAGAGGGCGAGATCGAGAGAGTGGAGCGAATGAAGCAACCACGAGCGGTCCTGGAACCTCTCCTTTAATTCCATGCAATTCTCTTGGTCTTCATTCGATCCACCAGCCACCGATCCAACTCCAGTCACATCGACGTCAGCGGGGTTTCTCCGAAGCCCCCTCGAAACGACATCCAGAGGCTCTCACTGGGGTTTCCTTCTCACTTCCAGCTCCCCCTCACCAGCTCACAGGGTCGACCAGCTCATGACTCTTCATCATCATCATCCCACCGTCATCCTCGGATTTCGCCCTCTCTCTCCCATCGAATTAGGCTCCCGTTCGCAGGACCTGTCGCAGGATCAGCAGACGCAAATCGATTTATTGCCGATCGGTGGGCGAGAGAGCGGCGGAGGCGGCGACAACGTTAGGACATTATTTAACACGAGCACGAGAGGTTAATAAATTTCATTCATAATCAGCGGCGCTGATGCGGCCGAGACGAGGGTCGCGGGCCGACGGAGCCGGCCGGGAGGGACGTGCGAGGAAGGCAGACGAAGAGGTGAAGCAAAAGGTGGTGGCAGGACGGACAAAAATGGTAGGCGAAAGGCCAGAATGGTCCATGAGGCAGGCGAGGGGAGGAGGGCAGGAGGACAAAACGAAGCGAAAGCAGGCGAAGCGACAGGCAGAGGTCGTAGACGGAGCCTCTTCATTAATGTTATTTAAAGCTGGCTGGGGGCCGGCCGCCTACTGTGGGAACGGGCCAGCGGACGGACAGGATACATTTCATTCACCAGCTAAGTGAATGGCAGCAACAACGACAACAGCAACAAATCCACGACGACAGGAATCCAAGAACAACAAGAAGCAGCCAACAGTTAAGCAGTAGACAAAGGACACAGACGAGGGCACGCGGAGAGAAGGTGCGGACGTGATGGGGCTGCGAGGATTCAGGACTCCCGAGCTCGCCTCGCGGTCGGGCGGGGCGCAGGTGGAGGCGGAGGCGTAGCTGGAGGCGGGTGGGAGCAGGTGAGACGCGGGGAGGACGCGAAGTGAGGGGTGTCGGCGAGGCATGAAATATGTTTCGCTTGCATGGCCCAGACTTATTATTAAAACATCAAATTAGCATGCAATTTCGCTAAAATGCCGCAGGCTCTGAGTGGAAGAGACAGCAGCGAGACAGCGAGATGGCGGCAGAGACAGAGATAAGAATAACAACAACAACGAGGGAAGGAGGGCGCGGGCTCGGGAGTACCGGAAATCCCGATCGATCGGTTCGAAGCGGGGCTGGGAATCGAACTGGAGGGCGCAGGAACGAGGGCCGGGGACCGGGGGTGGTTGGTGGAGGGAGGTCGGGAAAAGGGTCTTTTATCATCGAATTAGAGGAGGCTTCACCGAGCACGACATGACATGAAGGTGGATTCGATTCCAACACATTGGCCCCTCACCCCCATCATCGGGTCCGGTTCGCAACCGGCATCCGGCAACCGGAATCCGCATGACGACGACTACGATGTATTGTGATTTCTCGTCCCTCGTCCTCGTGCTCGTCCCTCGCCCATAATCACGGCCAATGACGAGCGCTCGTGGAGTGCATTTGGTCCTAATTTGACATCCAATGCGAACTCGATCCTGACTTTAGCCGATTCGACATTTCAGCCTGTCCTCTCGCCCACTGTCGTCAGTTCTCCCTTCCTTCGGTCCGCCTTTCGTCCATGCGTCCATCGCTCGGTCCTCTCGTCCTTCATTCGAGGCCGAGGCCGAGGGCTCTTCGAGGACCATAAATCACTTCTGGATCGGAAAAGTTTTGCAAATCTGTGGATTCTCCTCGTTCTCCTCGTCCTCGCCGCCCTCGTCGTCGTCGGCGAGATAATTTTAATGTCTCGTTAAATGAGACAAGAGACGATGGGCGACTGCTGAAACTGAACTGAAACGAGTCGGGCAATGCGAACGAGGACCTCGGCCAGCCAAGGTCCAGCAGACGTCGTTTACAAGGACTTAATGGATAAAATCCGACACTGCCGCCAGCAGGAAGGTGACAAAATTAGACATTCACAGCGGCAGGCGGCAGGCGACACGAGCCACAGATTGGAGCGAGCTGGGCCAGACCAGACAGACAGACAGACGTGTGTGTGTGGACGGACGACGGGGGAGCCGGATGTGGGGGGCGGCAGGTGGGAGGGCGAGAGACAAACGAGGTCAGATGGACAGAGGATCGTATAAATTCCAGCGGTAAATAGGAGCACGGAAATAGAGAGAGCGAGAGTGGAGAAGCGACGGATGTAAGAGCTCGAAAATAACGAACGAGGCTGCGAGTGACGAACGGAGCATGAGAAAATAACGACGAAACATGATAATAAAGGACGAGCCGGGCGAATGACGGACGAGCCATGGCAATAACGGACGAGCCTGACGATCCGATGCAAGTGACGGACGACCAGATTCGACCCTTGACCTCGCCGTCGCCGTGGCCAACGCCATTCGCTCCCGGTCGAGACTAGACAAGGGCGAATCGCTTTAAAATGAGTCGCGACGAGGACGCAGGACACGCGGTCGTCTGGACAAGGTTTGGGCCGCAGACCCCGGGCGAGACCGGGAGGGTGTCGGAGTCGGTGACACGGGGTCCGAGGTCGGGGCGTCGGAGCGAGGTGCGAGGGGTCCGTGCGGCGGCCGTGCGTGGGCGCGCGTGTCACGACGTATTTATTCATAAGCCAGGCAGGCCCCGGTCCCGGTCCCGGCCCCGGCACCAGCACCATATGGGCGGACAGGACGCGGACTGACAGACGCTTGCTCGCGTTACTGTCACGTGACAGGCGGACGGACAGAGGGACAGATGGACAGACGAAGTAATGGACTGTTGTTGGCGGTGGGCCAAGGGACAGACGCCCTTGTCACAAAAAACCGGCCAAAAGGCGAACGGACAGACCGACGAAATAAGTTGATGGGGCTTCGCAACATGACGGCCGGAGTTGATAAATTTCAGGACATTTGTCGCGGACAAGGACGCGCTTTTGAGGGGACCGGGGCCGGAGACGGAGCAGAGGGCGGTCCGAAGGCGGGACGGACGGAGGGATGGGCAACAGTGCGCACAGACCGAAGCCCGGTCGGACCGAGCGTGGGCGAGGGGTTGCTCAAGGGGAATGGGAGGGTGGGCGACGGGTGGAAGAAGGGAAGGGAAGGGAGCCAGGAAGGTAAGGCTGGCAATAACGACGGGGTGAAGTGAGGAGGGCAAAGAGGTGAGGTGCGGCTGGTGAAGTTATGAAAATTCCTCCGGCCCCGGGTCGGCGGACTTCGGGGTCGAATTAAAGACGGCGGTGGAGCATGAAAAATGAGCCTTCACTTAAGTTGGTTTTATTGCCGAGGCGGCGAGAAATGCTGCCAGATTTTTCGTTTCACTTTCGTTTTTTCCCATTCGCTTTTTTTATTTTATTTTGCCTTGTTTTATTTGCACGCTCAGACAGCGGGTCGGTCGAAATAAATGTGTGAACTCAGGGGGGGCGGGAACGGGGGAGGTGAGTGAGTGAGGTGAGTTGGGGTGAGGTGCGTTGGGGTGTGGTGAGTGGAGCGGTTGATGGACCCGCCCACAGGAGGCGGCGGGGTGGAGCCGAACGACCGGGCGACCGGCAGGAGGAAAAGCACAAGAGAGAACGAGGGGAGCAGGAAGGAAACGAGGCCGGAAGGCAGGGAGTGAGGGAGAGAGAGAGAGAGAGAGAGAGAGACGGAGGGAGGGCGAAAGGCTTAAACGGATTTACATTTAAGTTTAAGTGGAAATTACGCTGCTGTTGTTGTTGTTGTTGTTGGGCTTGTTTACATTTTATCGCAGTTTTTTCCATTATTTTTGCCCTTTGCTTTTATTTTAATACTGTTATTGTTCTTGTTCTTGTTGTTGTGATTCTTGTATACTCGCACTTGTTTCGATTCTTGCACTTGCTGGATTTTTCTTATTCTTCTTGCTCTTCTGTAGTTGCCGCCAATGGTTGCAGTTGTTGTTGTTGCTGCTGCCCATGCATGGCAATTTAAATGCGCGCCAACTCGACGAATAACGGCCACAACAACAACAACAACAACAACAATACAACACCAACAGCGAGAGCTGACCTGAATCCACAGGAAGTCGGGCCTTCCTGCGGAACCAGCGGAACATGTTCATGCACACACACACACACTCACACTGACTCCCATGGACGTGTGCGGTGAATGCACCGGGATCGGCTGCAGTCGGAGGGGGCGGGCGGGGCGTCGCTGGGCAGGACCAGGGCGTGCTCGGAGGAGCCGCGCCTTCGCCGGCCAAACGCGATTCCGCGAAGAAGCCCCGAGAGGCCGGTCGAGGTCGACGACCGCAGACGGTCTGAAGCGAGTGGACTCCGAGTGGAGTGGGGGGGGAGGGGAGAGGGAGAGTGTGAGGGAGAGGGGGTGAGAGAGAGAGAGAGATAGGGAGAGAGCGTGGGGTTGGAGAGGAACGCGATATGGAAAAGGCTGAACATTTTTTTTGTTTCCACATTTTTGATAGAAGGACGCAGCCTCTGGCGAGACAACAACGAAAAACTCGAGCCGAGGGAAACCCGGAGGACTCGGACTCGGGCTCGGGCCTGGGGTTTGGGTTTGGGTTTTGGAGTGTTTCGGGCACAGAATCGAGGGAATTCTAGTGGAACCCCAAATGGAGTCGACTGAGCAGGAGCAGGGCAGGGGAGACGCGGGCCCGGACCACGTGGCGAGACCGAGAAGCCCGAGCGCGTCGGACGAGGGCCTCCGGGAGCCACTCGTCATGGCCGTCGGCCGCAGCAACGGGAGCAGGAGCAGGAGCAGCAGCGACATGTGTTGCTACTTCCGACTGGGAGCAGGCGACGGCTCTCTGGCCGCAAAATGGCCGCAATTTGCGTCGCTTTAATTAGTTAAATGAGCCCATTAATTTGCCTTCTCCACAACCCTTTCTCGTCGGCCTCGGAGGTGGGAGTTGGTGGGCCTGAGGTCGGTGATTAAGACATCACCAATGATAATAATAACAACGGCAGCAACACCGACAACAACACCGCAATATCACTGACAATAACAACGGGCAACTTGTCGAGGGGTAACAACAACAACAACAACAACAACAAGAGACAGAAACCCCGCCAGAGCAACAACGTCGCCATCACCATTAAGCCATAACAAAAATGGCCATTGCCACAAAAATAGTAGCAAGAGCAAGGGCCATAAAAATAATAAGAACAACCGAACGAAAAAAAAAGAAAAACAAATGAACAAAAATGACAAAACATATACCAAAAAAGTCAAACAAAAACAACACGTGGACGAGGGCACAACAGACGGCTTTTTTAAGCACATTTAATTCCACGCTCAGACCCGGATGAATCGGCGAGCGAAACCTTTTACGGTCCGATGAAAGGGTCCTTTGTTGTTGTCGTTGTCGTTGTCATTGTCATTGTCGTTGTTGTTATCGTTGTTGTGATTGCTGTGGTTGTTGCTCGTTCATTTGAGATCTCGTACGTGGCCTTTGCCGCATTGTTGGGTGCGCTTTTGTTGTTCTTTTCACTCTCGCAAATTCCTCAAATGGCATTTTATCATTTGCCATTGTTGCCATTGTTGTTGCTGTCATTGTTGCTGCTCTCCCCGTTGCGGTTCGCTATTGCTGTTGCTGTTGCTGCCCTTTCGGTTCCTGCTTAATCGCCTTCACCTGCCTCGCAATCGATTTCGCCCCACTCGCGACAAAGTAGTGGAAAGTGTAGGGATCGTAACGAGCAGTGCCAGCAGCAGCTGCTGGTGTTGCAGGTCAACTAGGATCCGCCAAATTAGCTACAACAACAACAGCAACAACGTGGAGGAGGAGGAGGAGCCACAACATTGTCTCAGAAACACGACGACCGTAAAAAGAACAATAACGAAAATAAAAACAGAAAAGGCTGAATAAACGACAGCATTAAAATTATGTCAAAAAGCTCTCCACAGCAAATTGCCAGACCACGGAGGGACAGAGAGAGGGAGAGAGAGAGAGAGAGAGGGAGAGGGCGAGGGCGAGAACGAGGAGAAGGAGCGACAAAAAAAGGATAATGAGAAAAATTATGCCTTTGGGAAATTGTGAAAAATGTGTTTGCCTCAGCAACAGAAGCACCAACAACAACAACAACAACAACAACAACGAAGACTTAATCAAGAGGAAAAAATCGAAAAAAGCAAACAAGAAACTCAAGAAGAACAAGAGGCAAGACGGGGTCGTCGTCGTCAATTTTAAATGGACTTTGGAAAATTTGGCACCGTGGAGCGAAGACAGACTCAAGCTGGGGAACAACAACAACAACAACCACACCAATAGCAACAACAACAACAACGGTGACATGGACTTAATACGTTTCTTGATAGGTCGTCGTTTCCGAAGGTGGATCTGGAGGCGACAACGATCGGAGTTCGCTAAACGGCGAGATCTCAAGTGGCTCCGCCCTATTAAGGCCCGATTACCGAGCGACCGCCGACCGCCGGGGGTCGGAAAGAGACGGGTGGAGACGGTGGACGAAACGGCTAATTTGGCTCGAAATAATGGGCCCGAAATCTGCGCCCATTTCCACGCCCAGGGTCCACTACAAATTGGCCATTGCGGAAAACGGCCCATTTTCCTCTTCCAACCACCGCTTGAGGACTCGTTTTATTCATGTTTTACCGCTCCTTAATACAGACAAAATGGAACTAATAAAGAAGTCAACTTTTAGGAATTTGGCCAAGGAATTTCGGCTCTAGTTCAGAAAGCACTGAATCAATATTCTTTCATTGCAATTTAAATTCACTAAATGGTTGTAGTTTTTGCTTATACTTTCGTTAATAGTTTAATATTTACTAATTTGATATTTACTAATTTAGTATTTAATAATTTAATAATAAATTTAAAATAAATTAGTTTCCACTATCATTTGTCTGTCGATTTTTTCACCTCTGACTAATCGGCCAAAAGTGCCTTTGAACCTTTTTGGCTCATTTTTAGCTTCTTTCCAAAGCACCCTTTAGTCACGACCTCGATGGTGTGCCCAATGATTTCCCCCGGGACCCCGGAGAGGTGGCCACACCGGCGCAACTCCCCAAATCCCCAGCTGCGCCGGGCCACCCTTGAGGCCTTCGGGGCTGACGAAGACGAAATTTCGTTACTCTCGAGTCATTTGCGGCAATAACAAGAACCGCAAAAGCCGGATAAGAACGAACTAAAGCAACAACAACAACAACGACAACACCAAACGAAAGCACTTTTTTGAACAACTTTTGACAATGAAAACGAGAGACGGGAGGGAGGGAGAAAGCAAAACAACTGGAGGCAAAAACGTCAACTGCAGTCGGAAAGGCGAATTTTTCGCCCTGTCGCGAAATCCTCATAATTGAATATTCGGATGAAATGAAAACGAACATTGCAATTTTCTGCTAAAACAAGGGCGAGACGATGCTGCTGGAAGTCGGAGGAACAACAACGACAATGTTTGAATTAAAAATTGTAAATTCAAATAAGCACGAGGAGGAAACGGCGGAAAAGCCGTCGAGGCGGGGTGGCAGAGGAAGCGAACGGTGGGAGGGAAGGTGGGGGAAGATGAGGGAAGGGAAGCAACGTGAATGGATCTCTATAAATAAACAGTAAAATTCCGCAATTACACGGAGTTTAAAACATTAAAAATTAAAGGAAATGAGAGGAGAAAATAATTCCAAGTAGTTGAGATTTTTGAAATTTTTTAGTTTCGTTTTTCGCCCTTCACTTTTCAGAGCCACCAAGTGAGGACGGGCGATGGAACGAGAGGAAACGCCAGGGAGAGCACTAGAGGAGAGCGATAGAGACAGACATGGAAGGGGACCACGGTCCAGGAAGCAGGAGTCAGCGCCGTGGAGAGAATTGTTATAAATAGATTGAGGACGAGGACGAGAACGAGAAACTTCTGTGTGAGCCGGGAAAATCTCCAAAGTTTCGCCTCCTTCACAGGCAGCGGAGGCGGCTGAAGGGCGGAATCGGGGCCCGAGGGGAGCCGCCGTAATCGATGCAGGGGGGCGATCGGAGGGGGGAGGCGGTGAATCCCCAGGAAGGGGATTTTCTCGATCACGTGCTTCAATTGAATTTCAAATTTTCTTCCATTTGGAACTCGGTCTGCGTTGGGGTTTTTGTTGTTATTGGTTTTTATTCTAGCTACTCTAGTCGTTGGTGCTGCAGCTCCTGTTGTTGTCATTATTGTTGTTGCTGCTGTTGTTGTTGTGTCTTGTTGTTCCTACTAACTTCCATCGTGTTCTTGGCCTCCTTCGTCGTCTGTCTTTGCAGGTGTTTCCGCTTCAGAATGTCGAACAGCGCGGGGAATTGAACGGTGAAGCAACAACAAAAGCAACAACAAGAACAACACCAAAAATGTTCGCCAAAAGCATCGCCGAAATTTCAACAACAACAAGAGCCACATTATCAAAAAGCAATAACAACAAAGCGATGGCCACTTCAAAAAAAAAAAAACAAAAAACGCCCACAAAAATACAGACAAATTGATGAGCATCAACAACAAAAACAACAGCAACAACACTAAGATACAGCCTCTGGAAAATCAAGAAGAAGAGAACAAAGAAGAAGATGAAGAAGAAGAGGAGGAGGAAGAGAGACAACAACAACTCGAATGGAATTCATTGAGAAGTCGGGCCTCGAATTATTGATGGCTGCCGTTTGTCGACGATTCGGCTGACGATGACGAAGCCGACGACGACGACGACAACAACAACGACGACAACGTTCGTCATCGTGTCGGCGGCAACACAAATAGTGTTGTTGTTGTTGTTGTTGTTCCAGATGCCTCCGAGTGACACGGCGAATTCCAGAGGAACGAAGAAGCCAAAGTGAAGCCGCGAGGAAGCGGAAGGGATCGAGCGAAGGAGCCGAGGGGAGTCAAGGAGAGGAAGAGGGGCGGAAGCAAGAAGAATCCGAGGAAGAAACAGAGACGACGAAACGACCGGGACGAGGACGAACCAGTGGCAGCGGCTGAAGGCGGGAAAACATGGGCCGTTAAGCGAAAACCCATTAAAGCCCGCTATCGAGTGAGAGGCGCAGAAGGCGAGGAGACGAGGGGGGGCGAGGAGGGCGGGGAAGGTGAATGGTGGAAGGTGGAAGGTGGATCAGCGTGGGAGGCCGGGTTCGGGCCAGGTTAGGGCGGTTCGGGGAAGGTGTACGTTCTGTAATGGCCCTGAAAGGATGGCTCGAGTCGCTGGGGGCCGGAGAGAGGAAGAAAAGAGGGGGCGGAGGGAGCGGAAGTGGGCGGAGGTGGGCGGACGGGCGTTGGGCGCCTGGGCGAGGCCACGCTTCGCTCCACCTGGTTGGAGCAAAGATTGATCGACTTCAATAGAGCGAGAGAAACGGCGTGAAAAGCTCCTTTGATGAGAAGAATCTCAGTCGAGCGCCTGATGGATACGTTCTCCAGTTTAAAGAATGGCTCCGGGACGCAATTTAATAAAAAGGAGTTTTGTCAGAACTTAAAGAAGGGACTTTGGGCGAAATTCAATGAAAGGATTTTTGTTCAACCTTGAGGAATGAATTTTAGTCGAAATTTAAGGAAAGAATTTTCCAAATAGCGATGCTTTTAATGGATTCATTTTATTAATTCTTTTAAAACAACATTGTGGAAAAATACAGAGCTTGAAATTAATTCGATGTAGACTCAACAACTCAAGTCACCGAATAAGCGAGGTTTTGTAAAGGGTTTTACAAAAATTTTATTACTTTCAAAATTTCGCTTCCCCAACATTTTTACAAACATTTTCCGTTTCGTAAATATTTCAAGTCTCACAAACATTTTTCAGCAATCCCCTCTCTCCGGTTGGAGGTGGAAAATAAATGGAACGGAATTCATAATTCCGCCCGGTGCATTCGCGGCTCGTCCTGCGGCGGCGGACGGAAATCTTGTTGAAAGACATAAATAATGCCACGTGCAGGACGTGTCGAGGGGCGGGGCAGGGGGCGGACCGGGGTCAACCACGTTCCACGCGTGCGGACCCAAGTGTGGAACGGGGGTTTCTCTGCAGGGACCGAGGGGGAGAGGGAAAGGGATGGCGCTTGGGGAATTTATTGCTTCAATTTAGACATGCATACATCATTCGGGGCAGGAAGTGATAAAAATTGAAAAACATTTCAGAGATAATGAAAAGGGAGAGGGGGGCAGTGGTGAAAGGAAGGACGCAGGAGAGAAAGAGAGAAAGAGAGAACGAGAGCGACAGCACACCTTCCCAACTATGTGGGAATTGAATGATCGACTGCGAGTCGACGCTTCGGCGATCGTCGATGGTGTCGATAACGCAGTCGCGCTGCGAGAATATTTCTATTTTTGGCTCGTATCCACGTCCACGTCGACTCTCGCTCTCCGTTCTAGCGAGCGCCCGCAGAAGAATGGTTGAAGAGAGAGTGAGAAAAATGTAAGCAGCCTTGATATACCAAGCTAACGATGCATCACTCACATGGGGATATAGCTCAGTGGTAGAGCATTCGACTGCAGATCGAGAGGTCCCCGGTTCAAACCCGGGTGTCCCCTTGTAACTTTTTTTTCTTCATTTTCCCTGTATTCCTCTTTATCTGCATAGTTTTCCCACGTGTTGTGCTCTTTATTGCTTGCGAAAGTCCCCCGATCTAGTCGAGTCAATTATTCAACAAGTTCAACCTCAAGTTACGACTCGGGCCGAGCGTAAAACTCCACATTAAAATCACTCGACCCCGAAGTGTCCACAGTTTTCGCCCCCCCTCCCCGTTTTAATTATGTGGCAACGACATGACCGGCCGACCACCGACCATCGACCGACCTTCGACCACCCACCACGACCTGCTTCGTTGGCGGCGGCTGTAAAAAGTCCGTAAAGATTCCTTTACGACTGTCGTCGGGTCCACGGCCCGGGGGGCTGGGGGGAGAGCATTCGAGGGCGTTTTTATTTTCCGATTCCAAACGAGGCCCCGGCCCCGGCCCCGATGTCGTCGGGTCCTTCCCAGTGGGGTGAAAGAGGGAGATGAAGAGGGAGTCGGGGAGTCGAATTTATTGGGGGTCGAGTGGGCGGGGGTCGAGTGGGAGGGGGTCGATTTCGAAGGACTCTCCGGGGAGTTCATTTGAAACTGTTAATTTGGCACGCCGCAGGAAACGAGCGGAAATGAGGACTTGAACAGAATAGAAATCGAGAATCGAGTGATCCGTGACCGAGACCGAGACCGAGAGCAATCGAAAGTCGACTCCACGCCCTTTGACCACAACAAACGGCCCTCGCAGGGAGCAAACAACAAGAACAACGACAAAGACTGACTCAAATGCCAAACGAGCGGAGGAAAAGTTCAAACCGAAATAGAGAGAGTGAAAAAATTCGAACATTTCGACGACAAGAATCGCACAGAGGAAGCGAAATGAAAATAGCGAGAGAACAAAAGTCATAAAAAATCCAGAAAAAACCTAATAATGAAATCTGGCAATGATATGGAACAATAGGCAAAAATAGCAATTTCAAAATGTAGTTCAAGAACAACGAAAACAGGACTATTTAATTTTACGTGAAAATTCCATCAACTAATACTCTCACTAGTCAATAAAATCCCCAGGCGAGCGAGAAAAATAAACAGCAGATCAAAATAAATCAGCTGGAAAAAACACGAAGCACTTTCGATAAGCATGGGTTCGGTGAACGAACGAACATTCAGATGATCAGATAGAGGGAGTGGAGGAGAGAGAGAGAGAGATAGAGAGGAAGGAACGGAGACAAGGGGAGGGAGAAAGGGAACTGTGTCTTGTCACTTGATGTGCTTGGGAAAAGCATTTGATTCAACATTCGATTTCTCACAAAACTCTTCCGAGGAGGCTCCAGAGAAAGTCACAGGGAGAGACAGAGGCAGACAGAGTGAGTGAGGGGAGTGCGACAGCGAGTGCGAGTGAGAAGCCAGAAGTCGCCCTGACATTGAAAACATTCGGGAACCGACGGCACATGTCGACAGAAGAGGGAAATGCGGACGACAAACACCCGACACGGCCGATAAGAGGCCGAGACCGATGGAGGCCGGCGGCTTATCGCGGGCCCCCAACATCTGGCCACAGCGGGACGGATCAGTCAGCGACGACCACGTCACGGCGCGCTCTTATCGGAGCCGTTGGTTGCCAACCAGGGCGGGAGGCGATCGGACGACGGATCGATGGAGCGACCGATCCACGAGGCTGTACAGAAGCGATTGGCGTCCCGATAAGCGGCCAGGTTACAACGGGGCCGACGGCGGAACCCGGCCGCCGGTGCCCGCCACGCGGACTCGCCGGACTCGGCGGACTCGATCCCTTATAGACGGCGGCGGCGGTCGCCGGGCCTCAGTTGCCGCCCGACGCTCCGCAGAGAAGCACGCGAGAGACGGAAGAAGTTGAAACGACCGATTGAACCGAGTTGAACTGAGTTGAATCGACAAGCATGGATCGCTGGAGGAACCGCGTGGCCGTCGTGACCGGCGCCAGCTCGGGCATCGGCGCCGCCTGCGCGCGCGCCATCGTCGCGGCCGGCGTCCAGGTGGTCGGGCTGGCGCGGCGCGTCGAGCGCATGGAGGAGCTGCGGGCGTCGCTGCCGGCCGAGCAGCAGGCGCGCTTCCACTACCGCCAGTGCGACGTGTCGCAGCGCGACCAGGTCGACAGCGCGTTCGCGTGGGTCGACCGGGAGCTGGGCGGCACCGACATCCTGGTGAACAACGCCGGGTGCCTGCGCGACGGCAACCTGGTCGACATGCCGTTGGGCGACGTCCGGACGGTGGTCGAGACGAACCTGATGGGCGCGATCCACTGCGTGCAGAACGCATTCCGCAGCATGCGCCGGCGCCAGTTCCCCGGCCACCTGATCTTCATCAACAGCACCGCCGGGCTGGCCGGCTACAACCCGGGCCCCCAGGACCCCAGCCTCAACGTCTACACGCCGACCAAGTTCGGCCTGAACGCCGTCAACGAGATCTGCCGCCAGGAGCTGATGACGCTCAAGACCAAGATCAAGACCACCGTGAGTTGACCCACGAGACTCGCCAGAAACACACACAACTCTCCCTCTCTCCCTCTCTCTCTCTCTTTCTCTCTCCCCCCAGAACATCAGCCCCGGCTGGGTGTCGACCGAGATCGTGCCGGACAGCACGAAGCAGGCCCTCGGCGACGTCATCCTGCAGGCCGAGGACGTGGCCGGCGCCGTGATGTACGCGCTGTCGACGCCGCCGCACGCCCAGGTCCAGGAGGTGACGCTGCGCGCGGTGGGCGAGTGGTTCTGAGGAGGGCGTGGCTCGGGGCGCTGGAGGCGGCGCGGAGGAGGCGCAGGCGGAGGCCGATCGCAATTGGGGAAGGAAGGGCTTCGTAGAGTATTTTGAAAATGTATACAAATTATTAAACGATTCGATACAAATAAAGAGATTTAAGATTTAAATACAAGTAAACATAAATATACATGAAATATAAATATTTACTTAGTGAAAAGAAAGAAGTGAAACTAATCATGTTAATAGAAATAATAAATAAATAAATAATCAAAAACAAGTATTGCAATAATAATTAAAATAAAAAATCCTAAATAAGCAATACAAAAGAAACAATTAAAAATTAGTGAATAAAAGAATATAATTTATTAATAAGTAATTGAAAATTAATAACTAAAAAATTTGAACAGATAATGAAAATCAAACAATGAAAGATAAGAATTAAAAATAAATAATGAAAAATAAAAAAAAATAAAAATGAAGAATTAAAAAAATAAAAACAAATAAGCGGAAAGAATTGGTGGAAAGAAAAAAGTGGTTATAAATATATAACAAAAAAAATCCAAATGAATTTGAAAAAAAAAACAATAAAAAATACAAAATGAAAAAAACAGAAAATTTATGTGAAAAGCTCTTTGAGCGAATTTTCATACTCAGCATAAACGGACCGCGAAATGGGTTGTTGACAGACAGCTGTTGTTGTCGGCGCGGACATCGGCCAACATGGACATGTTGGCAACTAATTGCAATAACGGTAAACCCATAATCGTAAAATTCGCCACCACATGGCCGACGAAAGCAGCCGGCGGATTCGCAATAAAACAATCCAATCTGGGCCAGAATGAGTTTATAAATAGCAAAAGCCCGCTGTCGAAATGAGGTGCAAGTGAGGGGATGAGCGAGAGGGGGGCGGGACCGGGACAGAGGGTGATCAGTACCACAACAAACAGGTGGGCGGGGGACGAGTGCGAGAGGACGCAAATCAATTGAATCGCGGCCGTGCGCGCCACACAATTGGGCGTGACACATGCATGTGTATGTGTGTGCAACGCCCTCACCACGGCGGATCGGCGCGGGCCCCTGACCTGCTCCGAGGACTCTCGGGGCGCGAAAACCCCGCCGTGCTCGAGGGTCGGCGGGCGGTCGGATGCCGTCGCGGGGAGGACGAATCAATTATTTATTGAATTATCTCCGGGCCGACGGCAAACACATCTGCACACGGACACGCTCACAAACACAAACACAAACACAAACACAGGCACAACACAAACACTCGCACCCACACCCACAGCCACACAGGGTCGGCTGGAGGGAGAGAAAACCTCATGAGGATCTTCGAAGGCATGGAAAACGCAAATTTAAATTGCGAATTAAACGAAACTGCGAGATGCGATTATGAATAAATAATTTCATTTTCATTATTTCGATTCGCTAATGAAAGAGAGCTTTTTAATTTGTTTTTTGTTTCATTACTAATTAACGTGGAGAATTACTTTTGTGGATATTTGTAATTCGTTTAAGTGTCAGAACTTTTCCAATTAATTTTACACGCCAGATTTTTTCATTTCCTTTTATCGTATTTTTCACACATTTCGCATTTATGTATTTGACATATTTGTATAATTCACAAATTCTAGTATTTTCCTGCCACTTTTATTTGGAGCATTTTTATTTTTTCAATTTCGGTTCTTCACAAATTTTAGATATTTTTGGAAGTCTTCAGCTTTTCCCATTCATACGAGTCTTCCATATTTGAAATATTTTTAATTTTAAAATTTTTCTGCGCTTCCCTTTTCCCCCTCAAAGGCGAATTTGAATTATTAAATTTCAACTTTTCTCCTTCTTCAATCGTCGATTTCCATTCGAAACGTGTTGCCAGAGGGCCAGGCAGGGCGCCGAGCGCCAGAGGGTGGCAGCACCGTTCCGAGCCGAACAACCAGCGAATTACGAATTAATGAGTCGACTAAAAACGCCATTAGTCCAGTCAGTGGCTCGTAGATATGCAACCGACCCATCAATGGCCCTGCATAATTCATCGACACGCGACGAGGGCGACGAGGGCGCCGAGGGCAGGCGATGCAAAGTTAGAATGCAATTTGAAACCATAAACAGTGAATATTTTATGGCTTCCGCAATGTTAAATTTTCAGCGAGTTGGCAACGCCGGCAACCACCACAACAACCACTCGGGCTGAATTACTTTTGCGAGCGGAAATTTCATTTTCAAAATTTCTTCCACATGCATTTGAAGCCACCAGCTCGGCAGAGCAAGGCCAATAAAAAGCGATTGAGCAAACAGCTTCATCTCCAGCTCTCTGTCTCCCTCTCTCTTCCCCCCGTCCTCTTCTTCCATCTGTCGCCGCCTGAGTCTCCTTCGATTGCAGGCGAATTTGCATTCAATTCGAAATGAACTTCCGATCGAAATTGGATTTCCTCCACGGTGTGCGGGCGAGAAGAGGCGGCAGAGCACGGGACAGAGACGGAGACAGAGACGGAAGCGGAGACGGAGGCAGAGCGGAAATGAGAGCGAGCAAGGGACAACCGTCGAGAGATTCATGAGCTCTTGTTGGTTGCGGTCGGTCGGCGGCCCGGCAACTGAAACTCGGCGAGAAACTTCAATTAATTCGAAATGAAAATAAAGGAAAAGAAAATAAAAATAAGTGCAATAATCGAGTTCCGCAGGAAGTCAGAGCAATCACTGACACACACAGACACACGCATCCTACAGCACACACACGCGCTGTCCACTTGTCGACCTTCGCCCTGCCGCCCCGGACCTCGCAGAGATTGAATTGCGATCAAAGGCACGGAAATCGAACTGCATTCGGGCCGGCGACCGATTTCGCAAACGATCGTCCTTGAAACTCAACGACCTGCGCCAGGCCACGGTGGAGTACGACAACAACAACAATAACAACAACGCCAGCGGCATTGGCGAAAAAACAAAAACCAACAACCAGGATTCGCATCCAGCAAACATTCGCCGGGCGAGGAATCCCCGAATTGAAGCCGAGTCCCGCATTATGAAGAGGGAGGAGCGGGAAGGGGCGGTGGAGGTAGCCGTGGCCGGCTTGGCGCGAAAAGCCCTGCGTTTCCGGTGCTTAATTCGCCACCGACATCCGCTTCCTGCTGCTGCAGCTCGCGCCGCAGGTCGACGGCAGCCACGGAGGCGACCGGCAGCAGACTGCGGGAGGGCGGGAGACGGAGTGAGTGTCGGAGAGAGTGAGAGTGGGCGAGCGGGACAAATGGACCGAACCCCGAAGCTGCTTCCCCACAACCGGTCGCGGTCTTCGGGTCTTCCACTCGCTTCTCTACTCCTGACTTCTGTAACTTTTGCAATATATTTGGAAATGAGATGAAAATTCCTGCTTATT
The DNA here is from genome assembly GCA_947389925.1 of Coelopa pilipes. Lineage (NCBI taxonomy): Eukaryota > Metazoa > Arthropoda > Insecta > Diptera > Coelopidae > Coelopa > Coelopa pilipes. The sequence continues at coordinate 23,735,770 of OX376700.1, read as the reverse complement.
CGAACACATTTGTTTTTATTTTTCATTTCACTTCTTGTCGCCCGAGCCTTCAGTTCTGCTGTTGATGTGGTGTCGACGTTGCAAGCGTGGCGAGCGAGGTAAAGAGAGGAAGTGCCGGAGAATGGGGAAGTGCAAGAGAGATGGATGGAGTTCCTTCCGGTGAAATTTTCCCCTTCCACTCGGGTCAAAGGAAGAAGTCGAAGGACGATAGGGAGAATTCGAGGCTGAAACTCGGCTACAGGAGATCGAAGAGAACGTTTTGGCGCGTAAGTCTAAGAAATCAAACTCAACAAGAAAATCTATCAAAGACAAAGATTGTCTTTCGACCTAAACGTCCTTCGGCTCCTCCTTCTCCTCCCCCTCTGCCACACCCCCACCCCCCCGCGCAATCGGACAACTTGAAAATTGCCTGCCTTCCGATCGATTGACTTCCGATCAGCCCAACGGCTGCCGGAGCCGCCCCGATGTTTGCTCATTAGGGATGCGGCGACTGCTGGACGTTTTTATGGCCACCGCAAATGTCGCCCCGCCACGCCCCCGGCGTGTCCTGTCCAATCGCTCTTGTTCCACAGCATTTCCAATATTTAATTTCTAGCTCAAAACGCGTTTGCCTGCCAAACCATTGGCCTCGTGTCTGTCGGTCGACTTTTCCGACTCCGTCCGTCTGTCCGTCCGACCGTCTGTCCGTCCGCCCGTCTGTCCGTCCGCCCCTCTGTCTGTGTAATTGCCTGTGCTGTTTGTTCAATACTCGTTCGTTCGGCGGCGATGTTTGCTCGAAAGTCGTGCCCCGCTCTCGCAATAATCGACTCAATCGGAGCCAATCAGCGGCGACGATCGAGGGTTCAACATTGACATTGCATGCAAATGCAACGCAGCGGGGAGCGGCGGAGCGGCGGAGGGGCGGAGGGACGACAGGACGCTGATGATGATGAGTGTTGGTTCTGCGCCAAATTCCGACTGCCAATTCGCCAAAAATCCACTTGAGTACTTGAGCAAAAGGACGACGAGGACGACGACGACGACGACGACGTCCTTTCGTTGCCGAGATCTCGATGTCGAAATGAGTTTTCGGCGGCACCAGCCTTCGAACGACATCGACGAGTGCAAGACGAGGGTGGGTGGGACGAGGGGGAGGAGGAGGAGGAGGACCGGACCCAGTCTGCCATCTGTGGCAATGAGAGCAAAGGGCAAATGAAGTCGGGAGCCGACGGACAACTTGTCAAGAATGTCCTCCGACAGTGGGTGAAGGACCTGCTGCGGCGTCGAGCCTTGAGTCGAGGCTCCGAGGACCCTTCATTGGCCATCTTTCCGTTGTCCCACTCCCGGGAATCAGGTCGGCTCCACTCGATGGACGATGTTTTGACCAACGGACGTTTTGACCAACGGGCGTCTGGACCTACGCAAGTTCCGCCGAAGCCCAGAACGTTCGCAGGACGAGTGGACGCGAGCATGAGATCTCGCTGAACCCTGAAAATTTGCAACTTGTCGGCTGCACGTCCACCCTCCATGCGGAGTTTTCGATACGTCTGTGCGAACTGGGGGCAAGGGCTGGAAAAACGCTGGTGGAAAACGCTTGAATTGCCGCGGAAAAGCGCTCGACGAAGGCGTGAGGTCGGAGGGGGCGGGGCGCTTCAGAGCGGCTGAGGAGCGATCGGAAATGGTGCATGGCGGAGTTGGAAATTTTCCGCCCATGAATGGCGCCTGGAGCTGGAACTGCGGCAGCCACTGCCGGCCTGCGATAGCGGCGGGCGGGCGAAGGCGAGTCAGCGACAGAGGGTGACACAGAGAGAGAGAGAGAGAGAGAGAGAGAGGAGAGGTAGGGAGAGAGGAGAGAGAGGGAAAGGGAGGCTGAGGCTTGAGTGGCCAACAACAAGAACACAGAAGCCTCATATAGACAGGAGGAAGACAAAGCCGAGCCGGTGAATGGAACGATACCCGGTCGATGGAGCAGACGGCGATGGAGAACGAGGGGACGAAGCAAAGAATGGAGGGAGGGGGCAGGAGGACGGAAGGGAGAAGAGACGGAGCGGGACGAGGAACGGACGAGGAACGACAGAGGCTGGACGGGGACGGGCGAGGTCGGAAGGAGGAAACGACGGAAGGAGAAAAGAATGGACAGAGCGACGAACGGAGCGCGGGAGGGACGGATGTGCCAAGGGGAGGAGAGCCAGACGGACGGACGGACGGATGGACGGAGGGTTTCCGTGGTGAATGAAACAGATACCGAGCGAACGCTGTGTGTAAAGGCTCTGAAGAGGCGGTGGAGCAGTCGGGGAAGGTAAAGCCAGGGGTAGAGGGAGAGCGGGGCAGGGTAAGGGGAGGGAGGCAGAGGGCGCCGAGGAGAGAGGAAATTGTGTGTGGCTGCTGCCTGGGCGACGGACGGCGGGGGCGACCGGAGCTGGGGATGAAGGAGCGGAAATCGCGGGTATCGAATGACGTTTAGAAATTGTTGCGGTTGCCACCTGGCGGGCGGAAATGGAAAACGCGAGGCGGCAGAAGGCGCGCGGGAGAGGGACGGAGAGAGGGCGAGGGCGAGGGCGAGGGAACGAGAGAACAAACGGTGGCTTTCGAAGGCAAACAAAGCGCATTCAAATGCAAGGAGCAGCAGCCGCTGAATCAAAAGCAACGGCAGCAGCAACCACAACAACGAAACCACGATAACGATAACGACAATGAGAACGGCAACAACAACCACATCGCCAACAACACTAAAGCATGCTACAGGCCTCAGAACAGCACGAGCAACTCCAGAACTAACGACAAGACAACGACAACGACAGCGGAAGAATAAATGAAAGAGAGAAGAACGCCGGGAAGAAAGCGAGATAAATTCTCGAAGCACAAGGAGAACGACAACAAATTACAGCGACAACAATGAGAGCGCTGTTGTGGTTGTGGTTGTTGTTGCTGCTGCAGCTGCAGCTGCTGTTGCTCGAGCAACAAGTGGTCGCCATTGTCCTGCAACAACAGGCGTCGTCTTTAGTGCAACTACAGCAATAAATTTGAAAAATGGCGTTCGAAACTTAGAGAGAGAGAAAGAGAGAGAGAGAGAGGACGGGAAATTTATAACGGTTTAGCACAGGAGAATACACAAAAACGTTAAAATCATAGAATAAAAAATATCAAACACCTTAGAGAGAATGGAAAATTTAACAACGTTACAAGAGAAAAACAATAAAAACAAAATAATAAAAACAATAATAAAACAAGAACAGAATGAAACAATCATAAAATACAAAATAAAAAAAAAATATATTACAAAAAATGCTTTGAAATACAAAAACTTTGAAAACAAGAAAATAAACAGAGATCAAATAGAATAAAAGGCAAAAGAAGAAGTAAATGGAGATAGGGAGCGAGGGAAGGAGAAACTATTGAGCAAAGTTGGAATTTCCGCCGGAAACAGGAAGCAGCAAAGGCTTCCACGAGGTTTCAGAGCGCAAGCGGATGAAGAGATGGATGAGAGAGACAGCGAAAGGGACGAACTGAGGCAGAAACAGAAGGAAGATCGGGAGAAGCAGAGAAAAACAAGTGAGTCAGAAAAACTAGCAGATGGAACCGAGAGAAACCCAGGAGGAGTAGAATTAAAAAACAAGAGGATCAGAGGCGGAAAACCAGAGACACAGAGGGAACACCAAGAGGAACAGAAGGGAGACCAAGAGGAAACGAAAGAGGAGCAAGTGATTCTGAGAACACGGGTGGAGCAAACAGAACGAAATGCAGGTCCTGCAACCAAAGAAGAAAAGAAACCTCTCGCTGTTGTCCTTGGGGCAACCAGACGGGCCTGGACGACGACGAGGTAGGCGGCCAAACAGGATTTGTATCAAATTAACCCAAACACACACGCGCACATACACACCCACACACATACAGTTATATAAACGCACTCGTCCACACGGTGCAGCAAAAAGAAATCCTGTGCAGAAACTTTCCAGGGCAACGGAAGCGCCAAGGGCCAAGGGCCAAGGGCGAGGGCGAGGGAGAAGGACGTGTGAGAAGGACGGTGTGGACGAGAGGACCGAGGTGTGGAGGAGAGCGGGGGGGGAGAAGAGGAAGCATGGGTAGCTGTGCCCAGGCAAATCAGTGCCCTGGCGAAGGAAGGGCGCGAGGGCGACGGACGACGGACGAACCTGGCGCCGACTTGGGTCGAATGCGAAACTTTCGCATAGACAGTAGGGGAAGAAGAAGATGATGATGATGAAGGTGAAAAAGATGTTGAAGAAAATGATGAAGGTGTTGAAGAAAATGATGGAGATGATGAAGAATATTATGAAGAAAATGAAGACGATGTTGAAGAAAAAAATTCAGATAACGCTGGAGATGGTGAAGAAAATTTTGGAGATGGTGACGAACATGATGGAAATGATGGTGATGGAAAATTAAGACGATGACGAAGCAGACGGTGGCGAGGACAAAAGACAAAAAGAAAGAGGACGATTGAGGATGAGGAAGCAGAAGGAAGAAGGAAGAGGCGAACGAGCTGCAGCGGCAAAACTCAAAACGCGCTCAAACACACCATCAAATTGTTTGAGTTTCCAGTTAAACTATCAAACAGCACGAGAGCAACGCCCGAAGGGAGACGGAGAGAGATAGAGAGGGAGAGTGAGAGAGTGAGAGAGTGCAAGGTGTGCGCAGAAAAAGGAGACGGAAGCAGGAAACTGATGAAGAAACTTCTCGTCTGCGAGGAGGAAAACTTTCTGGTAAAGAAAAGAAGACGAGGCGAGGACGAGAAGGCAGGAACGAGAAGGTCGAAGGGAGGAGGACGGACAAAGAGAGGGAGAGAGAGAGAGAGAGGGCGAAATTGGAAATAAAGACGAAGCTGTGGAGAGTCCGAGGGAAGTCGAAGGAAGACAAATGGAAGGATGTCGACGATGAATGTTTGACGAAATGTTGTCCGGAGACTTGGGAACGGTTCACGATTGACTTCTGAATAGGCAGAAGAAAGAAACAGCAATAAGAAAAACAACAAGAATAGCAACAACGATAGCAAGACCAACCACAATATTATGGCATTGATGACAACAACTTTAACCATAAACGAACACCACAGTAGAAACAACGAACAACATCAGCTCGTGAGAGATAAACAGACGGCAGGGGAGAAAGAGACAGAAAGGGGGGGGGGAGGGAGAGGGAGAGGGCGAGGGCGAGAAGGAGTGAGCTAGAGACAAATATAGTGAGATGAAGAACAGAGTGAGCCGTTGCATCGACGTGTGGACGCCAAGCGCTGAACAACAGGATTTGCCGGGAGTCAACGGGGAATTCGAGGGCGAATTCAGAGCTCCTGATTCGCTCCTTCTCCCTCCTTCTTCGCTCCTTCTTCGCTCCTCCTTCGCTCCTCCCCACGCCTCGACTGAGCTCCGGCGAAGACACGAGGACGCGAGGAAGCCACGAAACACGACGAGGAGACACCGAGGAATCGAAGACAAATAGAGACAGAGCGAGCCAGAGCAGCTCGGAGGGATTTCGTTCCCACTCGTGGCTCCCTCAGGGGCACGAGCCAAAGTTGTAAAGAAGAAGTGGAATCAGTAGAGAAAGAATGGAAGGAATTCTTGCAAATCCCGGCATCCACCGGGCATACGGGAAGCCCGAACAAGGTTGACGGAGAGTTTGTGTTTGCTTTTGCCGAATTCTTTCCCTTATGGGATTCGAAAATTATGACGTTCCCAGCTACCAGCACAAAAACTCGAAAAAGCTCCCCAGGGACCTGGGCGGCCGATTCCATTTTTCCATTTTTCACCAATATTGTGAAATTATTAAAGTGAACGAAAGTCCTTCATCTCAACCTCGTGGTTTGTACACTTTTAGGACTTCATCTCTTGAATTTTCTCGAACAGTTTGCTATTTGATTTTCCCCGGAGTCCTTGGCGAGTCCTTAAGCCCTGCACTGCTTTCTCTACTATATCTGCTCGTGACAAAAACCCTCGTGATTTAAGAATCGAAAGAGAGCAAAATCTCTCGCTCGCGGCCCTCTGAAGCCCGAAAGCTAACCGAGAGCCCAGTCGAGGTCTTGATGTGGATCGAATGGAGTTTGAGAAGCTCGAGCGTTTTCAGTGTCAGTTTCAGTTTCCATCCCGATTTGAAACCCATCGACTCGGGCAGGAAACTCCGATAATCACGGCTACACGGCCTGCCCGACACGATTAAGCGCTCGAGGCGCTAATCGGGGGACGGTTAACTTCCCCGCAATTAATTACCAACGACGGGGCGGGGCGAGACGAGGCGAGGCGACGCGAGGTGCCCTGGCCCGACCCGGCCCGGCCCGGCCTTCGTTCGGAGGACGTCGGCCGCGCTGTTGCCGTCTGTCAGCAGCAATTAATCATCTCGTGCTGGCGATGATGATGACGACGGGACGGGGAGGGCGGGGAGGACTCTCGAATAATTTCCCAATGAATGTTTTCCAGGTCCAGGTCAAGATCAGCCAGCGACGCCACGCCACGCCCCGCCCCGCCCCGCTCGGCCGAGACGCTGTGGGATGTGCGGTGATGAATTATTATGGCACGAGTTTATAGCACGATTTCATGATTAATTGCGAGCAAATATCGATCGATGTATCTTTCCGCCGCACTCTGCCGTGGCTTCTCGTCCTCCTCGCTCTCGCTCTCTCTTCCCCGCGAATTAACAAAGTCAGGGTGAGGGGCGAGAATTTGAGTGATTCAGATTCAGAGGTCGAATTTCGCCTTCGATTTGGCTCTGTTTACCCAACACCGACCCAGCACTTTAGAATTTTCAGCTCCGAAAACGAGCGATCAAAAAAAATCACTTTGCGGTGAAATAAAACAAGTGTTTTTCTCAAAATTTCCCTTGTCGTTTCCTAGAAAATTGAAGAATTTCCAATTCAAATTTTCCCAAATTCCAACCGAAACCAACCTTGGCCGGACCTTCGTTTTGAAATCATTCGCGAACAAGTCTGGACTCATTTTGCAGGCAGCAAATCTGCATCCTAGTTCACAGAAACGGCTCCGAGCCGAGGCGGGAAAATGGGAAATGTGAAAATGTGAAAACGAGAGATTATTCGTTGGCAATCATGTCGACATGACCTTTCGCCGCCCCCCCGTCCTGTCGGCCACTCCCGCCGCCAACGCCCCGTCCCTCCCACTCTAATGAGTTTCGGTTTTGTTTCCACTTTCCATGGCAACCCGATTCGCTGCCAGTTGGCGGCTTCGCATTGTTGCTGCCGTGATTACTCTTGTTGTCATTGCCGTTGTTGTTGTTGTTATCATTGTTGTTCTTGTTTCTGTCGACTCGCCTGGCCTCGCCTCGCCTCGATTCCATGTTCATCCAATTTCGTGACGCCATCGCCCACTTGTCGTCCGTCCCCAGAGAGGGCGCAGACATCACGATGTCAGGAATCAGCCCATCTCTATGTCTGGCTGTCTGTCTGTCGGCCTCCCTCTCTCCTCCCCTCTCCAGCCCTCACTGGGGCTTCGCCAGGGAGCGCTCATGGGCCTCGATGGCCCCTCATAGTCGGCGAAACGAGGACTGAGGGAGCGTTTATTTCGCTCCGAAGCCGCCGAACGCGCGAACGCTCATCATTTTTAATGCCCTTCCTGGGACCTGGACTGACGGAGGCCCGTCGCCGACCCCCTGGGAGCGTTTCGAAGGCAACTCGCGCGTTCCATTCGCGATTTCCCGCGAAAACCAACGAGGGACGGACGAAGGGCGAGGGAGCGCGAGGAAATTTCCGCATGAGTTGAGGGCGAGGGCGAGGGCGATGGCGTCGCCGACCAACGGGGAAGGGCCGGGCGTGCCTCTGGCGAACCTGGCTCGGAATTCGACGACCAGGCTCGACATTCGACGCCAGGCTCTCAACCAACGCCAGCCTTCGGGATCGCCCTCCACGTCGGTCGGGCGACGAGGACAAGGGCAGGATGTTCAGACGGCTGCGGGACAGGTGGCCACGGCAGGAGGAGGAGAGGGAGAGGGAGAGGGTGCGATAAGGAGGGGGAGACAGTGGGAGAGTGGGAGGAAGAGTGAGCGAGCTGAGAAAGGATTCGCTAGCCGTTCGGGGCATCGACGATCGTGGGCTCGAAAGCAAGCTTTAAATGCACTCTCCATACATTGTCAAAAAGTAAACACGCGTGCGTGTGGGTGGGTGTGAGGGTGAGTGAGAGGGTGAGTGAGAGGGTGAGAGTGCGGCGGACAAGGACAGAGCGCGTCGCTCGGCGCTCGGTCGCCAGCGCAACGAGTTCAACGCAAACAGTTCAACTAATTAATCAAAGCTCGCACACATCGACATCGCTGCCCTCACACACGCTCGCACGCACACACGCGCACCTGGGGGTTCGTGAGCGTGACACAAAAGTGGCGACCCAAAACCAACAACAACAAGTGCAGACGCACCAACACAAGCGCAAATGTTGACCATTAAATTACGCACCAGGGGAATCCGGCGTGGCCAACGCGAGCACTTGAGGCCCGCGTTATTGACATGTGACCGGGGGGGAGAGAGACGGGGAGAGAAAAATGACTCCTCACGTCGTGGCTGTAAATTTAATGTGAAAAATCTAGAGTTTCCCGTGCACTCCAACAGGAAGAAGAACAGCAAAAGAACAGCGGAAACGACGACAACCACAAAAACCATCAACCGGCCAACAGCAAGATTAGGGGGGGCGAGGGAGGTGGCAGGGGGAACGGGGGAAAAGGCCAAGAATAGCCAACTGCAATAACAATAACAAGCAGGATAACAGAACAAATCGGGGAAAACTCTTAAGGCCAACCCAAGCCAACGCCGAAAGCCCGTCATGAGGACACCATAAGGAAGGCAGGACACGATGGAAGCTTGCGGAAGATCCGGAGCTGGGCACGCCGGACGTGCGGACGCGGACGCGGACGTGAACGTGGACGCGAACGTGGCTGCAGCAGCGCCGTCTGTTGGTCGGTCGTCCGGTCTGTCGCTGGGTCCGACCGTCTGCCTTGCGTGGATCCATCGACTGGGTCGGCAGCACTCGAGAAACCGACCCCCGACCCCGACCTCAGCCCGCCGACCCCCCGACCCCAACTCGCCTCGTCTCGCGAGCATCACTCATTTTAATTACACTCCGGCTGCTCTTCGGGCTCTCAGTCGTGCTCTTATTCCTGCTCTTATTCTCCTCCTTGCTCTTATTCTCCTCCTTGGTCTTATTCTCCTCCTTGCTCTTATTCTCCTCCTTCCTCCTTCCTCTCCTGTACTCGTTTCCCCCCTTCGTCTTATTGAGCTTCCATCTTATCTTCCTTTTTCTCGATTTCCTGCATGTTTCTCTTGCCAGTTTCTGTTTTTTTCCTTCTTGTTGTCCTGTTGTTTCCCTCGTGTTCTGTTTTTCTTGTGCTCTGTTCCTTTCTTATCAAGTTCCTTTTCCTTTCCCATCATGTTCCTTTTTCTCACTCCTGCCTCCCCCAGTAGCTCCTTGTTCTGGTTCCTCTTGATTGGCCATTCAACAAGCTCTCAAGGAGATTGAGGAGGATGAAAAAGATGGACGAGGAGAAGAAGAGGAGGTGAGTAAGAGGCGGGGAGAGCAGCTCGGAGAGAGATAGAGTCAGCGGGAGGGAGAGTGAAATATGGAGAAGGCTCGAGGCAGCAGCAGCAAGTCGAAGTCCTGGATAATTGTTGAAGAGCCCGAGCCATCGACGAGGGCACCATCCGAGGATGAGCTGGAGGAGAAGGAGGAGGAGGAGGAGGAAGAGGAGGAGGAGGACGTCAACAGGCTGGGGTCAGGTCGAGGAGGGCGACGGGGCGGAGCGAGAAGCGAACTTTGGCCCCAAGTGACAGGTGATTTAAGGCTGTTGCCTCGAAGGCTCGGGCCGAACCCCAGCCGGCTCAAGAAATGCACTTTCGCAGCGGGCTCGGGGGCAGTCGGAGGGAGGTGGGTTGGAGGAAGGACGAACGGCAGACGGCGGTCGAACGGTAGGGAAGGAAATAGGAAAATAATATTTTTCCCACGTCGAGCCCGGCAAATCTGGGTTAACAGCGCCGAGGCCGAGAAAGTTCTCATTAGAAATTTTTAATTGAATCTCGTGGACGGCCAACAGGACGACAGGCGGCAACAACAACTACGACGACGACGACGACGGCGAAGTCAACATGTGGGCGTGGCACAGAGTTGCATCCTTGCCATTAAATCCCGCCAGGAGACCTCGTCCAATGACATCGTTGCTCATGGAGCAACTCAAGACTCAAGACACGAATGCAAAAAAGTTATAAAAAAAAATAAAGACTTTGGAAATCCCGACCATTGTCCAGGAATCCGCTGAGCAGTTCGACGAAGATCTCGACTCGCTTTCGAAAGCATGAATAAAAACAACGATGAATATAAATGATAAGGCATACAAATAATGAAGCATAAAATAGAAGAGAATAAAAATTTGAGAAATCACAATTATAAAAACAATAATATAAAAAATGAAAATAATAATGAATAAAACAATAACAATAACGAATAAAAGTAATGCAGAATATATGAAAATATGAAAAATTCGACGAAATCCGACTCGAGTGCGAGGGGAAGCGAAAAGTCGAAGTTGGCTCCAATTACGTGGTCACGGCGGAACGGGTGGAACCAGAAACAACAAAAAATAATAACAAACAACAACAAAAACAACAATAAAAACAACAAGAGCAACGAAACCTTAACAATATGCAAGAGCAGCGCACAAACAAGTGGCAATCGAAAAGTGGGGCAGCCAAAGTGCAGCCGATGATGGAGGGAATTCGCGATTGATTTCGACTTTTGCGGAATATTTGCGCATTCGGCGATTTAAAAATACGCGTACACGGAATTTGCGCCGTGGCTCGATTCCTCACTTCTTGCCGCAACGAGAAAAGTTCGTGATTTCACCCTCTCGCCATGTTTTTACGACTTGTGGTTTGTTTATTTGGCTTTTAATTCCCACTTTTTCCACCCCGATGCGGCGAGAAACGTTGGAATCGTTGTGGAAATAGAATAGAAGAAATACGAAACAGAAAACACGAGCTCCCTGTCGTAATTACTGAAGAGTGAAATTTTTAAAGACATAAAAACCACACAGAAGAAACGAAAGAAATAAATGTGGGAATGGAGTGATTGAAAACAAAAGTCTGGTAAGATTTTTACGACTTCGACATAAAACCGCGATCCACACCCTCCACACATCGAAATCTCTTCCTTTTTTATGTCTTTCTTTCTATATTTCGTTCTTCATTTCGTCCTCTCTCATCTCACTCCACTCGGTCTGCTCAATTTGTCATCATTTTTGGCTGCGAATTTTTCGCTCCATTAGTTTTCATTATTTTTATTTCGCTTCCGATCCCCCAGGACGACGACGACAACGACGACGACGGCCAGGACGTCGACAGCAAGGACGACGACATCGACTGTCATCGACCGCGTGCACGAGCCGAGCACGAGCACGAGCGACAACCCTTTGGGAGTGTTTTTGCTACTATTTTCGTACTTGTTTGCCTTCCATGCTGCCTCTGCAGAGCCCAGGAGGCTCTGTGGATGGCCGCCAAAGGGGAGGAGGCAAACGGGCGAGGGGGAGGCAGGGGAAAACCAAATAAATCCATTTTCTGGGCGAGTGGCCGCGTTGCGTCGTCGGCCACTGGAGACATTTCGCGCCTAATGAGCCGAGTGCAGCCGGAAGGACGGACGGAGGGAGGTCGAGGGAGGTCGAGGGAAGTCGAGGGAGGTCGAGGGGGCGAGAGGTCGGTGGCGGGAGTTTTGAAAAGTTAACGAACACCCGCCGAGGATCGAAGGATCGACGGATCGCCGGCAATAATAAGAGAACTTCATCATCCGTCTGTCCATTCATCCTTCATCCTGAATGTCCGCCTGCCTGCAAATTGAGATCGATGGCCGCGGGTTTTTTCATAGTTCGCCTCGTCGACAGATGCTCGTCGTGGTCGACGCCGCGGATGGCAGCGACTGCAAGGACGAGAACCCTGGCGGCCGCCATAACAAGGACGTCGGCCACAACAACAACAACGAACCACTGTAGCCTTAATAAAAACTACTAACAAACATCCCCCAAAAACCAAAAAAACTTTAAAAATAAAAAAGAACAGAAACAGAAAATTCAACAGAAAAATATAAAAATCAAAGTCAAGGCCCAAATTAAGCCATAAAAAGTAAGAAATTGAAAATCTGGAATAATTTAAAAATAAACATCGGGTGAGAATCTTGAAAACCAAACAAAAAGAAAATTGAGTACAAATAATAAATTGAACAACTGCATTAATTTTTGGAACAAAAGAGACACGAACACTGGAAGCAAAACTTAAAAATGCGAAAAAACCCAGCATAAGTCAGAAAAAATAAAAACTTGAAAATCTAGAATAATTTAGAGAACAAACAGAAGATAAGAACAGACTGAGCGCCAAACAGAGAACAGAGAAAAAATAATGGAAAAACAAACAAACCACCAAATTCAAAATCAAAAGAAAACAAATTTAGAAGCAAAACAAACAAATATTAAAAGAAAGAGGCAAAAATTCAAAATTACACCCAAGTCCAGACCTCGGTAGGAGGGCAGAGTGGCATCTCGGCTCCTGCTCCTGCCTCCCGGGGCTCCGTCGGGAGGATAATAAATCAAAATACGCCCGATAGCGCAGAGGACGACGGGCCGAGCGACCGAGGAGGAGGCTGGAGAGGCTGGAGAGGAGGGAGAGAGGGGACGTGAGGATGTGGGCAAATGCGGTTTTTATGTCTTCATTCGGCGGTTGCCCGCAGGACCAGTCGCCGACCGGCCCCGAAAGCGAGCAAAAGAGGCGGTGCGAGTGTGAGCGAGAGCGGTGGAGTTTGCTACAATGCGAGATGGCTTCGAAAAACCGAGCCGAGGGTTCAATCGCCCGTCGAACCCCTTCATTACCGCCGAGAGGGTGAGGCTCAGACCCCTCTGAAACGAGACCGAGGGACGGAGCCAATAAATTGAATTTGGCTCGGGAACCACAAGGGCGTGGCGGGGGGCCGGAGTCGAAATTAATGCCACGTCATGAACTTTTACGCGCCGGGCTTTTCAAAACGTTGACCTTTCGAGCGAGGGATCCCTGTTTTATTGTTCTTATTATTGTTGTTGTTCCACTTGCTCTTGTTCTGATTCTCGTTGCTGTTAATCGTGTTGTTGTCATTGTCGTTGTTGTTGTTGTTGTTGTTGTTGTTGTTGTTGTTGTCCGTCCCCTTGCCAATTGCCGCATTAATTTCCTGAACGTAAAGCACGAGGATTTTCATCCCAGATTCCGTCCTTCTCTCGCCATTTGCCATTCCACATGATTTAGTTTCCCATTGTTGTTGTTGTTGTTTTTTCTGATTTTTGTTATTGTCTTTTGTCTTTTGGTCGCGATCCCTATTGTTGTTGGACCTCCCATTGTTGTTGGGCTTCCTATTGTTGTCTTGTTGTCTGGCTCTTGACCATTATTTACACGGAAAACTTTACGAACCCGTTGTTGAGGTTAATGTGGTTGACGTGGCTGACGATGATGATGATGTTGTTGTTGTCGCCGATGACGATGATGTTGAATTGTTGTGGACGTTAATATTTTATTTTTCTATAGTTTTAGCCAAAATGCCCAAAGAACAGAAGCCTGAAATGTTTGCTGTTGACTTCGGAAGTGGGAAGTTTTAATTGAAGAACCCTTTTGTCTTCGAGTCATCGGCTTGGCACGTGAAAGTTTAAGACGGGACTCGACAGCAGAGACGTGGGAAAGTCAGAAGATTCGGAATAAAAAGGGGAAAACAAGAAAACAAAATCTGTCTTCCTGCAGTTGTCGTAAGTGTGCGAATTTAAAATGGAAATAAAAACTCCAAACACCTTCGGGCGGTTTCGGACCTTGCACTTGACATGGCAAAGGGGAAAATGGAGTCCGCTTTCAGGCGCGGCCGCCGTGCAGGAGCAGCGACGGCGGAGGATCGGATCGGAAGACGACGGAAAATCGACAGAACCGAAGACTCCGACTCCGGTTCTCTCGAGTCGTTCGGAGTTTATTTGTGTTCCATTAAATGTTTATTTATTTTCGATTTTCCCCACGTGCTTAGACAATTTCACTGCGTGTGTCGGAGGTGTGTGTGTGGGTCGAAGTTCAGGCCAAGGCAAGCAAAGCCAAGGCGAGGAATTGACTTCTGCATTGGCAAGAAACACAAATCTTCTTGAAGTTCTCCTGAATGGCTGCGAAGGCAGAAACAAAGGGAGGCCAAGAAAGGGAGACGATGAGAGGAAAGAGTAAGAGCTCAGCAAACAGGAGCAAATTGGAAAATAATTAAAAAATAACATGAACGTGTTTTTCTCCATCGGGCGAATCAAAGGAAGGAAACGGCTTTCGATGACAATTTTGCAGACGAATTTGGGGCTTGTACGAGGTGCACTTACGGAGAAGGGAGGGTTTCAAAACAAACAAAATAAATCCGTAAATAGAATCCGTACTGGAAAACGCCAGACGAAGACGAGTTCACTGGACTTCGACAAGTCCTTCGGTGTTAGGTCGCTTTCTCATTAAAGGCTGATCCTCGTGGCTCGGGATTCTGAGAAGTTCGTCGCGCACGAGGAGGGAAACAACGGCAGGATATGAGAAAAGTGAAGGGAGGAGAAGGAAAGCGAACGAAGCGGATGAACTGTGGAGGCAGACGCCGGAAGGAAGCGAAATGAGAGGAAAGAAATGAGAGAAAGGAAAGTGATGGAAAAAGAATAGAGTTTATGTCTTCGCATCAATCGTCCGAGTGTTGCGTGTGGTTAATTTTGGCTCATTAAGCGAAGAAATATCGAAGTAGAGAACAATCGATGACGGAGCGAAATGAGGAGAGCACGAAGGATGGAGTAACCCGGGGAGCGAGGGAAAAGGAGGCGAGGAGAACGAGGCAAACACGGCGAGGAAGACCAAAAGGTACCGAGGAGGACGAGAACAAAGTGATGAGGACCATCAAAGATATTGAGGACAAAGAGAGGAAGCCGCCGAGGAGGACCAAGGGAAGAACAAATTCTGCAGAGGAAAGGGGAGCAGAAGAGGAGGAAGGAGCCGAGACATCCGCCAGATAATTGATACATTTCGCCATGCCGTTCGCAATGTGGCGGCGTCGAGGCTTCCGCTCGATTGCTGCCGATAAATTGCCTTCCCGCTCTCTCTCGCTCTCGCTCTCGCTTCGCCGCCGCTCGCTCGCTCATTTCCTTCTTTAATTAATTACGTTACTGCTCGGTGGCGCTTTGATGGCGTGTTTCACACACGGCAAGCGGAAGACGATGGCGGAAAAGCGACAAAGCGTCAAAGAAGAGCCGCTATTGACGGCAGAGCGGCGGAAAATTGCAACGAATAATTCCGGTTACCTCGACAAGTGGATACCCATAATTTCACACTCTTACAACAAGATCTGAAATCTTTATTTTTGATTTCTAATGGTTTTCTTGTTTGTTTTTGTATGCATTGTTTCCAATTTAAAAGAAATAGTGCCAAGAAAGATTTTCTATCGAAGATTTTCAATGCAAAAATCTCTATCGGAAATTTTCAATGTAAACATCTCTATCGAAAATTTTGACTGTAAAAATTCCTATCGAAAATTTCTGTAGAAAATTCCTACTTTTCAATAAAAAAATTTCTATCGCAAATTTCAATATAAAAACATAAAAATTTCTATAGAAAAATTTCAATACAAAAATTTCTATAGAAAAATTTCATTACAAAAATTTCTATAGAAAAATTTCATTACAAAAATTTCTATAGAAAAATTTCATTACAAATTTTTCTATAGAAAAATTTCATTACAAAAATTTCTATAGAAAAATTTCATTACAAAAATTTCTGTAGAAAAATTTCAATATAAAAATTTCTTAGAAAAATTTCAACATAAAAAAAGCTATAAAAAATTTCAACGTAAAAATTTCTATAAAAAATTACAATATAAAAATTTCTGTAGAAAAATTTCAAAATAAAAATTTCTATAGAAAAATTTCAATATAAAAATTTCTATAGAAAAATTTCAATATAAAAAATTCATGGTATAAATATAAAAATTTCTACAGAAAAATATCAATATAAAATTTCCTGAGATTCTTTTCTTTTATAGAAAAATTTCAATATAAAAATTTCAATATAAAAATTTCTATAAAAAAATTTCAATACAAAAATTTCAATAGAAAAAATTCAATATATAAATTTCTATAGAAAAATTTCAATATAAAAATTTCTTATAAAAATTTCAATATATAAATTTCTTAGAAAAATTTCAATATAAAAATTTCTTAGAAAAATTTCGATATAAAAATTTCTTAGAAAAATTTCAATATAAAAATGTTTGTACCAAATTCAAAATTTTCAATACGAAAACTTCAATATAAAACTGTTCAAATGAAAAAGTAACGAATATCCCAGAATCCACACGAAACCCGATTCGGTCGCAACTTGAGCAATGGCAACAACAACAACGAGGGCCTCGAACGACCACGAAAACCCACGGAAGCCAATGGATTTCGAGCCCACCGGAATTTCGCGGCGAAAAACTAGAAAACATCGTCCTCACCACTGGAGGATGACAGCGAAAAGGCATAAATTGCACGCAATCAACTGAAATTATTAAAGTGTCGGGAAAGTAATTAATTTCATTTTCATTCCGCTCCCTTTTTGTTCCCCTTTCACTCGCTTTTTGCTTTGATCGGACGCGGTGTTTTTGGCCGTAGTCGATTCATTTGCTTAATTTCGTTCTGGCTGTGGTTGTTGTGGTTGTTTTTCATGTTGCTATTGTTTCTGTCGCTTTTATTGCTATTTTGATTACTATTAGTTGTGTTCTTTTTGTCATTGTTGCTCCTTTCGTTGTTGTTGTCCTTTTCGTTACTGTTATCACTGTTCCATCCTTGCTCGATTTAAGCCAAATCCCACTCTCGCTCCACCTGCCGCCCACCTCCCCTCACGCCGGCCGCCGACTTTCATGACGAATGGTTTCCAGTTTCAGGAATTTTCATTGAAGTTGTTGCTTTTGTTGTTGTCGTTGTTGGAGGCCAATTTACTGCGCAGTCACTTCGCCAGAAGTGTCTGGGGTGCGGGGGCGGGCGAAATTTTGATAAATCGCCCTTCGACCACGCCCCCAGCGGCCTCGGCTTCGTGCGACTAATTGCGAGTAAGTGGGGAAACGAGTGGAACACAACAAAAACAACAACAACAACAACAACAACAGTGCTTTGAAGCACGAAGCACACTCTTAATTATTTCCCAATCGGAGGGCGGAGCACGAACCGGAAAATCCAGGAAAACGCGCCCCACTTTCCCCGGAAGAGACCGAAATAACGCGAATGGTTTTCATTGTAAAAAAGCAGAAATCAAAAAAATTCTAAAATTCCTCAATCGGGCATTTGAGGGATTTTAGAATTTTTTTTTTTTTTGATTCCATTAAAATATTTATGGCACGTTCTTTTTTGTAATTCACTGGAATTTTTCGCCTCAAAATTCCGATTTTTTCAGAGGTTTTTTTTATTTCCCCACGCAGTTTCCAAATAATTAAATGTTAAATATTAATTAAAACCTGAAATAATGAATAATAATTGCAACCTGCGATGTCAAATGCCAGCAACGTGGTCGGAATGACGAGTAGCGCAGGGTGGGGAAGAGAGGGAGAGGACATGCCAAATGCCAAATGGCAGTGGAGGCGGCAGGCAGGGGGCGCCGGAATTGCTCTTGGAGCCAAACCCATTGTTAGTGGCGTTCGGTGGGTCCGGCTGACCCGGAAATAGTCGGGGGTTCCGGGAGCAGTTGCAGTTTCGAGCAAGCGGCCACACATGGACGGTGCTTGTGTGTGTCCGTGTGCGTGTGAATGCTCGTGTAGGTGAGGGTGGAAGTTCCAAGACTAATTTGAGATTTCGCCTCTGAGAATTCATAATTGAAAAGATCGTCCAAGCTCGCGAAAACGACTTGGGTTGCAAGGCAGAATCGCGGGAAATGAAAATCCGAGTTGAAGACGAGAAGTTTTCACCCGTAGATAGGTCGAAGGATTCGCAGCCCGTTTTAGGACAAGGGTTTTGCAAGGACCCCAGGGTGAACCCCGAATGACTGCGTTTTCTCTGGAGTTGGGGGAACTTTTTCATATTTTTTGTCTATTTTCTATTTAACTTTTCTTCTCACCTGCTGGCGCCTGCTTCAGAGCGTCGTGGCCGGCGCCGTTTCGCTACCGCTGCGGTCCACGGGGACGCTGCCGGCGGCCATGTTGCGAGCGGACCCGCTTCACTTCCACTTCCGGTTCCGCCTTCACTCGATTGGCCGGAATCTTCTCTTACATACTTCAAAAAGTTACTCTTTTTCACACCGATTTTTTCTCGAGAATTTTTGAATTTCAACTTTTTCCAATTATCTTTGCTTGATTGTTTTGTTTTTTTTTTTCGTATTTTTGGGAATTTCAAAAACTTTCTCGATTGTTCTGGCCAATATTTTCGCAGCTAACACAAAGTTTTCTCCATCTCGTTGAATGTTGTCCTTCTCTCTCTGTCGTTCTGGTCCGCTTATGTGTTTTATCGCTGGCTGTTGTGCTTGTTCTTCTCTTTCGTTTTGTTTTGTTCACTGTTTTATTGTTTTACATTTTCATTTGCATATTTTTGATTTCGAAAAGTTTTTCTTGTTCCCGTCGTCGTCGTCGTTGTTGTTGTTGATTTTCGCTGTAAAATTGAATTTCAAACCCGTGTCGATTTCTTTCCGTGCACTCTCCCTCTCTCTCTCTCTCTCTCACTCTCGCTAACGCCCTCTATATTTCACTGAGAAACTGCAAGAAGAAGAGTCTTTTTATTGAAAAGAAAACGCAATTTGCAATAATTTCCACAGCAAAGCCTTCGACGAAACAAACTTTTCGCAAATTTTTCACAGTTCTCTCACGATCTTTTGTCGGCTCTTGGATTTTCTTGGGAAGTTCGCGAGAAGAAGAAACACGAGAGACAAACCAAAAGCTACCGAACTAAACTTTCAGCTGATTAGAACGATTCCGAGAATAAAAGCGATCTATTTTAAGTTGAATCAAAAAGTAAAGAAATGTGTTTTTTCCCCTCTGGCGCCTTTGCACTTTCCTTAGGTGTTTTTATTTACTTCTGTTTTGTGTTTATTCGCGGAATCAAAGAGTTCCGAGCCATCTGGGAATCCCCTTCCATCGCATCCTCTCTCTGGCATTAGTTCCTTCCCTATGTTGTTCCTCCATCGCCTGATTTCAATTTTTCCCTTGCCCTTCCGCCTTACTTTCGAAGTCCTCCTCAGGGACTCCTCCTTCTCTCTCCTGCACCTCCGCCCCTTCACATCGACGACCTCTTTTTATTTCCCAAAAGTGCTGAATTATCTTAATGGAGAACGCTCTTCATTAGGCATTCGCAGGACGCAGGAGAATCCAAGGGGAGACGACGCCCCACCCCCACCATCCTCCACACCCCTTGGCTGTCGTCTTCGCAGGCTTCTCGTCTGCCTCCTCGTCGCCTCGTCGCCTCGTCGCCTCCTCGCTTCCCTGCAGTTCGCTCCATGGACTCTCGTTCGGTTCTCATAGACATGCTCCTCAATTCACTGCATTTTTAACAACGACCTGAGCAGCGGGCTCCCGTTCCGCTTGCCCTCTCCCCTGCCCCTCTGCCCCCCTCGTGCTAGCTCCACCCCCCCACTTTGCTGCCGAGGCGGCTCGGCGAATACTTCAAGTCAGCAGCTCGTAAACCAATAAGAATAAATAGTTTCCGAGTCTTCACGGCTTCGATTTCGTTTGAGGTCCGCAGCCTCTGGACCATGGTCCACGATCGCCGGTGGTTCTCGACACACACTCTCTCTCTCTCTCTCTTCCTCGCTCTCTGTCTCGCCCTCGCACTGATTCCACTCACTCAGTGGAGCCTCCTCGGTCTGCGAACCACGCTTAATGGCTTGTTTTCATTTCACTGAACTCTGATTTCAATCCCCAATCGAAAGCTCGTGGCCGACCAGGAACAAGCGAAAAACACACGGAGTTCGAGCCTGCTCGAGCTCGAGGTCGCCCGACCGGCGAAGCAAAATTTAGAAATAGAGAAGTGGCGAGGGAATTTCAAAGAGCTGAGGGAATGAAAAAGCGCACACGAAATCAGTGAAATTTCAAGCTTAGAGTTCGAATTTTGTGTGTGTGGAGGAGGAGCGAGCGCGTAGTTGAGTGCGAGTGAGTGTGGGTGAGGTTTGTGTGAGTGCTGGACCGTTATCTGAGCACACAACGAGGCCCCGGACCCGCCACGCCCCTCCCCGCCCCTGTTCAGCCCTCCTTCGTCGGCGCCCTCGAGGCCGTCAGACCTGTTCGACTTGCAGTGTTTGCCTTTCCTGCAGCTGTCTTCTCTCTCCATTTCCCTCCCGCCCTCCATCTCTCCCTCTTCCACTCCCCTTTCCTGCTCCTCCCACTCCGACTCATCCGCTGCAGCCGTGATTTTGGCCACGTCCGTCATCTCAGGGTCCGTGGGCTGCCAAAGGATTTTGGCCACATTCGACGACACTTGCGAGGGAGCAAAAAGAGAGAGAGAGAGAGAGAGAAAATTGATTTCGCTCCGGGCACGGTTCACGACCAAGAAAAGTGGGCATTTTTCAGGAGAAAGAAACTGGAGAGAAGGATGACGAAATAAAATAAACATTGGCAGAGAGACAGAGGAAAGGAGTTGATGTGAGGAAATGATGTGAAGATTGGATTGAAATCATTGGAGGAAGAGGCGAACAAACTGGCCGACGTCCAGGGAGGCAGAGAGAGCGAGGGAGAGAGGTGGAACACAAACACGAAACTCCTTCCCCAGCCTTGCAGTCTCTGCGAGAAGACTCCGGAAAAAAGAGCGAACACTTTTCGTCCTCTCCGGGCTCATCATTTCCGTATCTTCTCCCTCTCTCTCTAGCCTCGGAGAACCCGAAGCCTTGAAAGCTCCACCGTAATTAGATGAAATGGAGGAAAGAAAGCAAAAAATGCACCACACTTTTCGGACTTCGCCCGGCATTAGCACGAATTAAAAACACTTTTACACCTCGCTCGCTCACTCGCCATCTGTCTCTCTGTCCTCCCTCGTCATAGCACGATTTGGCCTCACTTCGTGATGAGCTCGGTGCTCAAGTGCTGGCGGAACTCGAGCAAATCAAACGTTCCCTAAACGGCAGAGAAACCAAGCCAGTCCCGGCCCTGCGAACGCCGACGGCCGCTCTGGCCTGGCCTCACAGCCAAGTGGCAGCAACGCCGTTTTCGGAACTCGCAGCAACAACAGGCAACATCAACTGAAGGCTAATGAACCGGACTGAAACAGGAAACTTTCCCGTCTCGCTCTCCAGCTCGCCCTCGGCCCGAGGCGCCGTCAGTCACCGACAGGCCAAGTGTCTGGGGCCATCGGACCCGCCGAGAAGGGGGAAGTGAAAACGGTTGCAAGCTCGATGAAAAATTGAGCCGAAAGTGCAGCAGCGAAGTTTTTTAATTACCAGGAGGCCAAGAGGCGAGGGTGCGGGGCGGGGCGGGGCGGGGGGCGTGGCCGTGGCCGTGGGTGCGTCAAGGCCGTTGGCACAGTGTGTTAGGATCAACGTCTGCGAAGTCGCAGCTTATTTAATTAAGCAGCCGAAGGAGACACGCGACGAAGACCGAGACCGAGCCAAGAGCCTGCGGAAAACTTCATCCCTAATCCTTCCCAACTGTAAGGGAAGCCGTCGAGGACGGGGGAAGAGGGAGGGGTGGGCGTGGACTTTCAAACAGATGAAGCAGTGCACTCAAAGTTGACCTTTGACACTGACGTTTTGCCCCGATCCCTCCCTCTTCCATCCTAATTAGCTTTGTCTTCTCCGCCTTCCTTCAATCTCCATTTCCTTTCATACACTTGTTTCTTTTACTGTTTTCTTTTTCCTTTTCTGTTCCTTTCTCTTTCCTTGTTCAGTTCCTTTCGCCTACTAGATTCTTCTTCTCATTTTCTACTCAATGTCCTCAGTTTCTTTTTAGGTCTCCTTGTCCCTAACTAAATTTATTTCTTTGTCAACATCTAAGAGATTAAGGGATTCATTTTTTAAATTTATCTTCTCTTCTCCCCTCTCGCTCGGACTTTCATCCTCTCATCCTGGGCACATCTTTTGTTCGCCTGTCTTTGTCTTTGTTCTAAGCAGTTTTCGTTTCTCTCTGGTTTTTCTGTCTTTCCGTTTGTGACTTTTATTTGTCTGCACTTCGGCCCCCTGGCTGCAGTCGCTGTCGTTCTCCATATCTGTCTCAATCTGCTGTTGGACGAAGGGCCGGCTTTGACATGAGAGGAGAAAGGGGGCAAGAGAGAGAGAGCGAATGGGCAAGGCCGAGGTGAGGAAGGAGGGGGTTGGGAAAACCGCAGCCATCGATTGTGTCCTCGAGTCCCACGGAGACGATCACAAGACTTTTCCTGGCGCCTCTGCCCTCGTCCGTGCTTCCCCATTCCTCATCCCTCTTCTCTTTCCTTTCTCCCTCTCGCCCTGACTTCGCCGCTGCAGGAGGAGATTCGTGAAGTTCTCGTGGGCCGGAGCCGGAGTCGGAGCCGGGGAGCTGGAAAATTCGCTCAGTTATGAAAATGAGACGAGTTTTCGAATAAATTAGACCACGCTTCTGAGGTGGGGAGGGTGGCAGAAGAGGGAAAGGGGGGGAGAGGCAGAGGGAGAGGAGGGCGGTGCGGCGAGGGTGCCGTAGGTCTCCACAGTCGAGGTTTCGAAGCCGACTCGAGTAAAGTCGGTCGATTTAAACCAGCTCAGCTTTCGGGAAGAGAAAATAAATTGCCATTTTGCAACTTACAATGAACCGGAGGTCATAACAAGCATTTAAAAAATAAATGAAGTTCAAAATAATGAAAGTAAAATAATTACAAAAAAATAATGAAAAAATTAAATTAAAACACCATCATTTCATGACGAAATAATGAAATAATTCACAGGAAAATATTTCACACAAGGTTGAAAACTCAAATTGTGTGGCCAAAATCATTCAAAAAAATAGAAAATATTTCTAAAAATAGTCCACAGCTCAGGAGCCGACGAACAGGGCTTCGAGGACTCGAGCGGAATTGGCGGAAACAAAAAGGGGTCGATTAAGTGGAAACGAGGGATTTTCGCAGTGATTGACGTGGCAGGGGAATTAATTCTTGTTCTCGGAATGCATTTGTCGTAGCCTTCCTTACAGGGGCGACTGCGCTAAGGGTGTTCCTGTTCTTGTTGTTGTTGTTGTTGTTGTTGTTGTCGCTACTACTCTGTTGTTGTTCCCTCGCCCATTGTGGCCGCAGGTGAATGCGCTTTTGACCCACTGAGATCGACAGCGATTGCCCTGGGCGAGGGAGCGAACGAGACGAAGACAAAGAACTCGCTTACACACACACACACACACACACACATGGCCCCGCTGCCCATGCACTGGAAGGTGGGGAGCTGTGAGAGTGAGTGAGCGTCGTTCGTTCGCTCGTGCTCGACACGTGCGGAAGCTTGAAAAATGCACGGCGAACGGCGAAAAATGAGCACAAGTTGCTCGCGTGTAAACGCCATGAAGCTGTACAACCACACTTGCATCACCGAACACACACACGCTCCCACGAACACAGAAATCGCAGGGAACACACTCTCACACACACACATACACATGCGCTCGAACCCAGCCACGAGCAAAAACCTTTCTCTGTGGGTCTCGCTTTTTTACTTCCTGCTCTCTGAAACGCTGCCCGCGCCTTAAGTCTAAGGATAGGGAGCGAGAGAGAGGAGAGAGAGGGGGGAGAGGGTGGAGAGGGTGGAGAGGGAGAGAGGGTGAGAAAAGACGAGGCTTCCGCGACGTCCGCGCCGCCGTCACCGTCGAAGGTGTGGAGGCAGCGATTCGGAAGCTCTAATTGCAAGGATGTCTTCTTGAGCACACGAGTGTGTGTGTGTGTGTGTGCGCTCATGGGTGATGGGATGTTCTGGGTATGCGCACAACAGAGATTCCACCAGGTGCTCGCCAGGTGGAGAAGCGGAATCGGAATCGGAAGCGGAAGACTCTCCATGCTGCAGTTAATGAAGCATTCGGTCGTTCGCTTCCTCAGCCAGTTGATCGCCCTCGTTCGCGCTCGCTCTCGTCGTCCTTCCCGCTCACTCTCGGTGCCCCGCCCCTCGCTCTTGGTGGCCCGCGCCCCCACTCCACGCCGCCCACTCCCCCATGTCAAGAGCGATCGATCGCGAGGGAACGAGGGAGACAGAGAGAGAGAGGGAGAGAGAGAGCAGGCTCGTCGTCGTCTGCAGTTGGTCTGGAAATAACTCGTGCATAGGCAGCGTTTCGCCGCCAGTGTTGCCAACGCGGCCACGGCGGCCAGAGGGCAGAACAACTTGAGAGGGAAGGAGAGAGAAGATAAGGCGACAGAAGGCGTCGAAACGGCGCTGGCGACGATGAGGATGGGGACGAGGACCAGAGCGAGAGCGAGAGCGGTGGAAAAACGTCAACAAGTGCACTTAGTTGGGCGTTGAGAAGACAGCATTTAATGCGGCCCTAATCTTGACAACAGCAACAACAACAACAAGGAGATGAGGGCTGGCAGAAATTGCCACGATTACCACGATAATCACAGCAACATAAGCACGGGAAGGACAATAACGACAACAACAATGGTCACAACAACAACGGTCGGAGCAAAAATAGTCAGAGCAAAAATAGGCACCAAAAATAACCACAACAACAACAAATGTGGACATTAAGGAGCCTGCTCTAAGCGATACTTAAGCAATTAATTATTTAAAATTGCTCCACGCCCAACGAACACTGAGTGAGCGAAATCGGAGAAATTCAGAGATTTTTCCCCGCGCTAATTACGTTGCGGCCATCTCGCGAATTGCATTAAAATTTCAACCCGCTTCCACCACGGCCTCCTTCGATACGATTCCGGGCCATAGACCGACAGTAAAGGAAACTGCGATGTTTTGTTTGCTCACAAGTGGACAAAGTCTGTGACTTCGGTCCATTTCAATGTGAAATATTCCGCAAATATTTCGCACACACGTAACCCAACAACGAGGACCCTTTGTGGGAGGTCGTAAAGGAGTTTGGGGGAACTTTCCGGAGCCCAGACCCCAGGAGAATGAAAAATTCATGGACCCCAGATTGGCTGGCAGGTCACCGGCGTTTGCGGCTTCATCGTCATCGCCAACATCGACATAATCATTATCAGTAGCGTCATCATCAGCGTGCTCTTCATCACCATAACGTCAAATTTTGCCGTCAAAAGGAGTCCGTGAGCAAAATTCAAAACATCCGCTCGTTCAGCGATGCAAACATTTGGGGCCAAAAGCCCTTCCATGTCTCCCGCTCCCGCTCCCTCGCTCTCTCTCTCTCTTTCTCCCTCGCTGAACCCGAAGCCTTCAGCAGCCTCTGCATCGGCCTTCGACCCAGTTCAAGTTGCCGAAATGATCAAATACTTTTAATAGTCAATTTAAAGCTACTTACACGAACCCACACAGAGGCACACATTCACACACCCGCTCACGATCGCCCTCACACACAGTCAGCCGCAACGCACACGCATGGGAGTTGCCACACCTTCGCTGTAACCATAGTAGCGAAAAACTTAGAATGCGTACAACGAATAGCATTCGACACGACGCAGCAAGTCAAGGATTGGCTCTCTGAGAAAAACCTAGAACTAGCGGCGCAGAAGACAGAAGCAGTACTCATCACCAGCAGAAAAAAGCGAGAAACAGTCACTCTTTGCATCGATGGTCATACAGTCCAGACACAGGAAGCCATCAAGTACTTAGGAGTTATGATAGATGCTAGACTGTCATACAAAAATCATATAGAAGCAGTGTGCACGAAAGCAGCGCGAGTACATGCAGCGCTAGCTAGAATTATGGCGAATATAGGAGGACCCTCTCATGCTACTCGATTGCTCCTATCGAGAGTAACAGAATCAGTGATAATGTATGCAGCCCCTATCTGGGAAAAATCGCTCACGCAAAAAACATATGCGAGGAAAATACGATCTATCTTCCGACTAAGTGCACTCCGAGTTTGTTGCGCTTTTCGAACAGTATCACATGAAGCAGCTAGTGTCATATCCGGAATTATCCCACCTGATATACTCGCGGAGGAGCTACACCGCAAATATAACTTAAGAAAAATGACAGGCAGGTCAATAACAGATCGTGAGAAAAGGAACGAGCGTAACCTAAGCATAAGAAAGTGGCAAGAGCGCTGGGACACTGCAATAACAGGCCGCTGGACCCATACGCTTATAAAGGACATCGATGCGTGGGTGCATAGGAAACACGGCAATACCGACTTCTACATGACGCAATTCCTAACCGGACATGGCTGTTTTAAATACTACTTAAAAAAGTATGGCCACGAGAGAAACGACACGTGCACTTTCTGCTGCGACGGAGCCGAGACAGCAGAACATATCTTCTTTGAATGCAGCCATTTTGAAGACGAACGAAGGACGCTAGCTAACATAGTCCATGAACCGCCAACACCTGAAAACATAGTTCCACATATGCTAAGAGCAGTAGAAACATGGGAAGCTGTTGGGAGAATATGTGCAACAATATGTCAGGAACTACGAAGAGTAGAACGTCTGCGGAACTCAGAGTCCTCCGATATACATAGAGAAACCCCAAGTGACTAAGTAGCTTCAAAGCTTCGCTTTCCCCATGAAGAAATACCTACCGGTTGTACCATGGGGAATCAAAAAAGCCTGTTAACGTGAGGTGCTTTTAGTGCGGTGCAAGTCCCACACTACTGTCGCATAGGGGCGACAGTGTCTTTTAAAGATTTTAACACCTCGAGATAAAAAAAAAAAAAAAAAAACACCTTCAGCCGGTCGCAGCCTCCCGTTCGAGCGAGTAGGCAGGAAAAGGCTTATTATGTTCCATTCAGGAGATCAAATTCGATAAGTGAAATGTGCGCGAACAACAACAGCAACAGCAACAGCAACAACAACCACACGCCCTTCTGGTCGGCCTCATTAGCAGCGGCAGGAGGCGTCGCCGAGCAGCGCCCTCGGCCCACCGATTTCGTGAATATTTAATTCCCACCCACAGCTTCCGGGGACGTCAGCGAAGAAGGCAGGCCGAGGAGGAGAGGAGGAGCTCGACGAGCAGAAGGAGGCGAGTGGAGGCGGTTTTGAAGATTCTAATTCTGCGTCGTAAAAATTATGAATTCCGAGAGCATATTGAAAAGCACGCGAATTGCAAGCGAACCGCGCCCGCGCCAAGGCTCAGCCGCCGAAGCCACACGGGCGAGGGCAAAAGCAGGGCCGGGACCACGAGACGAGGACCCGAACCAGGGCCATAAACAGGACCCTGAACCCCGCCAAATCCCCGGGGGACGGGAGTGGGGAGCAGAATGTGGAGGATTCCTGCTCCTCCCTCTCTCACTCTCTCTCTCCTTAACCAACATCAAGTGCTTCTCTTGATATGAAGAGATAACTTTAAAGAACTGCAAATTTAAAGGACGAATGAATGACAGAATTTCTCACAATCTTCAATTCAAAGCCAAGTGGAAATACGAATATGTCTCTTGTATAAACATTCCGGAAAAATTAGAAAAAAAAAGAAAACAAGCCACGGATCGCGCCCTGAAATATGCTGCAGAAATTGCGAAATTCTCGCACGTGTTTCCTCACCTCATACATTTTTTACCTCGCGCTCAAAACACAACGAAACAACACCCGTTTTTGTCATAAATTTTAAAACTCGCAACTTTTGCCAGCGCCGACAGCAGCCGGCGTCCGATGTTTTTTTTTTTTTTTTGTTTTTCTTGTCCTCTTTTGGTCTGTTCATTTTCGACAGGTCCGGTGTCGGACTCGAAAGTTGTGTGTTTAGGATTTTTTTCATTTTTAATTTCCTCCGAACTTTTCACTTATTCCCATTCCCATGGAGGAATCCGAAAACTACTTCAATTCCTGGGCGAGAAATTCCTTGTGACACGAAAGAGACACAAGTTCGATTAATTTTTTTGCTATTTCCCTTTTTCGCTGTTTGAAATTTGTATTCAAATAAATTGATATTAATAGTTCGCACTAATTTAATGGAATTAAAAATAATTTACTGACTATTCTTCAATAGTTAATATTTCAAATAATTAATATTTTCGAATTATTTCAAGCTATTAATATATATTCGATGGAAATCGTAAAGTGTTAAATAATTTTTTTTTCTTTGTTTTTTCCTCAATATTTTCTACTGAAGCATTAAAAAAGTATTTGCTACAAACATTCAATTTTCAGGCATATTGTAATTATCGGCAACATTTTAATAATTTCATAAAAATCTTGAAGTATTCATTGTGTTTTTTTCTTGTTTCTTCTGAATATTTTCTATTAAAGCTGTGTAAAATATTTGCCACGAATTTTCATTTTCTCGCATTTTTTCTTGGAGTCTCAAATTGACATTTTCTCCAAACGACGAAAACAATTGCCACATTATTGATGTAAATAAGTAAACAGCGAGAACAGAGAGCGAGGAAGATGAATAATGGAAGATCAAGAAGAAGGAAACGTCGAGAGGAGACGCGAGGGCGGAGCAAAGTGTTGGAGTCGTGCTCTCGAGCTGTGCAAATATGCACAGTCTGTGTGAGTGAGTGTGAGTGTGAGTGGCTGGCGTTGTTCGCTGCGTTGGTGTGGGTGTGGGTGAGTTGGCAAATAAAAAGAGTTCTGACAAATAAATATTCCTGAGGTCGGTCACTTTGTCCTTTGAGCACTCGAACACTTTCATCTTTCCTTCCATGGCTGGCAGTCCGCGCTTCCTCTTCTTCTCCGCCCTCCGTCTGGTCGATCTGTCGAGTTGTTGTTGTCCTTGTTGTTGCTGTTGTTGCCTCCCTTCGCTGTCGTGTTCGCCTTTTCGTCGTGAGCCCTCCGGCACCGAATGCAAATGAATGCCGAAAACCCAGCTCCGGACTCGGGACGACGAAACCACGTCCGGCCAGGTCGGCTACAGTGAGGAGGGGCTCGAGTGACCGACCCTGCAGACCGACATCCCAGACCACGAACCGCTGGCGGTCATAACGCAAGGGATCCAGC
This sequence comes from Coelopa pilipes, assembly GCA_947389925.1. NCBI lineage: Eukaryota > Metazoa > Arthropoda > Insecta > Diptera > Coelopidae > Coelopa > Coelopa pilipes. Next base: position 23,706,877 of record OX376700.1, on the reverse strand, counting down.
AGGACGACCTGTGGGGTCGGAGGCATCCGGGAGTGACGGAGCAAGTGAAGGCATGGACAGCATGAAGAACGTGAAGGCGCGGAGGACACGAAGGCATGGAGAAAGTGAAGTAGTGGACGACACGAAGGTGTGGAGCACACGAAGCAATGAAGGAGGTGAAGGGATGGAGGACGTGAAGGACGTGAAAGGAGGAAGTCGGAAGTCGTCGGCACTCGCTGGCAACCGAAATATTAATGTGGGGAAAATCTCTTCGCATCCCTAAATCGTTTCCTTCCACTTCGCAGGTCGACCGTTTCGCCAACTTTTCGCAGAGAAGGCAGTCAAGGAGCGAGTGGGAGGGGCGAGAGAGTGAGGGAGTGGGAGGGTGGTAGGTTGTGGGAGATGCTTTTAAGACTCGCAATTAAATACCGTCAGAGCAACTTGCCGGGTTCCCTTCAGTTTTGATTCTGCACCTCGCTTACTCCCGACTTTGCCAACCACTCGCCTCCTTTCAGTCTTGCTCTCCCCTTCCCTCATGTCCTCGCTCCCTGCTCCCCTCATTCCGCCCTCTGTCCTCTCATCCTCTCCTCCTTCCCTTTCACGCTGCCGCACTTTCCCCATCTCCCTTCTCTCTCCTTAATGCCGTCTTCTAAGTCGCCTCTAAGTCCTGAGAACCGATTTTCCTTTCCATTGCCATCTCCCTTCCCCACACAACGCTCTCACCCTCTCTCCCGCTCTCCCTCTCTCTCTGCCAATCCCTCCCAACTCGGTCGTCGTCTGAAAAGACGCCAATTATATCTCTTGAATGCATCGCCCAGGTCCGTTCGTTCGTTCGTTCGTTTAATTGAAAATTCGAGGCTCATCAGGGGCTGGCGCGGGGAGGCGATCGACAACAACAACTACAACTACAACAACAGTATCACCCAAATGCAACTCAAAGTGAAATTTGCCACAACAACAACATCAACATTGCGGCAACAACAACCACTCGCGAAGCATCGCAATTTATCTGTGAATTCGCAGTCGCGCTGATCCGTGGATCGGAGGAGGAAGGACGAGGCGAGGAGCGCGTGGAAACCGTTGACGCAGCAGAGGGGGCGAGACAGAGGGAGGGAGAAATACGGAGAGGTGCGAAAGAGACAAAGACAGGGCCAGGAGGGACGAGGGCGGGATCTGCAGATGCCGCCAGGGGCGAAGTTTAAGTGGGAGCCCGTTAAGGCGCATTTCAGGAGATTTTTCGATAATTACCCGGATCCCACGAGGCACTCGAGGACTGGAGCGAATTCCGACGGGACGCCGAGGGAACTTTGAGCGACTTCCCAGGGGAATCTGAGCGAACTCTGAGAGGACTCTGTGAGGAAATCCGAAAAGAGCAGAGACTTCGAGAGGTGCTCGAAATCCTTCGGGAATACTTCGACGATCGAGGAAGGCTCGCGCAAGGAAGCCTCCTCTGGGCGAGAGTTAATCCTGCGAGGATCCACCGTCAGCGATGGAATCGGCTCTGGAGCAACGGTCACGAAACCCACCCGCAGGAGGACTGGAAGAAGGGATTTCAAAAACAGAATTTCGTTGGAAAAATTTCACAGACACCGAAATTCCCCATGAGTCGTCGAGCTTCACGAGTCGCTCCCTCTCTCTCTCTCTCTCTCTCCCTCTCTCTCTCTCTCTGTCTGCCAATCTCTCTTTCCGCCCCTCTCGCGCTATGCAAATTTCTGTCACTGGGAATTAATGGATCAGTTTAAATAAACTCGGAAGCGACAGCAATAAAGCTAACAACAACAACACGAGTTGTCCCCCACCAGCACGAGAGAGCAGCATGCAACAACAACAACATCAGCAACAACAACATGAACGACGATAAACAACCCGGTGATGGATGCGTGCAAAGGCGAATAATTTCTTAAGCTGCGACGACCCGCTGGGCCGGCGGCGCCACGTGACGACACCCAGATGGCGCCGTCCAGAGACCGATAGAAGTTGCAACAACAACAACAACAACAACAACAACAACAATAGCAACAACAACACCGATCCCCGCAACGATCACGACCAGGTTTAGAACGAGAGAACGAAAACAAGGCAACACTTTAAGTGACAACGAGGATGCGAGGAAGAGGGGGCGATGAATGGCAGGATTGAGGGGGATACGGGGGGGGGGGAGGCCATTCCCCTTCGACGTGTCACGCAACCGACGCCAACAACAACAGCAACAGCAACAACAACGACAGCCAACAACGCCCAGGGACCCTCGGAAATGTGGCGACTGCGTTGGTGCCGTCGCTCATGGGGTGCCGAAGCCGTTGTCGTTGTCGTCGTCGCTGTTGTTGTTGTTGTTGTTGGTGTGGTGTGCACTTGCCACTGTTGTTGTTGTTCGTGTCGTTTATGTTGTTGTTGTTACTGTTGTTGTTACTGTTGTTGTTTCTCATGCTTTTGTTTCTGCTCCTGTTGCTGCCGTTGTGATTGCCTGCTGTTGTTCCTGTTCTAGTTGTGATTCACCTTGTTGTTGTTGTTTTTGTTGTTGTCGCCGTTGCAACTGCCACCGCGATTAAGAGCAGTTCGCATCACGTGACCACCCGACGCGAGGAACTCGAGCCAACGCCGACCCAACCGAGCCCAGTCGAACGCGATGCCATGCGATGGGCTGCAAAGTGTGGCCAACGGCGGGCAATAAAAGCGACCGACAGCGCGTTGGGAGAGGGCGAGGGGAGGAAAAGGGGAGGAAGAGTCCAAGGGAAGTGAAGGAGGCCAAGGGAGAGCGGGCGAGTGGAGAGTGAGAAAAACGAGGCTCGTGCGACCGGCTCGTGTCGTTCGGGCCCCACCGCAACCCCTCAGCCGTGGTTGTTGCAACGAACCGAGCAGCGACAGCAACAATAAACAGCAACATGGTCAAGTTGGTCAAGAACAAGAGGCAAACCTGGGTCTCTGGGCAATGGCAAGAAAATATTGACGGAAACAATACAAATTAAATGAAATTCAGATAAAAAACGGCAACAACAACACGAGAAACAACGTCATCGGCAACAACGACATTTGAGAGAACAACAACGTGAGAAGAACAACAACACTTGAAACAACAACACCACTAGAAAAACAAGAACAAGATTAGAAACAAGTTCAACAACAGTTGCAAAAACGGCCACACCACGAATGCATTAAACGGATGAAAAGGACACACCCTTTGCGAGAGGGAGAGGGAGAACTTGGACATGAACACCTAGAACACGGGCGAACAACGAACGAATGACGAACGGAGGGCTTGGGGTGCGGGGGAGGCGGATCAATTGCAGCAATGATCAGTTTTCAAACGACGACAATGGCCGGCAATAACAGCAACAATAACAACCACAAGACCAATAACATCAAACTACAACGACAACAATAACACTGGGAACAACAACAACGACAACAATAACACTGGGAACAACAACAACGACAACAATAACACTGGGAACAACAACAACAACGGGAGCAACGCCACAACAACAGCAATAAGAAGAGCCAACACGCAACTGAAAGGACTTTGACTGAGTGCGTGTCGCTGCCTCTGCCTCTGACTCTGCCCATGTGTGCGTGGGTGTGTGGCCCGGTCCCTGTGTATGTGTGCGAGGCAGAGAATGGAAGGCGATGACCGTTGGTCGGTCGGTTGCAAATCAAAGGAGCACAAATCAAATTGATTGCGAAAATGCGATAATGATCGACATGTTCCGACTGTTGTTCTTGTTCTTGTTGTTGTTGTTGTTGTTGTTGTAGTTGTTGTTCATGTTCACGTCGTTGTTTCTGTTGTTGCTGTAATAGTTTTTCACTTTGTTTTGGTTCTGTTTCTGCTCCCTATCGATCGCTCTTGTCTTCGCAGTTGCCGATGCAGCAATGGCGAACAGTGAACGAAATTACTATGGTGCCAGAGGAAACTATGGTCTTTGGCCGGTGAGTTTTACAGAAAAATACATTAGAAAAGTGAACAAAATATTTTTTCAAATTTCATAATCAGAATGAACTGAGTCTAGCAGGAGAATAAAAATGTGTAAAACTAAATTTCTAAAATATGCAAACAAATGTATCCTATTTCCTAATAATCTACAAAACAATGCGAAAATAATCATGCAAACTCAATTTAAAAAAATATATAAATATGAAAGATTTCCCTTTTTCCGAAAATGAATAAAAAATTCAGTGAAATGAATTCCAAAATGAGCACAAATTGTTATTACAATGTCAATTAAGAGAGAAAAACCAAATTATTCAATGATTTTATCAAACCACCCTCAATCGGGAGCATCAAAAACAGAAATAGTCATTGCTAATCGCAGAGGAATTGAAAATTAGCCGCCAAAGCGATTCACTCGGAAACGAAACGCAGAAATTAATTGCCTATTTTTGTTATTTTTGTTATTATTTCTATGGTCGGGCGCAATCGAAAATCTCACCCGCGAAGAATGAAGAACCACACGGCGAAATTACGGCAGTCGAAACCCATTCAAATCGGTTTTATTGCCGGAGCGAAAGGGGGGGGGGGGGGGGAAGGGGGCAGTTGGGGGGAGCGCGACCGATTGGCAACGATGATTTACTTCTGTTGGTCGAGCACGGGACAGCGGGCGATTGGGAAACTCGTCAGGAGACTCCTCGAGCCCCGGCTCCTCCTCCTCGTCGACATCGTCGTCAGCGGACAGTAAACAAGCAGTGGAACTGACAAGCAACAGCAACAACACCGATTGTAAACAACTTGGCCGCTCTCTCTCTCTCTCTCTCTCCCGTCGACGATGACGAATGGGGCGAGAGCTGAAGATGACGACGACGAGGGAAGCGAGAGAGGAAGAGCTTTCGAAGACAAAACAAGAAATTGAAATCATTGGAGCTGCCATCAATAAGTGGCGAGAGAAGCTGTTGCCGATGACGATGACGACGACGACGACGACGACGACGTCGTCGATGACGATCGTCATCGGCGTGGTTGTTTAAAAATAGTTTGCTTTGTTTTTCTTTCCGATTCCTAATTCTTTTCGACAACATCGTCGGCCAACATCTGGCGAAGGCGTCGACGGGGTCGAAGGTTGAATTTTTTATGATGAATGAACAAAAAATAACTCAAAAAATTCCCATGAATTCTCGTCGATTTCGAGCACTGTTCGAAGTTCGCATTTGAAGATGAAATCGTTTGCAGACATGGAGAACAATCAATTGCCATTGTTCAGGCGGTTGAAGTGTTTACGAAGTCTCCACAACGATCTGGCAGCCCTTGGTTAACGAAATTGCCACGAATCGTCGAAGGCGCCTTTTGAAGAGTTTACAAGAGTCGGATTTGTGTTGCTGCTGTTGTCGTTGTTCGCAGTTGTTATTTCGGTCATTGTAATTGATGTTATTCTCGCTTTAAGCTCGAAACACTCGATGCTTGAATCGAAACAATCCAATAACAACAACAGCTACAACAACGAGGACGCTGCGACCCACCCAGAGAAATTTTGGCACGCGCTTCTGCAAGGATCAACACAAGACACGCCCCCAACCGCCCCACCAACGGCTGCGCCGGGGCCGCCCGGGAGGGCGAACAAGTGAAATGTATGTTAATTTCCCAAAACAACAACAATGGGGGCAGCAAAAGCAGCGAAAAACAACAACATGAAACAACAATAAAATAAGAAGGAAAATTCTAAAATCAGAATAATGAAAAAAATAGGAATAATGAAAAAATAAGAGAGATTAAAGAAACAATAAGAAGTTGAATAATAAACCAATTTTAAAACTAAGAAGAACTGAAATAATAACAATTTTTTTTAAGATAAGAAGTACTGAAAAAAGAATTGAAAACCAAAGAAAAATTGAAAAAGAAATAAGAGTTGAAATAATAAGCAAAATTAAGAACATAGGAAAAATTAGGTAAATAAGACAAATTGAACAATTAACACAATAATTGGAAAATATGAATAATTGAGATGTTAAAACAAACACTTTGCAAACTTTAGCCATGCACTCGGGCACGGCGTTGCCAGATTTGAGTTTCGACTTTAGATTTTAATTGTTTTCTTTGGGTTTTGTTGAACACAGACACAACAAAACCAACCCAGCAAGAACAACAGCAGAGGCCGGCAACAAGAGCAAGTGGAGACCGCAGACAAAAAAGGAAGGAACGACGACAACAACAAAAATACCAACACCAACAACAACAACCACAAATTGACGATAGACGATAAAATTTTTATTGAAAATGGACGGCAACGGATCTGGGTGCAATTATTTCGGAATTGCTTTGAGCTGATGTTTGGTTTCTTTCCGGGATGCTTTTGTTATTGTTATGCTATGCCAAAAGGCGAAACAACTAGAACAACCACAACAACACTGGCGAGCACAAAATATTGGCACAACTAGTGTTGTTGTTGTTGCTGTTGCTGTTCCTGCTGCTGCTGCCCAGTTGGCCCGCAACAAACCACACAAGCCAACGGCGGGACGCGAAGCCAGGCCGGGGAGCAGAGCAGGAGGAGGAGCGCGGGAGCGGGAGCGGGAGCGTGAGCGAGAGGGCCGATGGATGAAAGGCGGTGGTGGAAAAATTCGGCTGCATTCTCGATGAATTCCGCCATGCCTCCTCACGCAGAGCCCCGACGAAAGCAAAGCAGCCAGTGGAAAATGCAAATGGAGCCGGCCACAGGAAGCCAAAGTTCGAGCAGCCCTGGGCGGGAAAGAGAACGGAAGTCGCCGCTAAATGCTTGTTGGGGGAAGTTTTTTCTGTTTTTGTTTTTGTTTTTGTTTTTGTTTGATTACCTCATAATTGTATTGTATTGTTATGGAGTCCACAGGGGAAATGAGGGCCGATGAGAGAAGGAGCCAAAGAGGTCGGCTGAGTGCTTTCGAGCTTTCGCCTCCCAATCGCTTTACGGCTAAAGCGCTTTTGGAAACCTCCTCTGTCTCTCTCTCTCTCTCTCTCTCTTTCTCTCCTCACTCTCTCTTCCAACTTCCTTTACTCGCTCTCTGGCGCCCTCAGCCTGATCGCAATCAATTCAAAGTTTTAGCCCGAAGTGCTCGCAAATTGAATGCACTTCACTCTCTCTCTCTCTCTCTCTCTTTTTCTCCCCATCCTGCGAATTGCCTTCGATCGGCAGGCTGCCATCGAGGCCTGGTTTGTTGTCAAAACCCAATCTCGTCTCTGTGCCGCGCTCCTCATCTGCCGCTCCCTCGCTCTCGTCTCCTGAACATCGGGTAAATTTTGCATTAGAGCGAAGGCCAAACCAGACCCCAGTCGGCGGCGGAGGCAGGCTTCAGGATGGATGGAACGCAGGCCGAATGAAGGACCGACGGAGGTCGGGGAAGTCAGGGGACCGAAGCAGGCCGGGGGATCGAAGGAGGTCGGGGAACCGAAGTTGAGGGAAATTCAAAATGAAATTCCTCATGCTTCTGGGAGAGGCGGGGGCAGGTGGACGGCCCGGAGGCCAGCACAGTTAAACCTGTGCACTTTGACCCCGACCCCCGGTGCGCTCCAGGCCCTCTGGTGACCCTGGCCTGGTCGCTTTTTGACTTCATCCACTTTTGTCTCTTCCATTTTGTGTCCCTCGCTTCACGTTTCATTGGTCGCCTCACGTTTCATTCATCGCTTTGCGTGCCCTTCATCGCTGGAGTCGCTGTGGCCCGGGCTCCAGGACGATCCCCAGAGCTCGCCCCGATGTTATCGGTAGTCTGATGCCATTTGTCGTCGTCGTGTCTGCGTCTCGGTGTCTTTTGTCTCCATCGCCACCGCCGTCTGTCTGCGTCTCGCATTTCGTTCGGCCTCAGCGGGTTCGGCACGAGTCCCGGGTCCCGGTCTCGTCTCCCGTCTACAATCGTTCTCGCCCACTCATCCGTCCTCATCCATCTCCATCCATCGTACCGAGAGCCCCTCGCTCCGTCTCTGTCGTTGTCCCAGCCCCAGTCCCATTGTCGACGGCTCGATCCCACCCCGTCCACAATCCATCCATCCATCCACCAGGGAGCCCTGCAGGTCCTGGCAACACCCGACCTACGTCCTCTCTCTCTCTCTCTCCCATGACCTCTTTCCGTTCCGCCATATTTTTTCGGAGTTTTGCCTTTTGGCTCGGTTTTGGAGCTCTCGATGGAGCAAATATTGTCTTTACTTTGTCGACGTCATCATTTTTTATTTTATTGATTTATTTTTATGATTTATTTTGTTTTCTTATTATACTATTTTAGTTATCTTTGTTTTGTGTTTTGTTCATCTTTATTTTCTGTCTGACTTTATTCATATGGTTTTTGTAGTTATTTCTTGTTATTTGTCGTTGTTATGTTAGTTTGTCGTAGTTAATTCTCTTTTGTTGTTGTTGTTGTCATTGCTCTGTTATGGTTACTATATTTATTTCACTGCTATTGTTGTTGTTGTTGTTGTTGTTGTTGTGGTAACTATAGCTACTCCCTGTTGTTGTAACCTGGAAAATTCACACGACCCGAAATATAAAAGGAGGATTTCATTCCCATTTTTACTTATTTCTTCTATTTTTATTTTCGTGTTCTTGTCTTCATGTTTTCATTTTTATTTTCGTGTTCTTATTTTCACGTTTTCATTTTGATTTTCATGTTCTTTTTCTCCTCATTTCTCTATTGGCTCCCTTGGCCTTTCCCAGGAATCGAAGCGACTCGAATTCAACTGAATCGGAAGAGCAGACGACGAGTGAAAAATATAACAAAAAAAAAAATGTTAAAAAAATAACAGATCGATTTTTAATGGCGACGCGACTACAACAACAACAACAACAATAACGACCTCATCAAAGGGCGGAAACGACGACGGCGAAATATTGCAGAAATGGATTTCCGGATGCGACGCCGTCGTTTCCGTTGTCGACGACTTCGCCTCGCCTCGCATTCGTCGCCGTCGCCGTCGCTATCGAAACACGCTGTTCATGTTTGCATTGTTGTTGTTGTTGTTCAAGGCTCTGATTGTGTTGTTGTTATGCGGACGTTGTTGTTACTTTGATGTTGTTGTTCCTTTGAAATTGTTGTTGCGCAGACATTTTTTGTTGCATCGCCCTCGAGGGAATGTTGAGGGAATTTTGTTGTTGTCGACCCGACTCGGGCGACTCCAGATGGACCCATTGATGCTGCAACAGCCAGGACAACAAACACAACTACAACAAAAATAAGAAGAAGAAGAAGAGCAAGCCAGCAGCCATGTGTCAGCCATTAGCTAATTGTTCGGGAATATTTTTGGATTTTAGGACGCTTTAATGACGTGCTCCGACCACAGCGGAAGGCGAGATGGGGAAACTAAGGCAGGGCGAAAGGAAGGGGCAGGGAGAGAAGCAGAGCGAGAAGGGGAAAGGGAAAGAGGGAGACAGAAGGAGATAGAGACAGCGGATCAGACGAGGGTGATCGCCAGACGAATTCGTCGAAAGCTCTTTTTTCTTCTCTTCCACGTCACATGTGGCCACAGGGCGGCAGGAGCAACAACAGCGATTACAACAACATCATAAAGCAACAACAACAAACACAGCGTGAAATACCAACAACATCAATAGCTATGAAAACAATGGCAAAAACCCAACATCGACGCTTCCACGATGAAGAAACAAAACAAAAATCGGAAAACAACACGAACTCATCAATCGGAAGAATTCGGAAAAATATTGGAGACTTTTGGATTCCCTTCGAATAATCCGAGAATTTTGAACAGGGCAAAACAAAGAGGGGAAAATGAGAGGTGCAAAAGAGAGGAGGACGAAGGCGAAGCAGGTGGAGATGGAGATGGAGAGGTGGAAAATGAACGGCGCCGGACGCTCTTTGAGTCACTTTGAGGAATTTTGTGCACTCGAGGACGTGTGTGTTGCACCACCAACAACAACAACAACAACAACAACAATAGCGGCAACGACAACGACAAAAGGCTGAAAGTTGCGGCTGCTGCTCTCCAAGCCAAGTTCTCGCTGCCTCCTCGCCTTCCGGCCGCCGACGAGATCCCGGTGCTTGACCTCATGTCAACGAGGCTCCGCCGACCGCAGCAACGCGACCCACGCTCAGGTGGAGGGGTCGAGGAGGCCGATGGAGAAGGGGGTGGAGAAGGGCCGAAGGTCAGCCAGAGCCAGTGCCAGGGCTGTCAACACGCGCCACGAGTCGTTTGGCGCCCAGATGAAAGCAAGAAACGTGTGGAGTGGGCGAAGCCGAGCGAGAGGGCGACGAGGCGGGTCCAGGGCAGAGGCTAAGGGCGGGCCCGAGGTTGAGGTTGAGGCTGGGGCTCGGGGCGGCCACGACGTGTCGCGTCCGTGTTAATGAGGGTGTGTGTGTGTTTGCCTCGACTGTGCATGTGTTGGCTAGTTTTGCATGGCACGTGGTTCGCAAAAGCCTGCAGGCGTCGCCCCCGCGGTCGTCTCTATTTTTCCCATAATTAACCAGTTAACGGGCGATGTTGTGCCGTTGTTGTTGCCCATGCTGTTGCCCATGCTGTTGTCCTTGTTGTTGCCCTTGTTGTTGCCGCTGTCGGCCTCTGTTCACAGCCTTTGTCTCGACCCAGGACGCACGTGTTGCCACTTGTGGGGCGGGCAGCGAAATCGCGATTTTTTGTTCACTCCCTCAAGATCGTGTTTTCCCCCAACTCCCCAACGCTCGCGTTTTTCGCTCCCAGTGCTTTTCGCTCCCACTGATTTTTCGCTCCCTGTTTTTCGACTCACTTCGTTTCCATTTCATTTTACGGTCTTGTTCTAACGACTTCAGACCGCATTCTCTCTTTCTCCTTGCTCTCACCCCCCGTCTCCCCGTCGTTCAACCCCCCCCCCCCCCCTCCTGCTCTACGCCTCTCTCTCCGCTCTCTCACGGTCCATCGGTTCGCTTGGCCTCGCTGCCACTTGGCGTTGCTTTTGGTCTCGACAACGAATCTCCATAAAATATTTTATTTATTTCGTGTTCGTTGCTGAATTATTATTTTGAGAAGCATTTCGAGTGCCTGCAGCCGTCTCTTTCCCTCGCTCTCTGTCTGTCCCCCGCCCTCTGCCGGCTCCGCTCGGATTTTTCTCTTCATTCAACTCAAGTCAATCGAATGTGCGAATGAGTTATTGTTGTTGTTGTTTCGGTTGCTGCTGCTTTCGATTCCCCAAGTGGATAATACGGCCGATGGATAGATGGACATATATATGTATATTCATGAAGCGCTCGACAGACATCTCGCCATCAGATCCCCCATAAGCCTGGCCATTATCGTTAATTGACAGCATCATCAGCCGAGTTCTAACGGCTTCGGGAATTGATTGCGATTAATGGATTCCCATGGACTCCGTTTCGTGCTTAAAAAACAATAAGAGCCGAGAGAATAATAAATAAATGGAATCACCAGAGGCAGATGAAAACAACAGCAGAAAGCAAACAACAACAAAAATACACGAAGGACCGCCATCGGAAAGAGAAACTATAAAAATTTAACTGAAGAAATACAATTGAGATGATAAACAAAAACTAAATATGTAGAAAAACTAGAAAAAATCAGAAAATTATACTTATTTAAAAATGTTCACTATATATTGAAACTTTATAGAAGTACATTTTTCCTATTATTGACTAAAGTTAAACAAAAATCTCAATATCGAAAAGCCAAAGAAGAAGTCAAATATAGAAGATATATATATAATAACAAAAAAGAAAAAATATAAACCAGAAATCATTTTTTTTTAATTTTTAATTTGTTTTTTGTCTTTTTGGAAACACGACGTAGAATTATAAAAAATTATTAAAAAAAAGACATGTCAAAATCACAAAAAAAAAATATTTAAAAATATAAAAAAAGATATAAATTATTTAAACCAAAATATTAATAAAAAATAATTGAAAAAAAAAATAACAGCACGCCATTGTGCCTTCCTTCGAGCCGGATTTGAACCAGCGACCTATGGATTTCTGACCACGACGACAACCGACTACAGTCCACCGCTCTACCAACTGAGCTATCGAAGGCGCTGCACAGCCACTGGCTAAACCAGATCACGAAGATTATCGGGCCAAACAAAGAGCGACCAGCGGACGTCGAAGAGCGACCAACAACAACACTAGCAACACCACGGCGATAAGAAAAAGTTGCCGAAAGTTTGTTTGACGGCGAACTAAAAATAGAGTCTGGACAACCCGCGGTCACTTGGGCCAGGAGCACGGACTCCGGGACACGTGGGAATGTTTTTCACACGAGGAAGTTTTCCTTCCCCAGGCCTCTTCTTTCCAGGAGGGGGGAGAAAATGTAACGACTGCTTGGGATCCTAATTAAAAGGTGGCGGCAAGCGGTCAGCAAACAGGGGTGAGCGAAAGAGAAGGAGACAGGGGTGGCTCGGAGTACGACGAGTGTGACCGCGGGCAGGAGAAGAAGAAGAGGTGGGGACGAGGGTTGCCATCGCAAATAAATTACGGTCCAAATTTGACTAAAGTAAGCAGCAAGTCAGGGAAGGAAACACGAAGAAACCCGATTCTAGGAAGATTGTGGAGGTCCAGACGAGCACGGGGGGTGGTGAGGGACAGAAGAAGAAGAAGAAGAAGCATCTTCATTTGTTTGCACGTAAAACGAGGCTAATTAAGATCTGGAATTAGCAAGAAAATCACGTACACTGCGACAACAACAACACCAGAAACATCGGCCACAGAAGCAGCACCAAAAATCACACACACATACAAAGACACCGACAAAGCCACACACACACCCATCGTCTAATGAGCTCCAGGTTCAGATCGCAGGAATCTCCGAGTTGTTGTTGCCGAAGTTCCTCGAAAATGCCCGACGACATCGGGGTCTCTGATGCTACTGTTGTTGTTGGTGTTTTTTTCGAAATCGCTACAGTAATTCTGGAAATTAGACAATCGCCTTACACAATAGGCGTATGAGGAACATCCAATGAATGAATGACTGAATGACGGCATGAATGAGGAATTTTTGGCGTTGAATGGAAACCGCAAGACCAGGGCGAATTCAACGAAGGCGACTTCGACTTCAGCACAAATTCGAGCATGCCAAGTCTTGAATTTTCCCCTTCCACTTCCTCCGCCCCACCAACACCAGCGCACCCGCTACTGAAGGCCGTGATTTATTCTCAAAATGCAACCGACAGCTCTTCTGGTTCGCTGAACGCGCTCCGCCGAACTTCCTTGAGCTGTCAATGAACCGGCAGAAGTTCCTCCGTGACCTCCTTCGACCCCGCCCTCGCACCGGATGCGCCTCCGTCACGCTTCCCAGCAGACAATGAACTCCCGCTGATGAACTCGCGATGAACCCCGAAATTCAGGGACAGGCAGAGAGAGAGAGAGAGAGAGAGAAAGAGAGAGGACTGAAGCCAGAAGCTTCCGTCTGCAATTGTTTTCCCAAAAATTAAAGCGAAAAAGGGAAATCAAAACAAAAACTTTCCTCGCCGTGAGAAGACGTAGACGACGATGGCGACGATGGCGACGATGACGACGACGACGACGACTCCGAACCGCATGGTGGAAAACAATAAAACGAGTCAACGGACTCGCACCCAGAGTCTGGAAATCATTATTCATGCCGTACAAGATGTCGATCGTCCAACCCCACACAAAGCGGTTCATTTGCCATGTGTGCCCGGATGGATTCCTCCAGTAGTCGCTGAAGCCTCGGTCGGATCGCTCCCCAGTCCCCACTCCTCAGTCGACTCATTCGAGCGAGGTCGAGGTTCAGGTCGTTGTCGATTTCGATGTCGATGTCGATGTCGTCGAACTGCCGAGAGGTCATCGGACGGTTCCACTGAGTCCGTCTGTCAGTCCTGAGTACAAACTGTTGGCGGCATTTTCCTCAATTTCCCCAGCTCGAGCCTAGTTCCAGCAACGACGACTCGCTGCGAGATTTCCATCGAGTCGAGTTCGGTTTACGTAATCGTTTGTTGGCCTGGTCGACCGGGCGACGACGGCCTGTCGCTCGGTCGGTCGGTCGCCAGATGCGTCGTCATAGATATGTTTATATACTTGTCATAGATGTGGATGTCGCACGAGGCCGGGTCTCCGCCTCCGCCTCCACCCCCGTTGATCGGGGCTCCTGGCGTTGCGCTAGGTTATGGCAGGCTGTCGCTGGGAACCCGATGAACCCAATTTGGGGACCAACCGACCAGCCAACGAGCCGACCAAGCGACCTCACTCCGGGCCAATCAACCTGAATCAACCTTCGCCAGGCGTTGCTTCTAAGCTACCAACAAAAAGAACAGCCAGAGCCACAGGAGCATTAGCAACAACATGAACGACAACATCATGGGCAACAAGAAAAAGAGCAACAACAAAGAGAACAATAACTAAAATAGCAACAACTACGATGACGACGACAAGAACCACATCCACAATCGACTCACAGTCGATGTCCTCGAACACATTGTCGTCTCTCTCTCAGTCGTGTTGAACTTGTTGTTGTTGCCGGTGTTAATGTAATTCTCATTGTTGTTATTGTGGTAAGTGTTGTTGTTGTTATTGTTATCCTAATGGCATCATGCTGCAGTTTCTAGCTTTCAGATGTTGGCTGGAGTTCAAAAGCGAGCTCGACTAGTCGAAAATTTGAACCCTCATTCGCACTTGCTCGGTCCCACTCTCTCTCTCTCTCCCTATCTCTCTCTCTCTCTCTCTAAAACTCGCTCCATCTCTCTCCCATTCACTCCATCTGTGCCTCGGTCTGTCTGTCTCGATTTCTTTCCCTCGGCAGGTCGGGGACGAAAGCGAAATTGTCAACATAAATGAGTGCGAAAATAACGAGGTGGGGGGTGGCAACAAAAACAACAACAACAACAGGGAATACAACAAAAAGAACAATAACAACAAGAAGAAAGAGAACAACGACAACAACAACAGCAACAAAGCAAACATCAATTACATGGAGAACAACAAAAACGAGAGCGCGAACAAAGGACTCAAAAGAGCAATAGTCACCGAGAGTGTGAATGAGAGAAGGAGAGAGAGAGAGAGAGAGAGAGAGAGAGCGTGTGTGTGAAAGGGAGAAATCGGGAAAATCACGTTATTTGATGTTGTTGCGATTGTATTTGTGATTATTTGCCATTGTTGTTTTTGTTGCCAGGCAATTCCCGTGAGCGAATGATTTCGATTGTGTTTAATTTGCAATTTGTCTGAGAATTTATCGTGTCTCTCTGTCTGTCGTCTGTCGTCTGTCCACCTGTCTGTCTCTCCGTCTGTCGTCCATTTGACCCTTTGTTCGGCCTGTCTGTCGCTCGCACTGTCTCTACTTCCTTCCCTCCCTCCCCCACTCCCACGCTGGCTCCTTCTTCTGTTCACTCTGTTCATTCGCCCTCGATCCGTCCGTCTCTCTCTCTCTCTCTCCCCCTCCCGCTCTCCGCTAGTTATTTATTTATCTATTTAGCCTTCTGCAGTTCTCATTGTGCGTCGTTGTTATTGTTGTTGTTGTCGCGTCTCGTACTTTGTTCCTTCAGACAATGGAATGGCGCGAAAACTGTCAACTGACGGACGGACGGACGGACGGACGGGTGGACATGAAACGGCAGACAATGGCGGAGAAAGAGCGAGGAGCGAGCGAGAAAGAGAGACTGGGAAATGAACGAGCGACTCCGAGAGGAAGACAAAGAGGCGACCACCAGAGAGGGGAGAGGAGAGAGCCAAAGAAACAGGGGGCCGAGAGCCGGAGGGAGAGAGACAGACGGGCAGAGTTTTGCGAAACCTCATGGCGAGACGTCGGCGCCTCAGCCCCAGCCCCAGCCCCAGCCCCAGCCCCAGCTCCAGCCCCAACCCCAGGCGTCGCCGTGGTCGCGGTTGGCCGGGATCCCATAAAATGGAAGGCTTACGGCGTCATCATCGCCAACGCTGCCGTCATTTTGGCCGCCTTAGTCGGGGTCGCCGCGACCGTCGTCGCCACCGCCATCGACGTCACCGTCTTGGTCGTCTTGGTCGTCGTCGTCGTCGTCGTCGTCGTCGTCGTCGTCGTCGTCGTCGTCGTCGTCGTCGTCGTCGTCGTCGTCGCCGTGGCCGTGGCCGTCGCCGTCGTCTTGGAGGACGCACTCGGGAACCTCGTCGTGCGGCCACGCAGGATGTTGGCCCACGCAGGCACCCGGGACGTCTGCCTGACTATCCATCTGTGCCTCGGTCCGTTTGTTCATCTGTCCGTCCGCTGTGTGGGTGATGGCAAATTAGCCAAAGGATTTGCGGCGTCACAGCGAGCGGGAGGGGCTGAGTGAGGCGTGAGCCATGAGGGAGCCGGACAAGAGGCGGAGGACGGCCGAAGACATATCAACATATGGTGGCGACCGAACCGAGACCGAGACCGAGCCGAGCGAATCCCCGGTGATGGTAATGAAGTGTTTGCAACGACGGCGAGGGCGACGGCGACGGCGACGACGACGGCGACGACGAGCCGTTTATGGCACATTCCCGAGTTATTTATACGGCCGTAGTTGAAATTGAAGGACGAACATCCGGGCGACGAACACCCAGATGGCGCCCGAGGGCACGAGCCCCGAACCCGAGGCGCCCCACTCGATTCGCCGTCACGGTGGCTGGGGCTGGGGAGCCGCCTCGAGTACGTGCTGGGCAGCGGGGCGCAGCCGGTCCGGCCTAGTTTTGTACGGCGTTCCTTTGGCCAGCGTAGTTTCGTCGTCCTAACGCATTGTTGTCGTTGTTATTCCTATCTAGTATTTTTTTGTGATTTTCTCTGTTTTTCCTACTATTTGCTGTTACTGTTGGCGCGATGGGCCTTTATTTATCCAAGCTAATTAGCGAGCTGTCCGAAAATAAATGTAGTTTCTCGAAAATATGTGCTCTTGTTCCAGTTGCTGGCTTTCATTAATTTCTTTCATTCTACATTGTTTTCCCTGCGTTTTTCTATTTTCCCTTCCATCTGCTACTTACGCGATAATACAGGATAATGTGTAGGTGTCGGTGGACAACTTTAATCTTCGTTACCCCAATCGTAATGAGCAATTAATTGGATTTAAGCGACTGGCAACAGCTGCTGCCCTGGGCGCAGCGGCAACGCACGGTGGGAGTGGGACGGCAGACAGATGGATGGCCGGGCAGACCGATAGCCGGGTCGACAGACAGGCAGTCGAACAAGTAGGCAGACGGCCAATCAGTCGGCAGGTCGCGGGGCGGAAAAGACCGACTCGGTTTGGTCGCTAATTTTATGGAATTGCGCCCAATCCCCACCAAATTGTTATCGGTCTCTGCTCCAGGGGTTCCGCAAGGGAGCGGATGGACGAGGGGTGGCGGCAAACGGGAGTCAGTGGCAAATCAGGCATCAATCGCATTATGAGCCCCGCAGACGCTAATGAGTTGATCGATCGGGTTGTGGGTGAAAATCGGAGGTGTCGACAGCGCGATTGGCGGGCTTCGGTCCCGGCCAAATAGGGGCGACCACCGCGAAGCCAAGAAGGCAGGATTTCATTCGAAGGAAGCGCCATCGAGGGCGACTTCATGATTCAGAGGAGTTCGTTCTCAAGAGCCCTTCACGAGCCTAATTAAGGTGAACGAAATAAAAGAAAGGCAAGCAAACGCACGCCCGACCCGAAGATTTTTCCAAATCCCTCTGCCTAAGCAGCGAAATCCTGTCAAAGGACACGCAGCAAAGCCCTTTCGACCATGCGAAACCCTTTGAAAAGTTTGTTTCAGGCTTTGTGGAAATCATCATTACCATTATCATCGTCGTAAGAGAATATATAAAAGTCTATAGGCGAAAGTCGTGCCGTGGGAAGAAATTACCTTTTTAATGTCCTTTCGAGAGCTTCCTTCTCAGCCCTTCAGGTGTTGTTGTTGTCGAAGTTTTGTATTTGTTATTTCATTTGTTGTTGCTGTGGCCGCTGCTGCTGTTGTAGTTGTTATAATCCTCAGACACTAAACATGGACACGTTGTTAGGGCGGAATTAAACTCGAGCGGGTTGCGCGAGTGCGAGACAGAGAGAGAGAGAGAGAGAGGGAGAGTGGGAGGGAGAGGGGAAGACACACGCGCGACTCTAGCCAGGCAAAAATATGCATGGACATTAATGTGGATTTTATGAATATTTGCCCCGGGACGACTGGCAACGACGGAACTGCGGTTTCATTAAAGATTTTCGAGAACAACAAAAAACCGAACCAAACCAAAGCAGAAACAAAAGCAAAAACAAAAAACACGACGACAACAAAACTTAAACGGCCGCGGAGTTTAAGTTTTATGACTTTAACGAAGCTCTGGACGGGGGGTGGGGGGAGCGGAAGCGGATGCGGAAGGAGGCGTCGAATGGCGCCGATGATGCAGCGGAAACTGCAGCGAGACAGACGGCCATAAACGAGGCGGCGCGAGAGCGAGAGCGAGAGAGTGCGACGACATGAGCGGGATGGCAGGAATTAACAAGCCACAAACCATGTGCGATCCTGCGTATCCTGTCGTGTAAGAAGGATTTGCATAAATTGAATTTAATGTATGCGGAATACAAACAAACCCGGGGGGAGGTGGCCAAGAGGTGGCGGAGAGAGCGACAGAGAGGGAGGGGGAGCGAGCGAGACAGGGGTAAACGCTGATGAATGCGGACAATAAACCGTTTGACGACGTGAACGCGGCGAGGGTCGGTTGGCGGGCGGTCGCAGGTCGCAGGTCGCAGGACGGAGGTTGGAAGAAGGCGCCCGGAGGATGGAGCAGGACAGACGACGGGCGACGAATGACGACCGACGAACGACGACCGATAAGCGGCCATCTTCCAGGAGCCGTAAAGTGCAGGGGTTTTAAGAGGATTCACAGCCACTAACTAGTAAGTAGTAGGAGGGTAGTGAAAGAGCAGGAACAGGGCGGAGTTTATGAGCAGAAGTAGGGAAGGATTATAAAAATGACGAGAATTAACACGAGAATTAAGAGAAGACAGCCGGGGATTTGGCGAGGGAGGCGTGTGCATGGGGCCGAGGAGGTAAATCTGGGGTCTAGAGAAGGTGAAGAGGGGAGTTCGTGGATGGTGGGAGACGATGGGAATCGGGAAAGGATGAACCAGAGGACAGAAAAGGGCCATGAAGGCAACAGGAAAGGCTGGAGGAGGGAACATGAGGCCTTGGTGAAAATGAATGTGGAGCAGATGCAGACGGGAGTCTGGTGTCACGAACTAGATCAGCGAGCGGAAAAGCTGAGTGGCAGGGAGACGGTGGGAAAGTTGTGGGGAGGTGGGACGAGGCGATGGCGATGGGGGCGACGGCTGCGAATGCGAAGCAGACACAGACACAGTTGCCCGGCGAACACGTTCGCGAAAGCACAAACAGCGCCAGGCCATCACGTTGCGGTGGAGGGTGGTGCGAAGGTGCCACGACCGAGTGGCGGGTGGGCGCCGGGGGGCCGATAGGTGGGGGATTCGGGGGCTTCGGCGGCTTCGGGAACCACCGAATTCAATTTACGAAAGTCAACAATGCGCACACGAAAGATTAACTGCCCAAGTGGTCACCAGAGCGGGGACGAGAAGCAAGAAGGAGGACGAGGCCCATTCACAGGACAAGGGCAGGCCTCGCGAGCGAGAGAGAGAGATTGAAGGAAGGGCAGGAGCCTGAGAGCGCGATAGAGGGTAAGCGAAAAGGGAGAGTTTGAAGTGGATGAGGCAACCGCGTCTCAGGCAACCGCAAGGAAACAAAGCAAATCCGCCGCACTCGAGCGGAGCGAGGGACGGGGACGCGAGGTTCGAGCCACGAGCTCAGCACGAGGCGAGGGACTCGAAGGCGGATCGAGAGTGGCGGGAGGGAGAGCGAGAGAGACAGGGAGAGAAGGAGGTGGAGACAGGAGGTGGACGGAACTAAAGTCGAGCTCATTGAGGAGAACAGCGGGATTTTCGGAGAATGACGCGAACGTGGACGGAAAGGAAAGGAAAGGAAAGGGACAAAAAAGCCAACAGATTCCGCGAAATAAATCACGCTGAAGTGGGGAGGCGAGGACGGAAAACACGAGAGCAACGAAGGGGGCGAAGTGAAGGGGGGAGAGGAAGAAAAATGTGTCACTTAAAGACGTGAGCGGGAGCGCGTCTGACGGTAATTGAAGTAAGAGAAATGGACGCAAAGTGATGGATGGAGGGGCGGACGGATGGACGAAGCCGGCGACGCCGGAGGGAGGGACAGACAGGAGGTTCAATGACTCGCAGCGATCACGGGGGAGGCAGTGAAAGAGGGTGAGAGAGAGAGAGAGAGAGAGGGAGGGCGAGGGAAGGATGAACTGCTTACGTTTTCGCCTCAACGAGACGCGACGCGACACGACGCGAGTCCGCACGACTGGGATGTCCGAAGCACACACGGTTCGAATGCGAATTTGAGTTTCAAACCCGTTGAGGGCGGCGGTCGCCACACAAAATGTGACGACGTGATTCCGTTTCCGGTTCCGGTGGTCAGTCCTTTGAGTCGAGCTCGCAAATGGGCTCAACGTCGAGCTGCGGCATTGTCAGAATTTGCATCTTGAATTCTTCACACTGATTGTATTTCTCTGGCTTCCTTCACAACAATGCAATTTTTAGGAAATAAATATTTTTTATTTAAATTTGATTTTTTTGTTAAATTTCTTTGCACATTCTTCAAATTCGTTATTTTTACATTTTTAACTCAAAACTTTTTGAGCGCTGAACATTTTATAAAAGGTTTATTTTTTTATTATTTTGCATTGGTTTTCATTTTTTTATTGTTTCATATTTTATGACTCGATTATTTTAAACTTGTAATAACTTTATTTGTTATAATTTTTTTATCTTTTTTAGCATTCGATATTTTGTAATTTGAATTCTTACTCATTTCCGAATTTCCATATTTTCAATTATTCTGCGATTTGTTTGTTTCTCTACCGTGATTTGATTGATGACACCCGCTAGTGAACAACTTGTCTTGAGCGAGAGTAAATTTTGCTCTGTGCTTGGGAAATCTGAATGTTTGTGCTTCTGAAAAGTCACTCGTCCGCCGTGGATGCCCAGCAACGAACAGAACACGTCTAGAGTTACCCGTGAACTGAACTGAAAGTGGGAAACCGTCTGAGTGGCAGGGAAAACCAAACAAGTGTTTGGCCCACCGACCGACCGACGGACGGACGGACGGACGGACGGCAGCCGACACGAGGCGACATGAGACGAGGCGAAACGAGCCGAGCCGAGCCGAGCCGCCGATTCACATGTTCGTCGCTCGTCGCTCGTCGAAGGGTTGCTCGGCGAAAGCTCGAGGCGAAAGCTCGGAGAGCGCGCACACATCCAGGGAGAGCCCGCAGGAGCATTCTCTCCATCTCCCTCTCTCCCGCACCTCCTTGGCGGCTCTCGCCAGAAACACCTGTAAGAGCGAGCCCCAGACGTCGAGGCAGGGCCGCAGCTGACAGTTTTCACTTCACACTTTCTTCAAAATGAGCTCAAAGTGAGTTTAGGACTGTGTCTAGAAGTATTTGAAACAGAAATGGCACTAGAATGAGAAAACCATTCAATTTCCTAGCCTTGCTAATCAAGCAAACAGACCAGAGCCAGAAACATTGACAGAAAACCACGATGTAAACATTTATATTGTGAATAAAATATAAGCATGTGAAATTATTATTATATAATTGTAAAAATTGCATATATTTATAGTAAATATCAAAAATTTCACCCATATGAGAAATTATTTTTATTTTCTACCTTTGCTAATCAATATAACAGGCCAGGGTAAGAAATAATGACAGAAAACCCAAATTTTTATACTATGAATAAAAATTAATTAAATGAAATTTTAGGAATTGAATATTGCAATTGTTTCTGTCATAGAAACAGATAATTACACAGAAAATGAAAATTATTTATATATAATTTTGATTTATAACATAACAATGTACGAAAATGACAGAAAACCCACGATGTAAAAATTTGTAGATTATGAAATATCTCTATAAATACAAAAATAAGGCGATGAAATTCCGGGAAATACATTTTTTTATAATTTTATTTCTGCTAATTTTCCGAATTCTTCCCCCGTGACATCCCTGGCCGAAGAGGTCGACGTGGCGCGAGGCACCCTGTTTGGCGTTTGTTTTGAATGGAGCGCCAGAGAGACGACAACGAGTCGGAGCGCGAGACCAGGACTCTGAGAACGTGAGAGAGAGAGAGAGCGGGAATTATGGTTGCTCATGGCGGGAGGATTTTTCGGAAAGGCTTGTTGTTGTTGTTTCTAGTGTCATTTCAGTTGACGTTGTTGTTGTGTGATTGTCGCCGGAAACGGAAGCTCAACAGTTGGCCCGCGTCGCTAAGTCGACGTAATTATTTTTATTGCCACAGCTCATCAAGCGATTCGAACAGCAAATTGGAATTTCGCTTGGTCTTCTCTTTGTTTTGCTCTGCTTCGGTTTTCGCGCTCTCAATTTTCGCTGCGGTCTGTCGACGTTGATTTGATAACGAAATACCTGTTTCTGACTAGGAACTTAGTGGCCTTTGGCAGAATTTCACACAAGTGGTTTTGAATTTCTTGCAAAATGGCACCCATAAACAAAACCCCATTTAAATATTATTCAATTTTTCAATGTTGATGAAAAAGATAATCGTGTCTTTTTCTGTTTTTTCGTTCTTCACGGCATGAGAGTTTTTTCGAAAATTTCCCCGAAAAACGTCGCATAAATCGTCGCTAATTGTCGCGAAATGAAATGTTAAACAATTCAATTCAAAATCACTGGCAAATTGTAGAAAAAACAATTTTCAAATGAGGAACCCGAAAAAAAATTCTGGCTCGAAATTTCGACAAAAATCTTGTTATTTTTTCCAGGAAAATATTCATATTTTTAGAAATGTATTTTGCGTGCTTCGAGGCAAGCTGGCTTATTATTTGTTGTTGTTGTTCTTGTTGTTGTATTTCGAATTATTTTTTGTTTTTAATGTTTATTGTTTTTGTCGTGTCGTTGTTGTTGTTGCTGCTTGCCGTATTGTGGAGAAAAGCAATTTTCGAGCCAAGAGTTTCCTTCGGCTCTTCTCAACTTTCTCATTTGGTCGTAAAAAACTCATAATTTTCCAAAGAATTCACCCCAAACACATGTGCTCCCCTCTACTCACACATGTCCGCGTGTGTGTGTGAATGGGAGGTGTGTCTGTCTTAATAGGCACGAGTGAGTGGGTGTGGGTGGGCAGCACACTTTTGTAATTATCACAAATGATTTATGAAAGCGTTTACAAGCGGATCCCAAGGGTGGGAGGGAGCAAGAGAGAGAGCTCCCTCTCACACAATGAGAGAAGGAGAGAGAGAGAGAGAAAAGGTGGATTTGGAAACCCTAGCAAAAAGATCCAAGAATTTATTTTCTATTGTCTTATTTCACTTACGGAAATTCGGAAATTTGCATAATTTCCCAATTCCCGGAGAAACGAAAAATAGAACAAAACCAAAAATGAAGCAAAACAAAAAACAGATTAAAAAATAAAACAAAACATAATACAAAAAACCAAACAACAAAAAATAGACCAAAAATAAAAGAAACCAAATATAAGATATATCAAAAAATAACAACAGGAATACAAAAGACATTAATAACTAGAGCAACAATGGACCGGAAGCTACCGGAAGAGGACTTCCGGAGGCTGACCAGATGCAGGATGAGGGCTGGACACAGAGAAATTAGGAGTGAAATTTCGAGATGGAAGGATGATGCAGGATCTTCGTGAAAGGATCTCCTTCGCAGGCCACAGGAACAACAGAGGCAACGATGTAAGCGATGAAGGCGATGAACACGAAATGAAAAGGCAGGAACAATTGAAGGTTTCGAAACCTGACCAGACGAGGGGAGCAGCAACAGCAACAGCAACAACAGCAACAACAACACTAACAACAGCAATGCTGATGAATTCATTGCGTGCTAGATGTTTCCCTGGGAGCATTTTACGGCATGCTATTTCATGTTTCATTCCAGGGATTTTTATTTTCCACCCTCGACGCCCCCGCCCCCGCCCTCGTCCCTCGCCGCCGCCACCGCCACCGCCGCCGGCGTTTAATGCATCCGACCATCGCCGCTCGCCGTCGTGCTTTTTACGATTGCATCGAGCAACGCACGACCCGGAGGCAGGCGAGACCGAGGTGGAGACGGCGGCGGAGGCGGAGGCGGACGAGGTGGGCAAACAAGAGGCAGGTCGAATGCAAGCCAGAGACAGAGACAGAAAGAGATATCGAGAGAGAGAGAGATAGAGAGGGAGATAGAGAGAGAGAGAGAGGGCGTGCCATGAATGGAGTGTGTGATGGAAGTGCGAGCTTTTGGGCGGCGAGTGCGACTTTAATGGAAGTTCGTTTCGGAACCCCGAGTTATGGCCGAAGGAGGAGCAGCAGCAGCCACAACAGAGAAGAAAAGGAAGAAGAGTGAAGAAAAGGAAGAGCAGAGAAGAGGAAGACGAAAATACAGCAGAAAATTGATGGCCCTTCTTTGGAAGACACGCAAGGCCGCAGCAACGATGGAAGCAAAAATAATGCACGAAAATCCCAGGAAATAATTCTGCAACAATGAAGAATATTTTCTCAAAAAAAAAAATATTAATAAAAAAAAAAAAATAAAAACAGAAACCGATTCTTCATCAACAAGGGTTTCGGGGTACAAAGGCAAAAACGAAAAAAATATATTTAATGAGAAAATATCCAAAAAGCCACCGGAGGAAGAAGTGGTAAAGAGGAGGATCCAGTCCAATGTTATCGAGTAGAATTCGCGGAGTGGAGGGCAAAACGGGTTGGTAAAATCTGAGCTGAAATCTGAGATGAAGTGGAAACAATCAAATCATGACGAGATGACAAAATAAATCGATGAGCAGGGAAGGAGGGAATGCCGGAGGGAATGAGGGGCAAACTATCAGAATGTGTAGGAAGCGATTGACCACGGAGGATGGAAACGGAATTTGCATTCACCTAATTCGATTGTATTCGAAAGGCCGACAGGCAGACAGGGTTTGAGTGAATTTGGTGAGCATCGATTGAGGCGCCTGCGGTTCGATTGGCTCACGGCCATAATTGCAGGCCAATTGGAATTGGGAGGGAACCGAGTTCGATTAACAACGTCGTGTTTTACATCTATCAAAATAACAAGGGGTCAACGATTTGGCACCAGTAGAGACGAGCGATGATGGCGGGAAACCGAATTCGAGTCAACTCGACTCGAATCGACTCGAGGCGTGTCGCTGAGTTCGGTTGCGATCGGCTGAGGCCCGCCGACATGTGGACAGACAGACAGACAGGCGGACGGACAGCGACACACACACTTATCCACCGAGTTAGAGGGAGCAAACGGACCGGACCGGACCGGACCGAGCAGGACAGGCATTCGTTTGTGGTCGAAGAGTCGACTGTCAATTTAATTCGATTAGCGGCGAGCCTTTGGCGAACTCAATCAGACCGTGGTCGAGGCCGAGGGCGGAGGCGGAGGCGGGAGGCGGGAGTCGTTGGGGCTGCGGTTGGAATCGGAGTCAACTTCGAAACGGAAACGATTTTATTGAAAATGCCGTTTGAATCAAAGACAGGGGCGACTAAACCGAAATCGAATGAATTGCAATGAATTACGCAGATGTGACGAAGGCTTCAAAAAAATGATGTAGATAAAAACTATTTGCAAAGCACCAATATGATGTAGAATAAATTAAATGAAACCCTAGGAATTCATTAAATAATTATTGAAAACCCCAATTAAACCCGAATCAAATCAAATCAATGACAATGAAACCATCAGACCAAAAGCAAAGAAATCAAATCAGTGAAAATCGTTTTCGCGCCTCCGGATTCGGCATGACTCGATTTATTCAATATCCTTCAATCTCAATTCAATAATATCAATAGCAAGGGCGAACCTCAGACGGCAGTGGAACGAAACCAAAACCTACCTTGTGACATTTGATAGGATGTGATGTGTGGGCAAAAAAACAAACAAAGGAGGGAAAAAAAAGGAAATCCAATTGCAATCAATATCGAGCACATTAATTGCATTTGCAGTTCAAAGTCATTTGCAAACATATCCAGTGCAAGGACGCCGCAGCCGACGAGGTTTCGACACATCGTGCGGTTCCCAGCTCGATTTTCCACTTGTTGCCGCTGGAAAATTCAGGCGAAAAACGACATCGAGCAAACCGCAATGGTTCGGTGATGAGCAAATTCATGGTATTCAACGATTTCAGCTATTTCGAAAGCAAGCCGCAAACGGAACCAAATATTGATCAACCGAGTCCAATGATGAAAACTAAATTAATCAGGGGAAGGGCGGCGAAATGGCGAGGAATCAAGGGAAGAAAGGAAGGAGGGTCAGAATAATTAATATGACTTGGAGATTTTGCAGAAACGCCTTCCTAGAGCAGCCAGGAGACAGAATTGAATGCCTTGGAAGACGAAGGAGACCTGCCAGAAGTGCTGGAAGAGGAGGTGGCGAGAATTAAAGGAAGCGTGAGTTCGAGAAGGACGAGCATTAAAGAGAGACGACAATTAAAGGGAAACCAGAATTAAAGAAAACCGAGCATTGAATTTGGAGATCAACATGAAGAGAAACGACAACAAGGAGCAAACTCTGAATACGGAATGCGTTTGTATTTATTTCATAAACACTCCTTACGTGTGTGTGTGTGTGGGGGGGGGGAGGGGGATGAATTGAGTTGCGAAGAATTGCAGATGAAAGGAATGTCAGACAACAGAGGCACAACAACAACAAAATCAACAGCCATCAGCAAATACAACAAGTGGATTAAGTGGTTGTTGTTGGAGCTTGGAGAGAAAACGGATCAGGCCAAGAGAAGACCAATAGAGGACATGACAGAAATGGAATAAATTATGATGGAATGCTGGATGTAGTGCTGGAGCGACTGGAGAGAGAGAGAGAGAGAGAAAGAGCAGACGACACACCACATGATGAGGTGCTTAAATATTAATCTATGGAAATTATTCTTCCGACCCAACGCCCAAACACTCCCAAGTCCATTAATGAGCACAATAAGCTGGGCCCAGGTGAGAGGAATGAGAACAAAAACGGAAGAAAAGCGAAGGAAAAGAAGAAGAGAGGATGTGAGGCGACTGCTCGGTATTGATTCAAAGCCATTCTATATTTAACTAAAGACTGATTAGCGAAGACCACTTGGAACACTTTGCTGATTGGCCTGGCTCCAAGGCCAAGGAGCACACGACATGCAACTAACAATCCATGTCCATGATATTTCCGTTATTTCCCCAGCACACCCTCGTCCTCGCCAACATCATCGCCGCCGTCGTCGTCGTCATCAGCGAAACGTAGGCTGATTGAGTTGAATCGAGTCGACCCAGCGAGGGGACCGAGGCGAAAACTACTGAGTGGGATCCAAGGCGAATCGAAGCGAAATCAGGCGAAAATAGCTTTCGGCGACAGTCACTGCCAGGAGGGCAGGTGCTGACGATGATGGCGACCGGATGCAGCCAGCTCGAGGTGACTCGGATTTGAAGGGAATGGAAATTTCTATTGGAACCCAAAGGTTTTTTCTCGCTTCCCGGCGAAGGAGAGGCCACGACCACGACGATGGCGGGGAGGAGTCGGAAAATTGCTAAACGATGAACTCGGACTGGCTCTGCGATGGCCCTCGTTCCTGGTCCTGCAGATGAATGATAAAGACGTGTGTGTGGCAAGAAAATCCTTTGGAAAGCAACATCTGACCCGGACACCAACACGAACACGAACAAACCCACACAGCGAACGATTGGACCGAGCACACGCGAGGAGCAGACGCCAACACATTGGCCAGGACTGGCCCCGCACCACAACGGGACGGAAGGCGAAGGACTCTGGCACCCATGTGCACGGGGAGTGGGGCGAAAGGGGAGAAGGAGGAAGAGGAGGCGGAAAATTGGCCGTTTGAACAGGTTGAATGCATTGTGTCGCCGAGAAGGGGCAGGAGGAGGTGGAAGGAGGGAGCAGAAGGAGGCAGTAGGAAGCAGAAGGACGGACGGACAGGCGGCCAGAAGGAAGCAGAGGGACAGACGTATGAACAGGTATAGGTACCTGCCATATGTGGCTACGGAATGTGGCAGTAAAAATAACACTAATAATAATAATAAAAATAAAAATATATATACTATTATTTCGGTTTTGACATCATCTGGCGATGCAGTCCGGGACGAGGGTGGAGCAGGGGGAGAAGCAGAAGTCGATGGAAGAAGTGGGAGGAGAGGCAGGAACCAGAGCCAGAGACAGAGGGAGAGGGAGCGAGAGATACGATTGTGGCTGGGACAACGAGGCCGGAAGCTCCGACGGCAGGACGGCAAAGGGCTGCAGGCCGGCTGGCTGTCGTCCTTTCTGTCTCTCTGTCTGTCTGTTGGTCGGCCTTTCGGTCTGTCGTCCCCCTGCCTGCCGCGCTGCTGGCGACATGATGTTCCAGAGGAGTTGGCGAAGGCGTAGGAGAATTTTATTATGGAACATAAAACAGCAGGAATTTCGCAGTCCTCGGTCGTATTAAAAGCCCCTGCCCCGAGGGAGCTGCGGTGGACGCTGGTTGTTGCATCAAATCGAACTCAAAATTGTGACCGAGATAGAGACGGAGACAGAGAGGGACAGGGCATGAAGCAGGCAGAAGCAGGCAGAAGCAGGGCGAAACAAAAGGATTGAGATTGAGATTGTGGAGAGTTTTCCGGACTCGAGTGAGGTTTCCGAGTTGAAGGGACAGACAGAGAGAGAGGGAGGGAGGAAGGTTGGGACCAGGAAGACCGAGAGACAAAGGGGGGGGAGGGGTGATGGAACAAAGAGAAAGGAAAGCGAGAGCAGGATTTCAGGGTTCGAGGTGAATGGAGGGAAGAGATTGTGGAGGGATTGATTCAGCAGAAATCAGCCAGAGATTGAAGGAGGTGAACGAGGCAAGAGCAACGGAAGGGGTGGAGTGCGAAGGGGAATGGGAAGAAGAAGAAGAGGAGGCAAGTGTTGATGCATCCCTTTAAGGACGAGCGCCGTGGCAACGACAAGGACCAGGCGCAGAAGTCGCGGCGGGTGGGGTTCAAGGAATGCAACTCAGTATCGTTCGTTCGTTCGTTCGTTCTCTCGTTCATTTTTCCTTCTCCCCTTCCTTCGAGACCCTCCTGCCGACGATTTCCCGGGTGCTCGGTTGAGGCCCGTCGCCCCTCTCTCCACATCGAGGACATCCTTTGATATTAACTTGCGTATTTGCAGGCGCTGGTGAGGGGCAGGCAGAAGAGCGGTAGACGTAGACGGACGGACGGACGGACAGCGGGACGGACGAGTGCCCCGGACCGAGCAGTTGCCGGAGAGGGAGCGAGCGATAGGATAGCGTTTAAGTAGACAATCAGACAGCTCCAGAGACAGAGACCCGAGACACCCCCGACACAGACCGCCAGACGGACTCCAGGACGGACTTGGGGACGAGAGGGAGAAAGCGATCAAGGCGTGAAGTGTGAAAGAGCGAGAGATAGGGAGGGCGAGAGAGGGAGAAAAAGAGTGACAAAAACATTGCCGTGGTTATTGCGGAAAGAACATCAGCACCAAGTGGAGGAAGTGGAGAAATGTCGGAAACAACTACGAGCAGGAACTCGTTCTTAATATTCATCGACTTATCAGCGAGACGTGCGCCTCGTCCTCGTCCTCATTCTCGTCCTCGTTCTCGTCCTGGTCCTGGTCCACGTCCTCATCCTCCATTTTACTCCATTCCTCGGCGTCCGGATCTGCCTGGCGTTGGCCTCGGCGTTCGAGACTCCAGGAAAATGAGCAGGACCGACTTGGGCGGGGGCTGCGGGCGGCTCCCCGCGGCTCCAACCGCCGCCGACCTGCTTCCACTAGCGGCAATTTCTTCCACATTAAGGACATAATAAAAACAACAAATTGCAGGCATAGCAAGAGCAACAACAGCAGGCAGAAGAGCAACCAAGGGGGGAACAACAACAAAGTGGAGAAAAACAACAAAAGTAGAAAACACAAGAAGAGGGGAAACCAACAACAAGAGTGAGAGGAGCGACAAAAACGTCACAGGATCCCACAACGAGTCCCAACAGGACATGAAGTGAATGCACTCGGCACCAGCGTCGCCTTGGAGCCGCCGCTCACCGAGGGGGGCCGAGGGACGGGGCCAAACATGGTAGAGGTGAACGAGATGATGGCGAGTGGAAGGTGCGAAGGAGGAGGAAACGACGACGAAACGACAGGAGCCGACGGAAAATGCGGGATCCTGAGAGCAGGGCCGCATCGCAGGTAGAGAGCGGAGGACGAGGAGGGATGGGCAGGAAGGAAGGAAGCACACGGGATAGAGAGAAATGATAGAGGTAGACGAGGACGAGAGAGAGCGAGAGAGCGGGGTGGCGGGCGACGAGCGGAAGGAATGAAAATATGAGAAAGAATTTCGTGTGTTTGCCCGGCTGTCAGTCGAGGACACGTGGAATCCGGAGGGCGACGGAGCGTGCCGCATCCACCTATCTCGCTCGCACACACACACCCCCACTCACGCTCTCCTGCTCTCCCGCCGTGACTGGCTCAAGTTGTCAGAGCTGGCGGAGCCGACGCGCCACTAACAAGTGATAAGATGTTCAGTTCCTTTTCACCGGAGCCCTGGGCAAAGGGAACAGCACACGAAGAGGAGACGAGGCCACAAAGAACGGAGTGGGAGTGGGAGAGGGAGGGGAGGGGGAGAGCAGGTGAATAGGCTCCAGGAATGCCAACAGATTCCGGCAAATCCCCCGAGTCAACAGGACGACAGACAATGCACGGCATATTGATGTGGCCCAGAAGGTGCCGCCCAAACCCTGCCGCCCGCACCATCGCCGATGCCGAGAGGGCGTCGCCCGCACCGACGTCCGTCCCCACCCCACCTGGATCTGATCCCGGGATTCGATGAAGCCACGTCGTCGGCGTCGCCATCGTCGCTGGCTCCATCCCGGTCTACAACTTCGTCTCGGTCTCCATCGCTCGCACCTCCCTCTCGATCCCGGTCTCCGTCTCCGTCTCCGTCTTCAACCCAGTCTCGACCCTTCCCGGCCACGACGAGCTCGCGCTGTAATGAAGTCTGTGTTTACGGCAGATTCGGTGGTTTCCTCAAAATTTTTTCGTTCCGCTTAATTTTAATGGGATCCCTCGGGAGGCGGTTCGCCAGGTGATGTGACTGAGGGTGGTCGAAGTTGGAGGTGGGAGGTCGGAGGTCGGAAGGAAGACGGTGGGAAATTGCTTCCGTTGCGACGGCCGAGCCGAGGGGTGGGGCAGGGAAATGCGACGTAATCGTGATTCGCTTATGATGGCGGCGACGGGGAGGGTGAGGGGTCGAGCGTGAGGGGTGGGGTGGTTGGATGGCAAGGATTTTGCTGCAGAGGTAATCGACGCAATTGTCTCGATGAGGGCTCCGACTCCCGGAGGCAGACCGCAAGGGAGATTGAAAATAGATGGAAGGATGTAAGTGTGTATGTATGTGTGTTCCCCCGGAGGTCATCACAGTAAAGGACATGTGGTAGACAGACAGAGAGAGCGAGAGAGAGGGGAGGGGGAGTGAGGGAGAGTGAGCTAGGACATTGAGTGGGGGAAGCTGTGTTTATGGAGATATTGATTCGAATACCAGGTTATTCAATTCCCTGCAATTTCGCCCCAACCCCCACCCACACTCATGTAATAATGGCCAATAACAAGATTATGGGCGGAAATGAGGACGATAATGATCGGAGTTGAGGACGATAATGATCGAAATTGTAGACGATAACGATCTGGGCTGATGAATGGCTGATAATGACCGATGGAATGACACAAGCGAATACCCGGCAATTTCCCATGAAGCCTCGAATCGATTCGAGATGAAGCCGTTAACGTGACGCCAAATGTCATAAGCTAAAAATAAATAGCGAACCCAATCGTAAACGAAGTGAACTCACCTCGGGCGACAGAGACGACGACATTGACAGGAACAGCGACAACGGCATCGCCAACGACATCGCGATCGTCATCGACATCGCCATCGACGTCGTCATCGACATCGACATCGACATCGCCATCAACCGCCGACGGAAGCGAGATGTCGTGACTCATAGTAGGAGATGGAATGAGTTGGAGAGCGGAGGGCGGAGAGCAGAGGGCGAGGGAGAGCGAGGGCGGAGAGCAGAGGGCGAGGGAGAGCGAGAGGGCGCGACGCAATGACAGGTGATAAATGTCACTGGGTTCGACAGGCTGGCGTCGCATCTGCACCGGGATCCCTCCAGGAGTTTCATTTTAGGCTTAACAGACGTCTTTGGCGTTAGCTCGAAGACACGTTAAGGGAGACAGCGAGTGAGACAAAGAGTGAAACAATGAGAAAGAGAGAGAGACAAAGAGGCAGAGGAAGTGGAGGAGAGCGACAAAGAGTAAACGATGGGGTTCACGCGTCATTTTTGATTTTATTAGATTGAATCGAACAATGGTCGTGACCTGACTTTTCCCATTCACAACTCGCTGGGCTCTTCCCACTTCCTTTCTCTCTCTCTCTCTCTCTCTCTCTCTCTCTCTCTCTCTCTCTCTCTCTCTCTACCTCTCTTTCTCCGGTGTCGACGCCATCGGCGCGAAGACGGAAGGCTTCAAAGGACTTCCTCATGTCGAGCTTTGTTCGCGGTGCCCACGACGTCTCCCACGCGCTTCCGTCTCCGTTCAGCGAAATTGCAGAGTGTCAGAGGGGGAGAGACGGCAAATAGAGGCAGGGGAATAGAGTTAGAGAGAGAGTTGGAGAGAGAGAGAGATAATGGGATGAGCTAATTCCATCACATGAGTGTGTGAAACGGAAGTTCGTTGCTTGCACGAGTGCCTTCTTTGCTTGTTGTTATTGCCCTGATTTCTGTTGTTGCCGTGATTGCCGCTGTTGTTGTATTGCTTGTATTGTATTGTTGTTGTTTCGCTACAACAACATTAAATGAGTTCGCCGCGAAGCAAAATCCTCGAACGACCATCGTGCACTTGCCTTGGTTGGCAGCAAATAAATATAAAACCATGAAATTGACGTAAAAATAATTTGTTTTCCTTCGCTCCTCATTTCGAGCTGGTTGTTGTCCTTATTGCTTGGCGTTGTTGTTGTTGCCGTCGTTTTGTCCGTCGTTCGTGCTCGCTTGTTTTGATTGTCTCTCGCTCGTCCGCCTCTCTTCATGCTGCCGTCTCGCTCTCGCAACTCCTCGCGGAATGCCGTGAGCGAGGTTTTTTTAATTCTTCTTTTATTTATTTTTCTTTCTATTCTCTCGTCTCGTGTCGGCTCCTGGCAGTTGCTCTCGTCTTGTTGTCCCGTTTCACCTGCACCTTGAATTGTTTCCTGCTCGAACAGAAAGGAAAAAAATCCCCGTGCCATCGATATTTTCACTCCTGACCCGAGGAGCTGAGCGAGGGATAGAGACAGAGACAGAGACAGAGAGAGCCAGACAATTTGATGCAATTCGCAACTTCCTCAACTCGCCCTCTCGTCCTTTGCATCCATTTCCGCTTTTTGTCCATCGCGTCCTCTCGAATGCATTTCCAAAGCTTTGGCTACGATTTGAGCCGAGTTCGTTCTCTCTTCCTCTCTTTCATTAATTCCACTTTCATTAATTCACTTTCAATTCCTCGCCATCGGATTCCCCTTCTCTTTCCCTCCCCGTCCCCCAGTTGAAGCATTCTTCAATTCTTCAGTTGATTCAAAGAAAAATTTTCCCCAACTCACAAGTTTTTCTGCAATCCATTTCCTCGTGTTTAGTATAATTAAAAATGGTTTCGTTACTCACGTTTCACTGCAAAGAGAGGAAGAGAAAATAAGAAAACATTAAATTCCATTTGGAATCAAAGTTGGAATAAATAAGGAAAAAATAAACATATAATGGAATCAACAAAATGATTGCATAAAATTTAAAGACAGACAGACCGGGAGGGAAATAGAGAGAGAGAGAGAGAAAAAAGTGATGTAGAATGTGGGAAAAAACAAAACAAATGCGAAGAAGTGGAAGGAAGGAAATACGAGTTCTATGCAAGAGAGCGAAATGCACTCAGTACCCATTGTCGAGGCAGACGAGGCGACAGACTGAGAGACGAACGAACTGAGGGACGGATGAATGGCCGGGGACAGACAGTCAGACAGATAGAGCGAGGCAGGCAGACAGATGGACAGGCAGACGGTCGTACGGAATTGGACGAATGAATAACGTCGATTGTTGCGCAAACAAAGAAAATTGTTGAGCAAACAAATGCAGTTGGCGAACGAAGCAACGGCAACAACAACAACCTTGACGACGACGACGACGAAGATAATGAAGAAGACGGTGAAGAAGACGAAGAAGAAGAAGTAGTCGAGGCAACATTAGCAATGTCTGTGGGGAAATGCTTGCACCGAATACCACTTGGAATCCTCTTAAATAAATTAAATAGCATGAGCAGACCCAGATATCATAATCACTCCAGCAAATGCGATGGAACAAGAGGGAGAGAGAGAGAGAGAGAGAGAGAGAGCGATGAACAGGACGAGGGGAGTGAGGAGAACGAGGACCATGAGAGGACCAAGGGAGGGAAAGTGGGGAAACGTGTGAGATGGAGGTGGAAAAAGTTGCTTAGTTCACAATCGCAGTGAAATTAAAGGACACCCGAGACAATGGCGGGCCAGCAAACGAAAAAGTCCTCTCCCTCCCCCTCCCCCTCCTCCTCCTCCACCCTCTCCGCCTCTTCCTCACGACACGACCGCCCGCATGGGACGAAAGTTTCGCTCGAAATAATAATAAGAAACGCAAGAAGAGGGCGAGCGAAGACTATTTTGAGTTCGTCGTAAGTGAAAACCGAAAATCAATTTGTACGACAAAGGACCACGATTGAGCACCGAGCAAAGACACAGAACCAACGACGAAACGAGAAAATAAAAAGAAAAACCAAAGACAGAAATAAGAAACGAATTGCCATGAATGGAAATTACAGTGGATCAGATGCAATAACAGAGGGTGCTCGACCATAACCATAGAGGGGAACGAGAGGAATTTGTCCGCAGGAACGACACGAGATGCGCCATTCGAGGGAGACAGAAAACATTGTTATATTCGCGAAAAAGAGTGAGAGGGAGACAGTGAGTACGCGCTCATATGGGAACGGGAATAAATTTGCATTTGGAGTTCGCATGCACTTTCAGAGCTGGCTCATAAAAACGCGCCAGGAACGTGCGGCTGAGGGAAGGAAGGAGGTGGTGCGTGGCAGAGAGAGAGAGAGAGAGAGAGAGGGAGGGAAACCGAATGCAACTTCACGAAATTCTCCTCTAAATTATGACCAACTCATGAAGCGATGCAGCAGCAGCAACAGCACCAAGGCCAAAAGAAAAACTTACCAGCAGCAAAGTGTCTTCGCCCACCTTCCGCCAAAGGACGAGCAGTGGTGAAGGAAAGTGAGAGCGAGAGGGGGTGTTTAGAAAAAGAATGGCAAAAGCGGAAAGTGCGAGGATGCAGCAAAAGGACACAATTGCCAGGGAGAACGGAGACGGAGACGGGGACGAGGACAAGAGGAACAGAGAAAGCTTTATAATGTTACTTGTGTTTACAGCCGAAAGCTGCACCAACAACAACAGCAATGGCCCAGGCAATAAGAAGAACGCGCGAGGGTGGATGTGACAACAACAAAAGCAGCAACAACAACAGGAGCAGTCAACAATATATTCCAGTCCTTCCAGAGTTCTTTCGTCGTCGTCGTCGAGATGCAATGAAACGAAAGTCGTTTGCACATAAATTCCTCGCACATGCGGAGGTCGAGGAGGAGGAGGAGGAGGAGAAGGCGGAGGACAGAGGAGAAGGAGAGGGAAAGAGATGGAAGGAGGTTGAGAGAGATGGAAGGCCATGGAAGGAGCTCGAAGGTGGACTGAAAGCGAGCCGGTTGACGGCGCTCATTTGAAGATGGTCGATTTTATTGCATCTTCGAGGACATCAACGACGGATATATTTATGCGAGAGCAAAGTCAACGGACACACATAATGCGACTGGATATGGCGAAATACTTGATTTTATTTTCTCCCATTTTCATGGAAGAGATTTCGACAGCCATTGCTGAAAATGACTTCAATTAAATGCGGGACTTTATTGCTGTCGCAAACTGATATGATATAATGATATATGGACATTGTTTTGGGGTAAAGATTAAGTGATGAAAATCCGGAGATAACGAGACGATTGGAAGCAAAACTATTGCAGGATTCTCTAATAGCACTGGTTTGCAAATAATTGCTGGAGATTGATTACAAATGCCAAGGAATAATGAGATTCATTAAAAATGTATCGGCTTTCAAATGAAATGAACTTCACCTGAATTTAGGAGAGAAGCCCTTTAAAGGACACGACATATATTTTGACCAGCTCCTTATTGGGAGGAAGAACAAGCCAAGTGGATCCGGTCCGTCGGACTGACAGGACCAGAGAAGGAAGGACGACAGTGGAGAGAAGAATGGAAGGATCGAGCCAGAAACGTGTAGATTAAATTAACAGCTGTCGGAAGACTTAAAGGATTCAGTTTAATTCCGTGTACTTGGATTAAGGAAAAAAGGAAGAACAGCAAGAAAGGGAGAGAAAAACGTGAAAGGAAGAAGACCAAATCAACAGCGACGACCTTGAAAATGTCCCAGTAAAGCTTCAGAGTTTCGTTGTTGTTTTTCCGTTCTGTTCTACTGAAATAAATGAGGCCAGTGAGAAGAGAAGACCAAAAACGGGAAGACCGACGAAATTAAACGAGGTTTTCCAAAAATTCAGTGAATTAAACGACAAGAGAGAGCGCGAGGG
Source organism: Coelopa pilipes (assembly GCA_947389925.1). Lineage (NCBI taxonomy): Eukaryota > Metazoa > Arthropoda > Insecta > Diptera > Coelopidae > Coelopa > Coelopa pilipes. Next base: position 23,670,351 of record OX376700.1, on the reverse strand, counting down.
TGAGAGAGAGTTCATTTTAATTGTCGACAGCGCTGCGGGAGGCAACACTGGCCCACACATGCACAGACAGAGAGAGGGAGAGAGGGAGAGAGAGAGAGAGTCGGGCGAGAAAAGTTCATTAATTTTAATTAGGCTTTCGCGGTGACAGGAAACGCGACGTCCTTGGGATGATGGGGTTTTTTCTATCTTGTTTTTATTCTTTTCCTTTAATTCGAATGAGGAAAATCGATGAGGGCGGAGATTTTATTTTTTATTATTCTCTCGAGGCTCTTCCGAACTTCAAAGAGTCCGCATTTAATGGAGCGACTTCTTTTATTTCGGACCAGACGAGGCGTGGCCTGGATCGCTCGGAGGCTACTCACAAGTCGGCCATCTCGATGTCGTCGTCGCCGGCCTCCTCGTCCCCGTCGTCGTTGTCATCGTCGTCGTCGTCGACGATGTCCTCGAAGTCCCTGATGTTGCTCGGACGCCGGTTCGTGTTCGGCAGGACCCGCACCCCGACGCCCTGGTTGACGTCCTCCTCCTCGTCGTCCTCGAACTCGATTTCGTCCACGTCGCGTCCGAAGTCGCGGCGTTCCGGCATTTTCGCTATTTTCGGGCTTGTTTTTTCGCGATTTACAGAGCTCTTATTTGTTGTTTTTTATTATTATTACTTTTTCCTTATTTCGACAACAGGCGGCCGAAATATCCTCTCAATAAATATTGCTTAGTTATATTTGGTCCTTTGGTGAATGCAATATCCTTTTAGGGGAAATTCTAATTCGAACTTCCGCGATTTTAATATGACACAAAAAAATAATTTGAGATATATTTTTAGATCCTTTTCAAAATAAAGATATTACTTTTTAACTAATTAAGTTATTTTCAATATATATTTTTAATACTTTCAATATCGATTTATTTTTATTCTTTTTTTTTTGTTGTTGTTTTATTAACGTTCACTTATTTCATTAAAATAGAAAAATCATGGAATAACTTGAGACATTATCTATTCTAGATATCCTTCTCGACAATTATATATTAATTGTTCAATGTTTTTAATTACATTATTTTCAGTATTTTCAATATCGATTTATTATTGATCCATTTTTATAAACGTTCACTGTTGACACTTAGAACTTCAGGGATCTCAATACGACACGAAAATCCAAATGATATAATAATCTCAAAATGTATTAATATTTTTAAAATATGTTTTCAATGATTTATTTTTATTCTTTTTTTTTTTTTTTTTTTTTTTTGAAAAGTGTCACCCTTCAAACGTCGGTGATTTGAAAGTTATACAAAAATCATTGAATAATTTGAGATATTTGTTTAGACATCCTTCACAATACCGATATATCAATTTTTTTACGGAACTGTTTTTTTTATTTTTTTTCAAAATATTAAAATAATTTGAATGCTTTCAATAATTTTAATTTCGAAACTCTCTTCAAAAGTTGAACTCTAAAAATTTCGCAACTTCAGGAAACATTGACGCAGGTCTTCACAGAATTACTTCGCAAATTTTGTGGATATTTTCAATTAGATCCGCACACAAGTGCAAATGTTGCGAAATAGCGAAGTTCGAAGCGGTGGACAAACTCGTCAAGCACGCGTTAAAACCTTAACTGCTCGCACAGCTGAAGACAAGACTTCAAGCTGTAGTTGGAGAGAAACCATGAAATGGAAATTTTCGATTGAAGGGTTTCACTTCGAGGTGGCTCCTAATTAAATTAGTCGCGAGGCGAGCGGTGTCAGCACAATCGGGGACCGTCGACGGACCCACCTTGGTGGACGTTGGCGGTATATCGAAAATAAACAAATGTTCAACTTCAGTTATCGACATCAATATTTCAAAAATTTTAATGTTAAAAATTTCAATTTCAAAATATTATGTTAACATTTTTTGGGAAAGATAATTCTTGCCATAACTCTGTCACTCTGATAACTTCCCATCTCTATGCTTGTAGGGCATCGCCCTCAGCCATTCATGCCAGTCGTTCCACTGACCACGATCTCAGTATTGAAAATCCGTGAATGAGACAATTTTTTCATGTGAAAAAAAGCCAACTAAGCAGAAGTGCAAATACTTTGCAGCAATAACAGACGAGAGATTTATTGATTTATGGCATTGTGTCAAATTCGCTCGACATCGCATCCAGACAAGCGACAGAGGTACTAATTTGTGGAAGAGCGAGTGCAGACCGTGATGATGTCACGTGCGGCCGGACGGTCGGTCAGACAAAGACCGAAAACCGACGAGAACAAAGCACTGACTTTTACAACAATAGCAATAACAACAACAATAACAATAGCAATAACAATAGCAATAGAGGCAAAAAATATGTCAGAACAAAAAAACGCATTCCAACCCCGAGACATGAGACTTCGAACGACGACGACTTTGAAGAAGCCGTCCATTGATACTTCATTCTTTTATATTTTGCTCTACTGTTATTTTTCATTTTTAATAGTTTCTTTATTTTTTATTGTGTTATTTTCAATTATTAAAATATTTTCAGTGACATCACCTTAAATGAGGCTAAATGAGGTTTTGTTAAATCAAAATTAATTGTATTCTGTTTTAGAGTTTTGTTTTTGGGCACTTAAGGAGCACTTAAGGCGCATACTTGAGAAGATTTTTACAATCTTTATCATGAAAATGGAACAAGCAATGGCTGAATAAGCAATGGATGAAACAATCGAAACCTTCATTTGCATATCAATTCAAAATCGAAGCCCACCATTCGCCACTTCCACGCAGCACTCTGGAAATTCGCCTCCGCCTTCGTGGCAATCACACATTGAGTTGAATTTCAGTATCAGTAGTCGTTGAATAAGTTAATAAGTTTATCGAGCGATAATGGGGAATACGACGGCAGATATCGCACACTCGGGAGCGGCGGCAGCGACAAGGGAGGGATCGCCGGTCGCAATTAAATTGGATATTAATCAATCAGGAAGGCGCCGAGGGCTGCCAAGTATTGCCCAACAGCCGAGAAGCCCTGATAAAAGTGGGGAAAGAGTGAAGCAGAGGAGAGACGAGGAAGAGAACGGGGGAGAGAGAGAGAAGATAACGCCCACACCGCCGCAAAGAACGTCGCTCCAAGGACCGTTCATTGAAAAGCGTCGCTCGTGGCTCCATTCATTCATCCGTCGGGAACTCGATCGAGTGCGAGCCCGAGAGACCTCGTTCCAGTGGTGGACTTGACACTTTAACCCATTAACTACATCGCTCTCGCTCCCTCTCCCTACCTCTCTCTCTCTCTCTCTCTCTCGGCATGTGGTGGAGCGCCTCGTCTGCCTGTCTGTCTGTCTGTCTGTCATCGGCAGCAGTGGACATGAGCTCGGTTTAATTGAGAGATGGAAAACACTGCTCGGCTGCGGCTGTGCCGAGATCCAATCCAATTAAAGGCAATTGGTTTGTGCGAGGGTCATCGTGTCGTGTCTTGTCGGAGTCAATGTCAAGGCTGACGCGCATTCCTAGATGCTGCTGTGGTTGTTTTGCAGTTGTTGTTGTTGTTGCTGCTGTTGCTTGAGGTTCTGAGGCTGTGGCCGAGAAGGTCGACAGTTTACGGAAGAAATAAATTCAATTAAAACACCAGGTTGATTGTGCGGAGCTCAAGCTCTGACACGAGAACCGGTTGCCGGATGAGCAGAGAATGCGGAAATGTAACCACGAAGATGAAGACGACGGAGACGATGACTCCATCTGCTTCTCCTCCTCCTCCTCCTCCTAGTCCGCCCACGTTATCACCGCGGTTGGGCAGGAGCCCGAGATAACCTTGGGCCAGACGTCCACCGATAATAAATCAGCAATTACCACGCTAATCGTTCGGATTCGCCGCCCAGCACGTTAATTGTTGTATTTACGTTAAAATATTGTGCAATTAGCGACCGATGGCGCTTCTTCGGACGACCCGACGAAAGCCCATTCAATATTCCCTGAGAAATTCGCACGTTGCCGCTAATCAATCAGCACCGATGATAACGTCGGAAACCAGAGCAGCCACAACAACCTTGATGGGCCATGAAGAGCCCGCCGAACAGACGAACGAGACCCAAGAAGCTCTACGCCGTGCGAGAAACACAGGCCAAACAGGTTGTAGGCAAAGTCAATGCTTACATAAACCACTGTGTTTCAGGCGAATGAATATTGATAAGAACGCGAGCCACAAGAGCCACTGATGGATCGCTTTAGCGACACTGACAGTCGGAGCGGTAGGACTGAGGGCTGACATCGCTGACATCACTGACGACACTTAATGAGTCATAAATGTAGTCATAAGTGTACTCATAAATAAATAATGGGACGTCGTAGTCGTCGTCACAAGCGAAGCTCCGGGAGATAAGCGAGTGGAGTAAAAACTGAAAAATTCCCACGAACGTGATGCAAGTCGAGCGCCGGCCGTCCACACGTTCCGCCGTCCGTCCGTCCGTCCTCCCATCTGTCCGTCCGTACGCCGGCAGCTCTTATCAGTGACAACTGAGACATTTGGCACACTTTCGGCGAGCGTCGTCGAACTTCGTATGTGTGTTTTAATTAATCATTGTTAGAGGCTCAACTTGTCGTAGTGGCGCAGAGCATGGCTTACATTTAAATCGTGTGTGTGTTTGTCTACTTGGCGGCGATCGTTGTTGTGTTTACGGATTGAACTGGTTGCGTGTGGACATCGGCGGATGCCCTTCACCGGGCTCGCCGAAGTTCAAGTTGAAGTTGAAGTAGACGTTGGCTGGACGGACGGGGCGACCGAGCCACAGTTAACGACGTCGGAGAGAAATCTTTTGTAACCCGAAATTAATTTTCGCAAAGGGTTTTATTGTATAGACACTTTTGTTTAGCTCGTGGTCGCTGTGCAAATTGTGTAACGGCGGGGAAAGCGAAGCTGATGGGTCTTCGTCTTCATGTGAAAGCCGGAAGACGGCGCCACCAACTGGCTGGCTGGCTGGCTGGCTGGCCAAGCGAAAATCTCAGAGTTGGACAAACAATGAAAACGATTCAACTGGCTTGAAAGAACACAAGTTTGTTTGTTTTATCGTATAGAGAATTATTTGCTTATTTATCTATTGCGTATTGAACCCACCTGTTGGATGTGCGGACCGTCGGCTCCGGCACCGGCGACACCGACATCGGACGGTAGATCAGCGGGGTCACGTTCGCATTGTCGATCTCGTCCAGGAAGACGACGTCGTGCACTGGCGTGCTGCGGTGATCGCCGGCCGCGAAGGGGATGTCGCGGAAGGGGCCTTGGAGCAGGCAACGCAGAGTAGGCGCATGATCACTGGGCAGCTGCAAGAGAATCGAAGAGAGGCCGATTGAGTGGGAGTCGCGGACAGCAAGTGAGAGAATGGTGGAGGATGAATGGGTCAACAAATCGATGAATGAATTAATGTGGGGAATGCGGGTGAGGAGTGAGGTGGAGGTGGAGGTGGCGATGTGGATGGGAGTAGGAGGCGTACCTTCATTTTATCGGTGGCTGTTTTAAACATTGGAGATTTGCATTTCCGCGCGAATTGAAACAAAACGAAAACGGAAACAAAAACACAAACTAAAACACATTCACACGCGCGCGTTGACTTCCAAGCGAATCAAGGCATCGGGCACGCGCGCGCTCACTAGGCTCGGCTCGCTCACGACGACGCCGATACGCCCACGCACTCTGGGAGCCTGCGCCGACGACTCGTGTCACCAACCGTTTCAACCCCCTGCGCCCCCGTCACCGACGAACCGATCGATCTATGGGAACGACCTCTGCTCGCGCCGTCCGCCCGCTCAGGAAAACTATCTATGGGAATTGGGCTTTATTGGCCTCTTCCGCGACACGATTTCCAATTGGAATTTGAGCTTTCTCGTTTTCCTGAAACTCTTCGTTCTCTCTTGTGAAACTCGTCGAAATTTTCACTCAATTCGAAATAGAATTTCTTCGAGCAGAGGAGCACAAACAAAAAATATATAAACAAACAACACAACAAAATACGAAACGCTCGCTCGCTCGCAACTTTGACTTCTGTGATCATGGAAAAACAATTTTTTTTTTCGTTTACGTTGTGTTCGCCGTGGAATTCGGTCCATTTGACAGTCGTTGTCAGTCACAGACGATCAGTGCACTGCTGAGTTAAAAATCTATAAAAGCAGGGAAGGTCGCGAAAATCGTACAATTACCGAGTTTTAGCTTTTTGACCGACAAATTTACAGAAGATTTCGAAAAGATTCTGAATATTGATCTCCGCTGATTCATAGAATTCCAAAAATTCTCAAAGAATTTAGAATCTGTTAAAGAATAATATGCCCACTGATATTTCTCTCATCTCTAATTTACTCGTAAGTACATACTCGTTGGTTTTGCAGCCATTTTTCTTTTAATGCATTGTCAGAGAGCAATAGATATATATTTCATTGCGATACTCGCGTCAGTGCGACAGGGATAGATATACATACATGCTGCTGTCATTTTAGCCGCATACAATTGTCAAGCATAGTGAACTAAGTTTTTTTTTTTATAAAACACACGATTGAAGAAAGAAAATAGAAATAAATTAGAAAATAATATCTGGATCAGTAAAAGTGATTCAAATTGGACGAAGTAAGTACCATTGGAATAAAATGCGTATGCTTGTTTAACCATGTGAACCATTTTTCGCTCTATTTCCAGTGACAGAGGCAAAAACTGAATGCTTCGGTCGTCCAACATACATTCTGGAACATTTCGTTGCTATTGACTGCATTTGATTGTTTGAACGAACGAACACTTTTTGAAATTCAACACCAAAAAGCAAATTGAATCTCGGCTTAAAATCCAGTTATCAAAATGTCTCATACAATACTCCTTGTGCAGCCCGGATCGCGCCCGGAGACGCGCACCTACAGCGACTACGAGAGCGTGAACGAGTGCATGGAAGGTGTTTGTAAAATATACGAGGAGCACCTGAAACGACGGAACCCAAATACACCTACAATCACCTACGACATCAGCCAGTTGTTTGATTTCGTGGACCAGTTGGCGGATATCAGTTGTCTCGTATACCAGAAGTCAACGAACACGTATGCTCCCTACAACAAGGAGTGGATCAAGGAAAAGATCTATGTGCTCCTGCGGCAAGCAGCCGGGAGCACAGATTAAGCCACAATACGAAGCATAGAAAAGTAGCTGGAGCTGCTCACTCCGTGTTTATTAAAACTGAATAGTGAATATTCGTATAATTTAAAATAGACGATATTGTTTAAATCGCATTTAAATTTGAGCTAATATTTGCAATTAACTTAAAAAGATATGAATGAATTTTGTAAAATTTTTTTGTTTCTTATTCTAATATAAACTCATGTAAACAGCTACTTGAATGTTTCTTAATGTATATACAATGCATTTGTGGAATCAGTATATTTATAACAAATGTTTTTTTAAAACAAAAACATATTTTTCAACATTTTTATATATGCGCTCAATGAGATGACGCAAGGAGACTAATGGACGCAGATGCATATTTTCGCAATTAATGAACTAGCATATAAGTGCATTTAATTTAATAATACTACCTATAAAGTTAATAATAATTGTAAAAAGAACAATCAACAGAGACAACAATCGAAATAAAATGATTTTCTTTCTTTTAATTAACGAACCAAATAAATACATTGCAAAAACCATATATATTTTTCATTATTTATACTCTGCCCTTAGTAGTGGACGATGCTTCCATGCTTCATCGATCACCAGCCCTTTTGACTCGACCAGTAAACAGCGCGAAATTGGAGAATAGAAAAGAATATATTTTCTGGTAAATACATGTATATACATGGTTTTGTATTTCCATGTACGGAATGTGCAAATGTTTACCTGCGATAGACGTCATGAAAATGCCATAAATTAATAAGATATTGAATGCTATCAGCGATGGGTACTCAACGATTCCAACATGAATGCGAGCGCATATTTAAAATCGATTCATTTATGGAGGGAGCGAGTGTAATTGGATTATCATAAACAATGTCCACTGTTTACAAACACCGGCGTCCACTACTACTTGTGCTGCATGATAAGAGTCGGCTCGATTTTGTTCATTGTGCAAATCATAGCATCAAGTTGTAACTTCATTTCTCACTACAGTTGAACATTGAAATGCATCGGGGGACAAGATCGTAAAGTTTAATAATACTTGTATGTGTTCAATCTCGACGAACTTAATTGTGCGACTGAGCAAAGGTTTTGTAATTATTTGTGGGTCTGAGGAAATTTACATATTATAATGTCATAACATTTATTCGAAATTCGACCTTTGCTTTTCGCAATCAATTGCGAAATTTGTATATAGTGAGAAAAAGGAGATAAAGATATATAATTTCACACACGACTCTAATATAAACATTTGAAAAACACTTAAGTCAATATTCAGCAGACTGCAACATTAAGCTACCTTCTATTTGTTCGGAATAAATACTTGAATCTGCAAATGTTTGTTACTTGTGGTGAATCTCCGACTGGCACTTGCCAGCACATGGTAGTTGATCACTGAATAAAGAGCGAGAGAAAAAAGAGCTTTGTTTGGCACTCATGCAATCAAGACTATCAACAATGTTTCATGTTTAAGAAAATATACAACCATCTGTGAATGAATGTTTGACTTGAACTATCGACGACCCAGAATATGCAGGATTGTGCAACTCATGATATTCAGGTTCTCTTTTATATGGGCCACGTATAAATTTAGCAAACCGTAAAGCCTTATAAATACAGTTAAGAAAAAATAACGATTAGACAACACAGATGAGAACAGGTTTTTCGATTACGCGCTGAATTCGTGTGAACGGTTCACATAAAAGGTAATTGAATCAAATGTCTATGTACATATATGTGGAATAAGGACAGAAGTGTGTTCATGTACGATTTTGAAATGAATGAGAAAGTCCAAATTCTATACAAATTATAGTCGTTTTTATTTTCATGTATCATGTTTTTACTTCTTCTAAATATAACTAATATCTTATTATTAAAAACCAACACACTCATAACCGCATGTACCTCAGTTATGGATCCTTTGCCTTTCTGATGCGGCTTCAGTTTCCATCTCATATTCAATTTCGACTTTGGGCTTCTTGAGGCGACGCTTGGCCTTACTCGTGGTAGGTGTCTTCGTGGTTTTACTCGCTTTGCTATCTTTGGGCGCCCGTACAAAGGCACCTGGCGCGGGAGTATCCTGCGTTAGGTAAAGGGCGACAAGGTCGAATTTGTAAGTGTTCTACAAGGTTTATTCAAAAATTATAAGAGAAATACAAGCACTTTTTCACACACACGATTGAAAAATTTTTAAATTAGCGGTTACTTTGCATTAGAATTTAAAAATATGTACATTTCTATACACGGCGCGCTTTCTATACCTATTGGAAGCAAAACGTGAAAGATTCAACCTTGACCGCGAAACGCGCGAGACTAAACTGAAGCGATTTGCACAAGTTTTCTGCGTTCGATGAAAACCTGAATTGTCAAAGAATTGTAAAACGAGGTTTTCAGTGACTCAGGAATAAATTTGAGAACCCTCGTCCGATTTCATATACGTTACTTATTGACGTTGGTCGCGCACATTTCTTTAGTTAATAACTTAGTAGTGGGCATTCGTTAATTTGGTTTTGTAGCTAATCAGCTGAATCACCATTCATTATATCGAGAAGGAAAAGCAAGAGCAAAGCACAATCGAGCGTTAGAACCGAGTAAAACAACAACAGCACGGACACACGGGAGCCCGCAAACGCAAGCGACAAACGACTGTCTGTCGTCAAAGCGATCTGCTTGCAAATGACTCTAATCTAACGGACGACTCAACTCAACCGGTGGCGATGAGATAAATTTTTTTGTTCTATCAAAATTTACATTGGATTGAATTGAATACTCGTGAACGAGCGATTTAACATCAGCTGGAGGGAGCGGGGAGCACAGGTCATACAGATGGAAACGTCGGATACCGAGAGATACAATTTTGTTTTAAGTTTTCTGATTCTTAGATTAGATAACGACCGAAGCATATATTTAACTCCTCAAACTTCCGTCATGCTTTCGTATTGCAAAAAGAAACACGCTTTAATAGTTCTCAGTTATGATACAACACGAATCGACGCAAAAACTAACTATCGGGTAATTCGGATGAGATTTTTAATTATTGTAATTAAATTTCGGTTCCAGTCAATAAACTCTTGTTAGTTTGTTTTACATCATGCACGAGTCGAAATTGAATTTTAACTAGTCATAAAGTGCTTGAATTTCCTTATAATAAAAAAACATGACAAAGGTTACCTCAATATCAGAACCGGCTTCCTCATCACTAGACGCAAAGTCACTATCCAGTTCCACTTCCTCTTTCTGTCCAGAATCACTATCCAGTGCATCTTCATCATCGCTGTATTCCTCGTCATCATCATCATCAACCTCCTCATCCGAAGCAGCTTCCACAAACTCTTCGTCGAGCAGCTCTCGCCGCACCTCTGGGTCCAATTCCATTTCCTTTTCCACCTCTTGTTCCTCATCGACCTCCTCCTCATCTTCATCCTCTTCGATGTCTTCCGCCTCGAGAGCCTTGTTGAAAGCCGTTTGCGGGAAATTGTAAATATCCTGGTATGTTCCACGTTTCAGACGCTCCAACAGCTCCTTCTCGATGTGATTGTCGATCTTGGCTGCAATAAGCGCCTTCTGTTCACGTCGGGTCTCGCGTCGCTCGATCTTGCGTGACAATGGCACGATCAACTTCTGACGACGGAGCTTCAGTTTACGCATGCGTATCAAATACTGCGTGATCTTCACGAAACGCTGTTTGTTCTTGGCGATCATGTACTTGGGCCAGAAGACCAAATTCTCGTTGATTTGCTGAATGGCCTTCTCGAAGTTGCGAGAGAGCTTCACGCGCTCCCACAGTTTATTAGGCATATGCGAACGTTCCGCAGTCTTCATAAACAAATAGATGATGCCTTTCTCCTCGCGAACTGTTGCATATTGGCTGTTGGCCAGTGGACAGGTGCGACGTGTACAGAGACCAGTTAAATTATATTCATGTCGGCAGAAGGTACGAGTCTCCGTCCTGCGAAGATAAACAATTTAACATTTTACAAAAACAAATTCCAATGAGTCTTACTTGACTTTGTGGGAACAGAATGACTTGTTGATGATGCTCCAAACAACCTGCAATACCACAATTAGTGTTACTTTTATGGTTCAATAATCAATCAATACTTTACTCACATCATCATGCTGCATTTTGTCTTAAATTTGCGTGATTTTAAAGTACCGAAAATCGAATCGACCGCCGTTGATGTGATGAGGTGAACACGTGCGTGTTTAGAAAGAATATAACACTGGGAAACTCTACATTTCACATCAATGTAGTAGTGACATTTCTTTATGGTATATGTGAAATACCAACCATTCACGACAAGTTGTAATAAATAAATTCACCAAATATTGCTCTGCACTTTCGAAACGTCAAATTTTGACAAGAAAACGCTGCGATATGGTGAGTAACATATGTACTAAAAGGGGTAGATTACAGAAAATTATTCTGAAAATATAAATCTGAAGCATTGCAAAATCAAGCGCCTCCATACGCCGTAAAATTAATATTTTCCTAAACCTACCAATTCTTTTAATACTATCAATTAAAGGCTTAACATTTTATGACAACCCCTCTGTAAATTCACACCCAACAAAAACTGCTGTTTTTACCTGGAGTTAATATTAGTACCTACAAGAATGACAGGTATAACTAGTGCCTCTTTTCACCTCGTGCATAACGCATGTTTAGTACAAAAGCGGCGTGTATGGTGGATATTTTGACACTCATCTGACATCTGCGTCCGCGAGCATTTGTGCGTGTGGCGGCGGGTAAAATTTGATTCAGTGCAAATTTCTAAATTAGTAAAGTAAATGTTAATATTTAATGCAGACTTAAAGTAATAAAAGTGTAAATACTATGAACAATAACTACTTGATCTCGCTGGCGGCTAGCGTAGTTCCTATTCTAGCGATTGCGTTCGTCGGCCTTTTGCTTCTGTACAAGATTTACATAAAAATACGGTAAGTTCCGGTATCTATGACCATGGTAAGCGGAATGCTAGGGTTAAGACTGGTTTTAGACTGCTTTCGAATTCTGGTTCACTGTGTGCTCGATTTCGGCACAAAGTTTCGCTGGCATATTTGCAAAAATTAACTTGCAGAAAAGTCCCGCCAAGAATTTCTTTCATAATTGACGCCGTCTATTTTTAGGTCAAAATTCAACACAACCGTCAACTGTTGGTTTTGCAATCAAAATGCGCGCGTACCATATCTTGAGTCCAACAGTTGGACCTGTCCACAATGCGAGCAGTACAACGGATTCACCAAGGATGGCGACTACAATCGGGAAATATTCCAGCAACTAGATTGCAGCAACTTGTCCGGATCTGGTGGATCCCGCAACTACTCTAGTCATTCGTCTGATTTGTTCGCCAGTTGTCCAGTTCCTGCAAGAAACGGTTTCTGTGATGGCTGCAACGAAGCTCAACGCCTGAAGGTGGAAAAATTGGCGCAATTCGAACCGAAGAATGAATCACGATTTGACGAGGAACTTAAAGTGTATAAGTAAGTTCGTGACAATGCATAAAGTATAAATATATTTATCAATTTCATGCTATTATTTGATAAATTTTAGATTTTTAGTAGTTTGAAATGTTGTGACAATCTGTAAAATCTCCAATGACGAACAGATGTTCAACATTATGAGGGAGACATAGAAAATATACCTGTGAGGAGTTTGGGAAAATGCGCGCAGGTAGACATATTATAACAATTGTGTCCATGTGCATCGTGCTCAGCTGCGACAAAAGTATATTTCGTTAATGGTTTAGGCGCAAAAAATTAACTTCTTTTTGAAAAGGCATGTTGTATAAAAATTTAAATTTGTGAAATGCGATGGGTATTTGCTTACTTGTATTCAATTACGAAATCTGAAAACATATTTTACAAAATATTAATCAACAATTTTCTTCTTTAACAGGGCACAATTGGAAGAACAGTACAGACTATGCTCTACTTGTGATCGTCACCTCTACAAGGTCTTGAGGGAGAAAAAAAAAATGGTCTTGGGGTCTAAATTCCTGGACTTCATCATTAAAGGCGCCGAGACATTTAAACAACCACATTTCAATCAAATTCGCATTGCCCGCTATCAGCATTGGAAACAAAGATTGTCGATGTCGATAACAATTTTAACAATATTGAATATCTTTTGTCTAATCAGTTATCTATCTACGTTGACTCGCGATAGTTTCACAAATGTGTTCGGGGAAATCCTGGGATCTTATATTTTTATTGGTTTTTCACATATGATGGCTTTGAGCAGAGTAATGATGTCTTATTTGGAAGGCGTCGCGAAATACCCCAGTATTGAAAAAGTGGGTCTTTTCTTCCGAACGCTATTCATGATGGTGCTATATTCGATGGGATTGAAATGGCCGCAGATTATCAGTTTTAACTTTGCCAGCCTTTACGTGCTGTCGTGTCCTTTTCTACTTCTGAGTCTTGCATTCGGTTACAACGTTGCTGATGGCTTTAAGTTGACACGATTCACATTTCTGCTGGCCGTGTGGAGCGTTTTTGCTGGTGGCCTAGTAGATGAGAAGTTGATCTTCTCAAAGGATGCTGCATTGGTGAGTTTTCAGTGAGCTGAATTTGAAAATCACATCTTTAACCCCGTTCAATTTCAGTTGTTAGCCTCGTTATCTACACTGTTTCTATCTGCAACATGTAAGAATGAAATCACTGCCAAACTTCATGACAACACTGCCAACAGTTTTCACAAAATTTATTCCGAGGAATACCTCAGTGACGACGAGACGATGAGTCTAATTAGTCAGCATTTGAATAGCAGCTCTGTGTCGATGCGCAGTATGAGCTCTAATCGGTCCTATCGTGCTGGATCTCCTCAACATATGCAATCTGCCAATCCTCGTTTGACTAAGTCACCGCAGACGTCCTCAGTACTTTCATTGAACCACTTGCATTCTCGATCTCAACTTTCACCGAATTCAAGTTTCAAAACATTCTGTATTGACGACAACCAATCAATGCGTCCGCAGTACGCCGCCTCGATGTGCAACTTTCCTACAAACTCAATGCCGCGCTCCTCTCTGTTTGCCTCCAATCTCGAGTTGAGCTGCCGCGAACGGCCACAATCGTCTGCATTTGGTTTCAGCGGAAACACTACAATTGGACATAATTCTACCATGGCCAATTCCAGTTTTCTTGCGCCTCACGCGCATCCCATGCGAACGCAACGAAAAAGTGATGAAAGCTTTTTCACAGCCCATGACTCTACGGTGGTGGGTGAAAAACGTACCGTTGATGCTCCGCTCGCTTCGCCCTTCTCTGTGTCCAGCGGCGCTGTGCACCAACAGAGAGTTAATAATTTGATTACGCCTTCTCGCTTTAGCACTAACTGCCTCGCAAGCAATGCCTCTGCGTCATCTTGGCTCTCAGGTGGCTACTTCAATCAGAGGTGTCAAAACGGACAAATTAACGGAGATGCCAAACGATCTCAATATTTGATGGAGCATCGTAATGGGATAACGGCTATAGATGAAAACCTCTCGAGAGCCTCCTCGCAGTCATCAGGGTTTGAGTCACAAAATGGCCGCTTGAATACATCACGGGAAAATTCATACTGTCCCGACTCTGCTGATTTGCTACAGCGCACAATAACTTTAGACAATGTCAGAGGATTCATGCCCATCGAGCCCAATAATGGTGCATTTTCGCCGAGGCCTTCGTTGCTTTCGCAATCGACGCTGACGCAACCTTTGAGTGTGAATTGTTCAACCAGTGCTGCATATGCGGAAAATAACTTGTGGCCACGAGGATCAATAGAACGCGGGTCCGGCTTGGGTGGCCTGGATTCGTTTAACTTTCGTAAAGTAAATGCGGAATTGCCGTCAATAAAGCGCGGCGATTTACTGAAAAAATGGAAGGAAGGCCATGCCCTGTCATAACCAGCTGGATCTTGGGAGATTAACCAGAGTCGTTCAATGCATTTATGATTGTTGAAGTAATTTTATATTAGATATATTGTAAATAAGTACGGGCATTACTCAAGTGTTCCCTAGTGTTAGGTCGTTATTTTTAGACGCTTTTTAGGAACGTGTTATTTTATTTGGAAATTAAAATAATTTATTTTATTCAAAAAATGCTTATTTAAAAATAAAAGTATAACTTATTGTTATTCTCTGAATCGCAGATGTCAAATTTTCAATTCATACTGCCGTATTTTAACTCAACTCACTTGTACTACTTAAGTTTACCTCAAATAAAAATATTAATTTTATAAAACTGCTGGTGTTTTCTTAAGGATGGCCGGGTGCAGTCCAAAAATAATTTTAGGTGAAACCGACGGCTGGGAAAAATGAAAAGGCTCTTGATTAAAAAGTTGAATTTTCTTATTTTATTGTTCAATTAAAACTCATTGTTACATTTCATAAAATGTATCGTTTACAAAGTTCGAACTTCTGCGAATGTGTTGAGCAGTTCTTATGTTTTAATGAAGCTGTACAACTTGTGAAAAAAGAACATAACAAATGCTACGCGTTTTCTATTTTAAATAATTACTTCCATGGATTGTTGACGTTTTTATACTTTTGTTTTTCGTTTGTAACTAGTTAATTACTTTATTTAGTTTTATTCTTTTTATAAAAAATATATATATAGTGTGTATATATAATAGTGGAAAATAAAAAAAGAAACACAAACGAAAAAAACATGGTTTTAAATCCTCCTCGCTTTTAATGTTTAATAATACAATATTTTTAATTATATAAAGAATCATTATTAATATTTAATAATAACATAATAATTTTTAATATGTAAATGGATTTTCTCTTGTTGTTGGTTTTGCATTTGCATTTCCATTGATTTTGTTTAATTGTCGTATTTGCAATTTATATAAAGAAACATCAACTATTTCTTAAAATTATATAATTTAATTGAAAATATAATAATAATGCTTTTGTTTTTATTCTCTCTGGTTATCAATGAAAATAATTAAGAAGACGGAACGGTACCAAAAAATAGGCCTCCGCGTGTTGTGGCGCGTACTACGACGACATCTCCGGGTCAAGTCGTTCAATTCATGGTGATTGTTTTTTTGTTACTTTAAGTTCAAAATTATTTTTAACAAAATTACATTAATTTTATTCGTTTACAATTTAATTACTAAATTACGAAATTTAGCGAATGCTTGCGATGATTTGATTTAGTATGTTTTAGGAGTTTTGTTGTGTATTGAATAACAAATTGTTGTTTTCTCTTTGCGACATCGAAGACGTAGTTTCTGCTGGTGTTTGTTTCTTTGTTGGTAGTATATATTTTGTTGTTTGGATTGTGTACTTTTTACATGTTCTCGAACTGGTCGACACGACGTTTTGTGTTGCCCTTTCGGATTTCGCGCAATGTCTTGTACTTGTCACGTCCCTGACGCACGTTCTCGCGATGGATTTTGTCGTTTTGTGTCTCCTTTGTCTCATCGCGCGATTGTGCCAAGTCTTGTTTTAAGGCCTAGACGAAGAAAACAGCATTGCAAAATATTACTCGTCTACAGGAATATATTCTGACGTACCTTAAGTTGGTCGTGAAGACGCTCATTGCGTTCGGCCAGTGTACGTCTGTCCTCAATGGGATCCTTGATATGCTCATCGGTGTCCAAGTCGCGCGACACGTTGCCGCCAGCATCGCCGTTCGTGAGCTCCTCCTCATTTTCGTTCTCGTCCTCAGCCACATGATGATGCTGTGGTGTGGTGGAAGCGGCCAGCAGGGCAGCTGCAGCCTCAGCCTAAATAGTAAATGTCATAAATAATAATTCGAGTTGACCACAAACAGCAAGGTGAACTTGGTTTGGCGCCATACACACCTGCTTGCGACGGGCCTCTTCGACTTCGTCTTGCAAACGTTTTGTCTCCTCATCCTTGGCACTGACTTCGTCTTGGATGCGTTGCACTTCCATTTGCTTGGCTTGGATCTCCTCCTCGAGCTTGGCCTTCTCGGCCGCTTCCATGTTCTTCGCCTCCTCGAGACGGTTCAACATGGCTTGCAGTTCCTTCTGGTGGAGCTCCAACTCGTCCTTGGCCGCTTGCAACTGCTTCAGCTGCTCCTCGAGGCGACGGATCATCTCCTGGGCCTCCATGAGGTCCTTCTGCGAGCGCTCGATTTCCTCCTGCATCTGTTTGAGACGCTCCTCGTACTCCTGTTGCTTCTTCTCGGCACGTTCGCGTGCGGCCTGCGCAAGTTGCAACTTCTCGCTGTTGGACAAAGAATGTTCGTCACTTCTTGTCACCCTATACAAACTCTGAGCTGAACTCACCGTTCCTGCTGTTTCGCGTTCTTCTCCTCCCTGGCCTGGGCCTTCATTTGCTGCACATCGATGGTGTCCGGCTTGCGTCTTCGCATGTACAACTCATGGTTGCCCATGCACAGGGCCAGGATGCGCTTGTTGATCCTGACGCGCGGGGCGAAGAACACAAAGTCGGGCGCCTTCTTGTCGATCGGCTTGATGATGAACTTCTTGTCCGAGAACGAAATATTGCGAATCTCCGACCAGGGGAAGCCGATCTTCGGCGTCAACTTATCGTCCTGCTCGTAGATGTTCAGACCGAGCGCGTCGACGCCCAGCCAGAGGTCGGTGCCCTTCTTGTTGCAGATCTCGAAGTAGTTGACCCCGTACATTTCCAGATCCTGGGCGATCTTCAAGTACTCCATCATCGCGTCCTCGCGCAGCATCCCGCGATGCTCCTGCCACCACGACATGATCGACTGCTCCCACTCGTCTTTGGACATTTTATGCTGGTCGATGACGCGCTGCGGCAGCAGGCGATCGTTCGACAGGAAGCCGGCTGTGTGGGTGGTCTTGTTGTGATCACCATGGCGTGCCTGGACGGCGTACGAGGCCAGCAGCACGGAGGTCTCGGGCGGGCAATAGATCTCATCCGACAATATGGCATTCTTCACTTGCAGATAGAACAGACGGAGCGTGATGTCCTGGATCAGCTCCTCGGCCACGTCCTCCGGATAGAACTTGGCGCGGAATCTGAACTGAAGGGGATTCTCTTTTTTCACATCTTGGTTCATCACCTGCAGCGCAAATCGGCAACATCGGCGGCAAAACACCAAATATAAAACGAAAACCAATTAGCAAACTCAATGTATATGTTTGGGGTGAACAACAGGTGGAATTTTACAGATATATGAGATAGATAGAGAGATCTTGAAATTTACCCATGTGGAGAATGGCATTGATCCTGTCTATTTACGGTAGGCATTCCAAGGAATCGGAGAATAGAATGTCATTTGAGATTTGGATTCGCAATGGAATGGAAAATCCACAAATCAACCAACAGAGGTCAACAACAAATCAACGGATCGCAACAAAAGGAAACGAAACTACAGACGAAAGCAGTTGATAACAACAAACAAAGAAACAAACAACAAACTAAACGAGAGGAAAGGAAAACTCCAAATGCTCTGGCAATGACAACAACTGAAAAGCGACGGCGGGCCTCGCACTACGGGGACGACTATGGGAACGAGCGATGGAATCGATCGATCTGAACGGGTTTCTGGTGTGGCCTGGACAGCGCTCGTGGACCTGGTCGCCCACTCACCATGTCGTCGGCGTCGTCGTCCTCCTCGCTGACGTCGCCGTGGCTCTGACCACTGTCGGGCGCCGTCTTTTTGTCGACGTACTTCTTGACCCGTCGCAAGTATTTGATGGTCTTTAGAGCCGTGTTGTCCGGCTTCAGTTGTCGATTGCACGGCAAGTCGTTGAAATCATAAACATTTTCAAATGAAATTTTTGAATTTCTCAAATTGAAATAAAAAAAAAAACGCAAAAAGACAAACCCCAAGAGAAATTTAAAACAGTGTAACTCAAAGAACAACCCAATAGAAACGGAAAACTTGAACAAAGGAGAGTAAATTGTGGAAGCTAAAGAAATGGAAGCTGAGCCGCCTACCTTTTTGTACAGTTTGATCCACGTGGTGTCGCCCTTCGAGTCCGTGTACTGCAGGCCGAAGAACCAGACCTCGCGCAGGCCGATCGTCTTGACCACCTGGTCGAAGAGCTGCTTGCCGGTGGTCGAGGTCTGGATGGCGAACTCCAGCTCGGCATCCATCGTGGTGACGCGAACATTTAGCTGCAATAGGAAGAGCAAAACATACATTAATATTTGTGGTTAAGAGGAATTGCTTTTATTTATGCATCGGTCTGTCGGTCTATGGTTTTTCTCCTGGTCATTACAGGGGATTTTCGTCGGTTTTCATGGCAGTCGGTCATTTCAACTGGGGTTGATTGTATGACAACAACAACAACAACAACAATAACAATAGCAGTGATACCACCAACACACGTTGGAAAGCGGACCGAGTCACGCTTAGGTGCACGTGATGATGAGCAGCAACAACAAGAGCGACGTTGTCGACGTTTTTGCATAACGTTGGATCATCGGACAAAAAGGCGAAGTCAACAAAAACCAGCAACAACAACAATAAGGCAACAACCACTGGTCAACTGCGATCCACCGTTGTTGTTGTTGGTAATCACCTGTCCTGGCGATTAGCGAGAGCCAACCAGAGATGGAAAGGGTGAGCGAGAGAATGAGGTGAGGTGAGAATCGACGGTTGCAATCAGAGCAGAATGAAAATCCCATAATCCCCAATAAATAAATAAATACACGCCGCCAATTGCTCGCTCGACATTTGTGTCAGTCGAATGTCGATGTCATAAGAATCAGTCGCTTTATGCCGTCGATAAGAATCCCCAGCAATGCAATCGAATTCCGTACTTTTCACCTCGTCGCGGGGCGAGAGTGAAAGTGAATTCACTAATTAATTATTATTGTGAGGCCGACGATCTCAAAGAACAACCTGTGACTGTTGTTAAAATACATAAAATATAAAATAAAAAATATAAATGTTCGATTGCAGTTCGAAGTCTGTGAAGGGAGGGAAGGAAATGGTGGAAATTTTCAAATCAGCCTGAAGCGACCGTTGCAACAACAGCAAGTCAACAACGTGACGATTCACAGAACAAAAGGCAGGCGCCTGAAACGGATGGAGAGAATTAAGCGACAAATCCAATTAGTGTTTTTAGGTTAATGTTTCCACCAGCTCCACCTCCACCTCCCTCTGGCTCTGGCTCTGACTCTCGAACAACCGACTGACTTTGGAAGAACTTTCAATTGGGATGACGCAAGGTGTTGCAACTTCGCCATATGCGTATGGATGGATCTGTGCCAAATCGCGGGTGGTGGAAGCAAAAATCAAAAGAAGAAAAATAGAGAAAAACTGCATTCAAATTTTACGGCCGAGCGATCGAAGCAACGACCGCGAAGCCCTACAAGAGAGCGTTCTCTGGAACTCTTGCAACTTGTGACAGCAACAAATCAAATTCAAATCATATGGAAATGTACTGTGATTGAAAAAAAGTTTATGTTTTAATTCAATTAAAATTATTGCAGACTTCGGGGCGTATGAGGAACGTTTAATTCAGCAATTTCGCAGACGACGACGTCGAGCGAGATCAAGCGCGACTGAGCGGCGATTTTTTAATTGAGATGCGTTCCAATTAGCTCGGGAAATAAAGTTAGTTAATCCCAATTAAAGTGCACGCTTTCTGTAGTTGGAGGCTTGAATGGAGGGTGCGAGAGCGAGAGCGGGACGAACCGTTTTCTGTTTCAAGCTGCCGACGTAGCGCGGCAGCCGCACTCGACTGTCGGACACAACCATCGGTGTGAAGGTGGATTTGATGAGCCTTTGAATCGCGGAGGCGGCAATGGTTGCTCCAGTCCAGAGGGAATTCTTTCGCCCAAACACAAACGCCAACGATTTCACAAACTCAAATGTCGATTTCAACTAATCTTCAACCTTAAATTTAAAGCAATTTCCGAACTAGGCTTCCCAACGGTCGGTTCTTCGCGTTTCGCCCTTTACGACGTCGCACACGGCACTGAACTGAACTGAGTTGACGAGAAGCCGTGATTGCAGGCTGTGACATGACTGCAACAAACCGTGGAGGCGGCCCACACGACGACGACGACGACGAGGTTTCCAATAGTTTCCAGAACTGGCCAAAACCCACCCTGGCCGACGACTCCCACCCCATTGTTGTTGCTGGTGCTCTGTGCTTTTGCCATTGTTCGTTCAACCCTCCTGGTTCCCAGCCCCATCCCTAGCCCCAGCCCCAGAGCAGCCGACTACGGCGGCAACAATTGCTGTTGCATGTCACTTGTTTTCGTTACATCCGCCGGCACGGGGTTTATCTATCCGGCACAGTGGGACGGCCGAGGGGCCCTGACTGGGAACCACCGACACCTGGTTTCGGCCCGGAGGAGTTACGGGAAGGTGTGTCGTGAAGGTGAATGTTGTTGGTGGGGATGGCAACACACCCTGCCTGGGTTGGAGGCGGTGGAGTTGGCGGTGGCGCCGCTCGTGAATCATGCCGGGGGCGAGACACGAGTTGTATTTTTAAGGTTTTTTTTAACGTTTTGGGGCGTTTGAAACGGCGACAAGGACAAGACCAGTGGCTCATTAAGCGATAGGGGATGGGGCGCCGATGACTGCGATGACTCAGTCGGTTGTCGGTGGAGGGAAATCATCTTCACGGCAACCGGAAATGATTCCGCATATGGAACACCGACGAACCTCTCCGTATTATCTGTACTTATGTTCAACTTGTTATTGATTTTGATTCAAAACAAACAACAGAAAGCTGATCGATTCCATCAAAGATCGACAGCTCTCGCAGCCAGAGCGATCGCATCGTGCCGTCGTGGCAGGAAGTCAAGTCAACAGGTAGAACGAAAGATAACTGCGGCTGTGACGTCAATTTAGTGACGTATTTTGCGTGCGATCGCTTCAGTTTCGACGGCACACGTCGTCCGAATTACTAAATCAAATCTATATTATAAATTAAGAGATTGAAAGGCAGATACCGAGACTCGGTCGGCGGTCGGCGGCCGGAGATCGGAACATTTGATGGGAGCGAGAGCGAGACGCGTGCGACAAACGCGATCGATAATGATAATGAATCGACGAGTGCCAGAGAAGGGTCTTCTGGTCAACGTGGCCAGACCTGACCGCAAGGGATCGAGTCGTCAATCGATCCGTGGGATTTTTCGGTAAACCCATTCAATTGCGTCAGCGTGTCGAGGGAACAAACGTCATCAATGCTAGACTCTTGAATTATCAATTAATTCGCGTAATTCGCGAGTACATCCCGCGATCGTGCCATCGTAAATCACTGGGAGTGGGGCTTAACTCATGTAGTTTTGCATGTTTCCACCCCAGAACTTGTCGGCTTTCTGGTCTTCCTGTATCGCGGAGGGTTTGTTGAGCCCTCAACAATTTATAGAGAGACCACGTCAGGGGTTCATGACTCAAAGTTTCCTAAACGTCCAAAGCCTTGGCCAGGTTCAAACCACCGAGAGGTGCTTCAAGAGTTCCTCACGTAGGCCACAAGGTTTTTGACATGAATAAATCAACTTATGTACAGTGCAATAAAAGTGACGAGAAATTGTAGACTTACCGATTTGGGCGGCATTTTGATAATTTTTTTCTATTCAATAATGTTCACGAACGGCGACAGGATAAGAAAAAAGAATCTGAAATGAAGAGAAGAACAAAAAAAAAAAAAAAACAATTAATTTTAATTTGCAAGTCGACGTGTTCGTGGCGGAAAAAGCAAAAGTACAAAAATATTTTAAAATACAGCAAAAGCAATAAAATATGTGACCATGTGTGGGCAGTCGCCAGAGGAGGAGAAAGGGGAGAGAACTCGAGTCAGACGATGAATATGCGATGTCAGACGACGGCATTGGCGGGGCTCCTCCGAAAGGTGTTTCATTCACCTTGTCGCACAGAGGCAGCAGCAGAGGAGCAGCAGCGGCAGCGGCAGCAATGGAATAAGTTATTCCTAAACGGCCGGTTTCCAAATGGATAACAGATAATTGCACACGCCCGCCAAGGCGCATAGATAAATCGCCAACACGGAGCAGACAGACAGACAGACAGACAAACAGACAACCAGCCAAAGTGCTCCAGACGACATTCCTCAAATAGACATCGGCCAATTGAAGTGAACGATTGGTTTCCGAATCGAATAAAACTGT
This sequence comes from Coelopa pilipes, assembly GCA_947389925.1. NCBI lineage: Eukaryota > Metazoa > Arthropoda > Insecta > Diptera > Coelopidae > Coelopa > Coelopa pilipes. The sequence continues at coordinate 23,647,208 of OX376700.1, read as the reverse complement.
CGCCGGCAGATTTGGGGTATTCAAGCCGAGCAGATTGAATGGATGTGCACTGGACTAGTTGGGCTCATGTAGGTTAATCAACTCGGAAAAATCTAGTCATCATCTCATCATTTCACCCGAAAACGTGCAATTTTCGCCCTAAAAGCACATGAATCTAAACAGTATTTGTCGGCACAATTAAATTAGAAACGTCCTGGTAGCAAAAGTCAATAAAGGAAGCGAAGAAAAACCAATGTCAATAAGCCAATGACGTCATTGCCGCAGCCAACTCTCATCCATAGCCATATTATTAGCTGAGCAAACCCCCGGCAGCCCACACACAGCGACCACGAAAAGTACTTTCAAATATAAAAAAAAACATTCAAACAATGAATGTGAACAAAACAACGAATACGTCAATAAAACCCAAACAAAAAAAAAAAAAAAACATGGCTCACATGATGATTTTGTCATTAAAAATGAATAATGTAAATAATACATAAGCTACTTAAAAATAGCGCTTGTGTAGGGGTACCAAAAACAACAACAACAACAGCCAGGTGCCGAAAATTCACCATCACCACGGGAGGATTCAGTAGGGTCGACGGAAGGTGTCCAAAAATATACATAACATTTATTATTAGTCAAAAGACGAAAAATAATTGATGATGGGAATTAAAAAACAAAAACAAAAACATTATAGAAATTGTAACGTTATCAAACGTTTAGGCAATTAATATTGGTAAAAAAAAAAATGGAAGAACAATTTTTTGAATCTTCACAAATTTCAATGTGGGCTTTTGAAAGTAAGGATTTTGAAAAAAATTGATTATATTCGTATTTCATGTTAGTAAAAACATATACAAAATGTTGATAGGCATTCAAAATAAATAAAAATGATATGCCTGAAATAAAATTACAATAAAACGAAAAATTACTAGATTAACTTTTTGCCCCAAGTAGCATCTGCATAAATTTTGTATAAAATTAAAGTTGAATGGATTTATTTGCAGTGTACAGGCAGTTGTTGTTGTTGTTTTTGTTGTTGTAGTGTGTGTGCACTCTGAAAGCCAGCTGAACCGACTGCAGCAGCGGCGGCGGCAGCGGCAACGTCAGACCCCAACCCAGACCCAGACACGTTGCCAATTGAGGCATCGTCTTCGCGGCTCCTCAAGTTGAAATCTTGTTTTTATGCATATCGAGGGAAAATAAAAGCCAAACGAATGAATGAATAAAACATGCAAAAACACAAAAACGGAGGTGATTCGAAGGAAGGGGGAAAAAACTATATGAAAGATATAAAAGCTGAAAAGATCATCGACGAGACGACGACGTACGTTGGTGCTTGAATAAGTTTTGCCTTGAACTTGATTTCATTTTGTGCACTCGTTCGTTCGCTCTCGTCCGGCATGAAACAACGTTTTTTGAAATGCATACACAAATAATAACAATAATAATAATAATAATAGCATTAGCCATCCATTTAAGCAACAACAACAAAAATGAACAAACACCAAAAACGTTTGTAACAAATGGAAGGAAACCATGACAGGGCGACCGACCGGCTCGAAAGGTTGAATACAGAGAAGCCAAAATAACACAAAAAAAAGAAACACGAAAAAAAACCACAACCGACTACTTAGGAATGTTTGTAAGCAAAAACTAAGCCTTCATGGCGTTCAGACTTCGAAAAGCAAAGTGCTTTGCACAAAGGTGGAGTGCTTTGGTCGAACGTAAAGTTAAATACTCGGCGATTTAAGTGATTCCGGCAGCCCTGATTCTGGTGCCCTCGGGCTGACTGACTGACTGACTGACTGGCTGTGCATTTGAAATGGGTGTCAAAGCAGTTGGTAATGAATTTCCAATAAAGCACCGCAAACAAAACTCGGCTCGGCAATCAATGGGAGCCGACTAAAATGAGTCGTCGCAGCTGAAGTCACTGAATCGACTGCTTTCTGATCCTCACCACACGCAACCCCTTCGTTATACAACCGTTGAGATGGGTCTAACAAAAGGTCCAAAGGTTAAACAATATGGATTTTTGACACATTCATAATGAACTGATCGATTTCTGAAGGCGACTCGAGCTCAGAAGACGTTTCGAAATCTGGTGACAACTCGATCTCTGAAGAAGACTCGATCACTGCAGAGGATTCGATCACCATTAGATTCTTGAAGCCTCCTAATCGACTCAAGAGTAGTTTGGTGAACTCCAAGAAGAGATTTTCGGACGTGACCACATCGTCTACTGGCTGCGACCATCGGCCCTTGGGCGAACAACCATTACATCATCGCAGTTCCCGGCCCTGGTCGGAAGCTAAGAAGCTGATCGCGTCACTTGGAGTGAGGAATAGAGTGAAGGATGGAGGGAGGGATGGATGAGGGAGAAGTGAGAGAAGAGGAGGAGGTGAAAGAGAAACCCATTTCCGATAAATCCGACTTCGCCGACAGGTTTCGCTGAGTGCGAATCCACCCAGGAAACTCTGGTGACGCATTCGATGCCAAACGCGAACATGGGACAAACAAACAGACAGAAAAAGGGGGGAAAAGATAAAGAGAGAAGAGGAAGAGAGAAAGGGGAAGGCGAAGGCAGGCAGATGAAGGAGAGACAACGGTGAAGCGACTTCGTCAGGCTGATGGCAGGCGGAGGAGCGAAACGAACGAGAAGAATAAAAACAATTCAGTTCAGATTAATGAGAAGGAATGGAACTGCCAAACAGGCGACTGATAAGGAGACGAAGAAAGGAGGTGAGAGCAGAGAATTTCGTGGGGAGCGGGGAAGGAGAGGGAAGGGACGGAGGAGGCGGTGGACGACTTCTGTAGGAAATTGTGTCAACGGCCAAGACGACCGACGAAGACGACGACGACGACAACTGACAACTGGTTGTCATTGACAGACGCCACAGGATGAATTGATTTGCAGCGAGGAGGGAAGGGAAGAGAAGCGAAGAGAGGGAAACAACGAGTCGCAGTGGAAGGCAGATAAAGAGAGCAAACGACAGACAGTCGGACGTTCAATCGATAGCATGCACTTGCGTTCGGTTCAATTAAACGGAATGCACCAGAAGAGTGATGTGAAAAAAAGTGAGAATGAAAAAATTACAAAAAAATTGGAAAAAAATAAATAATATAAAAAATACCGCGAGAGACGCGAGAGAATTGCACGAGCAGATCACGTAAATGTGTCAAGTTCGAAAAAACAATAAAAGACTAAACAGCTAGAAATTCGGTAAAAAACTACAAGAAAAAATGCTATAAAAATAACAATAGATAAAAACAACAACAACAACAACAGAATACAGATAAAAAACCCATCTCTTATCAATCATCGGTTATAAATCCACCTTCACATACTAATTCGAGGAAATGATTTACACTTGAAGAAAATACCACATGATCTCATGACAATAAAACCAGAGAGAAGGGGTTGGGGGGGGGGCTTTGCGAAGCGGAGGGGGCAGGTCGAAGCCGACATTCCAGAGTGCGAGAGCGAGTGAGAGCGAAAGCAAACGAGTGTGGAAAATAAGGTTTTGCCGAAGAAAAGAAAAAGACTTGAAACGAAACGAATCGGCTGAAGAAAACAATTGTCGTGGATAAGAGGAACAACAAAAACAACAACAAAACCAGCAAATTCAGACATTAAAAGGCGATAATGAAAAGAACCGATGACATCATGTGGGCGAGAGGGACAGAGCGAAGACGACGCCGGCTGGGAAGTGGAAGGGGAGCCAAAGGACAGAAAACAGAAGCAGAACGAGCGGCAGTAAAAAAAAACTCGGCTCGAATCGATCGCGACCAGGCCAAGAGGCGATCGGGGCGTCGATCGGGGCGAGGCAAACTTTCTTAATTAGTCGGCGACCGGGAGTTGTTTATTTTCTAAAAATAGACCCCAACTGTTTTCCACGCCGTGAACCAACAGGCCGGGCAGCAGCAGAGGGAGAGAGGGAGCAGAGCGGAGAAAGAGCGAGGAAGCGAAAGAGAAAGAGCGCGGAAGCGGAGAAGAAAGAGAGGGAGCACTCTCCATTTTAACTGCCACGTGACTGACCGAAAATCCGGTTTCCGCCACCCGTATCAACGACGAAGCTTCCCCAAGACGAATGCAGGTCCAACGTGACCAACGGGACGGAGGGAAGGCAGGCAGGGCAGGCGAGAGGGGAGGGTGGAGGGGAAGGCAGGACGAGAGGAAGGGAAGCAGACGGAGGGAGCTGAGGAGCCTCCACAACTTTATCCCAAGTCGATAATTATGCAAATCGCAGGCTTCAAGCAATAATGAAACTAAAAGAAACAAATAAAAACGAAAAAAATCCACCGAAAAACAAACACCCAAAAAAATAACAGAAGAAGACGCCGTCGTGGTCCTATGGACGGTTAATGGAAGAGGCTTTAATTATCGGCCACGGACATGAAAATCAGTGCGGCATGAAGTGCACAACGACAACAACAATTGACCAAACAGTCCGACTGAGGGGAACGAATGAATGGACTTGTATGGAGGACCGACCGGATCGGATCGGACCGGATCGAAGCGCGACCGACGGCAGATCGCTTAATGGCGGATATGAGGCGGCGGGAGAGAGAGAGAGGGGAGGGAAAGGGACGGCGTTGAACGAGACCGGGGCCATCGACAAATGAAAGCAAACAAACCGAGAGACAGGGGAAAAACTAAATAAAATGTGAAGCAAAATAAAAAGTGAGTCGCGGGGGTCCGGCGATCGATCGATCGGCCAGTCTGTCGGTCAGTAAGTCAGAGGGCACAGTGGATCGATCAGCATTTGCATTGCAACCATAACAACAAACAGCACAAACAATAGACTACAAAACTACAAGATTTTATAGAAACATCAATGAGAAAAAACAATTCGGAAGCGAGAAACGAAAACCTGCTCAGGCACGAAAGGAAGGAAAATGCATTAGAGCAACAACAAGTGGATGATATGATGGCAATGATAGCAACAACAAAAGCGACAACAACCACGAACGAAACAATGACAATGACGAAAGCATTTAAGTAGTTGTTGAAGAGTTAAGCAATCGCCTAAATGGGCCCATTAAACATTTTTAACTCCTGCTTTTAATCGTCGCTCGCTCCACCGTTTGATGGGGATCCACGTTGGTGGCGTGCCAAACGAGCGACGGACAGACGAACATATGGACGGACGTCACGTCGAGGCATGAGGCGAAACAACACGCCAGACACGCAGCCGACCGCCGACAATTGACAACCGACAATCGACAACCGTCAGTCAGTCGGCGGGTCGGCCACATGTGAACGATAATAGTAATCATTCTTCCTCCTTCCCTTCATTTTTTCCAGCTCACCCTAATCGCAGATGAATGAAAACGAAAACGTAGCAATTAAGATCGTTAAAGGTTCAAAATGCAAAAGTCACAGCACTAGAAATGAAGATGAAAAAACGAAAACTAGAAATGGAGATGATCAACGAAATCTAGAATCAGAAACAAAAAACAGTAGAAATAAAGCTGAAACTAAGACCTCAATGTGGTTTCGGTTTCGCCTGCTCTCGGCCCTAATTAAGCCATCATTAAAACACGATGTTCAAAGCGATGACCCCTCGGGGCCCCCCGTCCCGAGTGACCTCTTGGGGGGCGACGAGTTCGCTCGACTCAGTGGGTCGACGGCTTGGACTCGGTCTCAATCACCAGGTCGACGGACGCCGGTCTCGGTCTCCAGGTCGGCGCTGGCTGGAGCCATCAAGAGGTGGATGTGGATGGACAAATGCATGGACGGACAAACAGTTGGAGTCACCAATGATGAGACCAAACAGCACCGACGATGAACATCGACCATGAATTGGATTCATCCTCAAATCATTCGCAGCTCTCGGTCTCGATGCTTTGTTTATTTTCGCAGATTAACACGAATCTGTCGGAGGATCGTTAATTATTTTCGCAAATTTGTTGATAGCCAACCATGATAATAACTTCAACAACAAAAACAACAACAAAAACAAAAAAAAAAAGAACGAACAACAACAACAGTTGGCAACTGCAAAACCATCGATTGTCGTCGTTGTTGTTGGGCGAGATCGAATAAGTTCGACGACGACGACGACGACGACTCGGCTCAATTTCGGCCCGTTGCTAGTTGTGTTTTGTAACGATTTAAATCAATTCTGTCATCATCGACAGGCGAGTCACGTGTTGTGGTGACTGGTCAACGAACAGACGGACGAGTGGACAGACAGGCGGACGGACAGAAAGAAAGACAAACGGTTCGATATATAGATCGACGGGCGGCATTTGGACGGATTTGGTTGATTTGGTTCGGTTCGCTTGGAGAGACATGCCTTAAGTTGGCCACGTATCACCGACAACAACACCAACCACAAGCACAACAACGACGACATCACTGCCTTCATCGTTAGCAACACTGGCGACACAACCGAACGCAGCGCCACCGACGAATGCGGCGAATGAATCCGAATCGAATGCGAAGCCGAAGCCGAGTCGAAGTCGAATTCAAATTCGGATCGCATTACGTCATCCGAGGTCCCGGTTACGTGCGCTTACGTCCGTTGCATTTCAATGCCGCCCGACGGCGATGACGTTAACGTAACAACCAGTCCAGTTGCACAGACCAAAGGGGGAATTTTAATTTCGGCATTAATTAATTGCAGTCTAGTTTTGATGAGCCGACCCGGGGAAATTCGATCAAATCAAAGTCTGGATGAAGATCAAAAGAAATTAGGCACAAGGGTCGAACTGACCTAGACAAATCCCCAATGGTCTATTAAGAAGTCGACTCGAGGTCCGAAAAGCCATCGATGCTGGTTTCGATAAGGGGGAAAACAATAAAAACATGAATTCGTTATCGAATCGTGAATTATGCAATCGTCTGTGTTCAAAAACAAAGCGAAGGAAATCCAGCCGACGGCTGGACAGAAGTTTGGAAAACCTTCCCCCCAGCCTCCTTGACGACCCCCTCCCTGCCCCCCTCTCCACGTTGCATTTCATTAACTTGGGTGGCGACGATTATTTTTAAGTTTTTAAGTTTTTTTCCTGCCCATATAATAAGATCAAGCATTATTTTTACCTCATGAGCCCGAATATTTGAACACGTCAACAAATTGTGGCCTAATTAAAAACAAGAAAACCAACAACAAAGAGTGACTACTACTACTTCAATAAGAACAACGAAAGCAAATACACAATGCCAGAATGTGTTCGGATGGGTGAGTGCGACGAGTGCGTCGGTGTGCGTGGTCGTGAATTCGACGGTTCCACGATTGTGGAGTTCGTTGAGGAAACGACGAACACATGCACAGATAACAACGGCAATAAAGCCGACTAGAACAACAACAACAAAATAAACAACGTGCAAATTTACAAACACAGATGCAGAGGAAGCCGCCGACGCCTGCGGCTGACGATGGCTCATAATTATTTTTTGTAGATAAATTTTATCTTATCACAGAAAAGTGAAAACGAAAAAAACACCAGGAAAAGAAAAGAGAAATAAAAAAGAGAACAGGTAAGGAATGTGAATAATCAAAAAACTACTCGTTCAAACAAACCAACAACCATAGTAGTCAAGAGAATAAAAGATTTGACATATAGCAAACAAAAAAAAATAAATAAATAAAAAATTTCATAAAATAGTTCAATTGAAAAAAAAGAATAATAAAAAAAAAGTTTAAACATTTCAAATCTATGATTCCCATACAAGTATTTATGTCATCTATAAATCAAAAAACAAAAAGTATACCGAAAAGTGAACGCATTTCTTACAAGAGGAAGCAATTACCGAACAGAAATTCATTTACCGTACACGAACTTGACACAAATCGAAAAATGATAAAATTCCCCAAACACAGTAGTAACAGTGAAGCAAAAGAAAAGAAAAACCCACTAATAATGAAGCAGCATTCAAATAAATTTGGCAATAAATTTCCAACTGCGTCCACGTTAAACGCCTGATTGTCAAACCGTTGGCAACACTTTCTTCGTTAAGCCAACGACGAGAGTGAATTCGGCAATGGTGGTGGAAAGAGTCAAAGAGAGGGAAAGTACGTGCTGGAGCGAGGAGTATGTGAGAGAGAGCGAGAGACTGAATTGCTTACGTGATGCATTCCGAGGTTCAGGCTTGACTGACTTTCATTGTTTTTGGGGGAGTGAAACAGAGAGACAGACGGACGGACTACAGACAAACAAACCGACGAGCAGGTGATCGTGCAAGTGTGTGTGTGTTTGTGTGCGTGTCTGTTTATGTTGTAATTACGTTTCGATAATCATCAGACCTTGATTATTGTTGCGTTCAATTGTAATAGATGATTGCCTCTTTGTTGGTGTTCAACAGGTTGGGGAAGGAATGAGGTGGGCGGGAGACAGCAGGAAAGTATGGGGGGAAGCAGCGGGAGAGACGAAGAGAAGAGGAAGCACAAGCAAGGCTCTTTGCTAATGGTAGGTTTTTCTGTTCATCGGTTTGTTTTACGCTAAAGTGTCAATCTTCGATGGAGGTCAGTGTTGGAAAGCGACAACAAACGGCGACAGCGGATATGAATGAAACGGTTTTATTTCAAAAATTCAGACAAAATGTAGATAACGAAGAAAAATAAAAATCAAAACAAAATTTCCGAAAAGAAAAAAAATATGTGAAATACAAATAAAAAATCATTCACAGGAAACAACGGAAGTAATGACGTCACCAAGTCGGACCAGGGAAGAACATGAAGAGAAGAGATGGAGAATGGAATAAAATGGCGCGCAAAATGTTTTCGAATGCTTTTTTTCAAATTCAACGGTTTATCGTGGTTCCTGAAAGAGGGGAAGAGGAGCACAGAGAGGGAGAGAGGAGGAGTAAGAGGAGAGACGAATGTTTTTATTGTTGTTTTGTTGCTACTGCTGCACGCTTTACGCACGGGTGACCGGAGGCAATGCCATTGTTGTTGTTCTTGTGGTTGCTCCCTGTGAATTCATGAATGAACACACACCAACACAGTCATAATCATGAGGATGATGGAGAAGGGGGCAAAGTGGAGGGGGTGGGGACATCAAAATCTAAATAAACTCAACGACCACAGGAAGGCGGGACCGAAAACAACAAAGAACATGTGTTTTAGCAACCATATTTTTTTGTGATTTTTTTTTTGTTTTTAGCGTCTATTTTTAATATGTCGATTTTCGGTATTTTTTCCCTCTCTCATTTTCATGGCATATATTTTGGCGCTGTGGCCAAGGTCTTCCCTGGCCCGAGGAGCAACGGACCGACGAAGCCAAGTGAGAGAGATTTGAGGTTTTGACAGGTGTCAACTTGACCTTCTGTCGAATATGGAGGGTGGTAGTGTGAAAGAGAAATAATGAGAGCGCGAGTAAAAATAGACGATATCAATAGACGGGAGAATATTGGGAGAATATCGCGAGGAAATCGATCGATCGAATTGTTGATTGATTCAGGTGCCGGTGGTGACATCGAAACGGGTTCAACGAACCGTCGCCTCTCGCCAACGTCAAACGCAAACGCAAAAGTTTTAAGAGGAAAATATAAACAAAAGACTGCGTTATGAATATTGCAAAACCAAAGACGAGTTTCAATTGATATCGAGCAATTAATTGTCTGGCAATGGGCCCAACATCTGGCCATTAAATGTCTCTGGCTGTGCAGCGAAGTCGAGCGAAATTTCAATGGTCGATGCGAAGATTTCGATCGCAGTCTCGTCATTACCCGATCTCCGCCATTCGACTGTGAAACAGAAACATCGAGTGCAATAATTCATATTTTTAGACGATGCTCGGACCGGGCTCGACGACCGTCGTCTGCAACGCCACAAACGGCCGCCCACACACTCACCTCACCTCACCCCACCTCACTCCATCTCACCAAACCTCACCCCACACCACTCCGCACTTCACCGCAACCCACTTCACACTGCAGCGCAACCCACCACGGCGGCCGGCACTCGAACCCACCACACGAGACACGCGAGAAACTCATCATTGAAATTACATGGCACAAAATATTGCGAAACATTCAATTGCGATTTTGCGAAAGATATCCATTTGTTATTTTTTTTTTTGTGATCATTTATTTGCTCTTTTCTCTCATTTTTTTGTTTTCGTTAAATGTATCTCCGCCAATGACAGAGATCATCATAAGCGGAGTGCTGAAGTATGTGTACTGGAGTGTGTGTGTGTGTGTGATGAATAATTTATTATTGCCAATATGCATGGAACAATTTGTCTCAACAATTACTCACGATAAAAAGACCCATTATTTATTTGTTGTTTCGTTTATTTTCGGTAAGATAAACAAATAGAAAACAACACTGTCGTAAAGCGAGAAAAAAATTCGAATTCCCGAAAAATAAACAAAGTCGTTCGTCGTTCGTCAAGACAAACGGTGGGAAGCTTTCTAGGGGGAGGGTTGACGTGGTTGACGTGGTTTTTGTCACGAGGACGAGTGATAATTTTTTGAGGTGAACTGACCATAGTTCGCAACGAACCGATCTTCGTTCCATCTCATAATTTTCACCGCCTTCCGATCGCAATTATCCCGCGATCGAGTTCACCTGATTACTCCTGGTTATGTGATTATTTTCCCGATTAGATTTTTTCATCCCACACGAACGATCGTCCGCCAACCTTTGCCTCGAGGACTTTGAAACGCGACCTCAATTATTAGCGATTAACGTTTGCTCAAGGAGAAGGGAAGAGGAGAAAAATCATGAAAAAACAAGAGATCGACGACGACGTTTGGCATCCCACAATTAACGCTTCCTCTTCACAATCGGTGGCGAACTAATTCTCTGTCTGTCCGACCGTCCGACCATCCGTCTGTCTATCTCCCTGACAGTAAGAATGTGGAAATGACAGCGACAGCAACACAACGACGAACATGAATACAATATCAACTGATATCTCAGATGTCACGTATGAGATATCACGCAAAATAATAATCGGACGTGAGAGGGAGGCGAAAAAAATGATTTTTTTTTTTTTTGCATGAGAGGAAAATGAGTTGTGGAACTCGAAGCAACGACAATAGAAATAATAATAATGCCCACAACAACCAAATCAATTGCAATCGTAGAAAAACTCATTCAAACACTCGCTGCTCACTTAGGATCGAGATGGTTTGCGATCAATGATATGATTAATTTTAATTCCACAGTAATCATGGATAATTTCATCTGCTAATGGCAAATAAATGTAAAAAAAAACATGGCAAGAACTGAGAAAACCCCAGAAAAGTAACAAGAAAGTTCTATCGTGTCGGAAAATTCACTAAAAATGACAAAAAAAAACGTAAAACCTTATGCTTCCAAATCGATAGGAATTCGATTTTATTGGGTTTCGCTCTAGGTTCAGGAAAGTTGCAAAAATAGCAATTAAACAAATTCCGGAAGACAAGCAAACAATTGTAAACGAACGTGTTTTTCGAGCAACAGTTGGCGAGATAAGTTTCGTGGAGGAGTCGCGGGAGGCGGAGACGGCCGAGGAGGCGAGAACGTGGAAGGTGAGTCGCAAACTGCAAGGTTTGTGTGTGTGCTGTGTTTTCTCCAACATGTGACTAAACCTTGGGCGTCCGGCGTCCCCGCGACCTCGGCCTCCAACCCAGAAACCCACAAATAGTCATCGGAGGCAGCTGTTTTGGGTCGGGAGAACATTTGCACTGGTTGTCGTTGTTGTTGCCTGTGCCAGCAACACGGTTGCTGCCGTTGTTGTTGTTGTTGTTGCTACCAAAAGGGTAGCTTATCGTTATGTAAGCCAGCGCCAACGACGTTTTCGAGCTTTTCAACAAATTGCTCAACAATTCACACGTTCCTTGGAGCCGCGTTGCCATTGCAATTGTTGTAGTTGCTGTTGTTGTTGTTGGAATAGATGTTTTTTTTTTGTTGTTGTGGATGTTAAGATGATAGTTAGGTCGATTGATATTGTTGTTGTTGTTATAGGTGTTATTGGTGAAACAAGCAGACAGCAAACAGTTGTTGCCGTTGTCGACGATCGTCGTCATTTTTAATACTTGTGGCATGTTTCATAGCGATTGTTGTTGTTGTTATAGTGCTGTATAATGTTATTGTTGTTGTTCCACGTATTTCACTATATGATGATGATGATGTTGCTTTTGTTGTTGTTGTTGTTGTCGCCCGTGATTCATGGGCGACTGCGAATGCGAACTCGTGCCTTGAAACGAATTCCCAACTCTTCAAGATTAGTTGTAGAGAGTGGTTTTTTGTTATTTTTGTTGTCATTGCCATTGCCGTTGTTGGTTTTATTGCTACTCCTGCTGCCGCTGTCGTTAACGTCTATTTATACAACGATGATAAAACGGTTGAAATATTTGAGGCCACGAAGTTTGCAAACCATCCCCGAAGACTTTGTCATAGGAACTCGATCGACTCCTCCCCTCCCTCCCCCCTCCTTCTCATGCGATGAAGCACCAGGAAACTTCTTTCCCTCGCCTCGTCATCCGAGAGTTCTGGAAGCCCAGATCAAACACCTGATATGGGTGTGAAATAAAGCCACGAGACAGACAGACGGACGGACAGACGGAGAGCTCAGTCAGCCATCCCAGGTTGTGTTGTGATCAAGGGTCAGGGGCAATTATTAAAGCAATGCCCTGATCTCGCAAGCCCCGAACCCGCCCGTCTCACTTCGCTCGAGCCCGGGCCAAGGGTCCAAACGAGCTGCCATTCAGGCGAGCGCCGCCGCAGTGGACTCCAGAGGGTCAAGAGGGCGAGGTTCTTCCCTTTTCGTCTCGGACTTTTTGTTGGTTCGTTTTTTTCCATGTTGCTTCATGTGTCTGAACTTGAGAGGCGAGTTATTGAAGCAAAACCATTTAATTCAAGGAAGCTCATCAATGATCATCAACAACAATAACATGTGTCTTATGCAAAGCAAAAAATAATAATAATTTTTAATTCACATAAATTAAGATCATGCTTTTTGCCGCATTCACTGCCAGCACTTTGGCCTAGCAACGAAAAACCTCCGTCCATTGCAACAAACACACGTTAACAACAACAGCAATAATGCATGAGGCAACTTCTCAAACACCTTGAACTTTAAACAGGTGAGAGGGGGCGGGGGGAGAAAATTATTGACTGGCTGCAGTCGATAAGAAGAAGAAAAAAAGTGAAAAAATAAAACAACAGACACAAAAAACGCATAAAAATCGCATAAAAAGGTGAAGACAAAAACTTTCAATAAACAAATATAGCAGAAAAAAATTATAATAATAAAAAATTTAAAAAATACAGTACAAAAATAAAAAAATCCGAATGAAAAGTAAATTGAGAAAAAACTTGGATAAACCGCACGTTTTAATTTATGATCCTCATCAGCGGCGATCGAGACAGACCAGAATAACAACAACAAGATGGGGGAGGGGGAGAGGGGGGGGGCCTGTCGTACTTCTGGCATGCGAGGTTTTTTCTTCCATCTTTAATAAGCATTTTTCAAACATGAGTTCAAGTGGAAAATATTGTTAATAGTTTATAATTAACTCGAGGTACGATCGCGGGCTCGACCTGTGGCTCGAGCCAGGCGCGACCGGAGGACTGGAGGGGGGGAGTGGAGGCTCCGTCCGAACTAAAGACTTATTAAATCTAAGTAGCTTTACATAATTTAATAAACGAAACGAAATGAAACGAAAAAATAAACGATATGCAAAAATTTAGACAAATTTCCACAACGACTTCTACTCAATGGATGATCAAAAATCGATGAAAAAGTCAGCAAAGTAGTTGAAAGAGATAAAAACAAAATTGAAAGAGTCACGTAGTAGATGAAAGTCATCAAAACCATTGAAAGAGTCACCAAAATAGGAAGAAAGCCTGGGTGGGCGGAGGAGGGTCAGCTGTCGAGATTCGAACAACTGGTTTTAAAGGCCCGGAGCGAGGTTCGCAAATATTTGCCGACTTCGAAAGGCCGTTGAAAAAAAAACGATGTACAGAGAGTGAGAAAAAGAGAGATGAACGAGAGGCCGATCGAGACGAAGCGACAGCAGTAGCAGCAACAACAGCAATTGGACACACACCTGCATCCGCCCCCTTCTCCACGCCCCCCGCCCTCCCTCACACACACGCTGCAGGCATTTATTTAAATTAGTTTCCAATGACGAATGGAGTCTGAGAGTATTTAGGGAGGATGACGGTGTGTTGGTGCATCTACGTGTGTTTGTGTTTGTGACTAATGACGCATGTCTACGCTTCCAGTGCAGGCCGTTCCCCGACCTCGCGCCCCCTCCCATGACGACTTGTCTATCGACAAACAACGAACATGCCGACATTCAAACAATCGTCAATTCCAATCGACGGCTCGATGACAACATCAGGCTGTTGTTGTTGTTGATCAGTTGAAAACACCGCCGATGATTCATGAATGAAATCCCACAATGCTGAAAAAATGGCTTTCTCAAGATCGATTTGGAACGTTCATCCAAAGTTCGTTCGCGAAATCCTGATCAATTCCCTGCCGCCCTCCTTCTTTCCTTCGCACTCTCTGCAGTGAATATTTCCACTGGAATGACGCGTCGATACCGTCGAATCCAACAACAATCAACAATTTCGGAAAATTGCAAATTCTTGTTTTTTCTTTTTTGTTTTTGTAATTCCAGAAACCCACGACTGACCGCAGACAAAATCGCATTCGTCGTTGCCTCGTCGTGAGAGTCGCCGACCCACAACCGACAGGCGGCAGCCGGCAGTTGGCGACGTCGGCCGACAGCATTTATTTCGAAATTAAAATTATTAAAAATAGAACGATTGTCGACGACGCGTTGCTCGTCGTAGTCGCCGTCGCCGTCGTCGTCTCCGCTCAATGGTGGATAAAAATAAAACTGCACGACTTCCACCAACGGCGACCGGCCCATGCAACGGCAGCAGCAGCAGCGAATTCTCTCGGTCTTTTTCCATTATTGTTGCTGGTCTTGTTGTTGTCGCTGCTGTTGTCGCTGCTGTTGTCGCTTTTGTTGTCGCTTTTTGTTGCTGTCGAGTTGGGGATAATGTTACACTTGATTGTCATTTAATTTTGCGACTTTTAACAGACAGACAATGGACACAATCACAATGAGGAGACGGACATGGAGGTGGAGGAAGAGATTGAGAAGGACGACCACGATCAGCGGGAGCAGAAGAGGAGGTGAAGGAGTCGGCAAACATGGCTCAAAATATGACGATCGAATCTTTCTCAATTTATGAAACAAACTCCACATATTCAAGGAATGCCAACTGACTGCGAACCTTTTGAGGTCCCTCCCTTTCTCTGACGTGTTGGTCACTTCGGAGGAGGAGGAGGAGGAGAATCTAATAAAATCGAGGCCCACAGCGAGTTCTCGCAATGGACAACAGAAACCATGTCAGCCAAGCAACAACAACTTCTTGACCAACCGTCCAGTTAAGCGATCGTCCGGCCGTCCGTCCGTCCGTCTGTGCAGCAACCGGAATCCACTGGCGGTGGACTGAAATAGGTTTAGGCTTCGTTAGCACAGGTTCTTGGTCGGTTGTGTGGATGATGATGGCAACGACCAACAACAACAACAACATTATCAAACAAAAACAACAGCCACACGAAGTCGCACTTCTTACAGGCGGCGATGACGACGTCTGTCTAATGATGATGTGGTTGTTCTTCATGGTCGCCATGGAGTTGCTCGCGACGGTGACGGAGGCAGGTTTATCGGTGCCAGAGGCTACGAGTTGCTGGGCGCAGAGACGGCCGGCGAACGCACGGACGGACGGACGGACGGACGGACCGACCACTGTTAGAGAGTCTCTAAACCGCTAACAACAACACCGACGAATTAACTTGACTTGACTGGATGGAACTCAAACAACTTTTAGTCACTTCGTGTCTTGAGATGTTTCACTCAGGCTTCTACTTCTTGTTGTTCCCCTTGTTGTTGTTGTTGTTGGTGCTGGTGGTTTCTTTGTATTTAGAAAGTATGTCAGTCAGCTTAGAAAAGCCACAGCCTCTGTTGTCTCTCTGTCTGTCCGTCCGTCCGTCCGTCTGTCCGCCTGTCTGGCTGTCCAGCAGGCCACAACAAAGCGGCGTCGTTGTTGTTTTTAAGAGATTCAGCAAATAAAAAGCCGAAATCACCGCTAGCAGAAGCGCATGTGGCTTAAGCCGGGCCTCGAAAAACCCCCTCACTCTCGCTCTCTCTCTTTCCCCCACTCATACATAATCACTAACACAAATGCACCGAGTGATAAAGCGGCCGGCAGCAGAACGAAGGAGAAAAGGAAGGCAGGAAGCAAGAAAGAAAGAAAGAATATCATTGATGGGAAACAATTTCAAATTACTGTTTGGTTTTGATTTAATTTCTGTTCTTCGTTTCTTTAGTTTATAAAAAAGTTAATTAGAACGAAAACAAAGCTGAGGAAGGTGAAAAAGTTACAAACCAAAAAGGTGCGGAAGACGAGTCGAGAATCGAAACGAGAGCCGAAAACTGAAGACGGAAATTCAAACGAAATTTCGAACGAAGCCACGAAACGCCGCCGATCAGACGCGAAAGAGAGTTTTCTGCTGACTAAATGGCAAACTTTATATTTCCAAAGTGCTCGCCGAGAAGTCGCCGCCAACGATAACGACAAGGGCACGACGACGACGACGACGACGACGACGATCGTCGCCGTATCTCGGTATCGCGCAACATGACTTGGTCGGCGGGAAGCCGCCGAGAGCTTTACCAAAATATGAAGATACCAACAATGGCAGCAACAACATTCATAGTAACAACAACAATAACAACAAGAACAATAAAAATATTGAAGCATGCATATACATATGCCATGTACATATGTACGTATGAAAGAGGGCGAAACAAGCAGCGGCATCAGCAGAAGGAAAAGAGAACTGTTTAAGATAGCAGGAAATATCGCTGCAGATACGAGCATATCAATGTACCTGTGTATGTGTGCACTTTACACGGCTGCATGTGTGTGTGTGTGAGTGCAAATACAAATGCAAGTACAGTGAAGCCCACAGTCGATTACCACGAAACCTTCCCGAGCCAATTCACCAACGGAAGGTGCCTTTTCCATGGGCCGGAGCGGGTCGGAGGGTCGAAGTTCAAGTTCCGAGAATCTGGGTAAAGGTTGGCTGCCGGACACCAGACACACGGTGGCCGAGGGCCTTCCCTGCCACAGCCCGCGGGAAGGGGAACAACCCATGCCATGGAAAGTCCCCTGGTGGATTTCGAGAGATTTACTCAAGAATTGGCAGCCAAAGTGGTTCGAAAATATTTTCAAAAAATAATCGAACGTTTGCTATTTGCAGCCCAAGTTTCGGTTTAAAAACATTGCCGGAAAATAAATTTAAAAAAACATATTTTTAATATTGGCAAAAACAAATACTTTTATGGCTAGAAACTTATGTACATAATATTTGTCTTTTATTTTATTTATTTATTATTTCCTTTTCTCTTGATTGAACGATTGTGGTTTTTTTAAATATAATTTATGCATTTTTATTTGAACCCTTCTACAATGACTCACGCCTCCCTACGGTACAGATTTAATTTATTCAAGATCACCGGAGAGAATTTACTGAGAAAGCAAATAAGTTATTTTACAATGGAAACCTCGTTGTAGAAATGTCGCTGTTATCGGGGTTCTTTTTGCTTTTTAAAATGTGAGATCACTTTCTTAACAGAAACCGTACATTGCACGTTCATGTGTGTGCATGTGTGTGGGTAACTGATAAAACCGTGTATGAATCGAAAAAAGCAAGAGCAAATGATTCGCGAATGTGAAGGAGGAGGACGGGACGACAAGGAGAAGGAAGTGAAAGAATAAAGTGTTCTAAAAATAGCCCCGAAAGATATGCTCGAAGGACAGAATAATAAAATAAAATAAAATAATAAAATTAACCATCGACGAGATGATGGTACTCCCAAAGGATCGATCACAGTTCATTTTGAACTGATTTTACTCAGGAATCGACCTCGACCTCGAGCGGGCACCGCCCACTTCGTAGACGGAGCCACAGTCGAACAATTGTATTTATAAACAATCTCCAGTGCTTGATATGAAGCCGAATACCGCCGTCTTCGGGTGGAGTTTCCAGGGACTCCAAGTGGCGAGCGGTAAGATATGGGGTAAAAGTCAAATACGAGTTGTGAACTCGCCCGCAACCAAGCCAAGTACAAAGATGCTAATGATAACGACGCTGGCGATGACGATGATGATTACGATGATGGGGGTAATGTTGGTGTTGATGAGAACAAAAGTACGCCTGAGCCTGTGGCCTGTGACAGACGGAAACAACAGACGACGACGGCACGAGAGAAGATTTCGATGGAGAAACAAGGCGTTGGTTCGGCGTTTCGGAGACTGGGTTGAGTGGGCTCGGACTGGATCGGATCGGATTGACTGGTGTTGGTGATCATGGGTCGCTCACTTTGCGGTACTCACTTGACAACGACGACGACGATCGCGACGACTGCAGTCGAACCTCCTCGTGGCGTGGCGTGGCGTGGTTTGGTGCCGTATGCAAATATCCGTTTGGCCAACTGGTCTGGGTATCGTAACGTAACGTAGCGTTATCGTGTATTTACCGTATCACGAATTGAAGTAGAGTGTTGTTGCGAGAGAGATTGCGTTTGTTAAAGGGCAAAGGAATTACTTTAGTATTTAGTATTTGTTGAAGAGAGAATATCACAGCAATTGTATTTGATTAATGTAAATCGTAAATACTCTGGAAAGCCGAGAAACAACACGATTATTAAATTTATATAACCATAACAACAATAACAACTGCAACAACAACAGCAACTACAACTACAACTTAAACCGAAAGACACTTGAACCGCGAGCCGCGTTGCTGCAGCAGCATAAAATTCAAATTGGAAAATAATGGGAAACACGTACGACAAGTTTTCTATTAAGTGAAACACGATTTCCACCACTGTTGCTGTTGCTATTGTTGCTGTTGTTTTCCCATTAATGCTCGAAACACTCGAAACTAATTACGACGAACGATCCGACTGACTTTACAACGAGACAAACGACGAGCGACGACCGACATCAACGACAATTATTACGACGGCAATGATTATGATGACGATGACGACGGCGGCGATGAGACGAACGATATCGGAACGAAGAGTTGGCAACTGGAAGCGACGGCGGCGGCGGCGGCGGCGACGACGACGACGAAAGCGAACTGCAGCGAATTCGTCGTTATTTGTATCAGACTTTTTCGTTCAACGAAAGACGCCTCCGGATGGAGGAGATGGAGTTCATGTATCACCAACAGAGCTCTAGCCAACAACAACACGACAACGACGACACATCTCTCCCGAACTGACCGACCGATCGACCGACCGAGCCGCGTCTCGATGGATAAAGCGAATCAAAAGAACAAGAAAACTGCGAAACGCAACTGCTGAATAAAGAGATATGTCGAGGGATGGACAACAAAAAACAAAAAAATAAAGCCAAATAAATGCAATAGAAACGAATCGGTGGAAAATAGAAAACAAATAATAAAAATGCACGCGATTGCAACGGATTCGGATTCGCATAGGGAGCAACACAACACAAAAACAATAAATATATGTATATATATAGTTGAATAAACGAAGTGTGTATTTTTTACGCAGTATATATGGAAACGAGATAGGCGGATAGGAATTAAAATTAAACAGAAAAAGAAAACACTTTATTACACAGAGTTGTCGTCGCACTGAAACAATCTGCTCGAGTCGAAAGACAAATGAGAAATGAAGAATGGAAAATGGGAAAAATGAATGAAGCTCTCGCCGTCGCTCATCAGTTCACTCAGTTCGCCACTCAGCCAGCCAGCCATCCAGTCAGTCGGCCGGCGGGCCGGTCGCTCGGATCTCTAGCTGGCTATAATATCAGCATGGCCAGGAGCGACTCGACTCGACTCGACTCTGCGCGGCTCGAGTCGACTCAACCTCGATCCGTTGTGATCGACGATGCGATCGAGAGATGATTTGGCCAAGGTGTGTTAATGCGAGCGAGTGTTGGTGTGTGTCTGTGACCGAGAGTGAGAGAGAGGGAGACGGAGAGTGGCTCATCTTGACCGAGCAGAGATCCAGAGCATTTTGTTGTTGTATGCACTGGAGACGTCGGCAACGGCGCTGCCACCGTCACAAGATCAACAAATTGGGAATTTTTGGAAGGCCATTCTAACTATTGTAAAATAATTCCAACTTGACCCACAACCGTTAGTCAAGGTATTTTTAGGGCCACGCCCTCGGAAGTCGTTACTTCCGAAAGATGGAAGATATGGCAGCTCCGTACACAGAAAGTACATACTTGTTGATCGTTCTCGAGACGAAACGAGCGATGCAGGCAAACAACAAGAGAACAATCACGAGAGCGAGTTGGAGCGAGAGAGTCGCAAGTCATGTGAGCAGATTCGAGTTCGAATATGAGAGACCCTTGTCGTAGTTGTTGTTGTTATTGTTGCCATTGCTGTTGTTATTTCAGCATGTCGAAGTGAAAAGCTAGACTTAACAGGTGGGTTTCCGCCACGAACTCGCCGCCTGGGATTGAGTGAATGAGCTAGCGAGACACGGCACAAGTCGAACGAAGACGGCGAATGCGAGGTGAGTGGGGTGAATGAGTGAATTAGAGAGAACTCATTTAGATATCATTTCAATTTAAATAAAAACCCAATTTAAATGAAATTCAAAGTCGCCGAAATATCGGGACAAAACCGGCATGACGTCATACAAAAAGTACACAGTATTCTGAGAGAATGTCTTCTGACTGCGGTTACCGAGAAAAGATAGACCGACCACCGGTTGGCAATAGCTTCGAGCTTCGGCCACCGGATTCCAGGAATATCAATGTACAACCAGTTAATTTTAGATGCTGAAATTTTGGGCCAAATATCTAGAAACTCGCTGCTCCCTCCCGACACTCGAGCATCCGCCGAAAGAGGCGTTCTCGGGCGTTCCACCGAGACCTCCACGGCTTAGATTGATGCTCAGAGCCGAGGGAGAGCAAATGGAAAGATGGAAAAAATGCCGCGGAGTTCGGTAGAATCGAAGATCTCTAAAACTGGTTTTCAGCGAAAATGACGAAGAAAAAGAAGAAACTAAATATGTGCTAATTGGCTTAAAGAAAAAAAAAAAAAATACGAAAATAAAAACAAAAATCTCTAGAAACAATTTTGATTTCAGTCGATTTCTATGGCGAAAGACCAACCGAACCTTTTTAAATCTCCCTCCTTCCGTCCGCCCGTCCGTTCAGTATTGGAGACATCTACACTGAGAAATATCTAACCTCCATTCGTTCAAGGGATCTCTAAGAACTCATCTCAATAAAAGTCTCACAATATACACAATAAAAAAAAAGAAGAAAAACAGAATTAAAAGCCGTAATAAAAACATTGTTCGGCTTCGTTCTCTGCTCCACGATGCCTGTTCCGTCCCATTGTGGGTTTTTTCGCGTCTGTTGGTTTCGCTTTTTATTTGCCCACCGGTGTGGGGGAGGGAGTAGGGGAGCGACAGAGAGAGAGAGAGTGTGGGGGAAGGGGGACAGGAAAGGTTTGGATCTACCTGTGCCTGCATTGGCCGTGTCTAATTGTATTGCACTCAAGGTGTATTTGTATAACAAACCAAAGAGTACGTGCATGCACACGAGTATAAGTGTTTGTGCGTTTCAGTTCCAGATATGAGCTGGTGTTAGTGTTTATTCACGTGCGCTCGTGTTGGTAACCAAATTCACAAAAGGCTATGTTGCCAACAAACAATGTCAGTACCGTGATACCGTATACGAGGTGAAAAATGTTAAGAAATTTCGTGAGATTTTCGTGGATGAGGATTGAAATGCACGCAAGTTTATTATTTGTCCTACAATAAAATTCGATCAAATTATGCTGGAGCAGCAATTTGAACAAGACCACCAAAAATCAAAAAATCAATGGGTTCAAATCACGTCCACTTGAACCCAGTGATTGCTGGGAAGGAACGAATCGAATTTCTTTGTTGAGATCCTCATTCCAACCTGGGAACCACGGCGACGACGCAGCAGCCGACTTTGTTGCCCAGAACATCAGGGCAGCGAAGGAGCCAATCAAAGAGAAATTAATGAATGGTAATCAAGGGGAGAAAAAGTCAACCGCTTTTTTGATGTCATTGTAGCGGGAATTCGTGATTGGGGAACCACGACGAGAGCGACAGAGACAGAGACGAAGGAGACGGAAGAGAAACGCGGTGGTGGTTTTTACAATCAAAGGCAAGCACGTCGTGCAGCAGAATCGGCTCAGAATGAACAATAGACCAGGAGTGTCCAGAGTTACATGCAAGTGTGATGTTATTTGCGCGCTCGAGACACCGAGGACGACAGCACAATTCGCAGTTTCATCGCGGTAGGAAAAACCACGGAAAATATACTCGAGATGAAGCTGCAGGCGCATCGGCAAATCTCAAAGCACAATGACTTCGATGTGGAATGGTAACGGTGGGAAATCTTCAGTCAAGGAAAAACCCAAGTGAAAAATCTGAACACATTTAAACGGTTCTTCTTGTGTCAATGGATGTTTTTGCACTCGCACAAGTCTCGGTTGGCGTGAGGTGGCAACGCCGGGCGAAGGCCGGTTATGGAAACGAGAGAAGCGCTGCCAGGGCGCGACCCAAAAAATTCGCAAATAATTAATTTCAATCGTTTAGACAATCAAAAGCTTTTCTCAAGCCATTTTCTGCCTCGCCAACACGTTCGACACGAGCGGCTCCGTGCCCACTCCTTCCCCCTTTCCAGCAATTTATTTAAATTTACTTCACACGTCGTCCGCCGGTTGGAGTTTTGACAGCAGCACCTCGCCTCGCATCGGAGCGTGGAGCGGGCGAATTCTCCAGCCGAACCGAAATGGACACTAGCCAAAGTCAAAGTTGTCAAACGTCTATTGTCATCGGACGGCCTTCCGTGCCCGCTCTCCCCTTGGGGACGGGCAGGCGTGACAGACAGAAGACGGTGGTGCCATCAGCTCCTCGCCGGCAGCCCACTTGCAGCACCCGTGACTCATTTCCAAGAGCCATCGCGACGACGACTTCACGTTCCAACCATTTTCGCAAAATTCAATCAATTCACAATTGCACTCACCTGCAGGAAACTCGCGCGATTTGTTAAATAAATCGAAACAATTCAATTAATTCAATGCGAATTCAAATAAATTTCCAAATCCAAAAATTCCGATGGAAGCAACTGAACTGCGAGTGGCGGCTGACACTGCGGCGACGGCGGCGAAGCGGCTGCAAAACTCTTCTTTGTCTCAGTGTGCGTACACTCGCTTGTTCGTCGCGTGGATTTTTATGTGAGTGTGTGTGTGTTCGGTGTTTGCCAGTGAGTGAGTGCCAAGAAAAGAGCGAATTCAACGATAGATGACAGCGACGGCAGAGGGCACGGAGAGCATTCAACTTTTTCACTCTTGCTTTGTGTGTCCGTTCTTCTTGTTGCGCCTCTTTTTTCTTTCGGTTTTTCGTTGCAAACACTATCAATTTAGCTTCCAGCCAATTTATTTGGTTCTCTTACTTTCTTACGATTCCAAAATGTTCACTTATTGATTTGAAAATTAAACAAACTAAATAAATTCAAATTAAAATCAAAAACTAAAAGAAAAACAAATGCGAATTGCGTTCTCCAAAAGCGACGACACGCAACACGTTCAACGTTATTCAAGTCAAGTGACTGACACACACACACATCTCACTTTGACTCGTCTCAACTGAACGAAACCAGCCGCCAATACTGCCGGCGCTATTTTCGTTGTTTTTTGAAATTTTGGAGAGTGCCTCATTAACGAACGAAATCCAGCGAGCGGCTTTTTATAACGAGTTCATACAACGAGTTATTAACGTCTGAAAGAGTGGGGAAAGAATGCTCTTGGTTTATGTCTTCGGTGAAGCTCATTAACGGGATGTGTGAATCCACGTAGTTGACTATTTCTTCCACTTTACATGAATTCAAACAATTAATTATAATTAGTTAAAGTAGTTTATTGCGATAGACATAGACAGACATTTTTACGATAAAAATTAGTTGAATTTTTCAGTATTCGAATTCGAAACTCTTCATTCGCCCTCTTTCTTCTCGACATCATTTTTTGCGGCACCCTCGACTCCTGCGGCTGCAGTCGGCGGTACACTAGTGGATGCGCCGCCAGCTGTTGGCGGAGCTGCTGCCGGAACGGGTTGCTGCTGTGGTGGCACCGTGTTGTGCGGTTGTCCATAGACGTCATGTGGTGGTATATGGCCAGGAGGCGGTTGCTGCGGCTGACCGACCGGTGGATTCGGATCGGGATAATGAACCGGCGATCCATTGTGCTGAGGCGGTGGTCGGGCGTTCATGTAGTGCGGTCCCGGTGGAGGACCATACGGCTGTTGGTAGTGCGAGTAGGGAGCATACTGGCCATAGGGCTGCGATGGATGAGCCCCGTATTGTGGCTGGTAGTAGGGTGAACGCGTCGGACCAGAAGGAGCTCCGTAACTACCGTAGCCAGCATGCGGAGGCATGCCGGTAATGGGTTGATGAGGCGGCATGTGCGGAGGCAAATGGGGATGTGAAGGTGGAACGTGTGGATGCATGGACATAGTTGACGGAATCTGTTGCTGCTGTGGTGGAACTGTTGGTGGCTGATTCGGAATCGATGTTGGGGTTGGATTAGTCGCCGCCGTTGGTGCAGGACTCGGTGGCGTTGTGGTCGTTTGTTCAGTAATTACGACAGGTGGCGGCGGAGTTGGAGCTGTTGCGACCGGTCCATGCATAGGTTTGGCAGGCGTTGCTATGATAGGAACCGGGGGTTTTACCACCTCCTTTACGGGCTCAGCGATAATGGGCTTTTGCGGATTTATGGGTTCAACATGACGAGTCTCAGACTTGGGGGGATTCGGAACTGACGGTTTCGGCGTTGGCTCAATGTCCATGGGCTCAGGGTCAGTTTTACTGGCAGACTCAGGAACCGCTGGTTTCGGTGGAGGATTAGTATCCATTTCTTTCTTAGCTGGAACTGTTAAAAACAATTTACATTTCGAGTCCACTTAAAATGTCTTATAGACTTACCTGATTGCGGTGGTGCAGCGCATTCATTGACAACTGCAGCAACCCCAGCTATTGGCGGTCCAGTCGTGGGTTTCTCTTCTGGTCGTGGAACTGCTGCCGGAGTTACTGCAACAGCACTAGCCACTGGCTCCACTTCCATTCGTTGTCGGTCGCGCCTCATTTCTTCGTACATTTTCTGCACCATCTTCTGGAAGGTCTCCTCATCAACCGCTGGTCTGCAGTGTCGTTTCAGTTCTTCTTGAAATGCTTCACTCGATTCCATCATTCGTTGTTTTTTCGCCTCGAATTTCTCCTCCATCTGCTGAAGTTCAGCCTCCAACTTAGTCTGATGCATGGTAAGGGAGCTAACTTGGCGCTTGAGAACTTGCATACGTTGAGTTGTGACAACTGATCGGACATCTGGTACCACGGCATCAGAGAATATTTCATTGATCAGCCGATGATTGCGCAGATATCGGGCATATGCTATATGCTTAAAGGAGTAGCCCTCGTCCTGGTCATCGTCATCCTCTGCAGGTTGAATATCGATGCGTCGTTCCTGTTGTCCCTTGCCACCCGAACGTGATGGAGTCTCATGTACATCTGCATCGGACTTCACCTTGCTCTTGACAGCCATATACGACAAGTAGGCGGGTGAGTTGTGGTACGCCTTTAGCGCCTTTTCATACTCCAATTTTTCAGATTCGTATTCGTCAAGGTATTCTTGCTTTTCGGCCTCGTTTAGCTGCTTCCACATCGCTCCGATCTTTTTTCCCAGTTCCCAAAGTTTCAAATCAGGATTCGCAGACTTGACGCTGTCCCATATGCGTTTCGAGTAACGCATGTATGGCAGCACCGGCTTCTCAGGGGGCTTCGGCGGCTTGGGAGTTCGCGACTCACTTTGGTTCTTCGAACTGGCCGACTTACCGGCTTTTTGTGGGGTAAATGCTGGATTTCCATAATTGCTGTGTGTGAAAATTGGAGTTGTGTCCTTATTACGGTCGCCGCCGCCGCCAGCACCGGACGAACGTGAACGGCTGCTGCCCGAAGATCCACCACTGGGGGTCGGAGTTGGCGGGCCTGTTGGAGCTCCGACAGCGATTTGCTTGTAATTGCTTGGCAAAGCCATTTTCGTTGAAGCAAATACTGTTTTTACAGTTCGTAAAATTTTCTCGCGATGGCGTCTTCTAACAAATGAAAAAACACAATTTCCACCACTTAATGTCAAAATGTTGACGATGCATAATCTATTACTTTCTTTGTGGTGTTTCGCCCTGCAACCGGCGCATAATTCGCCGCAATTCTGTTCTCCATTGCAATGTTAAACACAACTCGTAATTGAAACTGCATAAGAATACGCCGTAATTTTACCCATGCGGTATAAGATAGGAGAAATATATTGCAAACATATATATTTTACATATATTCATTATATGCAGATGATTGAAGATTACGTAATGTAAAATTAACAATGGATTAGACCTACGTTCATGATATTCTGGGTTATCCTGTTTTTTTGGCAATCGAATCAATCTTTCAATGTCACTATACTATTCATTACAACGGTGACACATTTCTTGTAAAATGACTTCGGTTACGATACATCGGTTATTAGCTAAATGTGTAAGAAATCCAAGAATTTTGCAGAATGTCAATAGAGGAAGTCTATCAAGCGGCATAGTTCCTGTAACAGCAGTTCGACATTCGCCACTGTGGATTAAGCCATCGCCTCAGTTCATACAACGTGCCGCCGTTTCAACTTCAAGTAATGAGCCTGCTGTGGACTCTGTTCTGGATCGTGCCACTTATGAACGAATTTGCTCCGAAACGTTGGAGTCCTTATGCGAATACTTTGAGGAGCTTTCAGAGACGGCCGCCAATATCCCTGGTTCAGATGTGGCCTACAGTGTAAGCTTTTATACAAAGTATTTACATTTGCTATTTCTCTTTAATTGAACTCGTTACATGTTCACAGGATGGAGTTCTGACAGTCAACTTGGGACCCGACTACGGAACATACGTTATCAATAGGCAATCACCGAACAAACAAATCTGGCTAAGCTCTCCTACAAGCGGACCTAAGCGTTACGATTTCGTGGGACCTAAAACAGCTGATCACGGAAAGTGGGTTTACAAACATACAGGCGAATCGCTGCACGAATTACTTCAAAATGAAATAGGCAAATTACTTAAAGACCTGCCAGTTGACTTCTCGCAGTTGCCTTTTAGCAGTTAACAAAAGTAATTATGGAGTGAAGTAGTGTAAAGAATTAAATAATAATTAAACCAAGTCATAGCAATTCGTTATAAACGTTTTATTAATTCCTCCATCAAATGACGCTGCATTTCGATTGCACGCTCTTGTAGCAATAAATTCTGCCGCATCAATTCCATTTTTTCTTGATGTCTTCGCTCCTGATGGGCATTATATTCAGCGAGTGACAATTCAGTTTTAACAACATTTTCAGTTAGTATCGTGGTTTGTCTACTATCAAGTTGTTGTTCGCTTGGAGATTCGTTACTTGTGGACACATGCACGGTTACCACCTGTGGAGCGCTGACCGTTTCCAATTTAAAACGTTTTGGATTTGGTGTCTGTAATGCAGGATCTTCTTCTTTCTCCCCCTTTATCACCAGTGTCTGCACCGGTGTCTGAATTGCTTGTTGTTCTACTGGAAACACCGATATATCTTCGTGCTCCACAATCTCTTCCTGCTGATGAAGTATCATTTCATGGCTGACAATTTCATCCGATTCTTCAGGATTTGAAGCATGTACTTGCGGTTGCGTCACACTTCTGCCTTCTACAATTGCTTGTAGTTCTTTTTCCACCATATCAATAAATTCGTGTTCTTTATGTGCTATTTCGTTGTTCATTTCCATGGATACTTCTTGAGCTGTGGTTTGATAATTGTGTTCCTGAGGTTCGGTGAACTGTTGCGGGAGTTCCTGCTCATCGTTAACCTCTTCAATTTCTTCCTCCTCCAACTGAAGCTCGTCATCTTGATAAGTACTTGTTGTTTGAAACTTTTCGCGATTACTTGGCTCCCCGGCCGCAATGGCATCGATGTGTTTATCTTGATAAATATCGTGCATCTGATCGAAATAATCAAATGCCTCTATTTCTTCTGATGTGCTCACTCCAAAATACTGTTTACGTAGTTGACTAAATTTCTCCTTAATTTGAGTTCGACTAAAATTGAAGTAGCTTTCATTCATCTCTTTAGTTATTTGCTCCCAGACACGTAGGGCACGTATTTGTTGCTCTGTTTTTCCTTTCATCTCTAGATATTTGTTTTTATACAGCGCTATAAGGCAGTGGACAGCATTGGGGTAAAATGTGTCTTTGAAAGGCTCTTTGGTATGTTTGCTTATGTTCACATTTCTGTTTCCAGGCTCTTGTGCTATTTTGATGGGCAATTCCTCAGATGTACTCTCATCCAAGTACTCAACATTTACCGCTTCAACCTCACTATTTTCTACATTTGAATATTTCAGCGGGGATGCTGCAGACATTGGGATTTTTTCTACGATGTGGTGGTTCTGGATATATTGGACTTTTACTTTGGCATTATCCTGGTTATCGTGATTTACTGTTAAAGCTTCAAAATATATATTATTCAAGTATAAAATAGATAAGATATTTAAAATTTACTTTTGATTTTTGTAGGCACACTCTGCCTAATCCTCTGTCCTTTAAACCTGGTATCCATTTTCTAAAAGTGACGATTTATTTGTATTTTCATTACCTTAAATTGTTTTGTTTTCTAAAAACATTCGCTTTGCATTTCAAATGTCAACAACATCTGTTGTCAGGATTGCACGCTGTCGACATGGACGTAGAATGGAAATCATTTAAACCAAAATTTTAAATTTATTTTCTCGCCTTAATAAATCCCAATTTCACAAACTAAATGCATATTTTAAGAATTATATATTTGAATATAGAAGTAAAACATTAAAAAGTTAGTCATATAATTTAAATGGCAACACTGTACAGACCCATTTCGCCGCGCTCTGACAAGAAAGACGGATTAAGGGATAATATTTTCATTTCGGTTGTCAGACCGCCGCAAACAATGGAAGATATCGAAAGTGAAGAGGTGAAAAATCTTGTAAGTGCTATATATTATTTTATAAAAATCTTGAATTGGATATCTCAAGAAAATGATTAGGTATCGTACACTTGTAAAAGTGCTATTTGAAATTATGTCACCGCAAGGAATATGTGTTTTCAACTTGTTTAAATTCGTGTATGCTTTTTAGCAATATATATAAACAATAAAAAAATAAATTTAGTATGAATATATATAATAAACCGATATCAAGAAAAATCACTAATCCCTCTGATTGCTATTGATGAATAGAGCAATAAACATGATTAATAGTTGGTTGAACCTTTTACTGTAGAGTTGAAAAATCAATAATTTGAAAATCTGATTTTTTTATTTTTTGCTTTCAGCAAATCGAATTTGAATGGGTAATGCGCGACGAAGTCCATTCAATACTAAAGAAGTTACGGGAAATATTGATTGTAAGTTCAATAACTTTTTAATGATCCATTGATCCACATTTATTTGTTGATATTGAATAGGAATGTGCACATCGATTCCCGGTCCCATTGTATGAAAATGAAGGGAAAAAGACGGAAAAGTTTGTCTTGATCGCTCCTCAGGACCAGCTAAAGTGTTCAGTTACTTTAACTGGAGACAGCATTACTCAAGCTGTAAGAATTTCGAGTTTTGTTGAAATGATATAGTATTGAAATGAAATATATCATAACTAATAGGACATTAGCTTCAAATTGAAGCGAGCATCAAATCAAGTGCAGCGCACTTCGATCACACCAGATGCTCCATGGAAACTTCAGCAAGTACAGGATGCGGCCAATCATTTACAACAAGCAATCCACCACATTGACAATGTGGATGAGAAATACAAGTTCAAGTACTCATAATCACAATTGTATTTTAGATAAATTTCTTAATCAATTTCATCCTTCTACGTTATAGATCTAGTGATGAAGTGCTTCAAATAGTTGGAGAACTTATTGGCGCTTTACAACGAGGACGTTCTAGTTTAATTATACCAAAGAAAAAATCTATTGACGAGCTTATGAAGGGACGTAATATGGTAGGATCTGCAAAATTCAAATGTGTTACACGTTCCTCATTTCTTGATTTTATTTAGAAATCTCTGACTCCAAATCTACCCGACGATCAAGCAATATCTTTCTTTTTACAATGCCACAAACTAATAATCGCAGTATATCAGCTGCTGAACGTGCAAGGCACTATGAAAATGGAAGCCACACAAGCTGAGTATTCTGTCGCCTGGTTGAATGAGGTGCTGGTGCTGTTTACCGTTGGACTAACGTTGTGTCAACAATTAAAGGATAAAATAAATGCGTTTCGTTTGGATGTGATAAGTTAGTAGTATGAATAGCAACGGATATAGATTAAATATTACATTGCTAAAAGTATTGAAAACAGTTCGATGGCATGGAAATATTATACCAATATTTAGCAATAGTACTACCAAAAGAAGAAATATTTTAAAATGACAATAACGTTACCAAATGCATCATTGCAAACACTTCATATAAATGTGTATTTAATCGTTCAATTCTTGAATAAGTCGTTCACGGAAAGCTATTATGTGCAGTATTGTTACAATTATAAATTTGTACTTAACCAATTTCTTCATGTACGCTATTTAAGTAATGTTGTTAATATTTCCTAACCTTGATCTTTGACATTCTGGGTTTATTACGTAGGCAAATAATTTGCCCTACGCAAATATAATTTCATTATATGATTCCGCATATAAGCCAGAGTATGATTATCTCACTATGATTTTCTTGTCAACAAATTCCCTTGATTGCATTATGACCTGAATTATATATAGATAATTGAATAATGTATTAGCGAATCTTAGGTAAAAGAGACATTGGTTTGCACTCAATCAAATGATATCAATTCTTAATTGCCTTTAATATACTTATCTAAGTGAAAGTGTTTCTATATTTACCAAATTTCCAAATTCAATTTATAATAGGCAATCTTAGAATTATTGTACTCGTATGTGTTCCTTTTTTAGGTGTAAGATTTCTTATTACTTTTTTGTTAATGTTATTTATAATATCCTTAGAACGAAAGCTGGTGAAAATGTCGAACAAAATTAAGATTAATTCAATTATAATAACTAATAATTGTTAAACGAGTTTACAATGAATAAATCCGAAAAAAAAATTTTTTGGGATAATTAATTTATGAATTGGGCCCTACATTAAAACTCACAGATATTACAAAAGTACGAAATATATTAATTTTACCACACGATTCAATCATTATGAATTTAAGA
The DNA here is from genome assembly GCA_947389925.1 of Coelopa pilipes. NCBI lineage: Eukaryota > Metazoa > Arthropoda > Insecta > Diptera > Coelopidae > Coelopa > Coelopa pilipes. Next base: position 23,615,895 of record OX376700.1, on the reverse strand, counting down.
AAATTTTTAAAAAATTAGTACATTTAATAAATTTGCTTAGTCTTTTTTAGCATTTAATTTGCTCTTCAGAATGCTCAGCTGTGTCAAGCAGTTATCGCGGTAGGCACGTCGTTCGGGCAACTTCTCTATGGGCACCATATCCTCGCACTGCTTGGCGATTTCCACCGCCATGGAACCCTCCATCTTCGGCGTGGGCCCCATCGTCTCGCTAACGGCGTACATGGTCTTCGAATAGCGTTCCAAATAGTTCGCCATGCCCTCGGCATTCAGATGGGCCGTCTCGAGTGGCCCCAGGAAGGCATATCGCATGCCCAGGCCGTCAGACATGACGCTATCGATGTCCTTTACGTCCAGAATGCCGCTCTCCACCAGGCGCCAGGTCTCGTTCAGAATCGCAAACTGTATGCGATTCAAGGCGAAGCCCTCGATCTCACGACTCAGGGTGACCGGTTTCTGACCGATCTCCTTCATCAGAGAGCGGGTTTTCCGCACCACCTCCGGGTTGGTCCATGGCGCGGGCACGACTTCGACCAGCGGCACATAATACGGCGGGTTGACGGGATGGGAAACGAGTATCTAGAACCACACCAAAGCAATACACACGTATGTATACATAAGGAAACACATCACGCAAATGTTATTAATTTCATTTGAAGAGAGTGAGCAGAATTCGAAATTGTTTATTACCATACAAGTGGTGCTTTTTTATCTTATCTCCAGCACTTCACTTGGTGTTAGGGTAAATAAATCAACACAACTCTAGACCTCTGGCATATTTTGAGTAGTAAATACAATTTATCGTACTGTCCGTTCAAACTGATTTCGAATATTAAATGCATTGCGGAATGAAAGGGTCACCTTTGGCCAGGTTATAAGAATACAAATTAATTGGACTTACTAGCTGCCGGAATTGATAAAGAGATTGTTACGATGCAGTGGGATGCATGCCAGTACTTGTTTTCGTTATCTCGGATGGACTGCCCTACTTTACACGCGATTACATTTAATGAAGCCTCACTTTTGAAAACATCAACAACTCGATAATCGCACAGATCCAACGACAAACAACCCGACCGTGCAGCCGTGATTGTGAGGCGCAAATATTTAGCTCAAGTATGTCAGATGAAGGTCAAAAAATAGCCAAGTTAGCAGTGGTTCTTGTCTGCAGTTCAGACTCACGTACATTTGCCTGGTGCTTCAGGTCTTTGCTGAACAGAGACGGCAAGAAGGTGCTCGTCGAGCTGGAGAGGATGGTCTGGTCCTCGACGATGGCGTCCAGTTTCTTGTACAGCGCCTGCTTCATGTCCAGGCGCTCCGGTATGCACTCCTGTATGAACATGGCGCCCCTGGTCAGCTCCAGAATGTCGGTGGTGCCCGAGAGGCAGCCAAATTGTTCGCTGGCCGTCAGTTTGCCACGCAGCAGACCCTTCGCCTCCAGGCTCTTCATCTCCTTCTCCGTGTCGCGCAACGCATTCTCGACCTGCTCGGGCAGGATGTCGTACAGCATGACCTGGTAGCCGACAGAGGCGAACAGCATGGACCACGAACGCCCGATGAGGCCACTGCGATTAGATTATTGGAACATTTTGAGTAACGTTACTTAACTTGATTTACGATAAACGATAAAAACATCTCACCTTCCCACAATGCCGACTTTCTCTTTCTTCATCTGGCTTGCCATAATCTTGCGGCGCTTGTTCCTCGTTGTCGAACTAATCTTGAGTGTTGACTGGATTCACGTACTGGTAGGATAGGTGCTCCCTATGTTCCTCCGACCGTTGATCTTGGGTCCGACTGTGCGACAACGAATGCGTGCGACGAATGAATGCCAATCGATGGAAGGTGACTGCGGCACCCACTCGGCACCCAACTCGAGTCGTAGACGCCGGCCGCTCTCGCTGACTGAAACAATTTCTCTCCAACACGGCCATATACTCGTTTGATTTATTGCGTACTTTTTGTAGCTGTGATATTCGTTACCCAGTAGGAATTATCCCAACGAACGCACTTATTTGGTTGTTATCAATTTTACAGAATAAACAGAAATTGAAATCGTTACATTTGTGACTTCCCGACATGACGACTAAGGACTAATTTATGACCTAGGTTAATATGAATGCCAGACATTGCTACAAACTGCTCTCTTTCTCTCTATTCTATTCTATACTCACTCTCTCTCTCTCTCTCTCTCTCTCTCTCTTCTCCCTCGTTCTTGTTTTTGGGATTCATTCTCACTGCTTTCACCTAGACCGATAAAGAACAGCTGCTTACGATATCTCGCAGTGCCATATGGATTTGTTTACGGACACACACACCTGTACAAGTATACACGTCTCCAACGCCAAGTCAAACAGCTGATGGCATTTGCATTTTTACCATGTTATAATTATTATTATGTGTTGTATATCAAGAAGTCTAGCGGATGAAATCACTTTATTACATTATTTATAAAGATGAATCTACATAAAGGAACGCATGTTAACGGCCAGACTAGAATTTTCGAGGATTTAGAAAAGGAATCCGAGATAATCCGAGAAATATCAAAAATTACATTTCACAGATCTTGAAATGGGAACGACCTTCACATAATTCCATATAAATAAAAAAATACTATACTTAACGCTAGTGTATTCTTCACCATTTTATTTGTAGGTAGGTTTAAATCTTTATTTACACAACATTAAGTACTTGCACATTCAGACACCCTTTCACACATTTAATTACATACATTACTGTCCTATGACTAAATTTAACCCTTATCCAAAATGCAATCGATGATGTTTAACATTAGGACTCCGCGTCGCCCTTCTTCCGTTCGTGTTCCGCAGAATTCCTCGGAATCAACAGCGCCAGGAAGCCACAGAATATCAGGGCTCCGCAGGAAATGTAAAAGTTCAACTCACAGTGGTTGTCCAGGAGGGCGCCCACGATATTGGCGCCCACCACGCTGCCCGACCGTCCGACCATCAGCGATATGCACATGGCCATCGCTCTAAAAAGACAAACACATGAGATATAATCTCCCACATCGAGAATTTTTCGGCCATACCTCAGATTCGTAGGATAGAGATCGACAGTGGCGGCTCCGAGAACGTTGATGCCCACGCCCACCAAGAACAGCAACACGTAGAGGTAGACGGCGATGGTGGGGTCACTGACGAAGACTGCGGCCAGACCGCAGGAACTGCAGAAGATTATACTGAAAACTAAGAGAAGGAAGACCAAGAATTTATCATTATTAATGAAACGATATTAGGACGATGTAAGGTATGCACAACTTACAAAGAAGTGGAATTTTGCCCACACGATGTATCGTGAGTCCAAGTAGAGCGAAGGAGGAGGCGTAGAGAATCTCCATCACCAGCGAGTAGAAATAGGTGGTGTTCTCCAGTTTGGCGATGCACTCAATGGACTGTGGATAGAAACAATGCATGTATTCGGGATCCATCGACTGGATGAAGAGGTGTTGGCTTGAAGATGCTTACACCGTCCTCTTTGTGGAGCGATTCCTCTCTCTTGTAGACAATTTCGCAAATCTTCATGTTCCCCCCGGGATTCTTCTGCATGAACTCGACCATGATGTTGGTGACGTGGGGAAACCACATGTACATGCCGTTGGTGGCCACGTACAACCAGAACTGTATGGTGCAGACAATCATGGTGGTTCGGAGGTACCTTTTCCTGAAGAGCGGCACCGTTTGCAGCCACATCGTGTGCAGGAAGGCGAGGACAAAGTTCGATTTCGACTTGACGTCTTTGCTCAGATGCAGCGATGATCCCAGCAGATCATCGTCTTCGGGCAGAATGTGTGCGATCTGGGGACTATGATGGTTAATACCCATAACAAAGAAATTAATTGCGATATATCTAACCCACCTTTAGTTCGTCCTTCCCCCCATTGACTAAGTAGACTTTTTGGAGAACCTCAATGGCCTCGGCCTCCCTGCCGACAGACAGCAGAAACTTCGGGCTCTCCGGCAGGAAGAACATCAACATCCCGCAGAGGAAGCCGGGGATGCCGCAGACGATCATGAAAAGGCGCCACGGTTTGTAGACGATGCCCAGGAATGGTATCGGAAGTGTCCAGTCCTGGTTGATGACCAGAAAAGCGATAATTGGCAGGATCATGGCGCCCAGAGCGAATATGAAGGAGGATCCCATCATGGCCCTAGATCGTAACTTGTCGGTATGGAATTCCCCCAAGTAGGCATAAATGGTCGCCGATCCACCGGACACACTAAGACAATTAAATAAACATTAATCCTCAATGATGTTGAGATCGGATGGGTTGACTCACAAAAATCCATTGACCAAACGCAGCAGCACCATGAGCCAGAACTTGTGTGAGAAGCTGGAGAAGACCGTGACCACGAAACCGGCCAAGAGAGTGGGCCGAATGACTCGTCGCCGTCCCTTCGTGTCGGCCAAGAAGCCCCACAGGTGTGAACTGATGATGATCCCAAAGTAACCGACGGCGCTCAGGATACCCTTGTCCTGATTGGTCAGCTGGAGATCGCATTGAGCAATGGGCAAGATGAAACCCATTGCGGCAGTTTCGAGCATAACATTAGCCAAAACCATGCCCGATACGACAATCAATAGATAGTTTAGCTTGCCAAATTCTACGAAGGATTCAATGTTAGCTCAACACGAATTATTACATTGTTAAGTTGTGGTTGAGCTTACTGGTAAGCGACAGGGCCTCTGCGAATGGAATGGCGCCATCTTTAGGCCGACTGCTTTGTTTGTCGCCTTCTGGACGAATGACCGGGAGTACTGAAAAAGTAGAGATGTATTTAGTGTCTATGGAAGCAGAATTAAAGTACTGTAAGCACGTATACCCATATCGATTCTAATAGAATTATATCGTATATACAGGGATCTAGAGCTTCATCTACATCCAGACACACGATCTCTGATACTAGTCGAGAGTTTCGCCCACCACCTCTATATAAATCCATTCTGAATCTCATTCTCCAATTTTTAGAGACAGTTTCTTTTGCTCCCAGAGTACAGAATATGAAAACTCATATCATGTTATCAGTCAAAATGTGGATTTTTCTCAATTTTGCCAGACGATTAGATATACCAGATTTTGTTTGCATAGAGAGTTTTTAAAAACGTGTGGTGATTAACATAATGTAGAATTAGTTTGTCTCTGTAGAATGAGTTAGCCTTAAAATGGAGGTCAATCTTCAAGGAAATAAAGTGTTTTGTAACATGTTTATTTGCATATCAAACCGAATCTCTTAATCATTTTATTTACATGTTTATCTTACGTCGGTTCACAATAGTTTGTGCACTAAAGTTTGCTATGGCAACAGAACTTCGGTGTTTTCTAAATATTGTTGTAACCAAGTCGGTATCGATTGTGGTAATAGAGATTAAAATAATTGCTTACATATGTACCCACATCATGAACTTAATAAAGTTCAGATGAACGCGCAACATTTCGGAGCCACTGTATTTGGGAGGCTTGTCTTTGCGGAGGCTGAACAGACAGAAGGCAGGTTAACGACCCTAGCATACGATTTTGATAAGTGCAAACTAAGCATTCACATACTGCTCACATTGAGGGCTGTCGATTGCGAGGTAAAATTAAATAAAGTGCAATGTTTAACTGAACAAGGTGGAATTTGGAGTCAAAATTTTTATGACACGGAATCAGTGGTGGATTCGGTAGTAATAAATAATTAATTTTTACATTCCAACAAATTAAACTTTTTGATTGCAAGGTATTTTTTTCGAAAGTGAAGTGACTCCGGCAGCCCTGCACACATTCCCAATGTATAACGTGTGGTTTTCACGAGACGACATTAAATTAAACAACATTAAATGCCGGCGCGCATATTAATCGATTTAATTTTAACCACATTTTATTATTTTCATGAAAGGACCGAGATCCAGTGAGTTTCCACTTACGTTTAACGCCGGCTCCATCACGTTCCAAGAGCTTCGATTCACTAAATTTATCCGAGCTCATATTCACATTGGTATCACAATTTCTCTCACAAACTTTGAGAGACTTGCAGTTAAGACTGCATTTTAGTAATTTCACAAAAATGCATTTTCATATGTAGTATTAAATAGTGCACTGCAATTACAGTAAGCAATTATTGATATTGACTTTACTTCAATAAATTCCCGATTCGCGTCCGGTGGTCGGTGGTCGGTGGTCGGTGGTCGGGAGCCCGCTCCGAATCCAACTGAATCTGGCTGGTTCTTTTGGCGTCGTTCCACCTCGACTATAGAGAAATATACAGAAAATACATCGAAAATATAAACAAATTGCCGATGATTGGTTGTTGTTGTTGGCGCCTCTGTTGTTGCTATGTTTGATTTTTTCTACTGGGCAGTATTTAATTTAGAAAAGCAACAACAACGATAATAACAAAAGCAGTCCTAACATAGTGTGATTCTCTGAATGTCTCGTGCTGATTTCGATTTCTCGTATCTCTTTGCGTGAGTTTCAATATATTCGAAGCTTTTGTACAGTCATCCCTTGTTTCACACGATAATGGGATTCGCTCGCAATGAAGTAGCCGATCGAACCACGTTGTTGATTACTGGGAATCGGTAGAAGGAAGCTAAATAATGGAAGTAACGATCATTCGTACCTTGTTTTGCATGGTTAAGAGGGTTCCACGTTTTGGGAGTGCCACCTGTAGACACTGTGGAGAGAGTCGTCCAAAGAGCCAATGGTAATGAATGAATGAAACTGAGCTATTTGTCATTTTGATATGCCCGCCAATTGATAATAGCGTGACGTAATGATGTGGCCGCCAGACATAATGAAAGTGATCATTGGAGACGTCTGACAAAGAGTGAAACCTTAAATTTCTAACCATCAATTACAATCAATGATCGGTCGGCAGTGTACATTGAAGGGAGGTTTTCATATTTAAAAAAAATAAACATATTATGAAATAAATAAATAAAGAAATATGAGAAAAGAGATCCGAAATTTCATGACACCAAATAAATATATAGTTTTTGATTTCATATTCACATATATTCAGACATATATAACAATTTTTAAAACATGTCTACACTTTAAGAATTTCTATTCCTTATTTATAAAAAATTAAGTACTTGCACACTCAGAATACCATTCACACAATATATAATTTTTTACTATTGAATTACTATCGAAATCTATGGTTAAATCTATGCATTACATATCCAACTGACGACCTTAGGACTCCCCGTCGATCTTCTTTCGTTCGGTTTCCGGAGAGTTCCTCGGAATCAACAGCGCCAGGAAGCCACAGAGTATCAGGGCTCCACAGGAAATGTAGAAGGTCAACTCACAGTGGGAGTCCAGGAGGGCGCCAGTGATGTTTGCGCCTGCCACCCCGCCCAAACGTCCCACCATCAACGATATGCACATCGCCATCGCCCTAAGGGATACAGAGGATCAAGTATCCTTTCACACATGGTGAATTTCGGGAACATACCTCAGGTGTGTAGGGTACAGGTCGATGGTAGTTGCTCCGAGAACACTGACGGCGACATACACCAAAAACAGCATCACATAAAGGTACAGCGCTATGGATGGGTCACGGACGAATACCGTGGCCCAGCCGCAGGAGGTGAAGAAGATTATACTGCAGACTGATGAGAGAAGAAACAGAATTTATCATTTGAAATGAAACGACATTTCGATGTACGGTATGCACAACTCACATAGGAGTGGAATTTTGCCCACACGATGTATGAGCAGTCCTAGCAGAGCAAAGGAGGTGGCGTAGAGAATCTCCATGATCATTGAGTAGAAGTAGGTGGTGTTCTCCAGTTTGGTTATGCACTCAACTGACTGTGGATAGTTTGGGGGGTTTGAGTAAATATTTCTCGGATGGATCGACAGAGGGTCGTCTGGAGATTCTTACGCCGTCCTCATTATTGAGCGAGTCCTCCCTATCGGAGATGATGTCACACATCCTCATATGTTCACCGGGATTATTCTGCTTAAACTCGACCATGATGTTGGTGATGTGGGGAAACCACATGTACATCCCGATGCCAGTGACGTGAAGCCAGAACTGAATGGTGCAGACAATCAGGGTGCTGCGCAGGTACCTTCTCTGGAAAAGCGGCATCGTCTGCATCCACATCGTGTGCAGGAAGACAAGAACAAAGTTTGACTTCGACTCGGCGTTTTTGCCCAGAGGCCGTGAGGATCCCAGAAGATCATCGTCTTCGGGAAGAATGTGTGCGATCTATGATGGAGACTATGATGGTTAATGTGAGTAATTGGGATGTGTGGAATCCACCTTTAATTCGTCCTTTCCCCCATTGGCCGAGTAGACTTTTTGTAGAACCTCAATGGCCTCGGCCTCCCTGCCGACAGACAGCAGAAACTTCGGGCTCTCCGGCAGGAAGAACATCAGCAACCCGCAGAGGAAGCCGGGGATGCCGCAGACGATCATGAAAAGACGCCACGGTTTGTAGACGATGCCCAGGAAGGGTATCGGAAGTGTCCAGTCCTGGTTGATGACCAGGAAGGCGATGAGTGGCAGGACCATGCCGCCCAAGCCGAATATAAATGAAGATCCCATTATGGCGCGTGATCTCAATTTGTCAGTGTGGAATTCTCCCAAGTAGGCGTAAATGGTCGCCGATCCACCGGACACGCTAAGAGAGAAGAATTTGTAATTAATCCTCAATGATGTTGAGATCAGATGGATTGACTCACAAAAATCCATTGACCAGACGCAGCAGCACCATGAGCCAGAACTTGTGTGAGAAGCTGGAGAAGACCGTGACCACGAAACCGGCCAATAGAGTGGGTCGAATGACGCGTCGACGTCCCTTGGTGTCGGCCAAGAAGCCCCACAGATGGGAACTGATGATGATCCCGATGTAGCCGACGGCACTCAGGATTCCCTTATCCTGATTGGACAGCTGGAGGTCACATTGTGCTATGGGCAAGATGAAACCCATCGCGGCAGTTTCGAGCAACACATTGGTAAAAACTAGGCCCGATACGATAATCAGTAAATAGTTGAGTTTGCCAAATTCTACAATGAATTCAGTATTGGGTTAATAATGAATAATATAATCAAAAATTCTGTCTGTGTTTACTGGTAAGCGATAGGGCGTCATCGAATGGTATCGCGCCATCTTCGGAGTGACGTCTTTGGGTGTCGCCTTCTGGAGGAACGGCCGGAAGTACTGAAACAGGTAGAGATTTAGATTTAGTCGAAATCAATATCTTCAATCACTTGTACCCATATTTTTGTTTATTATTTTTATTGTTTTTTTTTTTAAAATATATACAAGAATCTAGAGCATCTTCTACATCCAGTCACACGATCTCTGAGACTAGTTGAGGGATTCGCCTTCCACCTCTATATAAAACTTTTCTGCATCAAGTTCTCCAAATCTGAGAAATCATTGATTTAACTCCAAGAGTACGCAATGTCAACCACATATTATCATCGTAAAATGTGTCTTTTTTCTCAACTCGAAATGCGAGAATTACCAGTATTTGTTTCGAGCCGCATCCGATTGATTTGCAACTTAGTTGTGCTGAGGTGGAGACACTCGCGAATGTTTATGCTTTAAAACATATCAGTCTGTGGTAAGCGTTCGTTACGTTTGGAACAATTCAAATATCTTTGCTCTGTCAGATTTGCAACGAGGAAAACGTCTAATTATCAGTGCTTGAGAAGTTGACCTACTTATACAAATTTTGTGAAATTCTGTGGAAAAAAAAAATAGAAGTGTATAATGTATAGAAGAAACATTATTTTCGAGTACTTGTCATTGTTCCCACAAATTTTGAAATTGTAGTTACCACAGGGAAAAATATAAAAATGTATTTTTTGTGTAAATTCAATATCGTAATGCCTTCGAATTATTAGTCGACATTGAATTAATGAAGTTCTGAATAGTCACACACCACTTTATTAACTGGCCGACAGATCTTAAAATGTTGTCTTTTATAAAAAATTGAGAATGTTAGCAATTCTTCGTGTAATAAAAGAAACACATTTTATAAACAAAAGAAGCAATTGTTTGCCACCATAATCGGAGCTCGCATTAGAACTATCGAGTAACCGAGTAACTCGGCTCTACCCGAGCGTTTGAATACCGGAAACTTCATACTCTACTCACTTTCCACATCAGGTGCATCGATATCGAACTGCGGGACTTTACTAAATTTAACTGAGCTCATTGTGTTCAAATAAGTTTCTCTTATTTACTCAAGCACTAGTTCGATTTTTTTTTTTTTTTTTTGTAAACACACAAAGTCCTCGCACAATTGGCGATTTGCAGTTATTCCAGCATTTTATTAATTTTGTATGTACTCAAGTGCCTTGACATTGGTTAATTCTGTTTATCTACAGTGCAATAAAACAACAAAAAAAATGTATTTATAATTTCACTGAGAGATTGTATTTTTCGAGGTCTCTCGTCGACAGCACGCTTCGAGCCAAACTGACTCTGGCCCGCTCTTTTGGCGTCGTTCCACCCTGATTTTCATGGCACCCCATACAAAACACAAACAACCTGCTGATGCTTTGTTGTGGCTGACGTCACTGCGTTCACACAGTGCTCAGAGCTTCAGTGGTGATCAATGGGCAATGGTTATTAAATGATAATATTCTGAACAGAAAATAAACATTTGTCTGTTCCTCATACGACATGGTGTCTATTGCTAAATTATGACATCAATATATAACCGGTTTGCTTGAAAATATATATGTAAGTGCTATAAAGGGTTAATGACATCAATTATATTGCAGTACTCTAAGAATAAAGAAATATATGAATGATCTTGTTATGTAGTAATATAAAGCTCTTATCCTATATAAATAAAGTTTCAAAAGATTGCAAGATGCAATTAATCGAGCCAAAGAGTCTGTTTTCATCGTAATAATTCATATTTGTATACCAACAATAGTGGACTTCGTTCGCACATGTTCATTTATTACTCGAGGTTTACGACTCGATATCATCATGATAACGTTATTAAGAAGGTCGTTGAAGTTGATAAAATTGATGAAGAGAAAATACGTTCATTTTTAGTTTTCGGTTTTCCGTTGCATACTTTTTGGCATAGCTTAAAATTAGAATTACAAGTAAATAAGTGTTGGATGCTGTCGTTAAAAACATGTAAATTTTCCAGTAATGCTAATTTATTTTAAGTTTATTATCATTATATTTACAATAAATTGTGATACATCAATAAAGGATTGATTTCAACTAACTACAAACTAAAAATAAAACAGGCATTCAGGTAGACATTGCAATCAGACTTACGATTAGAATGGTTTTGCGAAAGCAGCTACAAAACTAGCTTCCAGTTCTATTAATTTACAAATTCAGCGATTTGCTTAATTTAAATGGTCCCTTGCTTCACTAGTTCCCCGTCATCGAGACGAGGCTGGTCCGCCGGGGCGAGACCTTCTTCCCGCTCACGCCGCCCGCCTTAGGGATGAAGAAGCCCAGGCAACCGCCGAGTATCAGCGTCGTGCCCGACAGCAGGAAAGCCGTCTCGCAGTGGTTGCTCAGCAGGGCGCCGACCACGTTCGCCCCCACCATGCTGCCCAGCCGGCCCATCATCAGCGAGACGCAAACGGCCATCGCCCTGCAAGCAAGCGAAGCGGAGAGAGAGAGCGAAGTTAGAGATGATCCATCATGCAAACAGATACAGGGGCGGTAATGGAAGGAGATCCGAGAGGAGGAATCTCCGGGATCGGTGGGAACTCCACTTACCTCAATCGCGTGGGATAGAGGTCGACGGTGGCCGCACTCAGGACGTTGATGGCGAGGCCGCAGAGCAGCAGGACCAGGTACAGGTAGATCGAGACCATGGGCAAGTCCACGTAGACCGTGGCAATGCCGCAGGTGCCGCACGAGACCAGAATAACGACTGAGCGAAGAGAAATCCGAAAATGGTCGTTATAAAAAAAACTGTTTCTCTCGGAAAGAAAGGTCACTCACATAGGATTGCCATTTTGCCAGCCTTGTTGATGATCAGCCCGATGAAGGCGAATCCCACGGCGTAGAGGACCTCGAGGACCAGGGAGTGCTGGTAGGTCGAGATCTCCAGCTTCTCGCTGCACTCCTCGACCATGGCGGCGGCGATGCCCGACGACGCGGACGCCGCCGACTGGGCCGCGGCCATCTCCAGCTTGAAGATGCTCTGCTGCTTCTCGTAGACGACCTGGCAGACGTAGGTCCGATTGCCCGGGTTGTCGTTTATGAACTCGGCCACGCTGTTGAGGATGTGCGGGAACCACATGTACATGCCGTTCGAGGTGACGAAGATCCAGAACTGGATCGTGCAGATGAGGACCGTGGTGCGCATGTGGTCGCGGTTGAAGAGCGGTTGCGTCTGGTCCCACATGGAGCGGAGGAGGGCGATGGCGGCGTTGTCGCTGCGGGCACACTTAGCCTTCGGCCGCATCGACGCATCCAGGTCCTCGACGACATGGGCCACCTGCACCGGGAGAATCAATAAAAACGAAAAATTAATTCATCGAATGGCTTGGGAGAACAAGAGCGAGAGTAACGAGGGCCAACTTACGGGGTACTCGTCGATGGGTCGGCCGGTGTTCATGCGGAAGATGTTGGCCAGGATCTGCAGGCACTTGTCCTCGTCGCCCTGGGCCAGCAGGAACTTCGGACTCTCCGGAATGCGGAAGAGGCACAGGCCGCAAACGAGGCCCGGGATGCCGCAGACCACGATGAAGAACCGCCACGGCTTGTAGGTGATGTCCAGCAGGGGGATGTCGAAGTGCCACTCCTGGTTGATGACCAGCCAGGCGATGGCGGGCATCAGCATCGCGCCCATGCCGAAGATGCACGACGAGCCCATGATCGCCCGCGACCGGTTCTTGCTCGTGTGGAACTCGCCCAGGTAGGCGTAGACCGTCGCCGAGCCCCCGGAAATGCTGAACGACAAATCGTTTCATCACTTTCTTCATGTGTCCGCAGCAAGTTTTGACCTACCAGAACCCGTTGACGTATCGCAGAATGCAGAGCAGCCAGAAGTTGGTGGAGAAGCTGGACAGGACCGTCACGAAGAAGCCCATCAGCAGGGTCGGCCGGATCACGTTCCGCCGGCCTGTGGTGTCCGCCAGGAAGCCCCACAGGTGCGAGCTACTGATGATGCCGGCGAAGCCGATGGCGCTCAGGATGCCGCGCTGCTGGATGGACAGGTTGAGGTCGCACTGCGAGACGGGCAGCACGAAGCTGATGGCCAGGGTCTCCAGCAGCACGTTGGCCAATATCAGGCCCGAGACCAGGATCAGGATGCAGTTGAACTTGCCGAACCCTAGCAGTGAGTTGCGATTGTAGCGGGTGGCGCAAGTCGATCTGAGACCGTAGACTTACCTGTTGCCTCCAGCGCGCTCTCGAAGTACTCCGAATCCTTGTCACGGCGCGGTGTCTCGACCACGAAGTTTCCGCCCTCGATTGTGGACACGGACAACTTCATGTTTGCACCTAGAATATGTAACATGATTGCCAACAAGTTAACAAGTTGCCTTCTTCACAGATTCAAATAAATTGGATGAAACACGAAGCTAAATTTTATTTAAATGCATTTTTTGGAATTGTTCTTTTTTATGTTTTAATATTACTGTTTTAATTTCTTTAATTAATCTAATTAATGAGGAAGTTCTGTAATAAAAAAAAATAACAAAATGCTTATTCATCACTTTGTGTGTTTTGTAAATAATATCGTTTCGGTTTGTGTTGAAAACTATATCAGTTTTGCTTGAGGACTCTAATGTCTGATGGCATCGGGCACACATACGAGTCTTCCAATCGATTTGCTGAACAAGTCATACCAGCCGAACACTTGTTGTGACAGCCGCGTGCGATGTGATTTGCAATTGCAGCGAAAACATTGCACCAACTGTTGCTGCGGCGGCAACAGACAGACACAAACGACAACGACCAAGACGACAATGACGTCGAGTGTGTCGGCACCAACGGCCAGCACAAGTGGAGAGGAAATCAATTTTCAGTGCCCTCCCATGCCATCAACTTGTGATTCGATCATATCTTGACATGTTCACATTTCCTGCGATTTCGTTTTCTCTTTGGTTTTCAAAAAGTCAAACAGAGACAATGTATTTGAAGACATTTACTTTAGTGGACCTGAGGTCGCGGCAGCCCACAATGCCATGGTCAATTGAACTGCTCATATGCAAGCAATCTTCTCCAGCTGGTCCATAAATCCCAATTGAGTAGGAGACGACGGCGATATTCGTCGCTAATTGTCATTGTTAGTTGGTTCCCCATATTTCGATTGGATTTCGTTTATTGCCACCAACAAACAAATGTTTCCATAATTGAATGTTTAGTTGTGTATTGTTTGGCTTACGTCTACAACTAGATTTGCAAACATTCCCATTAATACTCACAATAATAACTCATTATTTCCGACTGCATTCTTTCCTCGTACCTTGTATTACTTTTTATTTGCTTCTTTTTTTTTCACGAAATATTTTTCTGTTCTAAAGAAAGTACCAAAGTGTTTCCGAAGGAATTTAACAGCATGCCAAACCCTTAACCCACATCAAAAAAGTTTAATCTGTGCCAACAAATGAACAAAAAATATGCAACAGAAATATATTCAATACAAGCAACCCGAAATGTTAATTAGCACTTATATTCCAGCACGTTTTATAGATAAAACAATCCTTTTATAGAAAAAGTAACATAAAATCACTGAGTTGAACTGTAGTTTTGAATACAACTAAAGCAATTCAAATTTGTTGACATGAATATTGAGGGGTCTGAAAAATCCCATCTCGCTTACCTTGAGTTTCCGTCGAACGTTTCTCCATAAACTCACACATTTTGCACTTTTCGAAAGATAACTTTGTTTAATAATTTAGACAAAATAGACAACGAATCAGTCTCTCCGGAAGTACGGAAATCGAACCGAAAACGTATCACACGCAGGTCACCGGAAATCAGGCAAAAAAACACGATTGAAGAGGAGATGAAGAAGAACGAAGAAAGAGATCGCGGACACGACCCTCGGGCAGGAAGCGCGGGCCTCAAGCGAAAACACTTGCACTTGTTCGAATCGACGAGGGTGAGATCACATTTGCGCCAAACGATCGCGGGCATAGTGTTTTATATACGTCGTCGAGGCTCGGGCAGTCTACGCGAATATGGCGCAGGCGCGCTTAGACAACAACAACAACAACAGCACTAACAATATTAATAGCAATAGCAATAACAACAGCTACATGAACAACAAGAACTAGAGTAAATAAGCCAGAGGCATATATGAAGGCGAACGGGAACCTTTCTGGCGAAACGACATTACGAAGATCATCAGAGGCATTCCTTTTTTAAGCCTCTCAAAAACAACGTTTCATCTGCTGTGCATATGTGTTTGAGGGGCATTGAGTGCATGAGTGTGACGGAAGGCTGCAGAATTGTGGGAGTGGCCCATAAACATCAATAAAATACTTGTTCACTAAGCCCACTTTATCCCGATCGCTATAAAGCCATATAAAAGTAATGAGACCAACTAAAAAACAAAAACAACAGAAAATTCGCGAGTTTACGAGGTCTTTTGTTTGAACGCCATGACAGACGCAGCGGTGCAGGGCGACGTGAGTGGAGGAGTGGTGTTAAGGGTGCTGGTGCTGGTGAGATTTCGGGGCTCGAGCACCCCCAGACTGTTGTCACTCCGAGAGTTATCTCGGTGCTGGGTTGTCAAGATCAACACATACACCTACACGCCGGTGACACCCCCAACGTCACGTCACGACACGGGAGGGAGATTTACGACTCGACACTGCTGTTGACACTCAACTTTACTACACTCCACTCGACTCCACTCGGAAGCTTATCACCGACGAGACTTTCGCGGGCAACGCTCACCGGCCCGTTGTTCATTCATTAGGAATTTGAGGAGACAACTTGGCTTTATCATTTTCTGCACAAGTCGCGCGACTCTACATTTTATTTCCTATGTAGTATAGACGGATAATGGAGGACGCATATCGTGCGCGGAGCTCTCGGAGCAGCAGAATAGATATTTAGGTTAGAATTTACTGCATACTTTCGCATTCCAAATACGGAATCCCCTTTATGACCCTCCGGGAACCTCTCGAGTTCAATACCAATGATTTTCACCTGACAACTTATTTGAAAATCAGATCCCTCCAGTAGTTACACTAGACACAACTTTTCTACCCCTTAAAGTTTTCGAAGTATTTTCACATTGAGAAACTAACTGACACACGGAATTTTAAAATAAAGGAAATACTCTCCGAATAGTTTTCGACCCATGGGCACTGAAATGATAATCTAATTTTAATTATTTCAATAAGAGTAAATCCATCGAACTGAACTTCTCGATCGAAAGTTGCCCAGCACCCGTCTCGGTATTTTTCAAATTCAACTGGAACTACATGATTTCCGTATAGGATTTTTAGCCATTAGCATTGTGACAATTTTGGACTCTGCCCAATGCTAAAAAATACTGCAAACAACGACAGATTGTAAATTGGTAGAGGATCATTCAGATTTCCCGATTTATTCGACGATCATGTTCACCGGGGTAAGAGTTGTGCTTGTTGATTCAAATAATTTGGAATAATTTGAATCGGCGTAGACTTGTCGAACGGAAAATACGCAACGTTAATTAATTGATCGATTACGACCAACAATGAGATCGATTGGAAGCAACACAATTGGCATCAACTAAATTATGATCTGAACAGAGTGTGCTTTCAGTGCGGTAGAATATCGAAACCTTTAATAGTTATATTATAGTTATTTTCTGGTCCACGCAGTCAAAATTTCAGGTTTAAAGCCCAGTGGGCGAACCCTAATAAAATTGTCAGGTTCATTTCCATCAGGTGATACATACATGTGGCAGTCAAGTAAAACTTCGCATTTTATTTCTTTCGGCAGATAATTTCTTCGCATAAGATAGAAGATGATTACATCGCAGTATTTCGTCTAGAGTATTCCGAAGATTATAAAGACACAAAGACGAGATGCGAAGTGTTGCACATCACACTCTAGTGTCTCTGAGTTTACTTAATTTTATCCATTTTTTGCTCTAAATTAAACATGCAAAATTCACGTAGTACAAAAATGGTTATACTATATTATATCTATATAGATATATGGTATCGTATATGGTAGTGAGTTCTCGTGTTTTGGTCCATTATTACTTTGATTTTTCTTATATAACTTAGTTATAACTTATTTCCATATAAATAAATCATTTAGCTGACTGCGATCTTGGCCAACATCTAACAAAGGCAAATAAAATTGGATCCGAGATTTGTATAAAGTACAGCACATCCATGTAGCCATCCACATCAACCTAAATATTATGAACTCAAATTCTTTAATACAATTTCTACAAGCACATTTGAAATGGCTTGTGCTTGATTTGAATATTACTTGGATATTCACCCCATTATTTGTTTTTCATTTGTAATTCTAGCTTACTTTAATTCTTGTTCATACTAGATTCCGGCAACGTCGGAAATGTTCATTTGTTGGAAGATTTGGTTTTATAACAAAGCAAGTCATTTTTATTATAATACCAAAATATATCAGAAATATACATATATTAATGTAAAGGTTTTTGAAAATGAACAGTAAACATTGTTTACAGGTCAATTCGCCTCTGTATGGCTTCATTTAGAACAACATGGACAACCAGGCAAGCATGAGACATAGATAACCATAGTTGGAATATTTATAGAATCGCGTTTCGCCGGTAAAAGCGCTATGATATAAAATTCCACAGGACACCGATGTACCGATGATCATCAGAAGACCCGTCTGGAAAAGATATTCACAAGTATAATTATATATTTATATGAAATACCAAACTCTAACCACAACTGGTCTCCTCGTATGGGGTACACCTAACAGGGCAAGAGAATGAAAGAAATGAAACCTGTTAGCAATATCAAAGGTTTGCTTCGATTCGCCTCTATCTTTAATAACCTTTCCAAAGGCATTAAATACTACAGCTGAGGCTCCGCTCAGACCAGCGATACGCACGAAGTTATAGTTGCGACCGGCTATTTTCCAAAGTGGAGGTATCACTGCGGACACGGCCTTTGTTGTGACCGCTGCCGCGGAAGCCTTAACAGTAGTACCATTGGAATGCTATGCGTAATATGTTATTTAAAAAGCATTAACGAATTTTTCACTTTTATCTTGTTGTAATACTTACCGATCCCTTGAAAATGGATGCAGTTGTTCCAATGATAGCCTTGCTCACTGGGTTCCCCACAGTAATGTAGTGCAGGCCATCAGTAAATGTCATTTCGTTCTTGTTTGTTTATTTATGTTTAAACTAGCATAAAGATTAATTTTTACTGGAGGACAACAATTCACAATCAATTTTAACGAAAAATACAGAGCTTCTTAGTGCAAAAAATAGACTGAAAGAAGAAATTAATTTCGGTTCGTTCAGTTGTCATAGACAACTTTGATATTTTTCGAATATTTCGTAAAAACAAAACCAATTTTGAAATATCGAAAAGTACCAGTGATGTATTTATCGTACAGATTAATAAATAAATAAAAAATACATTTATGCTATATATTAAGAATGATCGACAATCATATTCGATCATTCTTGGCTAAATATAATGTATACATTTAAATGTTAAGACGTTCGTTGTTTCTAGTTCAAATATGTATTTCCGAACACTTCCTTCGTACTTATCGAAATTAAAGTCTCCAAAAATGGACGGAAGAAAAATTTCAGACCATTGTCTCGTTCATTCGGTTTTTACCTTCACCGATATAACTACATAACTACAAGTGAGTTTCGTTATTCCAAAATAACCAATTTAATTTTGTATAAAATTAAAGAAATTTGTTTTAGAGAAATATATTGTTTATTTGTAAACAATAAGTAGAAGAATTTAACTTATTAAATAGTGTTTTATCATATTGAATAAGTTTTCAAAACGTCCACGTGTTTGCCATGTTTCAAAATGGCGTCATGTTTTTTCTTAAATCAAATTTTAATTCATAAATTTATCAAAATGATGAATAATATCTCTTCCTTTTGCGGTTTCCACCAGAAGGTGTTTCACTAACATGAAACTACCTATTGATGGTTAAAGGTGTCTGACCACATTTCCAAACCGTATTTAACCTAAAAATTTTATAGCTTTAAAAATTCAATTGTGAAATTTTTTATTTTTCAGAATGGCGGACGCAGCTCCAGCCCGTGGTGGATTCCGTGGAGGATTTGGTTCTCGTGGTGGACGCGGTGGTCGTGGTCGCGGACGTGGCCGCGGACGCGGTCGTGGACGTGGAGGAAAGGAAGACTCGAAGGAATGGGTTCCAGTCACCAAATTGGGTCGCTTGGTACGTGAAGGCAAGATCAACTCCCTAGAGGAAATCTACTTGTACTCCTTGCCCATCAAAGAGTTCGAGATCATTGACATGTTTTTGGGATCGTCTCTTCGTGATGAGGTCTTGAAGATCATGCCCGTCCAGAAGCAGACCCGTGCTGGTCAGCGTACACGGTTCAAGGCTTTCGTTGCCATTGGCGACAACAACGGCCACATTGGTTTGGGCGTTAAGTGCAGCAAGGAAGTTGCTACCGCCATTCGTGGTGCCATCATCTTGGCCAAATTGTCGGTGGTGCCAGTCCGTCGTGGCTACTGGGGTAACAAGATTGGTAAGCCCCATACAGTACCCTGCAAGGTTACTGGCAAGTGTGGTTCCGTTTCGGTGCGTCTCATTCCCGCTCCCCGTGGTACCGGTATTGTGTCGGCCCCTGTCCCCAAGAAGCTGTTGACGATGGCTGGTATTGAGGATTGCTACACTTCAGCCCGTGGTTCGACTGGTACTTTGGGTAACTTCGCTAAGGCCACTTATGCTGCCATTGCTAAGACCTACGCTTACTTGACTCCCGATTTGTGGAAGGAGATGCCCTTGGGTGCTACTCCTTACCAAGAGTTTGCTGATTTCTTGGCTGACAAACCAGGCAGCGGTGTGCGTCATCATGTTGAGGCTTAAGTTTCTGCTTCAGTACATTTAACATGTTAAACCACATTCGAAATGAGAATTAAATAATATAAAAAAAATCTGTTGTTTTTATTAGCAAGGGTTTTTTTTAAAAATATCCGATTTCCTTACGTTCGATTTATTTCATACAGATGAATCTTTCCACAAATTGTGTTCAAAAGTATCAAGTACTAATTGGTTTGCAATTCTTGGCAAGAATTTACAGAACGCGACAGACCTAAATCGCGGTGTACTTTGGTTACATTACATTTTGATTTTTAATTAAACTGAATGTTGACCGATTTCTTTCAGAAATCCTGAACAGATACTATGACATTACACCGAACTACGGGAAATGAAGTGATATATCGGCACTCTCATGGTTTGAAGTGGCAGAGGAATTTATGAAACAAAAGCGAACGATGTATCAAAACACAAGACTACATCGGAATGTATGAAATGTCCCTTAAAATTAAAAAACTTGGTTTCCTAGTAACTAGAAACAACAAATACATAAGACAGTTTCGAATTGAGATATTTTATTTAATAATTTATTTATAAATGAAATTAAATAATCCTTCCTTGGTTATAGGTACGGATAATATCTGTAAATAGAAAAGAAATTGAATTTAGCATAATTTGTTAATTAAATAACTTTGATAAAAAAAAGAAATAGTCAGACAATCCAGACCATCATTAGCGAACTTCTGGTGGAAACCGCAAAAGGAATGATTAGGATTTTCATCATATTAGAAGGAAAGGTAAGAGAGAAAAAAAAAACGTACCTTTATAGACGGTAGGGAACTGATCTATGTTCATTGATAATGACTTGATCAAGATTTCATCAAAAGCCTGAAAGAAATACATAGCTTTAGTGAAGGTATGGTTTAAGTAAAAGTTAAAATATTGACAATAAAAGGTCAGTCAATCCTAGTCCATCATTAGCGAACTTCTGGTGGAAACCGCAAAAGGAAGATTAAGGATTTTCATCATTTTAGAAGGAAAGGTAAAAGTGAGAAAAAAAAAAACGTACCTTTATAGACGGTAGAGAACTGATCTACGTTCATTAATAATTTGATCAAGATTTCATCAAAAACCTGAAAAAAAAAAAAAAAAACATATCTTTAGTGAAGGTATGGTTCAAGTAAAAATTTGAATATTGACAATAAAAGGTCAGACAATCCTAGTCCATCATTAGCGAACTTCTGGTGGAAACCGCAAAAGGAAAGATTAGGATTTTCATCATTTTATTATTGTTTAACATGCAACTGCAATAGAATTGTGTATTCACCTTTAATTCGAACGCGGGTAGCTGACTGATCATGTAATTAATTAGATGATAACCTGAAATATATCAAAACTTTAATTATAAAAACTGAAAATACAATAAATTGTAAATTTGATTGAAATTTTTCTCAGGCCTGTTGAGCTTGAAGTGTTATATAATCCTCAATAATAATAGGAATAATCTATTCATCATGAAAATTGTTACTTATCAACTCTGGTTATAAGAAATATTTTTCTACAATTTCTGAATTGTGCATAACCAGAGAAGACATCTGGGGAAAATACATTAGAACTTACCGTATAACTCTCAAATTATATACAACGCGGCGACCATCGTTAATGGACAACCTATGATGAAAAAAATAAATCTAATATTAACTATATATTCGAAGGCTTCCAAAAATTATTTTAGCATTTCAATAATTCAGGTGATTGATACTCTGTCAATGGTTTTATTCAGTACAGGTCTGTGTATTTTTTCATCAGAAAATCTATTCACATTTGAGAGAATTGAGAGAAATTTATTATTACTATACCTTTTTCAGGAGTCAAACTATAGTGTCACAATAGCGAATATTCAATTTAGGCATTGCTCAACTTGGGTTTTATCCATCACGATATGCTTGTGGTGGCCATTTTGAAAATTCTCCAAAAATCACCACCACGTGGTTCATTTACTGATGATATATACTAAAAATGAAGAAAATATGCCTTTAGATAAGTATATTCTACTGAAAAGTACGTTTTTAATAGCAAGAAAATAAATATTTTTAACAATATTTTTAAAATTCAGGTCGCCATATCATCTTTTGTCATACATTTCTATGTTGTAAATCTTCACGAAAAATACGCAAAAATTTACGAGAGAATTGTAAAACTAAGTCTCGTCATCAGTATCATCATTATAAAAATTGTAAAAGTATTTATTCTCCACTACAGATTTTTTTCATTTCTTTTTGTTTTCCATTCATTCTATTTTGAACTTACCATTTCTTCCCCAGCGACCATCCAGGTTGAACTGCGAAATCGAAAAGAAATGGTTTTACAAACATTACCTCATATGAAGTAGGAAGAAGCCAAGAATGCTGAGTTTGCGGAGACTTTTTATTCCTTTAATATGATTCTAGTTATTATTAGACATTTTAGGGGACGTTTAGAAATTCTGTTTCAACAGATCAGCTGTAGGAAAAAAACAGGGACGGTTTGAAAAAGTTAAGGTCGAAATATTTTAGACGTTTTTAAGACCGCAATCCATATATTCTCAACAAAAACATTTAGATAAGAAGAGACTTTAATCTGATAAAGTTACTTTTTTTTGGAAATATGTAGAAAAAACCGTTTGCTTGTATTCCACAAATATGATACTATTTACATATTATGGGTATATTTTTCCCTATATTTTCTTAGTATTTTATATTTATAAACACCCTGCAATTATCAGAATTGTTGAATGGTACGATATAGTTTGTTTGTATTTATCAATTGCAGTCAGATTAATGTATTGTAATACAATTAGTTAATTTAAAAAAGAATCAGAATTTAAGATGTTAATTGTTTTATGAATATTGTGTTTACTTGGAACGAAGTGACTTGGCAGGACGATGCCTACCGTATCAAGAAGCGAAACACATATTGCCGCAATTACATTCTTTGCTCGCACACATCCTGGAGATGTTTGCGGCAGCAATGGTTTACCGTTAACTCCGAACTCAATTGCAATATTGGGCAAGTCACAGAAGTTGAAGGAGCTTCGCCATGTCAACCTCTGCCAATACTTGGATATCGTACGAGGAAAACACGGTGCTGAACAACGCCCACTTTTAATTTCTGCCCCAGTTTAATTTCTACATCTTCATCATTGCAGAACGCACAATAGTAGTCTCAGAGTATGTAGGATCCACCCTGGAGCAAAGGTCGAGGGAGTGTAGTCTTGAGGAGACACAAATTCTGCGAATATTCTATCAAGTGGCGTGCGCCATTCAGGAGCTTTCGGCTAACAAAATAGTTATCCACAATTTGGAGCCTAAGCATATTTTGCTGGACGATTTATACAATGTTAAACTCTTCAATTATGGTCTGTTTCACATGACCAACGGCGGGGAATACGTACCTTTTCCTATTGGGTAGGCTTTCAGTTTTTCGAATAACACGTGAAATAAAAGTGCGATTATTATATTCTAGGAATATACGTTACATGCCACCAGAGCGTCTACTAGGATGCAAAAATAACATTAAGAGCGACATTTGGTCCCTGGGAATGCTAATGGCGGAGCTTTTGCTAAAGACTGAGCTTTGGCCAAATCTCAAAATATCGAATATTACTCGAAAAATTCTGTCGCTATGCAAAGCACAAAAAGTTTTCGAGAAAATGGCACGTGAACATAACTGTCTTCATGTCTACGAGGAACTCAATCAAGAACTTCGCGACCTCATCGAGCGTTGCCTTTCTGTTGAACCATCGAAGCGAGCCATGCCCACGGAATTGGTTCAACATCCCATATTCCAATCGAATCTCACTGCATTTTCCTTCACATCGCCACCTAAGTCGAGGCAGTTGCTTCTCCGATGCCCTCTGGAACAAATTTACTACTGGTGGCAACTTGCCGGAGGTGACGTTCAGGCTGAGTTGAAAAAAGAAGGTCTAATACGCAGCGAGGCACCCATATTGGCTATTCCTCAGGTGGTGTGCATGAATGGGATTATTGTGGGTCCAAAGCGGAGCCAGTCCTTTTTAATGGATGATCGGGTTGTACCGTTGCGAATGAACAACTTGATAGATCGTTTGCGAAATTTGCCTGCTGTAGCGTATTTTCCCCTCATTCATTCTCCAAAATTTACTTACAACTTTGGTTGTGGAATGGAACAACTTCCGCTTGTTATTCGCGAGAAGGATATTGAATATCAATTCCACAGAGTTCGTTTGTTCTCACGATTGCTTAAGGTTCGAAACACTACATATATCTATCGAAACGAATTGTAATTAGGCACTTTTACTCTTAGGGATACCCGTATACAAGTGATTTAATTCTAAAAGAAGCTGCAATTGATATTCCTCCTTTATTGCGTGGTCCAATATGGGCATGTCTACTAGATGTTATTCCGAATGGTAGTTACGAGAAAATTGATAAATTTACTCCAACATCCACCGATCGTCAGGTACATGGATTTCAGTATTCAAATAGTTTGGTATTTATTTGTTAAAACATTGCAGATTGAGGTCGACATTCCTCGTTGCCACCAATATGACGAGTTACTTTCCTCACCCGAGGGCCATCGCAAGCTCAAGAAGCTGCTGAAGGCTTGGGTAACTGCACACCCTCAGTACGTTTACTGGCAGGGTTTGGATTCACTTACTGCCCCTTTTCTATATTTGAACTTCAACAACGAAGGTGTGCAATGGACATTTATATTCAATAAAATTTCGTAATAACATTTTATTTTCTTTCAGAACTAGCATTTCTTAGTCTATATAAGTTTATTCCAAAGTATTTACAATGGTTTTTTCTAAAGGACAACTCCGCTATTATCAAGGAATATCTATGCAAATTTTCTCAACTGACTGCATTCCATGAACCCGCACTAGCAAAACACTTGAGCAACATTAATTTTATACCCGAACTTTTCGCAATACCTTGGTTTTTAACCATGTTCTCTCGTAAGTGATGTCAATTAACTGAAATGAATTGTAACTGAAAGTAATTTAGATGTCTTTCCTCTGCACAAAATTCTACACCTCTGGGACAAACTGATGCTGGGAGATAATTCATACCCACTGTTCATTGGCATTGCGATACTTAAACAGCTGAAGGGAACTTTACTCTCGTCCGGCTTCAATGAATGCATCCTGCTGTTCTCCGATCTGCCCGACATCGTGATGGAGAATTGTGTCATTGAATCGCAAAAAATGTACAAGATGACACCGAAGAGTGTATCGCATCGTCAACACGTCCGTCGCGAAAGCGCCTTGGGGGAGTTTGTACGTCCATTGAAATGTGCTCTGCTCAGTTTTTTAATCTAAAAGATTCATTAATTTCAAGGATATCACACCGGACGTTACACTGGCCGACTTACAAGCAGAAACATGTCCACGAATCAGTGCCAATGACTTCACCGTTCTGTTATTGCATGGACCTGATGCAATGATCGCGATCGATTTACGTAGTGTCAACGACTACGCGCGCGTACATGTGGCCCATAGCATCAATATTCCATTTACTTCCTTCACATTGAGTACGGAACCGAGTTTGGAGAGGCTCAAAGTGCCACAGTTGGAGCAGTCGTTGGTGGGACGAATCGTAGTTTGTCTGAGCAATATACACGAACAGGCAGTGGAGGTAAGTACCCACAGTTTTCAAACATTCAGCTCGGTAATCATTGATGTAATGCTGGCTTGCAGTTTTCGAAATATCTCATCGGATGTGGCGTGCAATACGTTTGTGTCTTACACAAAGGATTCAACATATTGCATTCAATTGAACCAAATATTTTGATATCAAATTAGATTTGAATATCGAAAAAGCCCGTTTGTCATTCATGTGATCGTAGAGTGTATTATTCCGGTTTGTTATTGGAAAATAAGAATTGTATTTTTATTCTGAAAATCGTGATAAATAAATGAAATTGTTTTCTATTTTATATACTTGAATTTATTTTCAATATTTTTTTCTAAGTATTTGAACTTAATTGTAAGTTATTTTTATTACCAGTAATATATATTGAATTGATTTAATAAAAATTATTTAAAAAAGATTTGCATATTACTAATAATTGTTCTGTACAGTAGTATAGTTAAAATATTGTCGTTAAATCATTAACTAAATATTTTCTAAATTAAATTATATGACGATTTCTCACGCGATTGCAAACTATTTAACTTAATAAAGCAATATTGCAATATTTAGAATATTATTTTAACAATTTACATTTAAAATTGTTCTGGCTTGTTTTCATACCATCACTAGTTTTTAGCTACTAAACATTTATGTGATTCAAGTATTCTAAATAATGTACTCGAAGAGTTTCTATATATACGGCAACTGTATTGAACCGATTGGTCTGCGACACTTGCTGGAGCCTCACTAAGCATTCATCCTTCGACGACCGCTCAAAACGAGGTTCTCAAACAATCAGCGTTGGCGTCGCTCCCACAAGGATGTTCAATAAGGTCCTGTTCAACGTTGGATGCACGTTTGTCAATGATAAAATGATAGAGAACAGAAACAGAAAAGTATATCCTTTAACAACAAGATCTACTGCAATCGGATACATAAGCATGAAGAAACGAAAAAGACCCAGATTTCACAAAAGTTTTCGTATTTTCAATAGATTACTTTACAAAAAATTGGTCAAACATCAATGATAAAAAGTCTTTTCCAAATGCCTGTACTTGGTATGAATAATATTTGAAAAGTGTACGAGCCTAGGAGTTACATTTGCTTGTTTGTATATGTATATATATATATATTTGGTTTCTTCTCACAAAACGAGGAAAATTCGGTGTTTTAATTAAAAACTAGCAATGTTTTATTAGTTTTAGCTGAACATTTGGCACCGTGTATGATTATGGAAACTTTCGGGTATCGACTACTGGTATACAATTGATAACTTATTCCATTCAATTTCACTGTACAAAGATAGCCATGTGTAGAAAACGCTATACAAATGCGTGAGTGGACCAAAAGTACGTGTGTGTAGGTGGTACAAGTTTCGTATGTCAGTTTCTTGTTGTTGTTGTCGGCTGTTGTTGTTGTATTGGTCTCCTTCGCTAGGTTATTGATTGCAAGAGTGTGGGTTGGTCACTTGCTCATTACGGAATGAGCTCAGTCCGGAGTTTTAAAAACAGTTCAGTTTGGAGTCAAGGCGTCTTGGAGATTGGATCAGATCGTGGTTCCTGGATTTGCCAGTGCATGATTATAGTGGGTGATGGGCAGAAGGGAATTTCGTTAAATGCGTTAATGTGTGTGCAACTAGTCTCAAATATTTACATATAGCAATATATAGAGGACTAAATGATTAACAGATCCTCTCCAATGTGGTCAACTATTGTCATTCATTTCAGTGCCATGTGGGGAGGTGGAAGGGGGCTGTTTATATATGTGTGTATGTGTGTGTCTGAGTATTTGTGCAATGAAAGTGGAGAATATTTTGTGTATATTTCATTTAAGAAATGTATATTGTTATTTATTTCATTTTTACACATCTTGATATAACGGGTTATTTTCAATATCATTTAAACTTTTTTTTACAATTATCAATTTTAACTACATACAATACAATATTAAAACTTAAAATTCTTAAGGTAAAATAAAAATAACTGTATATTATTATTCTGTGTATTATTTGTTTCCTTTTCACTTCGTTTATTCTTACTATACTGTTTGTTTATGTCTGGTTCTTCTTCTTTAAATATTAACAATAACATATTTGTTCAAAATATTGCGTCACATTTATGCGTTTCCTTTTACACATCGATAATCATAAGTTAATACACATTTAAGTAGACAGAGGGGAAGATATAGTCAAGGGGGCGGGGGAGGGTTGACAGATTGATTGAAGGAGGATCGAGTGATACAGATTCGAAATGTGATGATCGATATACTCGGGAGTGAATGTGTGTGTGGCTATGGCTGGGTGTGAGTGTGTGTTGAGTGCGATTCTCGTGCGGTCCCTGCCCACCTCCAACAGGGTGGCTCAGGGAACACGGAACTATTATTTGTCACAATCACTCCGACTTCTATATAATATTTGTTCATTACTTGGCGAGACTCTTATTCATATATATTTATATATAAGTGTGTATATCTCAATTTATATCTATATATCTATATATATATAGGGTGTATATATAGTGTCGAGTTCTGTTACAGGTTACTTTTGCAAGTAATAACAACGTCTGTCATTCACCGGTGCGGTTTTACATACCAGACTCTGCGATTCCCTCGTCATCTGCAACGAGAGAGTGGAAGGAAGTCAGTCATCGGCGCTAAGCCAAACCAAGGAAGGGGGCCAAAAAGAAATCAGAGGTCGACGGAGGAAACTGAAGAATTCTAAGGCAAGCGATTTCAATCGAAATTTCAGTTTATTCCGATCGAACATTAGTGCGAAATACAGGCAGAGGGGGGAAACAAATAAATCAACTGAGAAAATGAAAGCAAACGAACAAGTTTAGGTTAGGATTTTCCTTTGGAATTAGTAGTGGTTAAATTAGGTTAGGTTAGGTTAGGTTGAGGTTGTGTTATGGTATAAAAATAGCTACAAACCCATGAATGGATTGGCATAAATGATGCCGCAATTTTCAACACCACCACCACCACCACCATTGAGACCACCACCACCAGTGAGTCCACCACTGTTGAGTCCGGTGATCGAGCCCTTCTTGCACAACTTGGTGTAGTTGGCGCCGTTGCCGTCGCCGTCACCCACCAGCGTGGCGATGTCGTCGTCGTCGTTGCGCGTGTTGCAGCTGCTGCCCAACAGCTGGTCGTAGCAGCTGACGTCTGTGCTGATCACGTCGACGTCGATGTCGTCGTCGTCCTTCTCCAAGCTGTTACGGTTGCTGCCGCCGATCGAGCTTTGCATCGCGTGCGAGTCCTCGTAGCTGCCGCCGCCGCTGTCGTCGTTCGCGTTGTTCGAAATCTCGATGTTCGTCTCGTACTCGTCGTCGAAGTCCACCTCGACCTCCTCCTCCTCGTCGACCTCGAGGGAGCGCCGTCGGAAGACGTCGTCCTCCAGGTCGGCCTCGTGCCCGGAGCCGGAGCCAGATCCACTGCCAGAACCTGTCGCGGAACCGGACACCGAACCCGATCCGCTGCCATTCGTCACGATGAGAACGTCCTCCTCGGCGTAGCTGAGCCGAAGACTATTGGCGTTATTGTTGTTGCCGCCGCGACCACTGACGCTGCCGTTCATCGAGCCGACCTCAGCCGAGCGGTTCCCGCCGCCACCGCTGGTGCCGCTGTTGGTGGTGGTTGGGTTTGTGTACTGACTATTGTTGACGAGGATGATCTCATGACTTAGACTATTCTTAATATCACAGGACGATGAACTAAACGTGATCAGCTGCGACCGGCGGCGGTTCTGCAGCGTGTTGTGGCCGTTGGTGGCGGCGCCGCCTCCCGCCGGGTGCTGCTGCTGTTGCCCGCCACCACTGTTGCTGCCTCCGATGCTGATCACATCGATGGAGCCCTCCTTGCAGATCATCGAACTGGGCTTGTCGTCAACCAGAACGATAACCACCGAGTTGTTGTTATCGCTCTGGTTGGCTGAATGTCATCTGTCCGGGTGGTCGCTGTTGCTGCCGCTCGCCGCAGCGGCCATGGCAGCGGCGCTCGAGTTGACCGCGGCGGCGAAGGAGCTCATCGAGGCGCTGTGGGCGGCCGCGAGCGAGCCGAACGACGTCAGCGGCTGCTGGTCGTCATGCAGGACGGCCGCGTTCTCGTCGTCGATCGCCTCGGCCTCCTCCGGCGCCAGCTCGTGGTGCTGGCCCTCGATGGTCGCTATTATTTCGCCATTCTCATCCAGTTGTTGTTGTTGTGCTTTTGGTTGTCAACATTGCCATTGTCGTTGCCCATTGGCAATGTGTTGTTGTTTTTAGAGTGCATGAAGATGTGGTTGTTAGACGAATAGGTGTGTGTGTGCATAGATTTTGTGTTTGTTGCATTGTTGCCGAAGTAGAAAGAAATATTTTGGTGGTTAGTTACAAAATAATATCCCAACACCTCATTAGGGCTAATTATTAAAAGTCAAAAGCCGATCGAACAAAACGAAACCATAATCTCGATCGAATGTTAGGAAATAATTCTAAATCGAAATGAGTTCTTTTAATTAAAAAAATTGGCTTGTGTTTTTTCGGCTCGAAAAAATGTGACTTTGTAATGCTTGTAATGTACAAGTAAAAACAAAAAGATACAAGCAAAAAAAAAAAAAAACGAACACAAAAGTCGTTACGTTATAATTTTTGATCAAAAATCTATACTTGCTATTCGCATTCATTCTATAAAAACAATTGATTTCCCATATTTTGTTATTAACTCTACCAAAACTTTTTTATCTACATTCTGTTGCTACCACCATTATTTGAAATGCATTAATTAAAAGTTGGTACACCACTCAGAAGTCGTTCTATCCGTTTATACCGAGCGATCATCGAAGAACACCTAGTCTCTAACCGCCCGAAGACAGCAGGAAACAAGCGTCCAAAACCTCACGCTACAGATAGAACGATATACCTCCTCATCGCGGGTGTTGGTTCTTCCATTTTGCAATGAAAGTAAATGAAGACTGACTACAGAAATGATCCTGTGAAGTATAGTCTTAACTTTTCGGTCCGCAACAGCCACTACATGAGCACCGACTTGCTTCAACCATTTGAGAATTATGCGAGCGTGGCGAGCGAAAGAACGCTGGTGCTATTAATAGCTCTGTTTACATAACAGAACTACGCCAACAGTGCAGACAACTGTACGATGGCCACTACTACTGTTAGCAGCTCTTCCTGGTCAACTCTGTTAACTGCAGAACCCGTTTCCGAACAGAGATTTACTGTCATTAACAGAGTAAGAGGAGAGAGTTTTGCGTTTTTCCAGTAAAAGAACTCATTCCGTACTCCACCAACAACCAATCAACGTTTGATCAACAAACAAAATAATCGAAATTAGTAAAAACCATAAATAAAACCAAACATAAAGCCAGCGCATCGGCCATGAGTCGACTTACCTTCGTAGCCCTCGTTGTCGTGGATCTCGCGGGCGGGGCCAACGATGTTCTCCTTGCCCTCCAGCACCGCCAGCAGGCACTGGTGGATGCAGATGTACTGCTGCTCGGTCTGGACCATCCACACGCGCTCTGAAAACACAGACGTCAAAAATCAGCTTCAGCCTCCGCCTGGTCTGCCTGTCTTACCCTTTCGCATGGCGAACACAATGCCGAAGATGTCCACGTAGTCCGAGGTGTTGATCTGCTGCAGAATGCGGTCGAGCGTTATGAAGGTGCCCGAGCGGCCGACGCCGGCGCTGCAGTGGACCACGATCGGCCGCTGCTCGCTGCCGATGCGGTCGCGGAAGGCGCGCACGAAGCGCACCAGGGTCTGGGGCGGGTTCGGCACGCCGAAGTCGGGCCAGGTGGTGAAGTGGAAGTGCCGCAGGATGCGCTGCTCACTGCCCTGTGGACGAGGTCGGTGCGTTGTTAGCAACGGTGGCTTCCAGGCAACGAGAGGCCGTGGCCACAACTTACCCTGCAGAGCATGAACTCGGTCATGACCCAGTCGGCGTAGTGGCTGTCGTTGAGGATCTGGACCTTGATGTCGCCGTAGAAGACGGGCACGGTGTCGTTCGGCCAGTACTGGTCGCACTTCTCGCGGCCCTTCTCGAAGCAGCGCGTCAGCATCACGATCGCCCGCGAGTTGCTCTCCCAGCACATGCGCCAGAAGTCGTCGCGTGTCGAGTGCAGCGGCCCCTGGGTGACGATGAACTCGCGCGGCGAGTTGTGCCCGGGCACGTAGTTGGCGTTGATGTAGTCGGAGCCCTCGTCGTCGTCCACCGGCTGGAGCTTGAAGCGCGAGTGGTCGTAGGGCAGGATGTTGGTGAAGCGGTTCTTGGGCCGGTTGCACGGCAGGTCGGCGAACGTGCACGACTGATCGCGCCCGACGTGCTTCAGCTCCTCGAACTCCTCGCTGAAGCGGAAGTCCGAGTCGGCGGACATGAGGCGGTAGTGCTCGGCGAAGTTCTTGATCAGTATCGGGCGGTTCTGCTCGATCACGCTGTCCGGCAGCGACATGTTGTCGTTGGCCCGCGCGTCCTTGGTGGTCTTGCGGCAGCTGTTGCGGCGCCGCTTGAAGAAGACCAGCGTGACCAGCAGGATCAGGATGATGGTCAGCGGCACCGTGATGGCGACGATCAGCGAGGTGTTGTCTTGGTCTGATGTTGGCGCACAACCAAGTCCAGGGGAGACAGAGAGATAGACATTAGTTAGATCAATTGCGGTATGAATGGGACGGGGGAACTATGGGGTGTTGCTGATGGTAGGGAACACCTGGGAGCACTTACCGGGCGAGGTCAAGAGGTCTTGGGTTATTCGTGATTTGAAAGCAAGACATAAAATGTAATACAGATAGGTATATTTCGGTTAAACATTGTCATAGACGGCTAGAAAACTCCGTGAGGCCCAATGGGCTCCCACGCTACTGGAGGCTTTTGCTGGCCCCGAGCATAAAGAAAACAAATCTAACCTACGGCACACTTAAAGCAGTTCAAGCTACTTACCCGTAGCTTGCATTTGCTCGGCAATGACTCGACAAGGGACTTCGTAAAACTCACCTGTTTGTATGGGGAAGCTGTAGGCGGTGTCGGTGAACTTGTCGGGGGCGGTGAAGGCGCGCACCTTCACCCGGTACGTGGTGCCCGACTTGAGCGGCCCGTTGCAGTAGCCCGTCTGGCGGTTGTCGCAGTTCTCGGTGCCGATCGTGAAGTCCTCCACCGATCGGTTCTCGAAGGGGAAGTACGGGTCGATGGCCTGGTAGGGCAGCCACACACTGTACGACTGGACGTCGTGCCAGCTGGGCATCTCCAGGCCCGAGGCATTCTTGGTGTCGTCCTCGGCCACGATGATCGTGTACCAGCGGACCTGGAAGAGAGTTACGAAGTCAATTTGAAACTCATGGACATAGTTGGAATAGTTGCAGGTACAGACCTGTCCATTCTGGTCGGAGAAGTAGTTCTTGCGGAAGCGGATCTGAATCGTGGACGAGCTGCGGTAGACCTCGGTCGGCACCACCTGCGTGGCCGGGCGAGGCGGGGCCAGGATGGGCATTATCTGCTTGTACTCGCGCTCGGGCCCGTAGCCGATCGAGGTCTTGGCCTGGATCTTGAAGACGTACGTCTCGCCCGGCTTGAGGTTCTTGATGGTGCCCGTCGTCTCGGAGGACTCAAAGTCCTGGGTCATGGTTTCGGCGGTGTTGTTCAGGTTGGTGTACGTGACCGAGAACTGCCGGATGACGCCGTTCGCCTCGCTCGACGGCAGCAGCCACTCGAAGGTGACCTCGCTCGGCTGGACGTCGACCGGGTGGAAGCGCTCGACGCGTCCCGGCACCGCCTCGTTCGTGCTGAAGCTGGCCGACAGGGGCGAGCTGCTGCGCAGCACCGAGGACTCGGTGCCGGAGCGCACGACCACGGTGAAGGTGTAGTTGCGGTGCGGCCGCAGGTCCGAGATGTTGATCTCGTTGCGCGTGGTCACGTTCTGGGCGAGGATGTTGTCGGCGGTCAGGTACTGGACGTCGAAGTCGTTGTACTCGCCCTTCGGGATGTCCCAGCGCAGCGAGATGTCGGTGTCGGTGATGTTCGTCGCGTGCAGCTGCGTGATGGGCTCCGGGAAGAGCCGGTCCTGCCGCTGGATCGGCAGGCTGGAGACGCCGCCGCTGACCGTCCACACGGTGATGTTGTACAGCCGGCCGGGCACCAGGCCGGTGAAGGTCACCTTGCGATCGGTGTCGTTGGCCAGCTTCTCCTTGTCCTTGATCTCGGGGTCGCCCAGCGAGAACCGGTAGATGTCGAACTTCGACGAGGACTGCGGCGTCGGCGTGTACGAGAGCGTGATCGTGTCGCGCTCGTCCTCCTGCTTGTCGTTCACCACCACGACCTCGGACTGGATGAGCGGCATCGTGCGCGTGGACAGGTGGGTCGTGCCCGAGAAGATGCCGTACGAGGTGGTCTGGATGTCGAACTTGTACTGGACGCCGGGCATCAGGTCGCCGATGAGGACGCGCACCGTCGACAGGTCCTCGGCTGCAAGTGGCCAAAGATGGGTCTCGAAATCTTCAAATTTTCTTTCGAACTAATTCCGACACTCACCCGACTTATTCTCGGAGACGTTCTTGGTCTGCGTCTTGGTGGGGTTGTCCGTGGGCCACCACTTCAGGATGTAGGACTCGACGCGTCCCTCCGGCTTCGGCCACTCCAGGGTGATGTTGCGCGAGTCCACCAGCGGGATGATGTTCGAGACCGGGTTCGGCGGGACGGTCGTGTTGACCTCCTCGGGATTGGGGCTCTCGACGCTGAAGCTGACGGTGTTCACCTGGATCGTGTAGCGCTCGCCCTTGGTCATGTCGGTGATGTCGGCCTCCGTCGAGCGCACGCTCGGCAGCCGCACCCACTGCTGGTCGCTCTCGGTGCGGTACCGGATGGCGTACTCGGAGAAGTCGCTGTTCTCGGGCGGCGCCCAGTGGACGAGCACCGAGTTGCTGCGCACCGACTCGATGGTCATGTTGCGCGGGGGGTTCGGGACTGCGGAAGCGAAGAGTCGTGAAGGGGGAACAGGGAAGAGGGAAGAGACGACATGGCTGAGACCTTGGAGGCTTTCTGGATAGAGCTTTTACTCACAGACAGCCTGGAAGTAGGCGTGCGGCTCGCTGCGCAGCCCGTGGCTGACGGCGAACACCTTGACCTCGTAGCCGGCGCCCGGGTGCAGGTTCTTGATCACCAGCCGCGACTCCTTGGTGAAGACGGTGCGCACCTCGGAGGTGCCGTTGCGCGAGTAGAGGACCTCGTACTGCTCCTGCTTCGAGTTGACGTCGCTCTTCCAGCTGATGTTCAGGCCCATCTTGATGCTCTTCAGGTCCTCGATGATCGGCGACGAGGGCCGGGTGACCACGTAGATGGTCGTCTCGTTCGACTCCATCTTCTTGGAGAGGGCCTGCACCGAGAGCGAGTAGTTGCGGCCGGGCAGCAGGCTCTCCAGGTTGAAGCGGGTGCGGTCCGTGGTCAGGGTGCTGGTGTCGCCGTTGAACGTCTCCAGCTCGTGGTACCTACGAGGAGATGGGAGAGGGAACTAATGAGGGGAGATCTACGAGGACGAGGACGAGGTCGTTGCTTACACGATGCGGTACTCGTCCTGCGTGCTGGCCGGGTCCGGCTCCCAGGTGATGATCATCGTGTTGGTCTTGTCGTCGTTGAACGAGCGCAGGTTGCGCACCGGCAGCGGCCTCAACGTCACGTCGCCGGTCGCCGGCCACGAGGTCACCTTGCCCGAGACGGTCTTCACGATCACGTTGAACGTCTTGCCCGGCTCCATGATGTCGCGGAAGTCGAACGAGGCGATCGGCTCGTTGGCCCGCTGCACCGTCGACTGGCGGCGCGAGGTCGAGAGCGAGACCTGGTACTTGTCGAACTCGGAGACGCCCTTCGGCGCCTCCCACAGCACCCGGAACGAGTTCGACGTTATGTAGTCCTTGTCGAAGGTGACGTTCAGCGGCCGCAGCGGGACGGTGCGGTATTGGGCGGTCGTCGGCAGCGAAATCTCATCCTCGGACATCGTCTGCACCGAGATGTTGTACGCCCGGCCCGGCACCAGGCCCTTGAAGGCCGCCTGCGCCGGCCCCGGCGGCTCGCCCTCCTTCTCCACGTACAGGACGCTCTCGAGGGCATCGGGCGGCTCGATGGAGACCTTGTAGTGGGTGTAGATGCCGGCCGGATACGGCGGCTGCCAGAGGACGAGCAGCGTGGTCTCGTTCCGGAACCAGACGATGAATTTCCCCGGTGTGTTCGGTTCTGGTGTCGGCCGGCCACGAGAGGTGGCGACATTCGTCGGATGGGGTCGGATGAAGTTGATGTGGACGACGACGATGGTGTGATGGTGGTGGCGGTGGAGAAGACGGCGCGGATGGAGACAGAGACGGACGGAGACGGCGAGGAGCACGAGCATGAGCGAGCGAGCGAGCGAGAAGAATAAATTGTATGTCTTTAGTCGGGGTTTTCGAACACTTTAAATGCTTGCAATTGTGTGGGAAAATTGAGTTAAGAGTGTGGGTGCATGTATGTGTGTGTGTATTAAATGAACACGTGCAGCCATGCATGTGCTGTGTGTGTGCGTGTGGGTATAATTGATGCATGCGTGAGTGTGGTAATATATGTGAGAAGCTACTTTCGTTAACGAATTGCCAACTATTTTGCATGCGGAATAATTTACAGAACGGATCGAATAAATCACCTGCACCTAGGGACGAAGGGAGGGGTGGACTACGAAACCAAAAGGCGAATTTATACAATGGCACTTCTTTATTCAGAGATATTCGATGCCACAGTAAAGAAATGAGAAATCAAATTGCAGAAATTAATACCAAAGTAAAGAAAGATATACAAAATCAAAGAGGAAGTACCGAGTTAAAGAAAGATTTACCAAGGAGAGAGAGAAGTACCAGATTAAAGAGACAAATGACAGAAGGAGTAAATGAAGAAGAAGTAGATAAATCAATAAATGGCTACATGAAGAAATGTAAACAACACCTTATTCTCGAAGGAAAAAACTCCCCTTAAGTGAGAAGGCAAGTTTCAGAATAGAAATAAAATAAATACCACAAAATTCGTCCTTTATTGGGCAATAAAAAGATAATCTTGAGTACATATGTATAGAGATTTGGTATATAGTGTATTGGGTGCAGCTTAGGTATACTTTACGATTAAACACATTCATTACATTACATTAGATTACATCGCATTACACTGCATGGCAATCGAACCATTAGCACCATATTAAAGTGTTTACCTCGCAGTATCTTAATGTCCAGCAGATCTTTGTGGCGCGTCCTTCTACCTTTAGTATTCGATTGATTTGATTGGATTATGTGTTTGGTTAATGGGGTTTTAGTCACATTTCGAAACGTGTAAAGTGGTCGTGGTAGTTTGTGGCAAGTAAGGGTGGCAGCACAAAAAGTAGAAACATTTGAAAAATTTGTTAAAAACCAACACCAACGACATCTTCGTCATAAACTTCCTTCGATATAATGTTATTGTTTGTTAATAGGCACAATAGTTAATGTTAATCAGTGCAAATGCACTTGTGGGAAAAACCGTAGTTAACCGAGTTCAATAGTTGCATTTGCGGGGTCTGGCAACGCCCTTGAGCGACTTACTTGTGGTGAAGTTGCGGCTGGTGTAGGCCACGGACTCCTTGCCGTCGTAGATGGTGTAGGCCTGGACCTGGTAGGTGGCGCCCGGCGTCAGCTCCTTGACGCTGTGCTGGAATGTGTTGTCGTTGACCAGGAAGGTGCGGTTGTACGAGCTGGAGGCCTCCGACAGGCCCAGCACCTTGATCTTGAAGGCCGTGTAGTTGCCCTGGGTGGGCGCGGACCACGAGATGATCGCGTTCTTCCCGCTGCGCACCTGCACCGACAGATTCGAGGGCGGATCCGGCGCTGCAAAGGAGAGACAACTCGTCAGTGGACACATTTGTTCATTAGGGTGGCCCATGGAGGGAGCGAGGGGCGTAGGTAGAGTCATCAAAGGCTTCCCCTGTCGATAGCGCCGCTCAGCGATCGTAGAGCGACGATAGCCATGGCAGGGAGGGGTGGGGGGCGGAGGGGGCGAGGTCAAGGCTATGTGTGCAGACAGTGATATACAGAACGTGTCTGGGAAAACATCTGGCAGTCGCGAACAAAACTGTTTATTTTTTTGCAATTTAAACCACGACCATTTGATCAAACAAAGTATTTAGTATATCGAATTTCGAAGTTCTCCTATAAAAAGCGATCGATCGAAAGAGTTGAATTCAGTTCGGAAGCCGTTAAAAGCCTTCGCCCACGCGTTCGAGTATTAAAGAGTGATCTGAAAATATTTGACAAAAAAACCAAAGGATTCAAAATGAAAATTTCATTCGCTGCAATAATCGGCTTCTTCTTGCTAATGTTGGCTGCAACCAATGACCAGTCTTGCGGCTGTGGAGAAAACGGAGACATGTCAACGACTGCTGCCCCACCTCCAGCTATTTGAGGATTCTATTGGAACCACTCAAAAACAGAAAGTTGCCGACATTTTTAAATTTTGAATATTTATTACCACTGAATTTATAGTCATTATTTCATTAAATTTGGTAGAGGTTTCATTAGAATGTAATTGTTAAATAAATCAGCAATCGTTCTCGCAACTAGCTGTTAGATGTTTTAATTAAAACTTATTTTTACAGGAAAAATAAAATTCGTTTAAAGAAAAAAATCATTGCATCGGCCGGGAATCGAACCCGGGCCGCCCGCGTGGCAGGCGAGCATTCTACCACTGAACCACCGATGCTCACGGTTGATCAAACGGAAAAGCTGAATTCAAGCTTTGGAGCTGAAAGGCTTGTCGAACCTGTCTTCGTGTGGCCTGGTTTCAGAGAAGGCAGGAGTGGGGTGTTTGACGGGCAACCCCTGAAACTGATGAGAGAGGTCGATGGGGGGCTTCCGAGCTGTCTCCGCGTGGTCGGCGCGTTGAGAGGAGACGGGAGCGGGGTCTGGCACGATTTCAATTATGATGCTTTTCGACAGTGGCGAATCAATAAATGAGGTAATTATGGGGGGCGTAAATAAATGTGAGCGGGGCACGTACACGGACGGGTTCTCACTCTCTCTCTCTCCCTCCCTCCCGTTTTCTCTCTTCGGGCTCCTAGGGGAAACCACAAAGTTGACAACAGTACAACAACACAACAACAACGACCCACATTCTGATGAACTCCAGTCACAACATTTCGCCGCCATGTTCGACGAAACTATGACGAGAGAGAGAGAGAGAGCGACGGGGTCCTGGCTCGGGTTCAGGGTTCCGACTGCGTAATTTATGTGTTTTATGAGGTTTTGTTTCGTCGTCGTCGTCGTCGGTGGCTCCAGACGACCCGCCCTCGACCCGAGACATCGCGCAATCAGGGCCGCTCCCCGCCGCTAATGGCGCCCGCAGGTGTTGTGCGTGTCGGCGTGTGGTATTTCTTCGGGGTGGTTGGCAACACGGTTGGCCCTGTCTGTCTCAGGCCGTGTCTCGTCTGTCTTTCTCGGGCTGCTTCCCAGTCTTTCTGTCTGCTCCTGAGCTAGTCTGCGTGTCCGGCGTCCGGCGTCCGGCGTCCGCCCGGCCGTCGTCTGGCAGGAAGGCGGCAATAAATACGCCTGAATATTTCATGCTGTCTGCCCTAATCAAGGAGGGATCCCTTCCTCACCCTCCCCAACCCTTCCCAGCCCATCCTCGCCGCCACAACCCCTCTCATTAGCAGTTCCCCGTTCGCAGTCGGCGCCTTGGGAGGACGTGGGGCCGCCTGAAAGCTCGATGTTGATTAAAGCTCTCTTTGACTCATTAGGAGGATTCCCTCTGTGTGCTCCGAGTTTAGTTTCGGCTTCCGGCGGAGTTCCTGCTAATGCGCCAAGAAGATAGCGAGATCGCGGTAGGGGAAGAGGGGACGGAGGTGGAAGAAGACGTGGAAGCCGGAGCCCGAGGCTGGGTGCAGCAAGATTTCCTGCACTCTCTCCCTGGAGCCGTACGAGTTCGCATGCGGCTCTGTTTCCATCTCTCTCCCTCCCAGCTCCCTCTATCTCGCTGTGTGATTGTGCGCGCTCCTCTGCGTGCATTTATCTTGTAATTAGGAAAGTTTTTAATGCGTTTTCGGCGCATGTTTAATGGCATCGAAAATGGACGAATCGCAAAAAGCAAAACCGAGAAAGCAAATTGACAACGGAAACTGCGTAAAAGCAGCAACTGAAACTGGTTCATTTAATTAATTTAACTTTAATGGGGGCCAGGAGAAGGCGAAAAAATATAAAATAGTAGTAGAGTAGTGTTAGTAGTAGTAGTAGTAGTAGTGGTAGTAGTAGTAGTAGCAGGGGAAAGCGTAGTAGACGTGACGATTGCTAATGTCGCCTAATGACATCGCACAGATGGCCGAGCGGATGGAGACGAGACCCCGAGGAGAGGCGCCTGCTCGACGTGTGTTGGCAACGCGGGTGATGCAACCTCGCCGAACGCGCGCTGCTCTAACAGCAATAATTATAGCAACAACAATTATGATGTAGTGCAGGAGAAAGCCGCGGAGTTTAGGGCAATTAACAACAACAACAACAAAGCCATTTGCATATTCCGGCTTACGTCACATTCACAAATTCGTTATTGTCTTACAAAAAAAAAAACAAAAAAAAAAAATAAAAGACCAACAACAGAAAATATTGTGACAAAAAAATTAAACAAATTTTTCGTCCACGAGGGACGTCGCAGACGACATGCAAACGAGAGCCAGTCTGAGGCGTGCGAGCGAGACGGGGACAGGACAGCACTGGGACAGGGCGAGAGCTGCACATTTTTAATTAAATTTCCCTGAAGTCCTGTGCATGGCCCTCGTGGGGCAGTGGAAGAGGGGGGGGGGGGGGAGCGGTCGGTTCCCCCGGGTCGAGGGTGAGAAGTAGAGGAGACGCCGACAGAAATTGGCCTCGAGCCGGCCGAAATCGTCGGCGCCGCCGGGCGGACTCCGCCGTCTCAATTACGCGCGCCCTGGCCGCTGGTCCCACAAATCTCCAGGGATAGCGGGGCCAACAAGAGTGGGAAAGAGACAGGGAGAGGGGGGTGCGGGTGTTCGGACTCACCTGTGGTTATCGTCACGGTCCACGTCAGCCAATCGGGGTGCGTGAAGTTCGTGTAGTAGAGCCAGAAGTTGTACTTGGTGCCGGGCAGGGCACGCGAGAACTGGATCTCGTCGCCGATGTCGCTCGACGCGATGGTCGTGTTCGGCTCCGGGAACCCGTATGGCGGACTGTAGTCCAGACGGTAGAAGGCGTCGT
This sequence comes from Coelopa pilipes, assembly GCA_947389925.1. Classification (NCBI taxonomy): domain Eukaryota; kingdom Metazoa; phylum Arthropoda; class Insecta; order Diptera; family Coelopidae; genus Coelopa; species Coelopa pilipes. Next base: position 23,575,070 of record OX376700.1, on the reverse strand, counting down.
CCAGGCCCTGGTTGTTGGGTATGCTTATGGCGAGGTCGGCACAGTGGATGGGCTGCAAGCGGAAGAGGAACAAGAGGGGGAAATTATGATTATTTGCTGCCAATAAAACTCGATGCTCAGCCATTTCAAAGACCCTAGTCGGAGCGTCGAAGGGGCGGTCGAAGGGTGGGCTGGAGAGCAGTAAAAGGTGAACAAATTTTAGAAATATTTGCAATTGCGGTTCGTGGAATGGGATTAATAGAAAAAAAAACAAAAAAAAAAAAAATAGAAAAAACTGCAGCCATCAACAGCCACAACGACATTGCGTGACCGGCAGCCCGAACCCGCCCCATTTCGGCCCACGCCCCCCTTCGACGGCCGAGACCACAAGTAAACACCATGAAATAGACTGAACAGACTGAAACCAACCATTGCAATTTGAGTAGAAAAAATATGGATAAAAAAATAATAAATATTTATTTTGTGGGTTTCCAGGTAACCTCTGCGGGTTTTGCTAAATCAATTAATTGTGTCGATTAGTTAAATCGAGTAGGGAGAAAAAATATATGTTATCTAATATTTTTATATAACTTTGGCGTCGTTTGCGAAACTTCTCGGCGTTCTTTACGTCGTCGAGCGAATAAATTAACGATTTGCAAATCAGATATAAATAAGATTTCGCAGAAACATCTCCAAAACTCGTGTTATAAGCCTCAGAGGCGTTAATCAATGTCTATAAATGATTGTTTACATGCTAAAAATACAAGATTTATACAAGATTTACAATGCAATAAGGAGAAAAAATGATAAAAAATATCACTAATGGATGCACGTTTTCGAGTATTAGCGAGTTAATTGTGTAACTGGAGATGATGGGGGGAATCGAGTTGCACGGTGGGACCAGCAGAAAAAAATGTACTAGAAAAAGGGACTGAAAAAATCGCACAGAAAAAAACATGGAGAAAAAACTGTAGAGAAAAAGTTTTGAGGTAAAATTAGAGGATAGAATGAGAGAAAAAGCTTGATAAGGAGGAAACTGGGAGAAAATAAACCAATGGAATATGCAAAATAAATATTAATTAAAAAATAATTTCCCACAAAAAAAGTGCTGTACATGGCGCGATCGACTCCACTGTGCAGAGGCAGGCGAAGCCGCATCGAAAGCGTAAAACGCTGATGAGTTATTAAATCGATAAATAAAAACGCGCGCTTTGTAACCGAGACCGACTGTTTTGGCCGACCCTCCGACCGTCCGTCCGTCCGGCTGTCCGTCCACCTGCCTGTCTGAGAGCAGCGGGATGTTCTGGCCCAGGCAGAGAGATAGAAAAAGCTGAGTAGAGATGGAGATGGAGAGGTGGAAAAAACTACGATCGATACGTCAAGATAGCTCGGTGAAAGGATAACGGCCGATGGAGCTGGACGGGCCGCGGACTCGAGTCGAGGAGAGGAAGAGAGAGTGAGAGAGAGAGAGAGAGAGTGAAGATGAAGTGGGAAATGGCGTCAAAATCAATTTGCATCCCGAAGATGGGCCCGCCCCACGTCCCCTCGACCCCGACTGACGCGAGGCCATGAATAATTTATGATCAAGTAAAAGCCGTTCTTCACCTCGCCCCCTCATTGGAGGGCAGAAATGGCAACGAAACTCGATAATAACTCTCTCTCTCACTCTCTCTCTCTCTCTAGTTCATTGCCTGCAGTTGACTCCGTTCCATTATTCCTCGGTAGTAACGACAGTCCTAGTTTTGCCATCTGGCATTTGGCCGGGACGCCACAAAACTTGCATAATTTTTTCGCTTTTATCGCCATTTATATCTTCCCATTAGGTTTTATTCGTCCAGGGCAGTGTCATTTTCTCGCGTTCTCTCCCTCTTCACCTCTTTTGCATTCTCTTTCCACTGGTTGCTGCCTCAAAGTCGCCTAAAAACCTGGCAAACTAATGTTTGTTCCTTTTACGGCTTCGTCTCTCATTCAGATCAGATCGTGACGAGGCAACTCCAGGCTCCGCTGGAGGGTCCGAGCGTAAATTGGGGTAGAGATGGGAGCAGAGAGAGGGAGAGAGAGAGAGAGAGAGGGAGAGTTAGGGAGAATAAACATTTGAATGCGACGGCAATACTCGCCATCAGAATGTCGAGGGCGAAGCTGGCACTGAAGGAAGGCGCATTCAAGATGCGAGGCGTGAAGAGGTTGAGGGGTGGAGTTGCTGAGGAGTGGAGTGAACGAGATGCTGAGTTGTTGAAGGGTGGAGTTGATGAGCGATTGAGGTGTGGAGTGCCTGAGGTGTGAATCGGTTGAGGCGAGGATGGATGGATGGCAGTCTTAGCCCTTGAGACCAGGAGTTCGTCACTGAATTTTCTCCACACCCCGTTGCTTCGATCCTGGTTCTCACTTCAATCGATTTAAATTCAATGGACTTTTTTAAGCTGTGAAACTCATTGCTTTCGTTTTCTCGTCTTTCGCAGACTGGACGACTTCGTTTTGCTTCCTCGCCCTTGGACCCACATTCTCCCTTGGCCTGTCTCTCTCGGTCCCCGTCTCTGAACCTGACATGATTTCCTCGGCCAATTAAAATACGCAATTTAGTGCTAGACTTGGCGACGTTGGCCCCTGATAATGAATACCCTTGGCCATCGCCGAGGCGGGCGGACCTGGCGCCACGGGGCGCAAAACAAATCACTCCAGGGCTCGAGGGCGGGTGGGGAAAAGGGGAAGAGAAAAGGCGAACATATTTGTTGACATGGCTGATGACGTGCTCGCCGCCGGCCGGAAATGTGGCCAGGAAAGAGAGCGACAGGCAGACAGAGAGTGGGAGAGAGGGGGAGAGGGAGAGGGAGATTGCACGTGATCCGTCGTCGTCGCCAATAGTATTGTTGTTGTGGCTGTTGTTGTTTCGGCCTTTCGCTCCGCTCGCATGTTCGTTTGCAATTTTCCGCTCACTCAAACTCCAACACAAACACATAAAGCGAACTTTATTTTAATCGCGGCTTTTAAATTTATCGTCATTGTTGTTAATAAATTTGTTGTTGTTCGTTTGTAGTTGTTGTCATTTGTTGTTCCTGCCGCTGTGAACAACAAACTCTCATGCAAATCAGGGCCAGGCCCCGCAGCGCCTCCCAGACCGGGCCAGACTCGCGCCAGCTCGCGCGGGCCCGCGGCGTATGAGCGACGTGCAAATTTAATTGTCCTCCATTTAAGAGGGAATTCAATTAAAAACACGAGATCCCACTTGGGCCGACCGCCGACCGCCGGCGACGACGATGACGATGACGACGTCGTCCATGATAATGCCTGTCATTACCGTCCAATTATCGCCCGCCGTCCATCGGTCTAGATCGGCTTCAGATTGAGGAATATTTCCAAAGCAGAGGAGGCTTGCGAGCTCTCGTTCGTTCGGTCGTCCGTCTGGTTTTCGCACCCCGCATTCCGCCGAGTGCGGTCTCGGCGGCTTCCTCGGGAATCCACAACAGTTTCACAATTGGTTTCGAAACCGCGTTCACGCCAACAGCTTCCGCTGCAGCCGACGAACTCACCGCAGGCGCAGAATGCGACGTGACGGCTCGACGACTCGCGTTGGCAACGCGGCGACGGGCGCTGGTGCAACGTGGGCAACCCACGATTTGCGCCCACTGTGCTTGTGAAACAGTGTTGCCAAGAAACAGAAGATAAAAACAAAAAAAAAGACCGTAAAAGACGAGAAAAAAATCTCACCAAAATAATACAAAGAACTAGTAGTAAAAAAATAAAACTATTGAAATTAATAAAAAATTAAAATTTAAAAAAAAAAAATTAAATCAAGAAGAAAATAAATACAAATGAAAAAGAAAGGTATAAAAGAGAAGAAAAAAAAACAATAAATAAAAATTAAAATAAAAGAGAAGTAAAGAGAGAGAGAGAGAGAGAAACTGTTGCTAAATAAATGAGCAACCAGAAATGCAGCAACGGCAAAAACAACAATGCCAAAAGCAACAACAACAACAACAGGCTCACGAATCGAGCAGCAGCAGACAGGAATTAAAACAAAGCGTTGCCCACACTCAACCGGACGGACGAGGGATGGGCGGAAGGAGGGACGGCAGATGGACGGACGGACGGACGGACTCGTATCCGCAAGGACGGCCAGCCAGACGCGGCGAACAGACAGACAGCTGGACAGACGAGACTCACGCGAGTGGGAGGGAGAGAGGAAGACAGAGAGAGAGAGAGAGAGAGAGAGAGAGAGACGGATGGACTTTTGTTCTGCGTTGGCGCTTATGTGAAATTTATGAACCTTACTTCGCCCTCATTCTCTCCACCTCTCTTTCTCCTTCTCTCCCTCACTCCCTCTCCCTGTCTCACTCTCCGGCCACGCCTGCTTGTCTCCCTGGCACCTGCGTTGCCACCTTTTTCAATGGCAATAAATTTTAAGGCAAATTGAATTCAAATTGCGAAAACTTCATCCGACTCCCGCCTCCGCCACGCAGGGGGCGTGGCACACCCACACCCACACCCACACCCACACACACACTCTCAGTTACATCTGGCCACACGTCGCGACTCACGTGAACGCCTCGCAGTGTTGCCGTATTTTCGCTCGTGCTGCACCATAAATTGGGAGTTTTGCAAATTCTTCCGTCCGTCCGTCCGGCCGTCTGACTGTCTGTGTCGGTCCGTCCGTCCTCGCGCTGTTCGCCCAGTTTTGGCGGCAAATTGAATTGCAAAATATGCGCGGCGTTGCCACCTTAGCCCGAATGTGCTGATAAATGCGAGCTCGCAGCAGATTCTGCGAGTTCTACGCTTAATGTTGTTGCTGTTATCAGCTATTGTGGTCGTTGTTGTTGTTGTTGTTGTTGTTCGGGTTTTAGTTTAGTACTTTAGAAGTTGTTGTTTTTGGTGTTGTTTTCCATGTTTTTGTTGTTGTTTTTGGTTGGTTACTGCTACTGCAATCATTGTTGTTGTTGTTGTTGTTGTTGTTTTCTCTGCGATTGTGGTCTTTATTGTTATTATTAGGATTCTGATATTGTAGTAGATGTTGTTTTAAGTGCCTTAGTTGTTGTTGTTGTCGTTGTTGCCGTTGCAGTCGTTGTGGAGTGGACGCGAACGCGAACGCCAGTGGCGCAACACGAGGCTGCCACTTGGTCGCCAGGCCGCAAGGGCAGGCGGCCATTTGTGGCTAATGCGCGAAAATCTGGCCAAAAGTTAGGCAGATCCCAGAGCCACTCAGTGCCGCCAAGTGAGGGCGAATGGAGTTGCATGAGAGCGTGTGAATGAGGATGTGTGCATGAGCATGTGTGCGCCAGGGTCTATTTGGGTGCATTAGTGTCGCGTTATGAACGGATTATTCGCGCTCGATGAAGTGAGAAGAATTTTAGGCGCAGGAAAATTTCGCTAAAATCCTGTGATTCTGTCTCTGTCCCTGTATAATCTAGTGGACGGTCGAATTGCATCGAATTGATTCGGGTTGTGGTTGATGCACGCGCTAAGGCCACAGCAGGGACATGAACCAACTGGGAGTCGATTATAATTGAATGAATTTTATTAATTCAATTTTCCTAAAAATTTCCTAAATTTACCATCAATTACATTAACATCTTCCCACCCTGTGGGAATGGCAGTTTTAAATTCCACCGAATTAAATCGACTCAAATGGAATTGTATAAAATTGTGAATTAATTAAAAACAACATGAAGTCGTGGCCAATGCGGAAACTTCGAGCAATTTACAATGTTACGAAAATGTAATAATATTTCCACCTAATCAATGTGCTGCCCGACAACAATAGACCGATGTAACACCAATAACAACAACAACAACGACAGTAACAAAATACCACAATTATAATAACAACACTATAATAGGCAATAAAGAGAATTTCCAGGGAGGAGGGCGGAGAGGACAGAGGAAAAAGTTATGTAATTCTATATTGTTGTTGAGAAAGATAATTTCAGCACGTTCCGAAAAACCACCGAAACCCTTCCCAATGATAGAGGAGAAGAGGTGCGAGAGAGAGAGAGCGACGATTATACAAACAACAAGCCTGGCAACGGTAGGTCTAAAAACGAACCGAATGGCGAGAAAGGTAGAAATCAACAGAAGAGGTGGAGAATTGATAGATTGGCCAAAATTGAAGAGAAAATCATTGTGATTTTAACAATGAGAGATTAAAGCGAGAATGAGAGCGAAACCACCAGAGGAAAGTCAAAGTAAGTCAAATCGACTCGAGTCGACCGAAAGATTTTCCGAATCCGTTTCCTGTCTTGACCACTTTCGCAACTCATGGGCCGGAATCTTGTGAATGATCGAGGGCCTCCGAAGACAAGACTCGGCAACTCAGGCAGTGGGTGAAACCAACAACAAAAGGCCGACCAGCGCTTAATTGCAGGCAATTGAAAGGGAGCAAAAGCGTGGCCAATGCCTCGAAAAGACAGCAGACAGATGTCGATATCGAGCCGAACAAAAACTCGATCCGATGGCGATGACGAGGCGCAAGAAAACCTCCAAAGAAGAAGTTATGGGAAGAAATACTAGGAAGCTACGATAACAGCAACAACAACAATAACAACAAGTGTCTACAAAAACGGCAGCATCGAGAGAGAAAGAGGAGAAAACCCAATAAAACCAACAACGATACCAACAACAATGAGAAACCGAGTGAAATGCAACAAACGAATCAATGGAACGAAAGAGAAACCCACGATGTAGAAGAGAGGGAAAAAATATAATAACAATAATAGAGGGGGGAAAAAAGGCAGACAGGGCGACAACAAGAAAGGAAGATAGAGAGAGAGAGAGAGCGAGAGTGAAAAAGTGGTTTGGTCATAGTTGGCGATTTTAATTGCCAGCCTTACGCTTTCGCTGGATAATTATCATTATTACGATTATGATTAGTTCACCATTGAACAGCGAGAGACCGAAAGGGAGAGAGAGAGAGAGAGATAGAGAGAGGGACAGACAGACATGCACAGAGACAGAGTCGACATGGGGCGGGGCCGAAACCGAGTCAGCGATAGACAGATGAAGAGGTGGCGAAGAGACGTCGATTTAGAGACGACGATTACGAAATACTGAGAAATAAATCATGGTTAGTTTTCCCTGTATTTCCGACCTGTGAAAACCTTTGGACTGGACTTTGGTACAGGAACAATTGTTGTTGTTGCAGTCATAATATTTGAATAGCTCTTTATGGTTCTTCCTCAAAGGCCGTTCATCGCTGTTGCTCCCAACTAATGGCTATTTTAGAGGAGGCCATTAGCAGATTAGCATATTAGAAGACCACAGACAGACGGACGGACGGACGGATGGTCAGCCGGTCGGAGGAGAGAACGGCAATTGTAAATCATGGTAATTGCAATTACGGGGCCAATAAATAGGGCCGAATGGTGCGGATCCGAATGGCTTCGCACTTGTTAAGCGGCCAAGGCGAGGCGGGCACGACTCAGGGCGGGTGGGCGAGCATGTGTGGGTGGGCCCCATACATGTGCGCCACACCACACCACACATGTGCACTATTATTCCATTCGCGTAATTTAACCGGCATTTTAATTTGTTTATCACTTTTCGTCGGTCGGCGGCAAACAACAACAAAAGCAGTGATTTGCAATTATTTCGTGCTAGTGGAACGAGTTCATTTCCAGGAAAACATCCGCGAGAACCGCAACAATGGCTCGGGCTGAATTAACTCATGGTCGAGATTGTAGTCATTGCGAAAGGTGAAGGGCGAAAAGTACCAAAAGGCATTTGAATTGACACAAAGCAAAAAAACCGACTCAAAAATTTATCAATGTCACGGCAAGGAGCAGGAGAAGATTCACGAAGCCAAGTGGTTTCCTTCCGAAGCTTATTTTGCATGAGGAGATCTCCTGTCGGTGGTCCTCGTCCTGGCCAGGCCATCACCAGAATCGTTGCCAGGCCCATTCCTATTGCCATAATCATCACGAGGCCCGGTTCCCTGACCAAGACCGGGATCTCAGTTTTTTCTCCTCGATTCGTTGTTTTCTGTGTCTGTTGGCAAAGGCTGGGTGGAGGCGGGCGCCAGACGCCAGACGCCACTCGGAACAACCACAAAAACAACAACCGGCCACCACTGACAGGGCGACAAGAACAACGAGCGAACAGAACTAGGCGGCATCATTATTAATCCAACAGGTCCGTCTTCTTTCTTTCTTCCTTTCCTCCTTCTTCCGTCCTTCTTCCCGTCGCCTTCGAACCAGAAGGTTTTCTGCTTTCTCTCAATTGTTGCCAACGCCTCCGACACGCGGGCCTCCGTCGATGGCCGCCAGGTGTCGCGTGGTCGCATCTCGCGTTGCCAACGCCGCGATTTCTGCTCGCCGTACTTTCAATTTCTCCGTCGCTTCGTCTCGTCGTCTCTGCTCTGCCATCGGCACGTGCCGAGAATTCCGATCGGCCTCCCGCCGTTGCTCGTCCTAATCGTGCCAATCGAGCACCTCGGACGGGCCCCCAGGAGGCGGCGAGGGGTGGGCGGGAGTCGGCGTACGTGGGGTCCCAGAGCGAGACCAATTAAAGAAGTTGCAGTTATTGTTCAGTCGGTCTGCTGCCTTTTTGGAATCACTGCAAAAACGCAGCGAGGACGAGCAAACTTTGTTCGAGTTGAAATTGAAAAAAAAAGAAATAAAATACAAAAAAAAAATAACATGAAATCGATATATTTCCCGCAATAATTCTCAAACTAACGCGGAAAATTCGAAGAGAAAAAAGGACTTCGAAAAGTTTGAGTGAACAAATTCTCTACTTCTAACCACGGGAGCACGAATTCAACTTCGTTGCCAATTCGAACTCCTGCAAGTATTTTACAGTATTATTTATACGCCACCCTCTCTCCTCCCTGCTCCTCCAGGAGTTCGAACACATTCTTCCGCCTTCCGCCCGCCCTCTCTTCAGCCCCGCCTCCCAGGTAGGGATTCTTGCTCCAGAGTTCGCTCCATCGCCCCGGGCCAATGGAGCCCGGGTGTCAACTCGGGTTGACGAGTTATCAAGATGCTCCTTCCTCTCCGTCTCTCTCCCCACCTCTCTCTCTCTCTCTCTCTCTCTCTCTCTCTCTTTCTCTCTATCCACCTCTCCCAGTCCCTCTCGTTCACATGAGCTCGTCTTACAGCGGTTGCGTCGCCGTTGTTTTTGCCATGTCGTTGTTGCAGTCCTTGTTGTTGTAAATATTGTGTGACAAACTGTGAAGACAATGAAAATATGCACGAACAACAACAACAACAACAACAACAAAAACAACAAAAACGAGGACACCAGTAGGCAGTCGTCGGAGACCCGTCAAAGGACTTGAAACGCCATCGGATTACGATTGGAATGGAAATGAAATTGCTGTTGAAATGAAAATACGTGAAGCACTTGTTCGCAGCCGGCTGGAGTCAGTTGGAGTCGGGCAGGTTGGTGGGTGGTGGAGCCAAGTGGATGGAGTTGGTGTTGGTGTTGGAGCTGGTTGGGGATTCGAGGGCAGAGGAGACGAAGGAGGGGCCGCAGAAGGAGCGACGGCGTTCCGAAGAGAGGACCATGTAGTTTACGAACTGTATTAATTTGCCATTTACCATTAACCCTTCACCATTTGCCATTAATCCTTAACCATTTACAATCAACCATTCACCTTAAGCCATTCCCCATCAACCCTTGCCTTGACAATTCACCTGAAACCCCCTTTGACAAAACATACATAAAATCGTTAGAACATAAGAATCCTTTGCGAAATAGCCGTTTTTTCCTTTGTCCACGTCGCCCGTCCGCCCGACCCCGCGGCGACATTCGGGAGACAATTTATGGCCGCTATCGACAGGCGCAGGAAATTGCGCCAACTGCCACGCCCTCCTCGTCCTTGGCTCGTGCTGCGAGACAAATGGGGTAGGATATGACTACAACAACAACAACAACGACAACACCTACAATGGCGGAGACAACAACAACACCTGAAACACCATCACCATCATTAACAACAACAAGACGGAGAAACACGTTTCACAAATGGATCGCGCCTAGTGTGCAATCGAGGGCGGGCGGCGGAATGAGAGCGTGTGTGTGAGTGAGAGGGAGTGTTTGCCCTACACACGCACACACAGACAGGGGGACGAGGGGAGGTGAAGGAAATGAATACTCGCAGACAATCGCATGAATCCTTTCGATGTCGGCGCCTCGTCGAAAGGAATTTCCTCTCTCGACGACAACAACAGCAGCAGCAGCAGCAACAACAACAGTTGCAACAGTTGTAATTAAATTGAAATCGTTTGCTTTTGTCGCAGTCCTGCCCGGGTGTGAGGAGTCATTGCAGGATTACGGCCGGATGGATTACTGAAGGCGGTGAGAAATTGCAGCTTAATGATTTCCTTTGAAATTGAAGATTCTATTTCAATATTCTAAAGAAATGCTTTCTGTCATGAAAAACAGTATACTTCTTGGAGCCGAAACCTTAGAAACACACATGTGAAGACTTAGTTTTGAGTAGAGGAGGAAAGAAAGGAATTGCTAGAAATAGATTGGACAAATTTGTCTTTTACTGAAGCAATAACAAAAACTCCGAAACTGTCTGAAAACTTTTAGGGACGACCGAAAGGGCAGCCTGCTTTTAGGCGTCGAAAAATCCGCGGCCCGGCAGCAAAGGGAGAGCGGGGAAAAGTTGCGGAATTAATTGCAATTCCGTGTTTGAACAATTGCTGCCAGCGACGATTGTTCGACGAGCGAGCTGCAAAGCAACGTGTCGACAACATGTCCAAATGTCTGCCGTAATGAAGTTTCCCAGCGCCTAAAAGCCGTACATGGCAGCGACAGCGCCTCCGCCTCCCGACTCTGGTCTGGCGTTTCCTCCTCCCACCTTAATTCACTTCAAGAACTTAAATTCATAGTAGGCTATTATGAAAAAATAATAATTGGATTGAAGCACTTTTTTGGCCAGAATATTTTTTCCGACGATGAAAGGAAAATTATGATAAAAGCATTCCACAGCGAGGTCTGAAATGATGAAGGCATGAAGCAGGGAAAGAGATGAAGAGGGATAGTGACCGAGCGAGAGAGAGAGGGAGAACGAGGTGAGAAGTGAACTCGACTGGGGTTGGAGGGAGTTCGCAGCACCCGATCCTGCCGCCGTAATCGATTTATTATCTGATATTTTAAACAGAAAAAATGCGCACATGCAGAGGCTGATTAAACTTTTCACCGATATCCATGCGATCACGATTGATTACACTTTTAATTGACTCCTGAACTGCTTGAATGTTTTAAAAATTGCGAAGAAATTAAGGGAGAGAAATAAGGAGAAACACAAGAAATAAATAATATAGTAGACGAGCAAGGTAGAATGATTAATAAGGATTATCATTAGTGGAAGGCAAACGACAAACCGTTGTCGACGATACGTTCGACGAACGCTGGCAACACTGGCCACGGCAGGTTAACGATTTTTTGCCACTCTCTGTTTAGCCGGCGAAGCCCTTGCAAAACCCCGTCGGCTCTCGTTTGGCAACAGCGGAAAACCATTAGCAACGTATATTTCATTCTCATTGTTGTTCCTGGAGTGTTGTTAATTGTTGTTGTCGTTGTCGTTATCGTTGTTGTTGGTGCTGCTGTTATTGTTGTCGACGTTTACCGAAAAGTTCCCTCGGTTAATGCCATGTCGTCACCATCGCCGTCGCCACCACAGCCAGCGACGAACGTGCCATAAGTCGATATTTAGCAACAGAGACCGTTTGTTTGCGAGGATCCGGTTACCGCCAGAGGACAGACGAAGGGGTGCGCGAGAGCGAGAAGGCAGTAGTGCATGGAAGGGCATGGCATGAGGTGGGCCGAGGTGGCATTGCGGCTAAGGGAACATTATGGCCGAGGTGATATTGTGGAACATTATGGCTAAGTACAGCACCGGGAAGCTTCCTACAAAAGGGGCCTTTGAAGGGAGTGAGAGGGAAGACAGAACTACAGATGTCTCCGTACTAGATACAATGATAACGATCTGTCTACTAGATTTAATGGGTTGTGATCCCTCGTAAAAATTGACCTCCAGATCACCTCGAACGAATCCGCAGTCAGCCGGTGTTGCTCGCCTGTAAATCGTGATGCAAACGAAGGTAATCGTCATTAATGCCTTTTCCCCAGCACGCACACTCAGTCGTCGGCCCATCCAGTTGGCAACACTGCAGTCATTATGCTAATGAAGCCGGAGCTGGAGTCGACAGATGATGAAGATTCTGCATTGTTGATGGGTCGAGAGGCGTTGAAGAGGGAGAGACGGAGGGAGGGAGTCGAATAGTGAGCGGTAGTTGGAGAGTCGAGGGAGGGGGGCGGGGGCGAAATGTGTTGTCTCTGGCGAGGCGAGCGGGCTCGGAAGCAGGTGAGGGCGAGCGAAACGAGATCCAATTTAGGTCTAAACAGGCCCGAGAGAGCGGTTCGGAACGGTTGTAGGGTCGATGTAGGAGACAAAGGGAACAAATGAGTGAACGCCCGATGCCGAACCCACCAATTCAATTGCCTTCGCATTCAATTTTCACCGAAACAATCATGGGAAATATGATCGATTCATCTGATGGGGAGAGGGGAGAGAGAGACGGAGATTTGTCTGGAATTATATAAGGGCATCTCCTTTCGACTTCGATTGTGGCTGCAGATTAAGTGATCAACTGTTGTAAGCTCTTGCTCCCAGCGATGCTAATGCCTTGTTAATGTTACGTAAGGATCGAGTGAAAATGAAATGTTGTAATCAAATATCGCGTTTATTTATCTCTCTCCTTCTGTTTCTTTTTTCTCCGTAAATCGATCGACGTCGTCATCAGCGACTTCATTATGATCGCTCGGCATTCTTCAGGAGTTGCCTTCGTGACCCTGCACGCGTTTTCAACGAGAGAACGATAGAAGGAGAAAGACAGGGAGAGGGAGAGGGAGAGATAAAGAGAGCCTCGACTGATGGGAGAAAAGATCAGGAGTTTCTCGATCAACTCTTCGCTTAGTTTTGTCTCTCTCTCTCCCCCTACCTACAGACTTGTGGTAGTTGAAATTGTTGTGGTATTGGTCAATATTTTTCATGTTGTTGTTGTTTTTACTGTTGTACTAATTACAATAGTACGAATTTACATACTCCTCGTTGTTGTTGTTGTTGGAGCCAGTGTTTTGCATTTAATGGCCGAGTTAATGCGGTCCGTCGATTTTAATTGTGGTTAAGGTGTCTTCATTAAAATCGCCCATTCAGTAGGGGAAGTTGTTGTTGTAGTAGTAATTGCTGTTGTTGTTGTAGTACTAGTTGTTGTTGTCGTTCCCATTGCCTGCTGCAATTGCGAATTAATTTCGCGCAACAATGTTGTTGTTGCCGCTGTAAAATGCAACACTGGCCACGGGGATGTTTGTGCAACGCCTTTGCAAAAATAATAATAAACATAAAAAACAACAACAACAACAACAACAACAACAAGCAAGAAAAAACAAAGAGTAAAATAAAAAAATGCTGAGAGAAAAAACTCAAAACAATATTTATTGCTTTTCCATGCAAAATCTCGCCGTCCAGTTGAGGAGATGCCGTCAATTGCACTGCAAGAGGAACAAGTTTGGTGCGTCTGAGGCGCGATTTTCGAATCCCATGGAGATTTTCTCGCCGTGTACGGGATTAGAATATTTTGTTCTCCCGCTATCGTGATTTATTCCCGCGGCCGCGGAGCGCAAAACTATGCAGACGACTTTGAAATCGACGATTTCTATCACAAGCTCGTTTTCCGCGCTCACAGACACCCACGCGGACACAAATACAAATGCAGACACGAGTTTCCGCCGGCGTCCCCTGGGGACTCCGTGCGATTCGCGCCCTCTGCACCCTCCCGCTGCGCCTTCGGGCGTTGACATTGAATGTCCAGAGGGATGTCAGAACTTTGCATTCATTCGGTCGTTCATTCGAACAATTTCAATGACATTCACCAGAGTTTTATGGCGTTAGGAAAAGTTTCGCAGACGAGCTTCCGACGCCGTATCTGGCCAGACGAGCGGTCGCCGGCAACAGGGCAACAAGGCCTGGCCTGGACGGATGCGGAGAGTTCTTTGAGGGATCTGACCAATGCCACTGCAGTTCCATCGCCCGTAGGCACGTCTGGCATACGTTCCAGGGAGGTTGGGCTGCCTGGGGCGGGAGTGGGAGGCGGATTTTTCCCTCAAATACATACATGTTTAATTTTTGTGCAGAAAACAAGATAATGCTGAGAAGAGGCGCCCTAAATTGAAAGCAATTGATGTGGAAAATAATTCCACAAGAAGACGTTTCTTCTCCAGCCTGATGCCAAAAATTCATCCGTCGATCAATGGCACGAAGAATTCAAGTGGAGGCTGGAGTTTGCATTTTGCATTTCCGTTGACGTGAAAAATCGTAAATTCTCAGCTTCCGTCAAGACTTTGAAAACCCCGGGGCCTCGAGGACCGAGGGCCAGAGCCGGGAACCGAGGGCAACGGCCAACGAGACGAACAAAGCCAGCAAAGGAAAGGAGGATAAGAGAAGGGAGCGCAAAGCAAAGGACAGGGAGAATTAAATAACGAAAGCAATCAGAGCAGGTGAGGGAAAACGAACGACGAACCCCGAACGAATGAAGCGAAGGAGCGAGGACGGCCCAAGCGAGAAAGAGAGCGAGAAGGCGAAGGCGTGGAAAATAAATTGAAAGCAAACAGAACTCAAAATAAAGACTGTAATAACATCTGCACCAAGGCATAATCGTAAAAACAGCGATGGAAATAATAATAATAATAATCATGATGATGATGATGATGATGATGATGATGATGATCCAGAGAGCGTAAAAGCGGAGTTGAGGACCAGGAACGAAACGGAACGAATAAAGGGAATCGTGATTTATGGAGCGAGTTAGCGGGAGAGAGCCAGAGAGAGAGCGAGAGAGAGAGAGGGAGGCGAGCGAGACAGAGACCGTTATCCTTGAGCCTTTGTTGACTTAATCTCGCGCTCTCTCACCCTCTCTCTGCCTCGCCGTCGCTTCGTTCGCGCTGCCTCTCTCTGTCCCGTTCCCTCTCACCCGCTCCGCACTCTTTGTCTGGCGCGGAACAGCTGCAGCTGGAGCTGGCGCTGGCGCTGGAGCAGGATTGAGCAGTGTTGCCAACCTACAGCCCGCGGCGTGTGGAGAAACAAATGAAATCCTCGCCGACACGTACGGGAGCTCAGGAAGGGCCCAGGAAGGTCAGTGGACGATGGGGATCAGTCGAAGGCAAGGCAATGAAATAAATGTGATGAAAAAGGCTACAAGTAGTTAGGTAAATAAAAGTAGTAAAACTAACTAAAAGTTGTGAAAATAAGTAACTGCAGTAAGCATTCACTTGTGCTTAATTTCATTAAAGTAAGTAAATGTAGTGAAAACAGATAAATAGGAAATACAGGAAAAGTACAAGGAAATAAAGTAAAAGAAAATCAAAACAAAGAATTGCAACAAATCCTACATGACAAAAAAAAAATATATATAGGTAGCGGTACCAAAAGAAAACGATATTACAAAAAACAAAAATAAATTTTGTAGAAAACAATGTGGTAAAAAGAAATAAATTGTAGCAAAAGAAAGATAAACGAAAATAAATTTGTAATTGCGGTAAGAAGCAAAAATAAAACTCTTTCAACCAAATATTAAAAATGGTAAAACTAAGTAAATGTAGTTAAAAATAAGTGAAAGCAGTTTATTCAGAAAACTAAATATGCAAAGAAAATTGATTAACAGTGTTGCCAACGATTAGTCACTTGAGAGCGCATTTGCGCCGCCCTGCGATGTCAGCCACGTTAAGCAGCTTACGACGAGCTCCTGCCGATTGCAGCAAATTAGCAGAGCTCGAGTTGGAGCCCATGTGTGTGGCTGTGTCTGTGTGTGTGTGGAAGGACTCAAGTGGAATTGATTAAGTGGACGATGGCGAGAAGCCGAGCTGGGCAGCCACGGAGACAGCGAATGGGCACCACTGGCCGGCGAGCGAGTTGAGCGGAGAACGACCGACTTGGGAGGGGGTCGGGGCTGGCGTTGAGCGTTGGCGAGAGCCGTTGGTCAGTGTGAGCAACTGGGATGAAATGGCAAAGAATTAAAAACCAAATGATGCGAAAACTCCAGCTCCGACGAGGGAAGAATGACAGGAGGAGGGAAGGAGGGGGAGAGCGAAGGGGCCGGACATGCGGGGCAGTCACTGAGTCCTCGTCCTCTTCCTCGTCCTGCTCAGACCCGGGATCAAGTGGAAAGTGAGCCATAATTAAATGAATAGTTTTTCATGCAAAACACTTCAGGGAAGATCAGAACGACTGCGAGATGGCGGGACGGACAGATTGACAGACAGACCGAGGTGTCGGGCTGACATATAGCAAAAACAGAACACGGTTAGATAGCTAGATAGATAAAATAGAGGGAGAGGTAGAAACAAATGTGTTTCGATCACGCGAGGCCACTTGGGAAACACAACGAACCACAGCAACAACCAACGAACAGGAAAAACAACAAGAGAGCACCTAACAAAAAATTAAAAACAAAACAACAAATAACTATATAAAAAAAATAAAAGTAAAGAAATAAAAAATCCTAGCAAAAAACGCGGTGAAAAATATAAAAAATATGAAGAACCCAACAACCACAATTGGAGCAGCACAAGAGTCGCACATAAATAAAAGATGAGCAACAACAACAACAACAATAGCAGCAGCAACCACACACTAATACATAGGTGGAGCCATGTGCAAACACGAGAAACCCATGTCCGCAAACAGGTACCGGAAGCGGATTCACGGAAGGCACCCAGTGACCCAAATTGCTTTCGCTCCACTTGCGATCGAGATATACAGAAAGGGGGAGAGAGGGAGAGGGAGAGAGGGGGCGAGAGAGAGACAAGCAATGATGGAAATGGAGCAAAGGACGCAGCTTTTGTATCAATTTTTCAGCCCCCTGCCCCAACCCCGTCGTCGTGAAGGACCAGATGTTGCCAGCGGCAGCGGGGATTCAAATTTCAATTTTACTACCTTTGTGCCCGCTGCTCTTGTTGACTCGCCGCCGGCTTTCTCTCGCAAGTTGGCCTAATTTGTCTTCGCCTCGGGAACCTCGTCCCGCGCCCCTCGCGACCCCCAGCCAACTGTAACAGATCGTCCTCGTTCCTGCCATGCTTTCATTTAGCCTGGCCTGCATCACTCAAGTGATTTTCTTTCACTCTTCGAGTGGCCTCTTCTCCGACATATCGCTGTCTCCCTCTCTCGCACACTTTCTCTCCCATTGCCTCTCTCTACCTCCTCCCTGTGTCGCCCAGGCCCTCGAGCGCCCCCGTTGGTCGTCGGTCGTGTTTTTTTGGGTCACAATTTCTCGCGCTTTGTTCGCCCCAGTCCTTTGTCTCCCGGCCTCGTTTCGCCCCTTGTTTGCCCTCTCTCGAGCTCCTCCCCTGCCCTTCTAAACTCCCCCCGTCCCTCTCCTGACCCACCGGGATCGAGGGCAATCAAAGGACTCTCCATCCGTCGTCTTCATCGAGCGCCCTCGAGCCAGGCGTGCGGCGACCCGTGGCCGGGACCCGCTCGCAGGATCTCGACGAGGAATGCGTTGGAGGCGGCCGAGAGAGCGGTGGCGGGGGCGTGGCGGGGCAGGGACGTCGACGGCAGAAATCGGAGCCAATTAAACTCCGACTATTCGCGGAAGTTTCCAATCAATGGGGGAGAGAGGGACCGAGGGACCGACGGACGGGTGGAAAGAGCGACTGGTGGTTGGCGATAACGGAAATTCGATTCAATAACGGGACGAGAAGCGAGAAAACCGACAGGAGGAGCCGAACGAGGAGTCGGATCGAGATCCCTGCCGGACAAAAGGCCAATGAAAGGCGATTTCGAATCGGCTCCAGCTCTTCTCAAACGCTCTCGTTGTAGTCGCTTTAATTAACTGCTTCCTCGCGACGGGTGTGAGGAAAAAAGTCGCTGAAATCACGCGATTTCAAAACATTTGCAGAGCCAGTTATGAAGAGGGCAGAGGGACTTCTAAGCCGAAGGGAAAACAAACAAGTCTTCAATCAGGTCGAACAAACATCGCCTGACAAACAGGAAGTCGGAGCTATGAATGAACTCGCCACTCATTCTGGCCATACAAGAGTGTTTTAGAAAACAAAAATAGTAACAACAACTTGTTGTTGACAGTGTTGCCAGCGATAACTGCGGACGGGGGCAGGCATTTACTTGGGTCGTTACCTGCTCGTTCTGCTCTCGCATCGGATCCCAACTGCGGCTCAAGCAGCTCTTTAGAAAAGGACCCTCGAGTCCTTTCACTCGCACAGACATCGCCGCCCCCTTCCTGACTTCACTGCAGCCAGTCCTTCTCTCCTGCACAGTACACAAATTATATGTGTCCACTTCTGTGTGATGTTGTGATCGTTGAACCCACTTCATTTCCCCACCCAATCTGCTCTTCTTAATGGTAATCGGTCCACTGCTTTGCTGGTCGCTTGAACTCCTTTCACTACTCTTTTCAGCATCCATTTCGACTCCACCACTCATCCTTAGCCCTCGTCTCTTCCCTGCCTCTCTTCCACCCCTCACCAAGCAACTACTACTCTGCTCCGCGATTCATTCATAAACAGTGAGCAGCAACTGCTGTTTTTATGCTTATCAGAAATTAAGTTTTACGTTCCCTCGCATTGTATGATAAGTAGTGGGAGAGGGAAAGTGAGGACCATGAGGCGAGAACTTGTCGTGAATAGAGAGGACAGCGAGATGCCAAGAAGAGGAGGTGAGGAATGGGACTGGGAAATTTCTCTACCTGGGATCGAAGACAGCCGCAATTTTTCTCCTTAAAATGGGGAAACATTTTTGTAGATACGACCAGGAAGAAAGTCAATATTAAGAAGGTCCATTTCGTAGAGGGAAGAATAGAGGAGCCTGGCAGGCGAGGTGGAGAGCGCGGAGGCGTAAGAAAGGGGCCAGGAAGAAGCGAGACGGGAAGAATATTCCTGAAAAAGGCCCCGAAATCGTGAACACCGATCGATATTTAAAGCTCTCTGCTCGAAGAGCAGTGGAAACATATTTATTGCACTTCATATTTCATGGGCAAGTGGCGTTTTATGAATTTAAATCGAATTTTATATCGTTGGCCACTCGTAAATATTTAAGTAGCCGCCTTTTTGGCCCAATAATAAATAATGTCACGAGAGATGGGGAGAGAAAACTATTGGCGTCTCGCTCTCGGTCGACAACTTCCGGTCTGGCCGCTGCTGACTGCTGTCTGGGCGGAAGCAGACATGAGTGTGTATGGCAAAAATTATGCAGAGGAGGTGGGCGAAAAATGAGGGCGATCAAAGGGCCGGAAGGGGTCCAGGGGAAGGAAGAGAGGGCGGAAGAGAGTGAGAGGGATAGAAACAGGTGGCAGCGGAATTTCGTACGCGCTGCTAATTTATGTAGTGGAAACTTAAAGAACCATAAATATCCATTGCCTGCTCACGACTGCGGCCGGCGACTTCAAAGGCCGAGAATTATGGGGATGCCGAGGACGATAAATTGCGGCCAGACCAGACGAGGACCGGCCGGGCCAAGAAAATCCTCCGGCCACTTCGAACTTGGCCGTCGAGGGGTCGACGAAAATGGAGCCGACGACAAACGGCTGGCGACATGAGGATGACAAATTTACCTGGAAGAAAGAGAGAAAGAGGGAGAGAAAAGAAAATTAGTCCGTGTCGGAGAAAGGCTGGGAAATGTAATTTTAATTGGTAGGGAAAGTATCGGGGAGTCGGGTCGGGCAAAGGAAATTGAAAGAGGCGCAGCATGAATCAGGCAAGGGAAGTCTTTTTGTGCTTCTTAAACCACGGCGGCGGCTGCACTCGAGAATTCCAGCTACGGCTCCAGGTCCAGACACAATGGAAACTTTACAGAACATTCCCGCCAGCCACACACAGGCAGGCGGCCGGGGGGGGGGGACAGACAGAGGGAGGGGTGGGGGTTGGACAGACGTGCAGCCGGTTAGACATGCCTGTGGGAGGGACGGACACGAGCAACGGCCACGAAATTTCAACAGCAAAAACAGACAGAGTCGGATGCGAAATTGCAGAATGTTTTTCTCGCTACATGGGGATTGTTGTCATTGTTGTTGTTGTTACGTTGTTGTTGTTGTTGTTGTTCTCACTGTTACTCGCCCTGCTGTTCTTGTTGCTACCGGTGTTGTTGTGGTGGATGTTGGTGCTCTTGACCAAAAGTGGAAAATATTCATCAAATTTCATCAATTTCACATACTGTTGCGGCGGCCAAAGGTTTCGTGGATTCATGGCCAAGACCGAACAGATTTTCCCGCTTGGATGCGAGCAAAAAGGGAAGCAGGATTGTAAAAAGTAGTTGAGAGAGGGAAAACAAGGTGGAAGAGTGGCAAGAGCAAGACTTTGGGGAGCAAACGTGCAGCGAAAAAAGTAGCTAAAGGGGATTCTGAAAAAAGAATCCCCCACAGGAGACCTGGCAGTCAATGGAAGTCGAGAGCGGATGCGATTGGGGTCCACCGTTCGGCCCGGTAAACGGCAACAGAATCAACAAAGGGCGATGAAGACAAAACAAAAAAAAAATGGGAATATGCAACAATGAGTTTCTGAAAATTTCAATCTTGCGTCGGAGAGGATTCGCTCGGTGCCAGCAACACGGCGGCCCTCGTCTCCTCCTTTCAACCGACAACGCAAGCCGGCTCCCAAAGCCCCCAAAACGACTGCCCAGTCGGTGACCCAGGGTCCAGGCAGCAGAGCCATAATAACATCCACGAAAGCACAACAAAATTGCAATAATAACAACAACAAAAGTACACCAACAACCCTGTCAGCCAGAGTAACAACAATGCGAAATCCCTCGGGCCTTCGATGCGGGACGAATCGTGATGATGATGTCCAAAATATTGCCTCCCGGAATGGGGTTAAGTTCGGAGCATGGACCGCGACGCCCGCCCCCACCCGACGTCGCCACCACCCTCATCATCTGCTCCTCCTCGCCACCGACATGTTGGGTCCTCCTCCTCCTCCTCTCGACGCTCTTCTCGACTACTTTGGCAGCCACCCCAAGGCGCACCTCGAAAGCTCCATCGAAGGCGAGCTATTGCCAAATTTTGTAGCCATCATGAGAGGTGGCTGAGGGGAGGACGCGGAGGAGGATGGGGAGAGGATGATGAGATGGAGGATGCGGAGGGTGATGAGGACGAGGATGAGCAGAGGGTTGAGGACGACGCCAAGGACACAAAGAGCGAGTCGACTTAAAGAGTTCAATGTGGAGGAAGGGGATGAGGAGGTGGAGGAGGACGGAGTGGAGGACGAGGAGGTGAAACGAGCTGCTTGGCGTTGGGGGTGGGGATTTAATTGCTGTTGTTGTGTTTTACAGCAACCCCAACTACGACAATGGCAATAGTAGCGAAGGCAGCAACTACAATAGGAGGAGGAGGAACCCGATGACAACAAAAACAAGCGTAGGGAGCAACAGGGCACCAACAACAACAGGGCGGCTCTGATGTTGGTGTTGCTGCGATAACGACGACAGGCGGTTGGGGAGTCGCCACGTCGTGATGGACCCCGAAGCCGTCGCCGTCGCCACCGCCGTCGTCGTCGTCAGCGGCGGATTCAACAATGTCGACTGGCGTCGATGGAAGGATATTTTGGGATTTTCTGATGTGTTTCCCAAGGCTGGAGAACGACGAGTGGCCGAGAGAGAGACGGGGGAGGGGAAGAGGACGAGGACGAGGAGGGGAGAAACTGTTGGCTTATTTTGGGCCGACGGTGGAGGGCAAACCGAGATTTCCATTTAATATGCGAAAGGCCGGAGTTTCGAGTTTTCGGACAAGAAGGGGAGGGCAGAAAATGAGGAAAAGTTCTCCGAATTGCCTTCCATCTGGCAATCATCGGCAGTCAACAGCTTGCGACATGAAATTTTCGCAATAAAATATTTAATTTTTTTTTTCCATTCTCCATAAATTCCTCTTGAATCGAGAAATCGAGAAATCTTTACGGAAATATTTCGCGTTTCCCTCTCTTCCATTTCTCTCCTGGCATCCGCTTTACATTCCTCCGGTTGCCTCCCTCTCTCTCTCTCTCTCTCTCTCCAGCACTTCGTAAACGCTCCATGCGATTATTTTATTGAGCTTGCGATTTTATTTCCCCACTAACAACAGCCACAAAAACAACAACACCAACAACAACAACAACATCACACCGGTAACAAATCTGTTGCTATGCATTTTTCTTGTGTTGACAAGCATGAGGTGAGGTGGGGGTGGGGGAGAAAAAAAATGAGAAGCAGCTTTTGAAAACATCGTCGTTCGAATCGAGAAAAGGCAGATGGAAGAGGGGAAGGGAAAAAATTGGAGGAGGGATTTTTATCGCTGACACCTCAAGGCGGTCGAGTCCTGGGTCCTTGCACTCAACACCAGCAGCGCAGAAGCAGACGGACGGAGCAACAACAACAACAAGAAAAATAAATAAAAAAAAGCACCAGAAACATTAACAATAATAATGCATGCTGTGGCACCACCGACAACAACAACAACAACTTACAACCGAACAAGAGCATGAGAGCAGCAGGAAAACAACCGAGAGAAACGTCGTAGAAACGACAACAACAACAGGAAGAAGTACAAGAACAACAACCGCAGTGACAAGACAGCAACACGAAAAAAAGCATGGGCAAAAATAACAACTACAACAACAACAACAACAACAACAACGATGGCCAACAATTACGCTCATTGAATGCACAGGACGTGCAGTCGTCACACATCGTTACAGGCTGCTGTTGCCAGCCGTAATGGTAACAACAAAAACAACCAGAACAACAACAACACAACAACTACCTCAACAACAAAACCAACAACATTAAAACTAGCAACAATTTCGCATTCGTATGCATCGCACATCTGCAGCTGACGCCGACAGCGACGACAGCGACGACGACGACGTCCTCGGCAGCCATTGCCGGCTTCTCCTTCTCCTCCTCCTCTTCCTCCTCTTCCACCCTTCCGGGGGCTCCATCTTGAATTCTTCGCCCCTCCCATGCAGCCGTCGGCGGCGCAGGAGACGGTTGGCAACCCTGCTCACGGCGCCAGCTCCTCCTGCACGTCGTTTGTATCAATGAGAAGAAGATGAAGGAGGCGAATCGAGGGAGGCAGACGGGGGACGAGACAGAGAGAGGGAGTGGGGAGGGGGGAGTGGACGGTGGGGCCTGTGGAGGGGCTTCGGAGCTTTCGGAGTCGTCGCTGATTAAATTTCCGGCTGTCATTGGGGGAAAAAATTTATGAGCAAAAGCAATTGGTTTTGTTTGCGTTTCGTGCAGCGATTTTAATTAAAAATTTCAATTCAATTTTGCCAAGTTTTAGCGAAGTTTTTAATCTGGTTTGGTGTTTATGTTTGTTTTCTTTTTCCGTCGTTTTATTTTTTCCTATTTTATTTAATAAAATGTAATTGTTTTTAATTGCATTTATAATTGAAAATGTTCAACTATGTTTTGTTCATTTTTTCTTCAGCAATTAATGACTTGAAATAGTTCATCCGTTTCCTAATAGTTTCACTAATCACTGCATGGAGCGTTGCCACCCTTTGCTTCGGCCGAACCCGGTCGTTCGGGCGACGATTTCGACGATTTGTCACAATCGCCGCCGTAATTGCAGGTCCTTTGGCCGCACTTTGCTCGCAACTAGGCGGCTGAAACAACAACGAAATTAGCGACAACAACAACGAAGGAAGCGACAACAACAACAATGGCAAATAACAACAGGCCGTCTTCAACCGTCTGGCCTGCCTTTTGAAGCCTCCTCCGGCCTCCGGCCGGCTGCAACCAGCAGACAACGAAACTCAATTAATTTGAACTTAGAACCAGCTGTTGTTGTTGTCGCCCTCGTCGTTCTTGCTGTTGCTGTTGCTGTTGCAGTTGCAGTTGTTGTTGCTGTTGTTTAGAGAGTCCACACGAGTGCTGCCACTGAGCTGCACTATTTGCATGAGGTATACAACACTTCCGCCTGGCTTGGAGGGGCCCAGAAGGAGACTCGAAGAGTGCGAAGGGGAGAGAGGGAGAGGGCAAGATTCAACAAGGAAACGGTAAAGTGTCATAACACTTAACAACAACAACAACAACGACAACAACAACAACGACGACGACGACGACGACAACCGCATTACCTACAAAAACAACAGCAGTGACTACAACCAAACAACAACAGCAACCACCAGCGTGCAACAATAGCAAATACAACTACAACGACAAGACAAAAAATAACAAAAACAACACAACTACAAAAAGGAAAACATCAGAAACAACTACAAAAACACCAGCAACAACACAAAATGACTTCATTAAAAACTAGTTCGCCCCTTGAGGGCGCCCCGGAACCGAACCGAGGGCTCCTCAGCCGAGCCCAAGTGCAACAGTCTGGCAGCACCGGGAAGTTGACGCCTAATGATGGGAAGAACTCGCGACGGAGACAAAGGGCCGGAAGGAGGAGGAGACGAGAAGAGGCGCCGAAGGGAGGGGAGGCCGAGGGCAGGAGAAGGAAGTGTGCCGAGTTTCTGCGATGCATTTAATTGGCCATTTAAGTTGCGGTTGCTTTAGCGATTGTCGGTCTGGCAACACCGCCGTAATTGGAGGAGGCAAAAAAACAAAATAAAACAAATCACCACAGGACAAAAAACAGAGGAAACAAATTGGACAAAATACCAAAACAAGTGTCCAGAACAGAAAATCACAAGTCAACAAGAGTGAAAAATTATTGAACTTAATAAAAAATAATAATTCTCAAAATAACGAGTCGAAAAGGAAAGAATTCAAAAAAATAATGCTCAAAAAGCGAGTTTCAATGAAAAGAAAGAAACATTAATTCGTATGAATAGAAGAGCAGTGTAAAATGCGAAAGATCAATTTTGAAAAATTAAATTCGTTCCCAACGCGAAATTAGCGAGAATCAAAATTGCAAATTTAGTGGAAGCAACAAAAATTAAAAAAAATTAAAAAATATTCGCAATAACGAATGAATAACAAAAAACCTAGTAAAAAGTAGCAAACAATAACAATGAAATCGAAAAAAAACTGGACTCGAGGCTTCCACTTTCAACGCAAGCGCAAATTAATTTGCAATGCAAATGCATAACGGCGAATCAACGACAAAGGGAGGTGGAAGCCACAAAATAAACAAACACCTTAAAAATGTCTCTGAAATTTGTTTTCATCGACCACATTTGGTTTTCTTACTTTTTTGCTCCCCCTTTCACGGACTCCAAAAGCCAGACCGACGCAAGCGAAGGTGGCGGGCGAGCGAATGAGAGGGGCTGGAGACGAGTAGGCGAGAGGGCGACACGGAGAGGGTGCGAGGGAGAGACACGAAGAGGAAGAGGATGAGGGCGAAAGAGGGAGCGAGAGAGCGAGACAATAGTGCGTTGCGGAAACGCAGAAAAATACCAAGCTTTCAAGGAGAAACCGCCCGAGTGTGGTGAAGTCAGGCAGAGGGAGACGACGAGAGAGAGGGAGTGAGTGAGTGAGAGAGCGACATGTCCTTGAAAACAAAGGAAATGCGACAGCGATTGTTTCCTTGCGGCTGCACCGAGGCGGGCCCGTAACGGCAAAAGTGAAAACAAACGCTGCAGAAAATCACATAAATTACAATGAGGACGACGGGAAGCGTCGATGCAAGGGGGCAGAGGGAAGCGAAAAGGGGGGGAAAGGGTGGGAGAAGGGAGGAGAAGGATATGGAAAGGAGTCCGGAAGGCACACAAAGGAGTCGAGGAGGAAATACATAGGGGAAAATAAATGGCGAGAGCGAGAAAATGCGATATGAAGAAATTCCATGAGGCGGGAAGGAAACCCTTGAGGAGGCGACGAAGGCGGGGAGGGGAGACTGCGAGTAGGGAAGCGGATCGATAGAGAGGCAGACGGGGAGAGAGAGAGAGAGGGCTGAAAACGTAGAGACGAGGTGGAGACAAGGAAGAAAAGGTATTCATAAGAAATATGAATTATTGAAACATGAATGGGGGAATAAAAGCAACACCGAATGGGTCCTGCCAGGAGGGTGGGGGAGGAAACATATGTTGGGGAAGAGGAAGAGGAAGAGGAAGCAGAAGAAGCAGAGCTCGGTGGATAGAGAGAGCGGAGATGAGGATTAAGGCAGGAGGGGCGCCGGTCAGGAAGAGCGATTTATATTCATTATTTGCCTTCACATTAATTTTGCGTCAAGCTTAAGAGGAGCGAAGGAGGGCAAAGCAGAAGACGATGAGAGGAAATGCAAGAGAGAGAGAGAGAGAGGGAGGGAGATGGCGCCATGAGCGAGACGGAAGATAGGAATTTACGAGTGAAGATGATTTATTTAATGTACGTGTTCTTCATGTCCGATTCTCCAGCCAAGCAGGGACAGAGGAGAGGAAGCAGAGAGGGACAGATAAAGAGAGAGGCAGGGAGAGAAGAAGGGAGGGAAAAGGAGGAGAAAAAGACTTAGAAAGAGAGATAGAAAAAGCGATAGATAACAGAGAGCTCGAAAGGCGCCGCGTTTGGAGATGGGAGAAACACGAAGCGGAAGCGGAAGCGAGACGGCGAGCTCCAGTGACCGACGCGGGGGACGAGGGGACGCGCGGCGGTTCCGCTTCACAGGACATTAATTAAACGTAATTTTCAAGCATCGCTCAGGGTTTGGGAGCTGGGAGCGGGCGGCGGAAACGGGGCAAGAATCAAAATTAATTTGCAAACAAAGTTCTCCGTTGCCGCCATCGCCGCCTTCGTCGCCCTCGTGGCACGTCCCGGACTCGCTCCGGTCGCTCCGCGGTCCCGGGGGAATCTCTCGAGACCGGGACCAGGGGGCGGCGGGGCCGTGGAAACTTTCGACCGGCCTCCCCGCGCCCCCGACTCGCATCAGATTCACTTTCGGTCCAGCGCCAGGCGAAACCGGAAGCTGGGGCCGCCGACGCGCACAGGAAGCGCGAGCCCGAACAGCAACTACAACAACACGAATTTGTGTGAAAAAAAAAACACGAAGAAATAAAGCAAAAATAACAACGTTTACTGCCAATGGTTGTTGTCGTTGTTGTTGTTGTTTTTGCTGTTGCTGCTTCGCTTCGCCCCACGAAACCTCATTCGACGCATGAAGCATACTTTTGGGGAGCGGAGCTTGCGAGTCGAGCAGACAAAGAGGGGGGGGGGGAGAGGGCGACAGGGGGACAGAGGAAGTGGGGGGGGGGAGAGAGCGAGAGAGAGCGATGCAGGAAGTTATGTTATCGTTGTTGTTGTTGTTGTTCTGTGCGTCGTGTGCTTTGTGCTATACCTACAAAATGTAACAGCAACAGAGCCGACTGGGGAGTTCAGCAGCAACAACAACAGGAGCAAAGCAGCACACAACAACAACAACAACAAGAATAACAACAACAAGAATAACAACAACAAGCCCCTCACAAAGGCCGCTACAGACAAAGCGACTCGGAAGGACGGCAGACGCCGCGGTCGACGACGGGACCGAGGCTGAGGCTGAGGCAGCGGCAGCGGCAGAGGAAAAATCGATAATTTTCGGTTGGTATGCGACGAGCAGCGCCAGGATCTGCGGAGCTCACGCAGCCACCTCCACACACAGCAATGCCGAAAATGAAGGTTTCCTGGGAGGATTTCCACGAAATTTGTGGAGCGCTGGGTCGAGAACGAGAGTGAGAGCGAGAGCGAGGAGGGCGCCGAGGAGGCAGAGTGGAGAAAATGCCAAAATTATCCTGTTGCGAAAATGCGACTGTGTGGGGCCCCTGAATCGGCGGCCTTCGAGTAGGCGTCGGTGTGTGTGTGTGTGTGTGTGTGTGTGTGTGGCTGTGTCTGTGTGCGTTTTCGTGGGCGCTCGTTCGGGCGGACAACGAAACATTTTCAAGTTTTGGAAGAAAACAAAAGCTGAAAACCCAAAATTTGCCGGACTTCTTTCGAGAGCGTGGGCGCGGACGTGAGCGGAGCTTATTTCGAGGGAATCGCCCGCTCTCCCTCTATCGCTCGCTCGCTCCCCCCCTCCCCGAGTCGCGTCCGTCGCCTCCTGCGTGGGCTGCGCTGGGGAGCTGGAGAGAAAAAGGGGTTGAAATTGAAGCCTTGAAGCCCCATCATCGCCGGCTTTTCGACCCAATTTTGAGTTTTTTCACCCTTTTCATCCTGTTTCATCCTGTTTTCCCCTCCCTACAACCCCCCGCCATCCAACTGGACTCCTTTCGCCGAGGTTCCGCTCGGACGCCCCAAAGGGTGTCCGGCATTTTTAATTGACGACCGATGACAGTCGACGTCCGCCGTCGCTCGCTTTGCTGCCCAATCGTGTGGAAGCGCCATTGAGCCGTCGGCGGGGGGGGGGGGGTGGCCCCGGGGGCTCGGCGGATCTGGGTCAGCCGGGCGATGCAGCAGCTGGCACCAGACGAGCCCCTGGTCCCGGCTCTTCGAAGGTCTTCGGCGCTTTCGGACCGCCGCGACCTCCGCCAGGGCGCCGTTCGGACGAATCGACGCCATTTTGTGCGCCATCTCGCTCCAATACCGGGCAATTAAAACGCCACGTCCGGCGGCGATGACGACGACGACAAATGTGGGCCCCCCGCACATCTCGACGCGGAAGCGGAAACGAATACTTCAGCGCCAGCAGACGCCATTGTGGACGCCTCCGAGAGCAAACAATGGCGGCGGTGGCGGCGACGGCGACGGCGACGCGCACTCAGCAGTAGTGGCAGCGACACCGGCAGCAATGGCGACAACTACAACTAATGAAACCAACAACGACGCCAACAATACGACAAACAATGCGCCCACAACACAGCGACAACGACTGCATCTATTGTGGCAAATAAAATCATAAACTGCTGGCAACACTGCTGCTCCTCTCCTGCTGCTGCTGCTGGTGGCTTCGGGCAGCAACAACTGCCGCTCGTTGCCGACTCGAGGCGAGAGGGGTCGAGGGGAGCCGAGTCGAGGTTCTCGTCCGGCGTCAGTTGTCAGTGGCTGGAAATGGCGCGCGCTCCACTGTTGCGTTCAAGATGGCGGCGACGCCGATGGCCGACGGCCGACGGCCGACGACCGACGGACGCAACGAGCCGAAATGAAACGAACCGCAGCCGCAAGAGCGCGAGCGAAGGGCGGACGTCAGGCGACAAAGGCAGGAAATGAGAGGAGCATTCGGGAAAAAGTGAAAAAATGGGAGCAAAGGTGCAAGGCTGAGATTCGGAAAGTTTTCCCCATTTTCACTATCCAATCTCGATCGTGCTATTGGAAATATTTTAGGTAAATGAGCATCGATCGGTGGCTTTATGGAAAGAATTTAAAAAACCGCAGACAAGGACAGAAATGCAATGAAAAAAACTAAAACGTTTTATATGGAGATATGGAATAATTAAAACGTATTGCGAAATAATTAATAAAAATCTGCAAAACTAAAATGAGTAAAATAAACACGAGAAAGTAAGAATGACGAAGAAAAATGAGAAAATGCATAATTTCTCAAATTATGGGAAGATTTAATGAATTTTCCTCCTTTTGTGTTTAATTCAAATTTAATTGATATTAATGACGAACACGCACCAGGCACCAATTGAAAACAAGAACCAAAAAATGGAAAATAAAAGAACATAGAAATGTTCAAAAGACTAAGAGGGAAATATTGGGAATAAAAGTCTGAAGAAAACAAAGGTTTCAAAATAAAAAAATGGCTTGTCCAACGAAGACGACGAACTTCTCCATTTATTTCCCGAGTCCAGCAGTGCGGCCAGACCTCCTTTATTTGATCCATTGTTTTCCAACCTGCCGGAGACAAGGAGCCCATTTTTCATTAACCTTGAGCTCCTCCACCCTGCGGCCCGGGAGAAGGGCGTGGCAGGGCAGAGGGCGAAGAGTGATTCAATATTAATTGAGTCTTCAGCCAGGATTGAAGAACTCCAGGATGAAAGGACCAGAAGAGAAACTTCTGATGAAAAATATTTCCACCGTTTCTTTCACCTCTTTATCTCCTTGGCTGCAACTGCGGATTTCTTCGTTGCCGCCGTCATTTATTGCTAATGAGACAAAGGCGGGGGCGACGGAGGAAGCGCCGGAGGGTTTGAGGATTGAGCGAGGCCGAGCTAAAGATGATACGAAGGGGAGGCAAGAGGCCGGGAGGAGTGAAGAACGGCGGCAGACGGATGAAATAAAGAGTGAAGAATGTTTGCGAAACGTCTGAGTGGCGGGCAAACTTTCTCCGTTCTCAGAGCCCGCTCACCTGACGGCACAGGAGAGAGCGTGAGTGAGGGGGAGACTGCGAGGGAGAGTCTCTAAATTGGATGCAATTATTGGACCCAGAATCTGGCGCGACGACGGACGAAACGAAAGTTAGCAAAATAGCGAGAGGGAGAGGAGGGCAAAGGCAAGGATGGGACAGAGAGACAGCTAAAATGAGTAAGGGACGTAGAGAGGAAGACTAAGAGGTGGCGAAGAGAGCAAGAGAGCAAGAGAGCAAGAGAGATAGCGAGCGTGAGTTAGAGACGGACGGCCGAAGTGGAGGAAGTGGAGGCGAATTTTCAGAAAGAGGCAAAGTTTCCGACGTGCGGTCGACGGAGAATTCGAACAAAAGACAGCCGAGGAACTTTCGACAAATGCCGAGCAGATGCCAGACGGAGCAGGACCAGGAGCAGGAGGAGAAAATGCACTTGACAGCCGGTTCAGGGCGAGGGAAAGGCACGAAGGTGAGGGGAGAAAATTGTAAGATGTGGAAGAAGTCCGGAAACAACCTGAATTTACCTTGAGATATTTATCAAATGCCTTTAACTTTCGCTTGGAGGCGAGCAAATATCGATTTCCCCAAAATTGCGGTCTCCCTGGCATCAACAACAACAACAACAAAATCCAGTTGTCGGCAAAACAACGAAGGCCAGGGCGACAAAGAAAAGACGAAAAGGAAGAAAACGTAAGAGGCATTGATTTGGTTGTTGTTGTTGTTGTTGGTGTGGCAAACTTTAACCCACATTTCAACCGACATTTGCACGGCTCTGACAGCTGTCAAAGCAAGGCGAATGACAAATAAAACAAATCCAGCAATGGGAACGCGACAATTGCGACAAAACCAACGGCGACGGCGGGCCAAAAACAACAGCATGACATGGCAAAACAACAACAACAACAACAACAACAACGATACAATGAAATGTTGGAAAATTCCCGACACTTCATCGCGGCAAAAGGCGTGAAAATTTATCTGATGCACGCAGAGGACGCGATCAAGAGGGAAGGGCGAAGGAAGAGCGGGCGAGAGGGAGAGCAGGGGGAAGGGAAGGAGAGGGAAAACGAACGCATGCATGACGCTGCAGACGACGAGGTCCGACTTCGAGGGCCCGGGAGCCAACGCAAAACCACCCTCGCCAAGGGCACGACTGGGTCCACGACCCTCGACCCACGACCCTCAGCGCTTTCGCCTCCCCCTCCTCGGTAAACCGTGGCCGAAGCCCGGGCAACTCGGGATCAGCCACTGAAGACCTTGGGGACCGCCCCGTCCCCTCGGTCCCCCGAGAAGGGCGGCCGGATTTTCGAGCAGACCCGGCCGCCGACGTCCCTTTAAAGCCGGGACGCCATCAAAAACACCGACCATTCGTTGCAGCAGTCGTCGCGTCGTCCCCTGCCCTCGGCGGCCCGTCAACGTCGTCTCAGCCTCAGCCTCAGCCTCTCAACCTCAGCCGCAGCCGCAGCCCGGGAGATGAAAACTTCTGCCGGAATCTCGGCCGACTTCGCTCCCTGCGCTCGGCCGACTTCGCTCCTGCCCTCAACCCCTCAACGGCTGTCGTTCTCTTTTTCCCCTCCCCTGCTCGGCACGACGCAAACACAATCAATCATCGGGCGGCACCTCCTTGAAAATCTCGAGCGAAATTTCATTCGTTCCCCGGTTTCCGGTTGCGAGATTTGCAGACGGCCGGCCGTCGTCCCGGGACTCCTCCTTCTTCCCCTTCCTCATTTTCCTCCTCATCTTCCCATCATCCTGCGTTTCTCCTCCTCCTCTCTCTTTCTCTCCCTCGCCCTCTCCCCTGCCCTCTGGCAACACCGCCCTCTCGTTGTCGCTAATGAATTGTGTTTAATTTGGTTTCCTGCACTGTTTCGTTTCGTTTCGTTGTTTGTGGTTATTCCATAGTTGTTGTTGGTGTTGTTGTTTTGTAGGATTTGTTATTTTGCAGTATTTGTTCTTATTTTGTCGTTTTTGTTGTTGTTGCTCTCCCCTCCCTTCCTCCATGCATCGCAAAATCTGTTTTTTCCCGTGGGGATCTCATGCGTTTCTTTCCGATCTCGAGTTTCTGCTACTTCTGTCTCTCTCCCTCCCACTCCTTCCACTGCTCTCCCAACTCCCTTGTCCCTCTCCCTCAGTTCTGCTTCAGCTCTTTTTATTTTCCCACCCATTCTTGTACTTCTTTCCATTTACCTCGTGATTTACTTTGCACAAGTTCCTAATTTTATTTTCATTTTTATGTTTGTCTCATGTTTTCATTTTAAATTTGTATTTTTTTTGTTTTTCATTTTCATCTCGGTAGTTTTTAATTTTTTTTTTTTCATTTTTTTGTTCATTTCATCTCAGTTGTTTATCCTTTATTGCCATTTTGCAGCTTCCTTCTGTATCTGCTGCTGCCGATGCTGGGGTTTTTCTTGGTTGTCTTGGTTTTCTTGTCTTGTCGATGTCGTTTCCTTGTAGTTCCCCATGTTTTAATTATTTTCCGTTCACGGGACGCTCGCTCGCTCCATCCCCCTCTCAGTATTTCCCTCTCCTTTTCGCTCGTGTAATGCGCATTAGTGTCAGTTGCAATTTTTCCGCTCATTTCCCTGGGCTTAGCCGAGGTGGAGACTCAACCTCCCCACCTCCCGGCCGGTCCGCCTCTCGTCCCCGCCCCCATTGGCCAAGTGCGTGCAGTTCCGAAGGCTCTCGAGGCGGGTCCGGGCGGCTCTCGCGGCTTTGGCGGTGGACGGTGATCTGGACGGGGTCGGCGTTGCCGGGGACGCCTTGAAGCAGCTGCTCGCGCGTCTCCAGCGGACCACGGCGGGATCCCCGAGGAGGGCGGATGAGTGGCGGGCACTCAAGTGATATCGGGACCGTGGCGACGGCGAGGGGACGTCGGGGTTAGACAGAGAGAGAGAGAGAGAGAGGTGGAGAGACAGGCGAGGCTCACGGCAATCGCGGGATTACGATTGAGATGCACCGAGGTCACTGGAGACATGTGCAAAATGCAAACGACGGACGGGAAGGAGAGAATCAGGGAATTATCTCCATCATTGCAGGAGTTCAATGCAAGGAGATCAGTTTAAGGAGATTATCATGGATCTCGGGAAATAGCAATGAACAGCCTAGACGTGTGGATCGTTCTAGGGAATGGCACAATCAACGATTCCCTATCGATGGGACAAATGATAATTAAAACGTTTTCCCCTCTACCCCGCACATGCACAGTATTTTCTAGTACTTAGAAATAAACACAGCGATATTTATTGTGTTTGCATGGACTTCCCGAAAACAAACACCTCCCGCCCCTGGCCTTGCCCTGCTCCCCCGTGGCCGGCGATTGTCCTCCGCTGTCAACAACTAAATCAACAGCAGCAGCAGCATCGGACTGCAATAATAACAACCACACGTTGTCCTCGGGCGAGAGAGAACGAGAGAGAAACAAGGGCAGCGGCTAACGAGGAACCGAGTGTTGGAGTCACGTAGTTCACGTCGATGACAGCGACAGCGACGAGGACGGCGGACGACAGTGGAAAATGTTGACAAACGGCTGCAACAGCGTCCAACCACAGGCCACGCCCCCTGCACGCAGCCCACCTGCAGCCGGTGGAATGTGAGGGGGAGAGAGAGAGAGAGCGACGAGCGCGGCAGGATAATAAAAATGATAACAAAACGAAATGTGCTTCAAAGTGCATTCACAGCAAAATTCGCAAAACTGACGACGACGGGAAGGCGAGACGACGAGGGAAAAGGAAGGAGACATTCGCGGACAGGGGATGCGGGGAGACGAGGGGAGAGGTGTGTGAAGAGGAGGGAAGCGAGAGAGAGGAGGCCTGGTGAAGTGCGAGGTGAAGCGAGGCGCGCCGAGCCGAGGTCGGACGAGGCAAACAAAACTCGTCGCTGCATGGCAAATGAGTTGCCTGCGCCAAGTGATTGTCTGTCTGTCTGTCCGTCCGTCCGTTCATCCCCCTGTCCGTCCCTCTGCCCCTCCCCCAAGGAAACCTTAACCCTAACATTGAGCCAGGCCATGGGGCGGGGCGGCCGCTGAGTGCGAATCGAGCGGCGCAAATTGCGATGCAACGCGATGCAAATGCGGAGGGGAGGGCGGCGAGGGGCGAGGGGCGAGGCGGGTGTTGTTGAGTCTTTCTAAATTGCACTCGGTCCCTGCTGCTGTCGGTAGAGCGGTTCAAGTGGCGGCCGATGCTGCAGTTGCCGGTCGCCGTCGTGCGTTCGGTCGGTCGGTGGCTCTCGTCGGCCCTCGGTGCGAGGGAGAGCGAGTGCCCTTCCATTTCATGCTCTCCCCTTCTTTTGTCCTCCCTCTCTCCCCCTCCCCCTCCTTGTTGTTGTTTTCTTCACTCCTCGTGGACTGCGTTTGCTCGCTCGAGCCCGGCTTTTCTCTCAGTGTGTGTTTGTGGTCGTATTTTGGCTGCAGTCTGCTTTGTTTCCGCCACTGAAATCGCCCCACTTCACCCCCCCCCTTCCCGCCTCCCCTCCTGATTCGCTTTGGCCGCCTCTTCATCGTTTGTAGTTAATTTATTTTCGTGACTGAAATTTCCCCGGCAGCAAATGTGCGAGCGAATTGTTGTCGTTTGTCTCTTTCCCATGTCTCTGTCTCTTCTGTGCTCCTTGTTGTTGTGGTTGTGCAGTTGTTGGTTGGTGGAATTATGGATAAATTTCTATATCGCGTCGGATAAGTCGATATTTATGGATGGCATCAAGTTGCTGGCAAAAAACCTCGCACTAAATAACACGGAGCTTAAATCATGCCGGAATTAGACTAAAAGGACGACAATTCATTGTCTCTAGCGGGACATTAATCTCATATAAATAGTATTTTTGTTTGTTTTTAATTATTTAACTACTAAAATTGCTAGTCAAATTTTTCTGGTATATTATTTTGAATTACATAGCAATTTTTTATTTATTTATTTTTTTTTATTATTTGACTACCTTATTTTGAAGTTCCGGAGTTCCAAGAGTTGAAGTCAAAATGTTGGCAAAAACAAAAGTCGAGATCGGCATCGAGATCGAGATCGACCGAGTGCATCAGGATCACGTGCTCAATTGACCAAAAGAGTCAATATTTGCATTTCCATCGAACCCCGCCGCCCGCCACTTCAGTTAATTGCATGCGAAAAAAGGAGGCGAAAAAAGGTGCGAACGAAGTCAAGAGTCCTCGAGAGAGTCTGCAAAAAATGACCCTTCATTAAGCGGGCTTCGGCGGCCTCGTCGCGGTCTTCCGGGCGGGGCGGAGAAGGGTTGAAGCCACGGTTCGAAATAATTATCGGTTGCAGTCGGCGACGGCGCTCTTGTTGTTGCTGTCGCTGTTGTTTTTGTTGCCGTCGTGTGGTTGTTGCTGTTGTCGCTGTTGATTTTGCTGCAGTCGCCTTTGCTGCGGTCGTCCGGACGCAGAGGCTTCGACTCGAGCTCGCTTCCTGCGCTCTCGTCCTCCAAAACACCACATCATGGCGAAGCGAGGGGACGAAGGGACGGATGGACGGATGGACGGATGGATGGGTGGTGGAATGCGGCGAGGGCCGGAGGTTTGAATTAAATTGATTCGTGCGTGTGCGTGCGGGAGGCGACGAAATTTGCATCATTCGCAGAACCCAAACATGGGGCGATTTAATCAATACGACGACAACAACAACAACAACAAGAGTAAGGGCAAAAAACAATCACAGCAAGCGATATGAATTATTATTCATTTCCGACGGTTTTCTCTCTCACTCTCTCTCTCTCTCTCTCTCGCACGTTCTGGCGCATCGACTTTAATTGGATCAAAAAGCGACGACGACGGCGACAGTTTGAGTTGGGGATTATTTTGTTTTTCCACCGGAGGACTCCACCAGGACCCACCCAGGCATCGTCCTGAATACACATTGATCGAAAATAATGAATTAACTCATGAATTTCGCGGGGAAAAGAAGTTCGAGGAAAATATCATTGAAATTCCAAGAGTTTAATGCATTTCTGTAAGCTTTTCCAGCTGCGAATAAATACATCTCATTAATGCTTTGCCTTAATTAAGATTTTATTAAAAAAAAAATAATCATTTTTGATCTTGTTCAAGGGTAAATTATCGATAAATTTTCGATTTTCGGAATCGATTGATAAAACAATAACTTACGATTAGGAGTGTTCTGGAAACCGAGTTATGAGGAAAAAATGTTTACCTGCAGAAGAAACGAAAAGGAGAAATTAATTAAAAAATGTATTTAGTTTCTTAACAGCTTTGGCGAGCAGAACATAATGAGAGCAAGGAGAAAGGGGGAGAGGGAGAGTGAGGGGGATAGAGGGAGGAGGGAGGGAGGGAGGTCGGTTTCCCAGTGATTCAGTCGAGTTCCCTGCAGCACTCGCGCAGCGGAACCTGAAACCATATGTTCGAAAAAACGAAAGAAACGCATGTGTTCGCCTCATTGGGACGGCGACGACAAAACACCGACAACAACAAAAACAACACCAACAACAACATGAGCATAGGAGAGCAAATACAAACAGAGATAATTACAAGAGCTAAACAAATAGGTGAAGGCTTTATCGGAAGCTAACAAAAGGCTTTGCTGCTGAAGTAAATGCCGACCGGCTGGAGGGGCGGGCGAGGAGGGCGGCAAAAGGCACGGCACGCGATGGCAACGTAAACACAAAATGGAATTTAAAAAAATTACAAAAAAAAAAAAAATAAAATCTCAAACAAGGCCCAGGAGATGCAAATTGAAAAATACGAAAATTTATGCGAAACAAAAGGCGACCCTGAGGCTCGTCGGGTGCCGCGCGACCTGTTGTCGGACCGTCTGCAGCAGCAGCAGCAACAACAACAACATTAATAGCAGCCACCACCAAAATATAATTCAACAACAACAACAACAACGACACCGACAACAAAAAACACCCCTCGCTGAAGATCAAAAGCCGTGTCCCGAACGAGAACAAATTTCGCTGGCGGGTCGACGAAAACCGGGTTACGAGGGTGAACTCTATTAGTGACAACAACAACGATATGACAACAACAACAACAAGAACGATATAACAACAACAACAATAAAAATAAAAACTACACAAGAACACGAACAGCAGAAGCTCCTCATCCATCCATCACCTACATTTTCAATTTCGGAACCCCTGCATCCTCATAAATTCCCCCGTAATTGCCGCCGTCCAGAGGCGGCCAACGAGTGTGTCGCGGGTCGCGCGATCCCAGTCGATCCACGGTGGATTTCAAGGTTCTCGCGTCGAACCCCCGTTTAGTGCTGCAATTGAGCGAAAAAGGGAGTGAAAAAATATTGCTTAAAAAACCATCAGCGGCCCCGAGGGAGGAAGTGCTTGCGAAGGGAGGAAGGCGAGAGAGGGAGAGGGAGGGAGAGGGCGATGGGAGAAAGGGAGACCTCCGAGAGGTCTTCATTAGGCGCTGGTTGCGAGAAGGTCGTCGATGGTTTTCCCATCGCCAGTCAGAGAATTACAAAAGCCAGACGGCGGGCGGACGACGACGACGACGGAATCAACGATGTTTTAATGAGGGCGACAGAAAAATTATGAATTGCCCGTCTGTCTATCAGTCTGTCTTCTGTCGTAGGCTGCTGAAGGCAGCACAATAGAGGGAGGAAGAGGACGCGAACGAGGGTGGGTTCGAGGAACAGGTAGCAAAGAAAGACATTGGGCTCATGCAAACAGAGATCAGCCACAATTCGTCAGCGGGGAGGGAGGAAAATCGATGGTAAATCCGTGGCGATTCAAGAAAGAGCCCAAAGGCAAACAGGCGAAAGGCTGAAATTCAAATCTTGTTCGTGCCAAATCCCGCTGATCCCTCAAGCTAAGGCTGTCCATGGGATTTTCTGCCGAATTTCTATTCCCCAATTACATCGTCTCGCATTTCCGTCTTCCGATTGCTCGAACAACACACACTGACCTTGATCCCGAAATCCATCGGAACATGAGATGGATGCTGGTGCCAAGAGGCGGAGGAAGAAAGGGAAGGATGAGGGTGTGGAAGAGGGAGAGGGAGGGGGAGGGGGCGATGTAGAAGGCAGAGGAAGTCGTGGAAGCAACACGAGCGACGACCACGACAATAAGCAATTAAATTAGTCGGAGTCTCGTCGCCGCACGCCGTCTTCCGGCAGACAGACGGCGACGGCGACGACGACAACGACGACGACAACGACAACGACGACAACAAAATGACGACAACAAAATGACGACGGCGACGACCACGACATCGAAATCGCAGACTCCGACCGCGCGACGACCCCAAAAAATGTTGCATGTCGTCGGTCGTTCGTCCTTTTGCATCTCGTTCGCTCTTCGCCCCGTCGCCCTCTGCATTTCCAGCTTCCCTCACACTCGTCAAAGCGCTGAGAAAAGCCAAAAAAGTCACTCGTCTGCCCTTGAGCGGGCGGGCGCAGCTCGAATCGATGCCATCTCGGTCGGCAAGAGGGAGAGGGAGAAAAAAGTCTTGAGCCAACCGTCTGGATGTTTGGGTCGGTCCTCGGTGCGGGAGTCTGGAGTCCGTCTGTATCTCTGTCTGTCCGTCCGTCCGTCCGTCCATTCGTCTGTCTGGAGCGGTTCTGGCAGCTCAGCTGCAGAGCGCGGTTCATTTATTTGTCCCCGGAGCGCAGTTATCCTTTAAGGACGACCGGTCAAAGGAGAGGGGGCGAACGAGTACGGGCGAAGAGGGAGAAAACGAGAGGAAATGCAGGGAGGAAAAAATACAAAAATCGGCGACTTCCCTTCTCTAAATAAACTGCCGGGACTCAGACAGAGCGTTTAGCAGTTGGTCGTCCGGCTCCGCCTCTCCCGGCTTCTGCTTCCGATTTCGATGTCAATTCCCTGCAGTCCTGCTCGCTCTCACTTTGAACTCCTGCACTCCTGCCTTCGGACCTCGCAGAACGTGGTTTCGGCATTCAGAAGGAGAGAGGGAGGAGCTCGAATTAAGTTGCATACTTCCTGGCGCGAATGCATTCGCAATGGCATCAGGCGGAAATCGACCGTCCGACGGGGTGCGTCGTGGAGATGAAGAGGGCGCGCGAGGGAGGGAGGAAGAGAGAGAGAGAGAGAGGAAAACACGGTGCAGTTTCAGCGAATTCGCGTCGAGTGCGTGGGGTGCGAGGGGGATGAAAAGTTGCTTAAGTCGATTATTATCGATGGCTCGGCTCAGACGCCGGCAGCAACAGCAACAGCAACAACAACAGGAATTGGCTATTGATTTTGCATTAAAAGACGTCGCGCCGCCCGCTCACCCTGGAGCAAAGACACAATTTTTTTTCTGTGGGGAAAAAATTTGAATATTCGTGTTTTCATAGACTTTTGTTTTTTGTCGCGACTTGGCCGAGAATTTTCACCCGTTCAAGCGATTCCTTCCTTTAGCTTTCTGGTGATAACTTCCTTCGGCCTGGTGGGTGTTTTGTCCCACTGTGCCCGGCAGCGCCTCCTGAGGACTTTGCCGTTTCTTATCCAGACTCATCTCCCTGTCTGGCCTGACTCTGACTTTGATGGCGACATTCTCTCCCCCTCTCCCCCTCTCCCTGTCTCCGTCTCTCTCTCTCTCTCTCTCTCTCTCTCCCTCCTTCTTAGCGACATTTTCCCCAAAAAGCTTCCACTTGGCGAGGCGGAAATAAGAACAACGCCGGCTGGCATTGCGACTGCTGCCGTCTCCCTCACTCCTCCCTCCTCACCCCTCACTGCTCGTCCTCGGTCGACCACCCTCCACGAGACTCGAGTATTTTCGGGAAATGGCAACACTTCCAACCGCCTTCCTCTCCCTCTCCCTCTCTATGCGGTGCATGCATGTGTAGTGTGTGTCGCCCTCTAAATCGCTCTGTTTGCGTTCGCCAGCGGAGCTGTCAAAAATCCGACAGCTCATACGAGCATAGTTATTGTCATAGTTATTAGAATATATATATTTTTATATTTATTTTGTATCTCAGCTCACAGAACGTTTCTGCGATAAAGAGAAGAAAAAATAAATGGATGAAAAAACGTGTTCACGTGACAAATCGTGCCGTGCGACTGAGTGACAGCGACTGTCAGTTATTATTTCTCCATCTGGCTCACTCGCACTCACGCTCTCGCTCTCGCTGTCCCCGTCGCTGTCCCTGTGTCCCGTTCTCGTTATGGGACGTCGTCGCCTTTTGTGCGTTTTTATTGCCTCACGTTCGAGGCGATCTGTTCTTATTTCTCGTTAGGCGTCGTGCACTCTGTTTTATATCCCTTTCGATTTCCTCTCGCCTCCGCCTTTCATCTCCGTCGATAGGGTGTGAAATAATTTCTATTCGAACGGCAATAAAAAGCAGAGAGAAAACATATAGAAAAAATCCCCATCAACACACGTCGTCGTGTTGCGTCCTGACAAATGCTTTTTTCGCTCGCTCTGGGCCTCTTCGCCGGTTTCCCAGGGGTGCGTCCAGTTCCGCTTCCGGGTCGGGCCCAGCCCTCCGACAATCCGGGCCGGCTCTCTTTATTTTCGAGTCGGCGCGCAGTTTCCAGCGAGAGATCATGACGTCGTGCGATTTCGATTCGAGGCGCAATTCGATTTCGTTTCGTTTCGTTTTCATTTTCAGGTCGCTCGCAGTCCTACAATGCGACGTTGACGGTTCCGGGAACTGTGAGCACGACAAAGGCCTTTCCCAAGCCACTTTCTCCCTTTCGAGCACCTCCGGCTCCGATCGATCCGTCTCTTTCTCCCTTGCCCTCCCCTCTCTGACGGCCGTTCGTGTCGCCCGCCTTGAGTGTGCTGCCTTCGGTGTGGAAACCACTTGTTTGTGTTTCTCTTTTTGTATTTTCATCGTTTTTCACTTTCCAAATCGTTGTCAGCAATTCCC
The DNA here is from genome assembly GCA_947389925.1 of Coelopa pilipes. Taxonomy (NCBI): domain Eukaryota; kingdom Metazoa; phylum Arthropoda; class Insecta; order Diptera; family Coelopidae; genus Coelopa; species Coelopa pilipes. Next base: position 23,534,194 of record OX376700.1, on the reverse strand, counting down.
GAAAATCTCTCGAAATCGGCATTGCCAGAAAATCAGATTAATTCGGGCTCGGATTTGGTCCGGCTCGCGAGCTGTGCAGGGTCAGCACTTTTGTTGTGTTGTGGTAAAACCGCGACAGAAACTGTTACGAAAGCGAAACTGAAGATAGGTTTGAAACAGACATGGAGAGGGAGAAAGAGATAGCAGTGGAAAGGGTCCGGTGGTGGAAAGAGCGAGGTGGACAACGCGCCAATTTCGCAATGGACGGATTTCGAACGTCGTGGATCGGACCTCGATCCTACCAACGAGTCCACAGAGACGATCATGATGATGATGATGGCGATTGTCGAAATCGTGTTAAAGAGGGTTTGCGGACAATTAAAATCCTATTATTAGCCCAGCACGAGGCCTCGCCAAACCGTTGTGCGTCGCTCATTCATTCATCCGTTCGTTCGTTCGTTCAAACTGTTGTCGATCCATTGCTTCATCTCCGTTGACACATTTTCCAGCACGTCTATGACGACGTTTTGTTTTCCCCCATTTCACTTTACTTCAAATTATTTCACTTTGTTTCTTCATTCATTTCATTCCATTTGAGTTCGTCTCGCGAATTTGCACTTGCTTCATTCATGTCGCCCGGTCGGTGTCGCCGCCCCCTCGCCTCCGTCCCTCTACCAATTGTTTACTCTGCGATTCCTCGTATTTCCTTCCAGGGTTCCGAGCACATTTCCATCGGAATGTGAATTTAATTGAAATTTATTAAGTTCGAGCTCGTTCGCCGCGTCTCGCCTGGTTTCGGACATGCATTGTTTATGTTTGGATTACAGGATGTTAACCCTTGACTTCATCTTTGGCGAGCCGCTTCTTCGCCCCAGCCGAGTCCCCCAACCCCTGTCGTTGTTGTAGTTGTTGTTTATCCCTCCCTCCGATCCGGCCTGATCTCACCCGATCCATGGCTGCGTTCGAGTGCAGCGGCTGCATTTCCAAGTGTTCGTCCACGATTTCGCCGCCGTTCGTACGCGTCGTTTTCGAACTCCATTTCAATTGAGTTTGAGGAGAGTGCAGTTGGTTTTCTTGTTTTTTTTTTTTGTTTTTGTTGTTGCTGCTGTTTTCGTTTGTAATATCAATTTAATGGCCATTAATGCTTCCTACTGGGGCTGCTTTATGTACACAGACCCACACAATCGCACCCCAGCAACTCGCACTGACACACTTGCTTAAGCAACACTCAGTCCCACACTCCCTCTCTCGCTCTCCCTCGCACTTGAGCCACCGAAAGGTCTCGGCGACCGCAGTCGCTGGCGACGATCGGAGGCGAAGATCACAGATGTTGTTCAGCTCTTCTCCAGCTTCTCTTCTGCTTCTGCTGGCGACGATCGTCATTATTGGCACCGCAAGTGGTGGCGGCGGCGGCTGCGGCTGCGTTGGTGCTGGCGGCAGAGTCCGAGGGACCTCACGAGAGGAGGCCACAAGATTCGATCGACGACGAGAACCCAGATGCAATGGATCGCAAGGCGAAGTCGGAGTCGGTGTCGGAGTCGAAGTCGGAATCCAAGACAAAGTCTAATAAAATGTCATTTAATCGATTTAGGGAAGCAGGCCAGAGGAAGCATGGGAAGAGTCGCAAGTAGATTAAACAATAAATATATTGAATGAAAAAATAATTGAATGAGATGAGGAAAATTAAGAGGGTCCACTGAATGGGGGTCGAGCGAATGGGGTTCGTTAGAAAGCAGTTCGTTTGAAGGATGCTTGCAAGTAATTCACGCTGCAAAATAGGCCGATTGAGTTTCTCCCAATCGAGTTCCTGCCACAAAATTCCTTCGTGACGGCGAGAACAATCAAGGACTGATGGCAACAACGACCAAGACTGGCCTGCGTTCGGTCATGGGTTCGTCGCATGTGCGTGCCATGTGAGTCACGTGTGTCGCCAGCGACAGAGAGAGGGAGAAAGCGAGAGACTGGGAAAGGATGGAAATCACGGAACCAGGTACGAATCTGACAACTGTTTGTTGTCGGCGCAGTCGGCGCCACGTGTGGTCGACGGCTTCAATGAAGACCCGGAAGCAACCCTTGCGGCCGGCAGACAACAACAACACGTCCGTCGCGTGAGTTTCCGCTGGATCTGGTCCCGGTTCTCAGACCGTTTTGTAATCTAATTGACACCTCGTCCTTCCTTCCCAGGCTCCGTATTTCCGTTCGTGTCCATGTCCGTGTCTCTGTCTAGTTGTCGACCTCGTCCCCTCTCCGTCTGCGGAGCGCGTGTGCGCCGACTTTGAGGATAAAGAAAACAATTTAACAATTTGCATAAATTGAGTCCTCGTTGCCGGGGGTTGGCGAGGGTGGCCGGTAGAAGGTGGACCCTGGCAGGGTGTGGAAATAATTACAGGAACGGGTTAATTTATTGAATGCGGCGTTTTCACGGAACGCCGGGACACCGATTCACCGGGACACCGACGTGTGGCCGACGTGTGATTAGCAACGGCGGTTTCGTCAGGGCCACGAGATCCGTCGCCTGTCACAGTGAACGAGGACGGGGTGAAACTTTCGCTAGCATTAAAATATTACCTCCAAACGAGGAGTAAACGAGCAATAATAAGCTACAATTTACGTGCAGCACTTGCCCCAGACGCTGGTGGGTGGCAGCGAGGGGCGGACGACGCACTCGCTTCACCGACACCCGAGGCCCGTTGATTTCCCACCGGTATCGTAGTTGCTGGCTCCAATCCCAACAGTAACAGCAACGAAAACAACAACAACAACAATTGCACTCACAACAATCACCACCAACGAAGACCAACCAAGAAAAACCAACCGTCAAAACCACCAACATTTGATCTGTACCAAAAGTTATTTTAGTTTCGAGTTTTTCTGTTTACTTCGAATAGACTGTAATAATAACAACTACTAGGGGAGACGGAGAGGGAGGAGTCGAAGGAAGTGCAGCCAGCCCTGAAATAAGCTTAAATCGAGCAGCCTTGGCTACAGAGCAGGAGCCCCACGGCCACGAACGCCGCAGGGGACCCGTCACAAGTGCAGATGCCGGAGTCTCGCAGGCGACCCGCCTAGGAGGAGGGCGGGGGAGTGTGGCGGAGGAATGGGTAGCGGGAGCGAGACCGGCGCAATCGCTTCCTGGACATGATTTGTGCGAGCGGCTGGTGCGACGAGACCCGCTGTGGCGAAGACGGCTCCGGCCGCTGGTGGTGGCGATGGCGATGGCGATGGGGAGGAGGGAATCGTAATTCATTAAACTCTTGGCAAATAAAAGAAACATCCCGGAGAATGGAGTAGGTCTCTCTCTCTCTCTCTCTCTCTCTCTCTCTCTGTCTGTCGAGAGGTTTATTTAGGACCACGGGCCGAGGCCGTCAATGGGAGATCGACATTGAAAGGCTTGGGGGTGAAGCGATATTAGGGCTGGTGCCCTCGTCTGTTGATGGAGGGCCCTTAACAAAGTGTTATTGCATGTCGAACCGAACCGAAGCCTTTTTTTAATGCCCAACAACCAAATGGTGCCACTGAGTTCGAGCTGTTGTACCAGATCTTGCTCCGTATCTCGGCCGCCGGATCTCATCGAGCAGCAGTCGGTCGTCCTTATTAGATTTCGTTGGTTTTATCGTCCTCAGGTCATCGATATTAACTGAGTTGTCACCGGAAGCCGTCGTCGATACGACCGAGAGGGATAGGGCGACTAATGTGACTAATGAATAGAAATGTCCAACTTCATATCTGTCTGTCTGTCACATGTGACCATGGGAGTGGGTGGTCGGCCACATGACGTGGAGTCACCACCGTGGGTGCAAAAACCACCCCCTGAGGCCATCATCCCGTGAGTCTGGGACTCAGTGCTCGGTTTACCTGACGAAAATAAAGCAAAAATATTGCGGAAATAAAGCAAATTTCGGAATTTTCGGTATCGTGTTGCAGTTTCTTTGAAGTGTAGCGAACGGGAAAATATCATCGCCCTGCGGAGGGCTGCGTTTTTATTCTCGCCAACATTTCCTTTCGGTGAAAGTTTTGCGAGGGGTGCCGGGTGGCCGGCGACGGGTGGATTCGCCGCCAGGGGTGCGCAGTCAGGGCTTATCGTGTGGAGGGTTAGAATTAGTAGAATTCGGTTAATATTGGGAAAGTGAGAAGTTGGCGAAGGGTTTGCCAAAAATCTGGAACATTGCGGAGGGTCGGCCGGCTGATAGAGGGAGGGGCAGAGAGGGGCAGGGAAGGGTCAGCTGGCCCTGAGGACGCACGAGGCGTCGGTCACCGGACCTCGAGTGGCCGAGGGTCCCGCCGGCTCATGAGTCATTAACGAAACTCGTCACTCGAGAGGTCAGAGGGAAGAAAGAAATGAACACCGAACACATTTCAAACATATGTCTGTCAGTCAGTCAGTCCGTCCATCACTCCGTCCGCCTCCTCCCCCACCTCAGACAGGTCCGCGACACATTCTCCCATTTCCTGCGCCAGCCACGGTCCGACCAAAGCCACAGTCTGGCAACGTCCCACGGACCCACTCGAGCGAACGAAAATTAGAAAAACGAAAACTGCACGAAAATCACGCCAAAAGCGGAGATTTGAGTGAGTTTTAATTTTCGCGCTGAGAACTGAGAACAAGAACTGAGCGACAGAGAGAGGGAGAGAGTGACGGTGTTTATGGTGTTGTTGTAGCTGGTGTTTGTTCAGTTGCAGTGGCATCACACGGCGTCCGTCACGTTCGTCACTCGCTCTCGTTGAGAGAGAGTGACGAGAGCGGCGAGAGAGGCGTGTGAGATGGGAGACGGGAGGGCGGAGACGAACGCGACAATTGGAAAACGCGAAAACGAACTGAAAACCAACGTCTGCCTCGTTTCCCACATGGCGCGGCTTTTCTTGTAGCCGTTTGGAGTTTTCCGTTGTTGGCGCTTTGTTGTCACTCGCGTTGTTGTTGCCGTTGGCGTCGCGTCTCTGGAGGCGCGCTAAAGAGCTGTTAAATGGCTCCACTCAAATACGAGCCAACCAACAAAAGCCCACCGGTAATTACAATGTACAAAGACATGTTGCCGTCGCTCGGCGAAGGCGACAATAGCAAGAGCCAAGAAACACACATTTCCGTTCCACGGTCGGCTCCGTGACGCGGCGACAACACGCAGTTGTTGTTTTTGTTTTTTGTTGTTCATTTCGTTTCCAGACGAACAACAGCTCGGTGATCGTTGCAAGAAACGATCGGTGGCGGATACTGAAAATCTTTGCCGACTGTGGCTCTCAAACTCGTTCGAAGCTCGGCTGCCTTTTTTGTAACTCGCTCTTTGAAAACCCTCGTTAAAATCGTTTCGCTTTTAATTATATTTCAGCAACAGTTATTTGAGTTTCAAAACATGCTCCAGTTTTGATCAAATAAATTCCATTTACTTATTCCAACTGAAAATCGTTGGCTTTTTCGGTTTTTGGTGCTTTTTTATAACAGTATCAAAGTCTCAAAGAAAAATTTTTAGGACATGACTTTGGAATACCGTCAACGAGTTCACAAAGCAATTTGTTTTTTGACAAATTTTTATTTAGTTTAACAGATTGAAACTATTTTCGAGCACAATATTAAAATATGGAAAAATATTTTTACAAAACCATTTTCGAAACCGAAGCCAGCAGTCAGAGTAATTTTAGCCATTCATTCATGGAATCGAGCCGACGGCGTTGCCACTATTTTCTATGCGTGATCCATTTACAATACACACGGAAAGGCAAACTCAATCAAATCAAAATTCTAAATCAATTGGCAACGTGCGCGGAGCCCGCAGTCAATTGGCTGAGTGACGAGTCTGCCGATTGATGGACGGACGGACGGGCGAGCGGGCCGATTAATAGAGGGGGAGGAGAAAAAGGAGATGCCGAAGGAGAGGAGGAGGAGGAGGAGGGAGAGGACGCCGAGTTTGGTCGATTCAATTAGAAAATGAATTTGTTGACCGACAAAAGCATCGAATGCAAAGGCATCGGCATCGGCATCGGCATCTGTCAAAACATTTCAAATGGAATTTTACAAATGCGGCAACATTGCTATTGTTGTTGTTGTTGTTGTGGTTGATGTCCACAACAATGTGCTTTGGTTGTTGCGCTTTGGCGTTGTCCAATTAATTAAAATGCCTTCAATTGTGCTGGGGAAATTGCAAATACAACAAATTCGCTTCGTTATGGCAACAATAATGAAATTGCGTTTGTTTAGTGCCCGTGCCCGTTTGTTGTTGTTGTTGTTGTTGAGGAATTCAAATTGCAATTGAAGTATTGGAAAACTTAACAAAACACTTTGTGTGACGACAAAAAATGTTTGTCGTTGTCGGCGTCGTCATCGATGGCTGCAGCTGAACAATAGCAATAACGACAACAAAATAAAAGCAAATGACGTGGAGAAATTCGAGCAAAAAATTTTAAAATTCCTCTCCACATCTCTCTACATGTGCATTGAAAAATTTATCATTTATTGAAACGGTATCGAAAACGGCAACCGACCGAGCAGCAGCAGCAGAAGCAGCAACAACAGAAGCAGCAATGGAAACAAAAACTAAAGCAGAGCATTCACTCGGAACACGGGAGTGGTGGAAGGGAGCGGACGGAGGGAGGGGGATGAGAAGGAAAGGGTGTGGGGGGAGCAACCGATGGTCCGTGGCGTCCATCGCTCGTGGCGTCCATCGCCGATAAAAGTGAGAGTGCATGGAAATAGTTTCCATTGCGATTTTTATTGCCGTTTTTTATCTTTGTTATTTTTTATTATTTTTATTTTTTTTTTGTGTTATTTTTTATTGCGTTATTGTGTTACACTTTGTTGTTATTTTTTGCTGTTACATTTTGTTGCTATTTCTTGCTATTACATTTGATTGTTATTTTTTGTTTTTATTTGGCATTGTTAAGTTTTTACATTTTGCTCTGCTTTTTTTTGCTTTTTTGTTACATTTTCCTGTTGTTGTTGTTGCTGCTGCTCTTCATTGTTACTGTTTTATCTTACTTTGTATGTACATATTTTATTTCTAAAGAAAGCCTGAAGAGTCTGAGATTTTTTCCGTTGTTGTTTGCGCAATTGTTTTTGGTTTTCGCTTTCAATTGGCTTCGTTTGGCTCTGGGAATGTGAAGTATTACAACAACAACAACCACTTTGGGTCTTCGATCGTCGAGTCCCGGCGATCGAGAGCCGCCAGTGGCACCTGGGGCAGAATCAGCAGAAGCTCACGGAACTCAGGTTGCCAATGGGTCGAGGAGGGACGGACCAATTTTTCAAAGTCCTCGATTTTGCCATTTTGACAGGTGGTTCAAGGTTTGCCGAACTCCACCGTTCGATCCACACTGGCCGAAAACCTCCGGCCCTCCGAATAAACCTTCTCGGATCGACCTCCACCGACCTCCAACGTCGTCGTTGGACCGAAGTCGTCGAGATCGGTTCGTGGATTTTTCTGCTCTTTCGCTCTACTTTCCCCAAATGAGATAAACCAAACTGTCAAAATTTGAGCCCACGCACACGCACCACATGGTCTGGCAACGCTGCAATAGTTGACAAGTGTCTTTGGTTTTTGTTTTTGTTTTTGTGTTTTTGTTTTTGTTTTAAATGGCGTGAAAGTTTAAAAGGCGCTTTCGAACTTTCCAAATGCAGCTGTCAAATGAAACAAGACCTAAGCGGACAACACAACAACAACAACAACAACAACAACAAAAACAACTTCAACAACGACAACAACTCATTTGAATCGAAGAAAGTCACGAAGGCGCTGACTGAACGCACCGAACCCGGCCGAAGTCGCGCCGACGAATGGCGGACGAAGCCGAAGCCGAAGCCGCGGCGAGCCGAGATCTTGTTGTTGTTGAACTTGTTAAATTTCGGCTGTCACCAAAGCGATCCGATCCACTGCCGGCACCGCAGCAACAACAACGACATCGTACACATGTGCAACTAATGACAACAACAACAACAACAACAACAATGACAGCACAACCACATCAGGAGCAAACGAAATGGGAAATTACTCGACGTTGAACGCTTCATTGAGAAGGCTGAACGCGCTGCACATGGCTTCTAATTTTTCAAACTTTTCAATGAAAACATGGGATTATTTTTAGCCTCATGTCGGAAATAAAATCGCTCGCACTCGCGCAGCAACAACAACAATAGCCATAGGAGAACAAGGAACAAGAAGAACATGGAAGAGAGAGTGAGAGGACAAAGAAAGAATACGAAGTTTTTCAAGTTTTTTTTTTTCTCTTATCTGTTGGTTATAATTTTCAGGATGTTTTTTGGTCTTGAACCCGATTTTATTTTTTTCGATACGTATTTTTCAATAAGACTTTTTAATTTTTACAGAAAAAATCGTAGTATTTTTCGGCGCAAATCTACTCCAACTACGCTTGCTGATTTCTCCCAAGAACTCGTCTGCAAATAGAATTCCCCATGATGATCGCATCGAGCGACGACATTGAAAGCCGGCGACGTCGACCACGACGACAAAAACGTCTGCCTGAACAAGCAATGATTTGAGAGAGCCTGAGACAGAGAGAGAGAGAGAGAGAGAGAGCGAGCGATAGTGAGAGACTGACCTCCCCCGCCGCCCCCGCTGAAATACAACAATTCATTGAAATTCATGCTCTTCCGCTCGTCGCACGACGCCGTCGCCGCTCGAACGCATTTTATTTGAGTTCTCAACAAATTTGACGATCATTTTCATTGTTGATCGTAGCAACAACAAAAACAACAGAAACTATAGAGTAACAGCAATAGAACAGACCAACAATGACAACAATAAATGTGACCGACCGACAACGGGCGACAAAAACAAATGGAACAGTTCATTTGTGCACATATTTGTAGGTTTGTGTCTAGTTTCTGTTGCCAAATGTTGACACTTCCACCGACCGATCGCACCGACCGACCGACCGACCGCAGCCAAGATGGCGTCGACGCGATCGTTAAATTGATTTAGCATGAAAACGAGAATAGTTCAGCGCATTCGGAGTAAATTGGGCTTTATTGGATGTGGGAATGCGTGGATTCCCTCGGGAGGGCGGCTGCAGTCGAAGGATCGAGATCGTCGTCGAGATCGCCCGATCAGGGGCAGGTTCAGAGATTCATGGCCGCCAAAGGGTGACAACCGACGGCAGCTGCTCCTCCGGCCACTCTGGAGCTCGTGGGGCACAATCGACTAAATCGACCAAATCGACGGCAATAGAAAGGTGGTCGTCTGAACCTGTTGGAAAGTGATCTGGAAATTAAGTGAAGGTGATCACCTGGCGTTTCGGGCTTTTCATCACCACGGGTAATTGAACTGATCTGGCGTTAATGGGTGCAGTTGCTTCAAAAAGAGAGAGAGAGAGAGAGAGAGAGAGAGAGAGAGAGAGCGAAATTATTTGAAGATTTGAAACTAATTCCCAGATCGCTTCCCATCTGGCGCCTTCCGTAGGTATTTTTAGACGTTCTCGACGCCTCCCCGATATTGGCTTTTTTCTTTTTACTATCCACACATTTATTACTTATTTAATGTCTCCGACTGCTGATTTTTAAACGAGATTTTTGTTTCCTCGTCGTTCTGCCGGTTTCTTTTTGTTTATTTGTTGCCATGATCGCTGTTGGACGTTTCGCCGCCTCGAACGTGACTCTATTTGAAATTATCAATTTCACGACGATCGCCCGCGTATGTGACAAAGTTTCGAATTTGTATTCGTTCTCTTTTCTTTGCACTTATTTTCGCTGGTTTTTTCACTCTTTCCTTCCTTCTTTCCCTTTCTCCTTACCCTTTGGTCGTTGCTGCGGCCGTGTTTTGTGTTTGTATTTTACTTCTAAATTCATTTACCGACGTGCTGCTGTTGTTCTTGCTAAGGTGGTTGTTGGTGATGTTTTTGATATGTTTTCTGAGTTTTTTTTTTTATTTTTGTTGTTGTCAAGTAGAACACCTCGGCTCGCTGTTTACCATTTGTAAGCCGAGTTGTCGCCACCGCGGAAGATCATCGCGTAGAAAGCGGAGTCGAGACTCGTGGCTTTCGAGCGAGGTTGCCCGAGAGTCTTCCGAGAGCTCGATGGCTGGTTCCGAAACCTACGCACACCTTCTGCGTCCTCGATTCCTCGGTTGTTCACTTGCTAGATAGACAGACAGACAGACAGACAGCCAGACATGCGTTTCTTGTTTGGGAAACACATTGATAAAATATTTGCAAAAATTTCTCAAACAAATATTTGCGCTTCTCGAGGCAAGCGCAGCTCGCTTGTGATTTAAATGGATCTCATGAACGACAGGGTGGGGAACGCCAAGAAGAAGACGAAGACAGAGGAGGAAGAGGAGGAGGAAGAGGAGGAGGAGAGGAAGAAGATGCCATGACTCACGCAACGGCGTTTGGTTTTGCGCAAAAATGCTGTCTGCTCGCACAGCCATATTCAAACAAACAGACGGACGGACGGACGAACGGAGAGACAGACAGAAAGACAGAGGGAGAGGGAGAGGGAGAGGAAGAGACAGACAAACAGCAAGACAGACTCACTCAGTGGACACACAGCGACAGAGAGAGAGAGAGAGAGGCAGAGAGACAGAGACAGCCAGTTATATCGAGACTTCCTCCATTCGTTCTCCGTTTGTTTGTCCTGTATTTCAGTTGTTGTCTCTTCGCATTTTGTACTCTGCCCTTTATTTCTCTCGTTTAATCGTTTAATCTGTTATTTACTTGAAATGTTTAAAAGGCTTGGCGTTGCCTGGGCGGCTGTTGTTGTTGGGGTTTTCATTGTTGTCGAAGTTGTTGCCACTGACGCTGTTGTTTGGCATTTTTTCATATACATGTATGCAGATATTTTGTGGCATTGTTGTAGTTGTCGATAGTGCTGTTAGCGTTGTTGTTGCTGCTGTTGCTGTTGTTTAAGCTCCAGCAGCATCCGTGCTATGCGATTGCTCTTATTGCGTTTTCATGCGAAACAAAATGTGGTCGGCAGAGGGGCGACGAGAAGACGACGTCGACTTCCAGGGTTAACATTGAAAAATGTGGGTTGAGGTTCGCGTTGGAATCGACAGGGCCAACGAGGGCTGAGAATCGGGAGGTTCGAGGCGGAGAAGAGCCAAGGGTGCAGGAGGTGGGCGGAGGACGAACATGAGCCAGGCGAAGAAAGTATCATGCGGGACTCATGGGCAGGATTAGCCAGGGAAAGGAGTTAGGGCAAGCAGGAGGAGGAGTTCAGACCAGGATGAGTTAAAACATGAACGAGGAGAGGCCAAGGAGATGCATGGTGAAGAGAAAATAGGACTGAGTAGAGAAGGAGGAAAGAGAGCGAAGATTGAGAGAGAACCACGGAGAGATGAGGAGGCAAACGGAGGGCCGGGGATCCAGGGGCGGCAGGAAGGAATGAATTAAATGTGAAATACAACCTCAATTGCCGAGATGACGATTTCGTGGTCGTGTCGCCGTGCTGTAATTGTTGGCGTTCTCATTGTTATTATTGTTATTGTCATTGTTTTCGTTGTTGTTGTGGAAGATGGTGACACGATTCGAGAGAAAAATGTCAACGATGTAATAAAAACCGCAAACGATGGCACAACATTCAGATCGCGCAATAAAGATGAGCCATCAGGAGGCCAAATGGAGCGGGGATCGGCCTGCGGAGCCGCACAAGAAGGGCTTGCAGGGTTTCGTCATCGAGGCCGCTGCCACGTCTTGGGATGGGTTCTGGAAAGCGATTACCGAGGGCGATTACCCGAGTGCGATTACCCGAGTGCGATTAGCTTAGTGCGATTACCTGGAACCGTTTCTTTGGCGGCGTCCGACGAAGTTCGCTTCTGGCCAGGCTGCCGCCACCTCAGTGGCCACCGTGGTCAAATCAGTGGTCGGTGGTTCTTGCAACGGGCACTTGGAGGTGATTATTTGAGGAAAAAACAAAAATAAATAAAAAAAACGAACAAACAAAGCAAAAAAACAAGCAGCAAAGCTAAAATTATGACTAATTTCGAGTAATTTCCGAGACCGGTGTCGGGTCCACTCGGGGCCAAGGTTGCCCAATCGTTTCAAGGAGTGTCTTCGTGGCTGGACTGAAGCTGGCAACGCTTTCTCACGCTGAACGATTACTTTCCCGAAGAATTCCGTTTCATCTGCCCCTCGCCGGCGCGTCTTGGCCAATCTGTGTTGCCTCCAAAAGTGGGTGCAGTTGGTTTTTCACCTTCGATTGATTGCATTGGGAGGTTGCGGTTATTGTTGGCAACGTTGTTATTGTGTTTATTGTTGCCCTGAACGCCTGTTGTTATTAACGTGCTCATTGTTGTTGCAGTCACAGACATTTTCAATGCGTCAAATGTTGGTAAAATTTGCGCTAATTACTCAATTATTGCAATAACAATAGCAACACAACAATTAATACAACAACAAAATAGTCATAACAATGACTACCACACCAACAGTGAGTTCAATTGAAATTTTGCGAAAATACCAGAGCGGCGGAGGCGGGGGACGGAGTGAAATAACATGCGAAAAACCTTGGCGAATAAAATTTATGCATCATTCATACAAACTAAAAAAATAACAGAGTTGAAGACAACAAGAAAAATAAATAAATAAGAGATTTATACAAAAAAAAAACATGGTTTTGCAGTCGACTTCTTTGCTTCAACACCAACACCACGACACCACCATATGGACAGTTCCAGAGCAGGAGAGAGCGAGAGTGACAGAGAGACCGCCAGCGAGAGCCGTCGAGACCTCAGAGAGCGAAGCGCGGAGACTTGTGTGAGAGACTCGAGAGCGCTCACCTGAGACTGACAGGTAGACAACTACAGACAAAGGTGGTTCAGGGTTGCTGTTTCGGAATTGCCGAGTCAGTATCAATGGTGAGGAAGTGGAGCGAGTGGAATGAAGAGTTGTAAAAAAAATTTAAAACTAATCAATTAGAATCGGTTGCTTCAAACAAAAACAAAATTAATGAATAATGTTTGAAAATATCCGAGTTTTTGGAAAAATTTGAAAATTTCCGAAATTTTTATTTTTAAAAACTAGTGTGAAAGAGAGCTACTGAAACTCACCTGTGCGCTGAGGCTGATTAAAATCAGTCCGAAGAGCAGAACTCTTTGAAGTGCATGTTGTTGTTGCTGCTGCTGCTGCTGCTGCTGTGTTTTTATCCGAAATCTCGTTTTTCTGGTTAATGCTGGTGTTTTAGTTTTCGTTACTCCTGGGGCCGACATCTTGCTTCTGGCTCTGGTGTGGTGGCTGCTGCTGCGGCCAACAGGGGTTGTCATTTTATTTTCAATGATATTTGTGTTTCAAATTTTATTAAACTCTGGTATTTTTATTGTCGTGATTGAAATTTCTTAGAATTTAAGTCCAAAAACTGGTCATTTGTGCGATTTTTGCTGTTGTCGTTCTCGTTGTTGTAGTTGTTGTTGCTGATGATATGTAAAACTCTCCTTGACTTGGCAAAAAAAAGTACTTGACATGTTAGGTTCGTCCGAGTGGGCGCTGTAAGTGATCGAGTGTGAGAGAGAGCGAGAGAGAGAGAGAGTCAGATATAGCTGGCGCGCAAGAGAGTTGGGTTATGCACACACACACACGCGCGCACTCTCAAGCAAGCTCTGAAGCTCTGCCGCTGGCGTTGCGGCGCCGAGCCGACGTTTTCTGTCCGTCCGCCTCGGTTTGAGCGATTTTGCGATTTTCCGCGATTTGAAAGTGGTGGCAACTTTGTGGGAAAAATACTAAAAAATTCGCTTCCCAAAAGTCCCTCTCGGTCTAGCGAGCGCCCTCCGCGAGCCGACCCTTGGCGGTGCTGGAGTTGCCACGAAGCGGAGCAGATCTGCTCCGTTCCGACCCAGTCGTTCCGTTGCGTTTCGTTCCGATCCGTTCCGGCCCGCACCCCCTCGCTCGGGCCAACCGCGAAATCCCGTCTGACAACAAATTCATCCATTCGATCGAGACGCCACAACAACAGCGGGCCGAGTCGAGTCGAGTCGAGCCGATCCCCGAGGTTTCGGCCCGCCAGCAACATGTGGAAAAACACTGGCTCACACTTTGTTGTTGCTTCTTCGCGAAATCACAGACAAAACACAATACACGAAAACCCAAATAAAAAATAAACCGAAAAAACATGAAATAAATTAAATGGAGAAATAAATTTAATAAAACTAAAACAACAACAAAGACCACAATGCGAAAGCGAGTCTTTGGGTCGGAGTCGCGCCTTCTCGGCTGGCCGCGGGCGGGGCGGGGGTTGCGGCGAATAAACAGGAAAGTCAGCGAGTGCAAGAAAACAAAAGAGGGGAAAACAAATAAAGCAAAAAGTAACTACAGCAACAGCAACAACAACAACGCCAATGACGACGGCAATGACGGACAACGAACAAAAATGCGGACCTGGTCCGAAACCGAAACGAAAACCACGGCTAAGACACGAATGAAAAACGAAAAAAAAAAACTCACGAAACGAGTTTCGCTCGAATTTGGGACGAGAAATTTTTGACTTTTAAAAATTTCGAATTTTTGAACGCGATCTTTGCCTCGGCTAATATTTTTCTTGTGAATTCTTATTTTCAATTACTTCCTTTCAACACTCTTTTAACATTTACATTTAATTTTGCTTTCTGGATTTCTTTTCGAGACAGCTCTCGACGAGGGAATGAGGAGGGATCCACGATTGGAGCTGAATTTGTTGTAATCCCATGCAGAGTGCTGTTGTTGTAATGGTTTTAATCCAATGGCGGCGCCGTCGCTACCCGCAGCAGGTCGCAGGGGGCCCCGTGACAATCGATGGGGTTTGGCGCATTTTCTCGGAGCCTTCGCTTCACTTCACTTAACTTCACTTCACTCTTCTATTCACATACAATGACTTTAATATTTTTAAATTTCAACTAGATTTTTCACTTTTGGAAAATATCACGACGTCGACGTCGCGGTCGCAGCACGAACCGAATGCCGAACGCATGAAAATGTAAACAAAGCGAGCCACGAAAGCCAACAACAACAGGGAACTTCACTAATTTCGGGAGAAATTTCACGACCGACCGACTGAGCGGAGACGAGCAACTGACCAAGCCGAGCGATGATCGGATGGATGGGATCGGTCGGCGAACGATGGGGACGCGTAGCACAAAACACTGGCAACTCTGGCAGCGCCGCCGTGTTGTTGGTGTGTGGTTTTATTATTTTCCTCTTGTGACTTTTTGTTTCGTCTCGATTGATTCCCTTCGCTTCGCACTCACTGTTGCATCTGACGTTATGTCAGTGCGTCTCTCTTTCTCGTTTGCGCAAGTGCGGTTGTTGCTGTAGCCCCAACTGCCGACGCACTCCTCGCACACCCGACGGACACGCGACCACAAAAACAATGCGCTGCAAACGAGTCGAGCGAACGGAACGAACACAAGAACACGACAAGACTGGGGAAAAACGAGCAGACGAGAGCGCGAAACAATCCCCGTCCGAACGCTACCACGGTTTTCACTCGAATGACGGCGGCAGCAGCAGCGCGGTTCGGCTCAGCCTTCGCCAGCCACAGCGCATGCCAGGGATGACAAATGGGTTTTCACTTCGATGCCAACTACTACAGAAATGTACCAAACCAGTCACAATGTACCAAAATGTATTCTTACCATTTTAGTTTTCATATATATTAGATACATACATTCTGTATCATAAATTATATATATGGTATTTAGAAAAATATGTTAATATGTTAATAAAACTGTGAGATTCCAAGATTTGAGTAGAATAACTACGATCGTCGTTTGCGGAGGAATATGATAGACATGCTTGTGATTTAATAATTATGCTTGTGTTTCTATTTAAGTTGTTGTTAATGTTCATTTAAATATGTTCATTGTATTTTTGGACTTAATGAAGTTCAAATAACTCTGTTAAATTTATGTAATCAAATTTGCTTATTATTATTTAAATAGATTGCAAATAAAAGAATAAAAAAAAAAAAAAAAAAAAATGCTTGTGTTTTGTTCATTTAAATCACTCCTAATAATGCAGACAGATGAAACGAAATTAAGAAGGATAAGGCTGACGCTTAAATGGATAGGGGTTTTCAGCCGGATGCAATATATTTAGATCAAAATTGAAATTCACTCGCAAAAATTTAAATTAACTGCCACTATTTCTTCGGTACTTCGGCCATTACTTTCAAAAATCAACGAAAAGAACCAACGAGTCCTTACATTCCAAACACAGCGAAGTTCTAAAAATCGTAATAATGAAAACTCATAATTTTTTTGATCTACAAGGATTTAGGAAATTTCCGGTTTTTCATCCTCAGGATATTTAGGAAATATCCGCAGTATGAGAATTGTGATAATATAGATCTTCTTGACATCTGTGATTGGAAGCGTAAACTAGCAGTTGGTTCTTGCACGTGCTGGCTATGAACTCGGATATCGGGTTCGTGTCTTCGATAAAGCAAAGCCAATTCAATTATAGTTGTCTTCTGTCTTCTGTTGCCAGAAGAGGGCGCTAATGTCACTTTGCTGTATGTTCGATTCTTGACTCTTTTGATTTATGTGGCGAACAAATAGAAGAAAAGAAACCAAATTGAAAATTTAATTTTATAAATAAATTCAAATTCGTTAGGTGGCTGGTTAAGATTATTTTAAAAGGCAGAGAGACGGTGATGAAAATCGCGTATCGAAGAGGCGACATAAAAATTGAAAAATGAAACAAGAGTGAAGAATGTAAGTCTCTCTCGCTCTCGTTCACTCTTTTCGGCCACTTGAGGGATTTCATTGGCTTCACTTGGAGCTGGGCGGCCACTTGTCCAGCACTCGGCATCGCCAAATCCGAAAGTTGTCAACACACGCCGGGCATTCGACGTCGGCAACAGCATCCGAGCGACAACAGCAAGAGTCAAAAACAACTCTAATCGCAACATCGATGGAACCTTACGAGGAGCTGAAGAAGCTGTAACAGGTCGGTCAGCAGATTCTTTGCTAAGTAAGAATTGTTGTTGCTATTGCTATTTCTATTGTTGTTGTAATTGCTATTATTATTGTCGGCCTGTGCCGGTCTCCGCACTAAAGCGGCTACCTTGGAACCGTTTTAATTAGTTCCTAGTCCCGATTCGATGCGACGCGGCGACTCCCGAGACTGCGTCCGATACGTGCAGCAGATCCGTTGCTCTAGGACACCAGCGCCAGCAGCAGCAGCATCAGCAAGAATTGTGGCAGCGAAAACAACGACAACAGCGAAGGGGTTTCGCCTCCATCTGAACAACTGTCCATCTGTCCGAGCTGTCGCTGGCTCTCGGTTGAGACCACAGTTGAACGACTTGTGTTGCCAGCAATTGTTTGTTGGAGTTGTTGTTTTTGTGTTGCTGTCGTAGAACGAAATGGGATCATCTTCGGTTTCGATTGGCCACGATGCGAACTTATATTGGATCAAATGAAATCAAATCAAATCAAAGGCGATGAAGGAAGAGAATCGGCGGCTGGGGCCAAGAAGTGTCCAGAAAATAAATGGGAAGACCACGGAACAACAACAACAACAACGAGAATTACAACAATTTCAATAACACTCGCCGTAACCACAAATCCAACAGCATCAGTTGCAAGAACAAAGGTGATGCAAACAAGGAAGAAGAATCCCAAAGCAACCGACGACAACCACACGCCGACAACGACGACGACGACGACGAAGAAGAAGAGGAGGCGCAGGCAGATTCCAACGATGACCACGACTCATGTAATGGCAGATCGAGAATGCGATGGAGAGGTGTGCAAAAATTAGAAGAATCGGAGAATAATTAAGCGTGGCGATTGAGGAAGACGGCGGAGACCAACAGCAAGCGACTTTGGTTGAGGTGGGGAGGAAGAGGATGGCGAGAGTAGAACACAATGGCACAGCAGAGGACAGCACGGGTCGATGCAGCGCCGAATCCATTCTCCATGGCCAGACGAAGGCGCGTTTGGGTCAGTGCGAGCCGCACTCGGGGCTCCCTCAGCGCCCAGGGTCACGGCGCACGGTCTGGATCGGAGCCTATCGATCGCCGCAGCCGCTCTGTCTGTCCGCCGGCCTGTCTGTCCGTCCGTCGCCGTTGAGGAAGTGAAGAAACGCGCGGCAAATCGCGTGAAGTCCATGGACTATGGATGATCTAATGGGATTTTTGCACTCTATGAAAAACACGAACAAGAATGCCAAACATAAAAAAACAATTGGAATCAAATGGACAAACAATTAAACAAAAGTCGTTTAATTATCGCTTTCAAAAGTAATAAAAACTTATTAGTTCGTCATTAAAGTATATAATTTATTTTCTTTAAGATGATATTTTTTATTCCACAATATTTTTAATAACAATATAAAATGGAATTTCAAGTTCAATCATTTTATCTCAAGCTTTCAAATTTTGTCTTAATTAAAAATTGTGTAATCACAGGAAATTTAACAGAAAGCACGGACAATTGCCAGTAATTTGTAAACTTTCAATAATAATCCTTTCAAGTTTGAATTTAAAATATAATTCCATAAAACCGCGTCAGTTCCTGCGATTTTTTCCAGCAACTCATGACCAGCCGGGAAATGATCACAAGGGGGGAGAGGTAGATAGAAGCGGTGGAGAAGGAGGAGGGGGAGGCCTGGAGACTGGAAGGAAGCTCGCCGAAGCACGGAGTAAATTAATTAATCAGCGTTGGATTCACACGAAATTCCACAACGCATTCTACGACCGCATGCCACGGCAATCGGCGCCCGAGGACGGCCGGAAGGTGGGCGGGCGGACGGATGGACGGACGGAGGGAGGGACAGAGACGGACGGGTGTCGAACATCATTTGCGGCTCGCATTATTGGCAGTCGGAGGCGAGCGTCGTTCGGCGCGTCCACTTGTGGCGGTCTCGGCCCTCCTCAGACGGCCACCAGAAGCAGCGACAGCAACAACAACCGCAACAACAACACCACAAACAACACCATCGTCGTCGCAGTCGTCGTCGTGCTCGTGGTCGTGGTCGTGGCCGTCGCCGTCGCCGTCTTCGCTGGTCCAATGCGCAACATATTGAATTACAAATTTAACGCGCCAAACATGAATTCTAGCACCACGACGCACGCACACACTGACAGGCAATCGCACACACACACACATGCTGAGACCCTCACACGTTCCCTCATGCAAGCCGAACCGCGCTCACTCCCAGCCGCTCAATCACATTCACATTCTCAGTCTCCGTCTCCGTCTCCGTCTCATTCTCATTCGCTTCTGTGCTCCCATCTCGGATTCGGATTCACTCGCCAGCCTTGCTGAAACTCTCGCTCACACACACAGCCACAGTCACGCTCCCCACACACACTCGGTCGCGCTCGCCCCGCACGCCGACGCCGCTGACTGAGATTAGATGCGGCGGCCGATGACGATTCCTCGACGATGACGAGACGCCGAGGCCGAGAAACCTTGAGGCTCCCTTGAGTTCCCAGTCCGACTGCCACCAGCTCCCTACACCGCTCGGCGTCTCTGAGGAAGAGGGGTGAGAGGAGAGCGCAGTCCAGGGAATCGCAAGTCAATGCACTCGCTGCCTGCTCCCTGCTCGACTGGCTGCGCTCGGACTGGGACTCGCTGCGGTTCTGGGCCTTCTTCGTCGCCGTCGCCGTCGTCGTCGTCAGAGCCATCTCTAGGCCTCCTCCGTCCCCGGCGAAGTCGTCGTTGCAGAGTCTTGGTCGTGGCTCATGCGCTGCTGCCTCCGAGGCCGAGGCGGCTCATTGAAGCTTCTTGTAATGACGTCGGGACACGCCAGAAGCCAACAACAACGGCAACATCGTCGGTAACAACGCCATCATCATCAACCGCAACACCATCATCGTCAGCAGCAACAACAAGAGCACCAGCCACGACCAGTCGGAACAACAAGTTCGATGGCAATGTAGGGAAGCGAAGATAAAGTAGTTTGGCAAACTAGGAAAATAACGAAAGACTCCCGGCGTAGGGCAAGGCAGGGCACGGCAGGGCAGGGCCAGACCAAGACAGACCGAGCCAAGACAGACCAGACCAGACCAAGGCAGACCAAACCTAGCCAGAGCAGGCCAGGCCAGGCCAGGCCAGACCCAGCCGACTGCCGACCCGGGGCTCGGCGGCGGGCGGCCGGCCCAAGGTGTGATGGGAAGCAGCAGAAGCGGCTGCTGCGCCGCAGAGACGACGACGGCGATGGTGCCGGCTGCGAGGCTGAGGCGATGTGAGGCGAGATAATTGGGGAGTGGTGGAGGGCGGTTTCGAGGCAGTCGCGGGGTCCGCAGGGCGGGGGGTCGCTGGCAAGGTGCGAAGATGAGGCGGGCCTCGAGAACGCGAAGGCAGGCGTCGTGATCTACTGCAACAAGAACTCGACAACAGATCGAAAAAACCAGTCAACAACTCGACAACAAATCGTGAAATGGGCAAAAAATCCACTTAGCCCCATCTTGGGAACCTGTCGACGCAACGACATGAGCCGAAAATCTCCGAATCCCCAGGAAATCTACAAACAAAACATTTGAATAGCCATGCGACTTCCCTTTTCCTACTCTCGACACCCCAAACTCAACCTTGAAATGCGTTCCTCAGTTTCTGCGAATACTTATGGGAATTCTGTCGCTGCAAACCTGCACCCGAACCTTCCCCAAGCGGCCGTGACCTAACCCAAGTGACTCGGCCGGATCCTGCTCTAATCTTATCGCTGCCACATGAATTATTCCAAGGTTCCACGATTTAATTGACCAAAGCCGCACGAGAGGTTCCACGAGGGGCCGCGCGCGACGGTTTCCACGAGGGTTTCCACGGCCACGATCGGCTTCACGCGGGCCTCGCGAGCACGCCACGAGTTCTCAATGAAAACCCACGTCGTCCTCGTCGCCGCCGCCGCCGCCGCCTCGCGCGGATGACGTGTGAAGTGCCCTGCGGCGGCCTCCGGGCGACGGCGGCGAAACGTGTTCCTCGTCCGAAAATTGAGCCTCGCCCCGGGAGGAGCAGCAGCAGCAACTGCGACAACACAACAACAGCAAAACCTGACGGCAGCAATTTCAGCCCAGGCCTGCAATTTCCACCCTGCGCTGCCCAACCTGCTGCCGGGACCAGTCGTTGCTGCTGCTGCCCTTGTTGTTGTTGCTGCTCTGGCTGCCACTGTCGTCATGGTTGTTGTTGTTGTTGTTGTTATTGTTGTTGCTGTTGCGTCGTTACGACGCGCTGTGGACGCCGTCGCTGTCGTCGTCGTCGTCGTCGTCGTCTTCGCCGCTGTGTGTGGAGCACTAGGGCAGCGAGCCACAGAGTCAGCAGGCGCAACAACAACAACTACAACAACAACAACAGACGACGGCAGCGTTAACAGGAACCGAAACAACAACAGCACCAATGAAGACAACGGAGGCTCAACATCTAAAGCAAGTAACTAAAAATAAAGCAACGGCAGCAGCAACTACTACAGGCAGGAGAAGAAGAGCAACAACAACAACAACAACAACAAGAACAACTGCAACAATAGAAATTGCAGCAGCGACAGCAACATGAACTTCAACAACAGCAGCAGCAGCAACAACAGCAAGACTAGGCCTAACAACAACAATAAGCAGTGAGCAGCCGCTCGAACTCCAGCTCGAGCTCAAGCTCAAGCTCAAGTTGCAAGGCGAGTCTTCGAGCCAGGGACGAGAGCCAGGCAGGCGGCGGGGGAGGCCTCTGACAGAGAGAGAAAGAGAGAGAGAGGGAGACGGACGGACAGCCAGCCAGGCAGTGGGCCAGCGCGACATCGAAGCTCGGCGGCCGCGCGCCTCAATTTGCCACAAATTGTGCGATGCGTAGGAATTTTGCAGCGATGCATGGCTCCGAGTTACACGTTGTAGTTGTTATTATAGTTATAGTTGTTCGTTGTTGTTGTTGTTGTTGTTGTTTCATTTTGTTGTTTGTGCTCGGCTCCGCCAGCAGTAATTTGGCCGCACTTAACGTCAACGCGGAGCCTCCGGCCCAGCAGCGGCAGCAGCAGCAGCAGCAGCAGCGAACCTCAACGGCGAAGACGCCGGCGACAGAGGAAGGGGCAGCAACATGTTGCATGCTGGTGGCGGCACTGCTGCTGTTGTTGTTGTTGCTGTTCATGCTGTTCGTTGATGGCGATCGCGATGGTGCTTCTGCCGATGCCGACGACGATGCCGACGACGATGCATGCAGACAATTTATGGATGGCGCGAATTGTGCGCATGGGCACCCACATCGTGGCATTATCAACAACAACAACAACAACAACAACAACAACAACAACAACACGGCAACAACAATGAGAGCTATAAGACCCCGACTCCGACACCGACTCCGACTTCCACTTGCCGCCCGCTGTCGGCTTATTAAGCAGCAACATCTCGGGTCCCGGCCGGGCTGCACTCGAGCGAACGCTTTTGGTTGTCGCCTTTCGCCGGTCGCCGGTCGCCGGCTGTCGGCCGTCGTCGATAAGTCCCGCAGACCCGCGGAAGCTCCAAGGCTGCTGCTCCGCTCCCTCTTCTCCAGTTGCCCCATCACGGCCCGCGACGTCATCGGCGTCGGCTTCGCACAATTCGTCATCATGTGCATCTACTTGTGGACCGCCAGTTGTCGGACTCGCTGATGTTGCCGACGATGGCGGTGGTGTTGCTGGTGTTGGTGTTGGCAATTCCTGGGTATTGGTGGTGGTGAAGGTGGTCGTGTTGTTGTTGGACTTTTGGGCCGGGAAGAGTGATTTATTGGCTTTTCACTGGGCGTAACCAGCAGCGGCAGCAGCGGTCGTGGCCGTGGCAGCGACAGCAACAACGACAGCGACTGAAACAGCAACAGCAACAGTAATTCTTGCAATAGTTGTCTTCATGCTGGATGAGTTGCTAGCGTTGTAGGTTGTTGTTGTAGGTGTCGTACTCTGCTGATAATATTATTGTTTTTGCGGCTAATGTTGATGGACTTTCTCTGCCGTAGTTGGCGACTTTTCGACGCGGTTCTCCATGAATAGTTGGGAGGATCTCAGGGATTCCAGAAAGCTGGTTTATTGATTGGGTTCATAGCAAATGGACAATATTTATTGCATGACAATATTAAAAACCCAATAAATGTATACATAAAAGAACACAAATATTTGTTCAAACTTGTGGTTTTCCGAAATGTTCCGGTTCTCCATAGTATAGTTTTAGGAACCTTTTTCAATCATAAAATTAAGACATATTCTAATAAAGCACACTCACAAATACTACTTGTAGAAGAGTCATTGGCATTTGATCAACAACGATATTTTTCTTGAGGATCAACTCTAAATTTCTGTATATTCTGTATATCTGCCCAGTCCGTATACTCGTATAAAAATTAGGTTCTTTCTTATCGAACACTTCCCAGCAGTTGCCGCCATCCCGGCCTATGTGCACGGACATCTCGCCTCACAATTATCGCACAGTGGGTTATGTTAATGGAATTTGCCTCCCACTCCCAGCGCGGCTCCGCTGTCTTCCCACAGCCCGACGGGATCTCGCTCTCGCCGAGATCATCTGGATCCCATTCTAGGCACTTTCGTTTCCGATCGTATCAGATCGACCTTCTGCTCGACCTTTCCTCGTCATCTGCATCACATGTCGGCACCTTGCATGGACTGCTCTCCCACCTCCTCACGTCACGTCTCTCCCGCACGCTGGCAGGCCTTTCCTGCTTCTCCTCGCTCGTCCTCCTCTTCCTGGCATCCGAATCCATGTGAAAGGCGGCCGAGGATCCGATCGGAGCGGATTAAGCAAATATTGGCGAGGAGCAGGAGGGCCTTCTGTCTATTTGTCTGTCAGTCTGTCTGCTGGTCTGTTCCATGAGCACCAGGATGCAAAAGGCACGTCCTTCGATCCGGACCCGGACCCGGACATGCGAAAAACGAATCGCCGAATCCTAAAAGGGAGGTGGAAAATGCCGTAATTTTAATGGAATCAAAATAAAAGACAAATCGATGGAAGTCGTGAAGGAGAAGGTGAAAAATATTGAATTTCACTTCGAGAGGAGGGCGTGTGAGGGGAAAGCGGGAAGGAAAACGCGTGAAGGACGCACCTGTGGAGGATTCCCACGATCGCAGGACGACGAGGAGCGAGGGCGACGACGTGTGGAGGGCAGGGAAATGGCACGAAAACTGCGCGGGACCGCTCGAGCCCTCCGCACCCCGTGTCGTGTCACCCAGGGACGGGGGCGTGGAGGACAATCGAGCGAAGGACAGAACGATCGAACGGTCGGTCGAGTGATCGAGCGAACAGCATGCGTTCGATGGCGAGGCCATCGGGGAGAAATGGCGAAGGCGAAGGCATTTCTACCTGCGACCCTCTCCCCTCGCCCCGCAGGACCTGCCGCCAGACTGGTGATCGACATGAGAAAGGGTTCGTCCCCGCCCTCGGCTCTGGCGGCTCGGTTCACCGCTAGGCGGTCGTCGCCCTGGGAACCGCTTCCGCGAGTCCTTCCTGGGTCTCCCAGGCCTCCGTTGTTCCCTCGCTATCTTCCAATTCTATTGTTCTTTCTCCTCCTTCTCTCTGTCGCTCTCCCTGACGATGGGTGCTGGCCTGGGCCCGGAAGGACGAGTCCCGGAGCCACGCTCGAACAAAGCGTGGCGGATCGAATCCACTTGTTCGTTCCAGCGGAACGGGATTTGGTCGCTGATCGGTGAATTTCCTCAGCCCTGAGAACAGGCTCCAAAACCCGCGAAGCGAGCCGAATTTCGCGGAAAGGCCGGGATTTGGTCGAGGGAATCAAATCGAATTTGAATAGTTTCGTGTGGGAGGAAATCCCATAATTCAGAACTCCATCGGGGTGCTCGTGGACCTCTCTCGAATTGTGGGAATTTCCATTTGTGGATCCCGGGTGACGAGTGTCGAGTGTCGGGACCGCCGACCCTCGACCCTCGAGCGGTGGCCTTCGATCGATCGTGATCTCTATGGATGTCGCTTCGTCAACGTCAGGGCCAAATCAAATCTCGTCGCCATCGATTTTCGCAAGAAACGACGATAAGGGGTCGCTTTCCCTCTCACCCCTACCCCGCCCCTGATTGCTGTCGTTCTCTGTCTGGTCGGCTCTGGCTCTGGCTCTGCTTCTGGAACCTCGCCTCGTCTCGTCCTCGTTCTCGTCTTCCGCTGCCGTCGTCTGGCGCAACCTCTTGGGTTACGCTCTGTGGGACATTTGCGTCTCGAAATGTTTGTCAATATTTTCTCAAAACCAGCAGCGACGACCGGCGTTGGAGGGAGAGGGAGAGGGACGGGTGACAACTTGTTCCTCGTCATCCTGCAGCATCGGCGGCCTCGAGGTCGCCGGGCCGCTGCCTGGAGGCGAGGCGAGGCGAGGTCAGGTGAGACGGGTCGGGACGCGCCGGACGTGGCGAGGTGAGGCTGGCCAGGGTGTGGCGTCATCGACAGATAAACCGACGGGAGCAGGCAGAAACACAGGCAAGCGACGGACGTACGGACCACAGACAGACAGACAGACAGATAGACAGACAAACAAAGACGCAACAACAAACACGGCCGAAAACCTCTCAGCGTCGGAGACGGCGGCGAGGGAGCGGGACGGCCGCAGTGCATTTGAATTCGAATTAAGAAGGCCTTTCTTCTTCTTCGTTCTTTCTCCCATTCTGCTTCTCTTTCTCCTGCCTTTGCTCTTTCTCGGCCTGTTTTGTTTTGAGCTGCAGTGAGTTTTGTTTGTTTGTTTTGGTGTTTGTTGCTCAGGTAAACAATAACTCATTGTTGGCGAAAGCATTATGAAGTGCTTTGCAGTTGTTGTCGTCGAGGTATTGCTGGTGTTTTTGTAGTCAGTTGTCGTTGTGTTGTTGCTGTCGCTGTCGCTGGAGTCCCTGCCCATCACTCGGCCGCCGATCTGCGCGTCTGCGTCACCGACACCGTCGACCTCGCCCTCGCCCTCGCCATCTCCGCCTGCCGTCGACCACCTCTCGCCGTCCGTCCGTCCGTCCGTCTGTGGGTCTCTCGTCCGTCCTGCGATTCCCGTCGCGTGACCTGCCGCGGCTCGCAGGCGCTCCCAGCACCGCATGTGGCGGCGGCGACTCCCCGGCTCCTCGTCGGGTGTCGCCCGTCGTCAGGCGAGGGTGTTTCCGCCTCTAATGGCCTCCGACCAGAGGCCGGCGTTCGCTGGCGTTCCGTCGATCTCTCGGTGGTTTTTGCTCGGTGCTCGCACGCGAGAGTGTTTGATGAATTGCTGGAATTTTCGCGGATGCGGCCGGGGACCGAACGTCGAACCTGGAGGAATGCGAACGGCAGAGAGCGAGAAATATTATCAATTAATTTAATTATTTTATTTATTACTATGGGGTAGCGCAGGACTAACTGAATTTGCAATACTGCAACGGCACTGTAAAAGGAGAACGTAAAAACATATAAAATACGAACAAGTAGTTGGAGAAACTAAGCTAGCGACAGAAGCTTGGAAAAGGAATAAAAAAATAAGAATTAATTAATTACTTAAATTTATTCGATTTTCGAATTTATAACTGAAATGTCCAAAGCCGATTCTCAGTCGTTATCGAACGATCTCCTCTCCAGCTCTCAACGCCATTGACGATGGCCTAACACCATGCTAATTAGACTTTACTGCCGGCGACTGCGATATTTTCAGCAGTATCTCGAGTAAATTCCGCGCTCCCCTGAAATATGCGTTTGGCGACGTTTGGCGTTTGGCGACTTCCCGATTGCGGATCAGCCGATGGCACGGCTCGGCTATATTCAACTATATGCATTTGGGTGCATTCATGTGGTTGGCGTAGGAGCTAATGCTGCGATCGATTAAAAGTAACTGCGCCTCCGGCAGATGGGAATCAAATCGTTCTCAGCCCAGCTCGGCGGCGAAAGCGAGACGCCACAGGGAAATAGTTTGAGAGAGGGGCGGCGATGAGGAAAAGATTTTCCAATCTTCTGCTGAAGACCTCGCGATGACTTCACGCATGAGAATCTGCATGAGGGAATCGAGAGAGCATGAATGAAAAACCGATGTGAATGAAGAATGCAGCGATCGGGCCATTAAGGCGCCGGGCCCGGGGGAGACGACGGCGCTCCTGAAGGGGACCGGGGACCTGAGCCAACTTTTACTGTCCATCCGGGCGCCTTCTTCGCCACCTCTACGTCTCCGTCTCCGTCTCCGGCTGGGAATCGGCTTGGATGGAAGAACTGTTCCAGTCGTGGCCCGCGGCAGGGGCGGGGTGGAGGGAAGGTGAGGAAGAGCGGTGGACAAGGTACCGAAATAGCGGATGAAAAGGTCGTGCAGTGAACTGAACTCGCCAGGAATGCAAAATCAAACGCGGAGCCAGCGAGCGATCGCAGACGTGATCCGATCAACGATGGAGCGAGCGAGCGATCGATAGATCGACATGGCCGTTATTTAATAAGGAAATTTCTCAGTGTTTCTGCGATTCTGATGCGTGCGTCCGTGGGCGCCGAGGGACGGGGGCCAGAGACGAAGGCACAGGCGCCAGAACTCGCGACGCGACGAACGCTTTGCATACGAAACCGCGCTCCCGCAGCAAAAAGTGAGTAGCGACGTGTGAAACGTACTGGTGGAAAGAGTACGAATGGAAATTGTGGAAAGGGAGGGCATTTTTGTCGAATTTGTAGAATTTTTCACTACTCCCATTTTTTCATCGGTGGAATTCTTCGCCAACCGCCTGCGTTGGGGTGTCGCGCGCCCAATTTTTGGATCTGGCAACGCGCCTCGTCGGTCGCTCGCCCGCTCGGTCGCACGCTCGAGTCGGGCCGAGTGCGTCGTGTCGCGACGCGTCGCGTCTTCGGCGTGCGCACATGCGAGCGACGACCGACGAGCGACGAGGGACGAGCGGCGAGGGTTCGAGCCCCGAACTCCGTGCGGCAATTAATTTTCCGCGCATGCACAGGGAACCGAGTGTTTTCCGCGTTTTCCCATGTAAAACTCGCCGTCCACGGCCACGCAAACGACAGGCTCGCCCAGAGTGTGCGTGTCAGAGGGGGAGAGAGGGAGGGAGAGAGAGGGAGAGGGAGAGAGGGAGAACCACCTGCTGCGCTCGAAGCTAATCGCGGCGGCCGACAACGAAAATTCGCAATAAAAGTGGAGTGCGGCATTAAATTAAATTCAATATTAATTCAAATTTCTGCCCAGCCACCGCCCTCCCTCTCTTCTTCTTCTTCCTCTTCGCCACTGTCCACTGGGTCCATCTTGTCCTCGTTCTCGTCCTCGTCTTCGTCTCATTTTCGTCTTCGGCCTCGTCCTCCACGTCGTTGTTGTTGTCGTCGTGTCGGTTGTCGTTGTTGTGAAAAGTTGTTTGTCCGCCATTTTTATGGCTCACGAACTCTCGGCGCTCGGCGGCCTCGGTCGCGCAGCTGCGCTTTGTTCCTCGGCTCCGGGAGGCTCCGCGTCGTCGTCTGTCTGTCTCTCCATCGGTCTGTCTGTCTGTCTGTCCGATTGTCCGATTGTCCCGTGGACACGGTTTGTTCCTGGCCGTTCCCGCCATTCATTTCTCTCTCCCGGTTTTCCATTTGCTTTTACAGGTTTTCCATTTTTAGGTGATGTGTTGATTTTTATTTTATTTGATTTTTTTATTGTTTTCTTGCTATTGCTTTTTGAATGTCTTGTACTTTCTTATGTTGTTTTAATTGTGTTTATTTGATTATTTTTACACTTAGTCTTTACTATTTTTTTAATTTGTTCCTTTGGATTTAATTTTTTGCGTTCTTTTTGTTAAATTTTTGTTTCCCTGTATTTTGATTAATTTCATGGTTTTCTGTTTCTTTATTTTTTTTTACTCTCATGGAGTTTTATATACTTTTTTATTTCTTAGCTCTAATCCCTGTTTTCCTATTTTTGCACATTCTTTTTTTATTTTTCTATTTCTAATTCTCAATTTCTACTTCCCAATTTTAATTTCTTTGTTTCAATTTCAAAACGTTTATTTCGCTATTTTATGTGCATTTTTTATGTTTCTGTTTTGCTCATCGATCTACGTCTCTATCGTCAATAAAGTGAGGGAATTGACTATTTTTAATTGTCTTCTTCGACTTCTCTTAGCGGAGCTTTCAAGTTCATGGCGAGATCGAAGGAGCCGCGGCCTGAAGATTTACGAGCGAAGATTTCCTTGAGCGGGATTCGGGGAGGCCGAGGGTGGGAGCCGAAGCAGACGACGAGGGGGGGAGAGGACAGGGTGGAGGATGAAGACGAGGCTGACGACGAAGATGAAGACGAGGCCGAGGTTGCAGACGCGGATGAAGACAATCGGGTGGAGGAGTCTTATGGAGTGGAGGAACCTGTGGGCTGAGGGAACTCGTGGTGCGGCGAAACTCGACGGACGGAGCCCCCTCTGTATCAGGGGACCTTTCCCTTGAGAGATTCTCCTATCGCTGAAGAAAAGAAACTGGCCCATAAAAACTTTAGAACTTCCTGAATGAGGACTCTTCGATTGAGCCGTTTCATTAGACGAGGTTTTGCCATCGAGTGAGGTTTTGCGACGGACTGAGGGATTTCGATCGGACGACGGCTTTCGCTTGGACGTGGGTTTCACCCATTCATCCGACCGTTTTTATAGGTTGACAATTTCGCAGGATTATTTTCATGACGTGACCTCGGCGAGAGGCGGCGATCGCTTCATTATCTTTACGACCGCCCCGGGCTCCCGCAGTCGGGTCGGGTCGGGATCGGATTCGGATTCGGAGGCGGGTCTGGTCGGGAAATGGAAATGAAAATGAACCTGGGGCTGGACGTTCCATTGAAGCCATTATGCCGGGATCGCCTGGAAGCTCGATCGGAAGCCGCTTCTAATGAACGTTTTACGTACACATCTCTCAATGCGGGGAATCCACGGCGAATTCGCTCGCCTCGATAATGGCTCATTACGGAATACTTTGGATTCCGGTGCCGCGAATCAACAACAACAACAGCAGCAGCAGCAACAGGAACAACAACAATGGCCATCTCTGGTGGGTTTTGATTTCAGACTCCTCGTCGGCAATCATCGGGCGCGGTGGACGCGCGCGGCCAGTGATCAATGGCTGGCTTAGCCGATGGCCACAACCACACAACAACAAAAGCAACAACAACTACGACGACGACGACGACGA
This sequence comes from Coelopa pilipes, assembly GCA_947389925.1. NCBI lineage: Eukaryota > Metazoa > Arthropoda > Insecta > Diptera > Coelopidae > Coelopa > Coelopa pilipes. The sequence goes on along the minus strand of OX376700.1, from coordinate 23,504,274 downwards.
CGACGACAACAATAGGAAAACAGGAATTAATATTTCCACAAAAACAACATTGGATGGAATAGAAAAAGTGGTAGAACTCAATCGATCGATCGGAGTCGGGAAACGTTTCAAATGGAGGAGGAGGAGGAGGAGGAGGAGGAGGAGGCAAGAAATGGACAGAAAGAAGAATAAACGACAAATTAATAACAGGCAATTATGGCACAGACACACACATTCACACCACGACACACACACTTACACTCACACTCTCACACATTGACCGATCGACCGATCGACTGAAAGAACGAACGAACGAACGAACGACAGATCGATCGATCGATCGATCGTTCTTTCGTTCACCCGATCGATCGATCCACCGATGACGATTGACATGGGGAAACCGTTAAGACGCCAACAACAACAACAACAACAACAACTTTAACACCATCGTCACTAGTCCACGGAGCTGAAGAAGATCGACGACAAAGGCGACAACACCAACAATGCAAGAACCCGGCGACGACGATGATGTCAGGATGGCGATGGCGATGATGGTGGTGATGATGAAGAAGAAGACACTGTTTATTAGCTGCAATTACGTCAGTGCATTAGAAAAACAACAACAACAACAAAATAGCCAAACACACACACACACATGGAGACCCATGTGCACGTCGCCTTGTCGAAGCAATTAAATCCGTGTGATACAATTTCGATGTCACTCGCACCGATCGGATCGGATCGGATCGATCGGAAGGCGAGAGAGAGGAGGAGAGGGGAGGATTACGCGGAGAACGAGAAAAAAGCTGGAAAAAATTAGAGAAAGAAGGAGGGAAAACCCAGAGAAAGAACGAGGGAAAAGCAGAGAAACAACCAGAAAAAACGAGAGAACCAATGAAAGAAAAAACCTTAAGAATAAGGAAGAGAGAAGTGGGAAGAGCGGTGAAATGAGCGAAAGAGAAATGGAGGAGGAGAATTAGAGGGAGACAGAACGACGTGGAAAGATCATCGTCATCAGACGATCGTCAATCCGTGAAATACAAACTCTTTTTCTTGTTCATTGACCAGTGGTGGGGTACAAAACGAGAATAACAACAGCAACAACAACCACAGGGCCATAACAAAAGGGGGGAGGACGACCATGAAAACAACAACAACTACAACAATATACTCTTGTTGTGTCGTGTGTTTTTTGTTGTCACGAATTTCATTCATTCATTCTTTGCGAACAAACGGAAGCCAGCGATTTGCTGTGTGACATATCGGCAAACAGCAACAACAACAACAACAACAACAACGACATCAGCAACAACTACGACAACTAGCAGTTCAATTACAACAAATACCACTAGCAACAACAGCAACAGCAACAACATCAATGGGTCGATAGTTCGTTCTTGGTTCTGTTGTTGTTAGTGTTGTTGTTGCAGTTGTTGTTTCGGTATTGTAACAAGAAATTGACAAATTGCTGACAATGACAATGAATGCTACAACAACAACTACAACAAAAACAACCCACTGCTCTCGTGAAAACCCTTTGGCAACCTCCGGCTCGGGCTCGGACTCGGGCTCGGACTCACGGATGATTCTTGACGATTTCTCATGTTCTGCAAGAATCGTCAGCATGACTTTGAGCAGCAACAACAATGACAACAATAACAATAACAAAAACAACAACGACAACGACAACAAGAAAATCGACAACATGAGCAACAAAATCAACCACGCTGACAAAATCAACAACAATGACGGCAACAAAGTCAACGATGACGACGGCGACTTCGACAACAACAACTCAAACAACCTCGACAAGACCAACAAAAACAACAACAACAACAACATTGCGAGCAACAATAGAAAGGTTTTGCCATGGCTCAGAGTTCGTGATTCGGATGGAGCGATGGATGGATGAATGGGTGGCAGGCGATGCCTCCGACCCAACGTCGCCGAGGATCGACTCAAAAACAAAAAAATCCAAACAAGGACCAGAAAGACAGAAACCGGAAGTCGCTAAAAAACACCGAACAATTTTTAAAAAATTAAATGTTTTAAAAAATCAAAACTACAAGAAGTAGAATTCCAAAAAATTGAATTACAAAAGAGTTCATGAACCGCCATTGCAACAAAAACAACCGATTTTGAACAACAGCCCACAGCAGCCGTGTTGACAACCTCCTTAACGGTTCTCCTCCAGCCCCATCTGCTCCAGCTCCAGCTCCAGGTCCCTCAAACTCATCGGCTGCCTGCCCGTGGCTTCTCGATCGCAACCATTCGCCCCGCCCCCGCCCCGGCTGAGCAGCACGCGGCACGACTGCGGTGTTCGACAAATTGGCGGAAGCGAACGCCCGGCTCGGTCCCTACAAATGGTCGCCGACGACGGAGTTGTTGAACCCTGTCCGGGCCACACATGACTTCAGCCGACGCCCACCGACCACCGCCCACTGTCGTGGTCGATGTCGACGTCGGGCCACCGATTGTCGCGAGTGCAGTCGTCGCCGTCTTCTCCCTTCCTTCCGTCTGTCCGCCGACTTCCTTTGTTCGCCGTCTTCAGTTCGGTAATTTCTAAGCAGAGACTTCTGTCAATCGCATTCAGTCGATCGACTTCTGGTCACCGACTTCGGTCAGCCCACCGACTTCTGGCCCCCGCCTTCTCCCCCTGACTCTTGGCCACCGACTCCTGGCTTCTGCTGGCCGTCGTCGCCCCCCCTCCTCAGAATCCCTCGATCCCGAGTCCAAGTGGAACCGAACGCGACTGGGATCGGGTGCAACGGGCAGCCGGCGACAGACGCGGTCGTCAACTGCGAGTGGTTGTTGGACCCTAAGGGAATCTTCTGTTGTTGTTGTTGCCATTGTTGTTAGAGGCCACTGGTGGTGGCCGCGCGTGCCCTACTAACCATAAGTGGATCATAAACAAGGTATTTACTTTAACTACAATCGTTATGCGGGACCGAATTCCCGGTCTCTGCCTCTCGCCCTCTCTCTCTCTCTCTCTCCACCCCACTGAACCTCCCTCCCTCCCGCTCTCTCGAAGAGATTCTCCTTTGAGGCCTCGCCTCGTCGCGCTCCAGCTGGCATTCGCATGTGGCTGAAGTCGATCGGAATCGGCTCCGGCTCCGGCTCGAGCGACGCCTTGAAGAAGCCGCCCGGCTCAGCCGGCCACCGACCAACCGTCCAGACGCCGAAACCTCTTCCCGGGCGACCCGCAAGACAAGAAGAAGAAGAAGAAGAGGAGGAGCAACAACCCGTTGACTGGTTGCCTCCACGTCTGACTGACTTTCGGAGCGATTTTTCATTTCTATTCCGAGGAGTTTTTGATATTGATATTACTCGAGTCGTTGAGACTTTTCGTGTTGTTGTAAATTTTCCACTTGTTGCTATTTTTGTAGTCATTGTAATGTTTTATTGTTCTTGTTATTGTTGTTGTTGTTGTTGTTGCAGTTGCTGCTTTGCTGCCTTTGTGGGTGCTACCTGTGTTTGTTTTGATTTCGTACTAAGCCCGGGGTAGGCTGTAACCAGTCTAAGTTATTACCATTCTTGTTGTTGTTGTTGTTGTATTTTCGGCCACGGTTGCGATCCTCGTGCTGCCCATAAACTCGCGCTGCTTTCTTCGCCCTCATGATTGCCTTCGCCCTCCCCCCTTTCACTCCGTCAACTCTGCGTTTCCACAACTCTCCTTAATTGGCCCTCGCTGAGTTTTACTGGGCAAGTGTTCAGCGCCGGCCTGCCCAGCCTCATCAGCATAATTTACCGAAGTTTGTGGTGCGTGTGGTCGATGAATCGGCGGTGGATGGGTCGACGATTCACAGAAGTAGTCAAAATCGCCACCTGCGCAGGCGCGAACCTGCTAAGCAGCTCCCCAAATATTGATCCACGGTGAAAGAAGTCGAAAGAAGTTCAAAGAGGAGGCGAAGGAAGTTGAAAGAAGTCGGAAGTAGGTGAAGGAAGTCGAAAGAAGCGAAAGAAGGGGAAATAGGGTGAGCGAACGGGTGCCTGGGCGGAGGTGGAGAAAATGGGATCAATAATGAGAATTTCCTCCATTCCAGAAGTTCCATGAAAGTTCGGCTTGGGTGGCTTCGCATGAGCTCCGCTGGAGCCCATCCACAATTCCTCAGTTCCGACGAAAATCACAACAATCAGGTGCTAAAGGCAGAGGTGGGCGATCGTAGTCAATGAACTCGAGGCGAGATCTACAGAGTTGGGGAACCGTCGTGGATGGAGGAACCACTGACCATCAGGGATTGTGGAATCGCCGAACGGTTCGGTTGGGGAAAATTGCCGAGGGAACGAAACTTTCAAAATAGCAAAATTGGCGATCGATCGTCGATTGCGATTGCGATTGCTATTGCTCTTGCATTAGGCCAGTTGGCTCATTTCGCTGGCCACTCGGCGATTTAATTAGCCGGCTCTCGCTGGCAGCCACCGGTTGCAAAAGCCTCGTCCAGTCCTCAAGGCCGAGCGAGGCTTTCGCCACCTCTTCGAGGGCCTGCGGACGGGAGCCTCGAGCGCAGACGAGGCGTCGACGGGAGGGAGCAGAGGGTGGGGGGAAGGCAGGAGAAATCACCAGAGAGCTTTCTATGGGAGAGACAGCTACGGACAGATAATGGATGGGCGGCTGGTGCCACAAAGGGAGTGAATGGAAGATTCAGAAACACCTCATGAATGGGACTCATGGGACCGCGGCGACTGGAATCGTAGGATGTCGCGATCGATCGAAACCCCACGCGCTTCTGCTCAAGCAGCAATTTCGATGCAAATTGCGAGCCCTTTCCGGAGCCCTTCGGGACCCGTTCACACCTCCGGTGCCGGTAGCCGGTGCCGCCCACGACCGGTGGCGACCATTACCATTAAACTCCGAGGGCTTTCCTCGAAACTCCGCTTGAAGAGATTAAGAAAAGACTCGCCAACAGTGAGCGGAAGAAAGAAACCCGAAGACGGCACATGAAAATCAAACGAAACCCCCAGAAGTCAAATGAGAACCCCACAAAAGTCAAATAAAAACCCCACAAAAGTCAAATAAAAACCCCACAAAAGTCAAATAAAAACCCCACAAAAGTCACATAAAAGTCCTACACGAAGATAGGAGGGAAACGCCGGAGAGATCACGAGAAAAAATATTCAAAAATCAATGTATTGACATTAGACGAAATTTAATGTTCCACGGGCTGGGCCTGCAGAGGTCGGGAAGGGGGGGGAAGGGCGGGGAAGGGCCAGGCTGAGAGCATCTTTCGGATCGCAGCAGGTGTCACCAGATACCACTTTATGACGAGATCAAGTATCTGTCCACACATAGCCGGCCGAGCTCCCTTCGGGCCAAACCACGACTGTGCGCGAGGTGTTAAGAAAGCCAAATAAATATTCAAATTTATCCGAAACGCTTTGCATCGCTCATGGAGACAACTTCATTCTATGGGAAGAATGGAGAAAAACACACCAGCACAAGTGGGATTCGGATTCCAAGCATTTGTCAAATTATGCAAATGTATGGTAATCAAATTGTTCAGGTGACAAAGAAACCCCCGACATTACACATCGGGTCCCATCGGCCGATTCTCTCCGCCGTCCTGCCAGACATCTCTATCGCCCCAACCGATCGCCCGGCTGATATCCATAGATCTTCGGCTTAGAGCTGGAATTAGACGAGCGCTGCAGCTCGTGCTCTGTCTGCCTTGTTTTACATACAAACAAAAGATTATTCTTATTTATATGAGCAGACTCGAAAGCCCCCAACTCGGGCTCTGAAACCATGATGTATCGACCTCCTCCATCCCTTCCCTTCGCCTCCCTCCCTCTCGCCGTCGTTTATGAGTGGATTTGTATTTGTAGCTTTCCTCTTGCGATCGTAATTTGTGGGCTTTTAATAATTTGTATTGGGAAATTAATTTATTTCGCGAATTTATGGCGTCTTCAGCGCTCGGCGTCAGCGAGTGTGAGGAGCGTTTAATGAATTCCTGCGAGCCCAGGTCCCTCGGCATCATCCCTCACGATCTCGCCTTCCACCCGTCACCTCAGCTCTTCATCTGTCTCACTCCCTCTCCCTCTCCCTGTCGATGGGTCGCCCCTTCCGCCAGCTTCGCTAATTCTTTGTCTGGAGCTTAGTTTCGAGACTTTATGCAAACTTGCTGGTGCTATTTTCGACTCCTCTGAATTTCATTCCATTATATTGCAAATTTTATGTTTGTTCGTATACTCGTATGTTTGTTGTTGCAGCAGTTGTTGTTGTTGTTGTAGCATACTTGCTTTTTATTCGTCCCCTCATCATAGTCCTCTTATGTCGTCGTCTTTTGATATTTTCCATTTCATTGTCCACTTCGTCCAGCGTCTTGGGGCCGATTGTTTTCGTCGTTGCTGGAGCTATTGTTATTGTTCTGGTTTCTGTGCCGGTGCCGGTGCCGGTGCCGACGTCGGTGCTGGGGTTGGTGCCATCGGTAACGGTGGTCAATTGTCTGGGCGAAACTTTTGTCTTTTGTCGCAATCGAATTCGCATTCCTTTGTTGGCCGCGGGCTGGACAAAGGACGACAAATACATGTGTTAAATTTATGCTCGTTTACCGATATCTTCTTCCATTCGGCCGGTTCTAGTTGGCTCGTTGTTGCCACTGACGCGAGGTTCGCCAATAAAATTGCCAAAACATTTTTTCTTCTAGCCAATTTCATGTTATCGTCGTTTGTATTTATGCGAGGTTGTCGTTTGCGGCTGTTGTTGATGTTGTTGATGTGGTTAGAAAGGCTCTCGGTGGCCTGGTTGTTGACCCTGCTCGAATTCCTCGGCCGTCTTGACTGATTCGACTCGACTTGAGTCGAAGACACGTCTCTGGATCTCTTGGTTTTACGACTTGACAAATTAAAATTACATCAAATTCAATTAATATTCCTTTATGACAACTTTATGACGACTTTATGGCCACTTTGTGGAGCCCTTTTTGGTACGACTGGCTTTGTGCCATCAGTCGCTGGAAGAGATTTTTATGCCTCATCAGCCTTTCATCCGAATCCATGTATTTTGGTCCATCACCATCATCATTGCCTAACTGTAACCTTTATGGACCTTTTATTGAACTCTGATGGGTTGCACTGGGGCCGTCCATTCAGTCGTTTGAGAAATCGGAAATCACTGAAATCACAAAGGCCGGTGTCGTTCGACGAATCCCTCGCCGAATGGCCATCGAGCCCTCCCTCCATCTACTCGTCTATCTGTCCTCCCATCTCCGTTGAGTTATTATTTAATTGGCCACGACGACGGCGACCTCCGACGCCCGACCCTCGGCCAATTGTCCGCCAGATGACAATCGCAACGGTCGCCAGGAGCACGACGAGGACGTGGACGAGGGCCAGGGCCCGGACCTCCCGCGGCCAACGACCGTCTGTCCTCACTAATGGCAGCGATAGCGGACTAAGCGGACGATTGGCACACTTGCACTCTCGTCCATCCGTCCGTCCTTCTGTCCGTTGGTCCATTCCCCATTCCACCGAGCAAGCGAGAGATAAACCTCAAGGATAATTGCTGAATGATGTGCAAAACGATAACGAGCACGATGAGCGAGCGTCGGCCACTCTCGCTTTTCGACACTTTCTCGGCGAGGCCGCCGGCTCGACCGACCTCTCGACCGACCGTTGGCCCTTCGCCGATCACAAGGGGCGATAATCGGGATAATGAGTTTAGAGGCACCTTCATGCTAATCTCCTGCTCTTCTCGCAGCCCTCACAGACCTCGCATCCTTCGATCGTTCCATTGTCATGCCATTGTCAGCGAGGGCCTCAACCTGTGCGAACTCCCGGCTGGCGGATTAGTTTTTGCCAGCAGGCGGGGAGGACGACGACCATGACAACGGGGATGATCGGATGTTGGTGAGGACAGCGATGGCGATTCCACCTCACCTCGATTCTGCTCGATTCGATTCTCCTCGATCCGCCTCGCCGATTCGCGAGGGTGTCCTTTTTTGTCCCAGGACTGGGAAACTCGATCTCGTCCCTCGAACAGGATGCGCGCCGGGGCAGCCGGGGCAGCCGGCGATGCCTTGAGCCCGGCTCCTCCGGGGCCTACTCTTTGTTCCCACTCTCTCGGTCGCTCTCTGTCGCTCGCTCTCGGGCCTGCCAGATGCGCGGATGGCTCTGTGTATGTGTGCGTTTGTGTGAGTGCGTGGCCGATCGTGGGAAACCGACTCGGAAGCGGAGCGGCGAGCGAGTGGGGAGGGCGGGGCGAGGACCGAGGGTCGAGGACTGAGGAAAAGGTGTGTCCGCTGCTCACGCACGTTTCGCATGGAGCGGAAGCGGATTTCGAGGATCCTCCGCGTTCCTCCTCCACTCCTCTTCGACCTATTCTCCCTTTAGTCCTGCGACTCCCCCGCTTTCGCCACGCCTTGGTCTTGGTTCTATTATCGGCCTCGATCTGGGCCGCATGCGGAAAAGAATTTTGATTATGACAACGACAACGACAACGGTGATGGCTACGATGACGACGATTGCGTCGCCGATGACTTCGTTGGCGACGACTTCGTGGTTTACGACGACGTTGACGACGCCGTTGACGAGGCCGTTCACGACGACAACAAGTGCTCTGGCCAGCAGCAATTGGCGTTGAAATCAAATAATGATCTCTCAATTTATCGACATTTAAATAATTCATTTTTAATTCGCCTGTAACGGCGGACGAACGGAAGCATTTACACGTTCGCGTCTCCCCGTGGCGATGAAGGCGCCGTCCGTCCGTCTGTCGCCCGTCCGCCCATCCGTCGGTCCGCCTGTCCAACGCCAATTGGCCGCTTTGTCCGGTGCCGCGCATGCGCCTGTGTGGCGTGTCGACCACGGCCCGAGAGTCCGCCGAGTGTCCGCCGCTTGACACTTGACAATGTGATCGCCTCGTCACACGCCCCTGACGGCTCCCTCCACCTGCCAACGCCACCGATGACGACGAGGTGTACGTGACAGAAACGGTCGGCTTCCGCGATATAACGAGCTCCGCGTGTATCCTGTTCCGATCTCGATTCGCCGCCACTCACTCCGGCTCCGGCTCCGACTCCGACTACAAGTGCGGTTCCTGTGAGCGGACTCGAACTCGGTCGACTCCGACTTCGGCCGACCCCGACTCGGAAGCAGGAAGTGGAGTTTGCAAAGACTGCGGAGATGGTCGCCGACTACTTAATGGGTGATGGAGATCGAATTCATATTCAGATCGCCGACGTCGGCCTTATTAAATCTCTTAACAACGCACGGTGATGATGGGCAGATTGGCCTGGGAGAAGGCGAGAATCCGCGAGGAAGCATGAAAATGTAACAAAATGGACAGGCCGACCTGGGGACTGCGAGACAAAGAGGTGGAGAGCGAAGCAATTAGGCTAAGTTGTGGTAAATGCTTGAGGAAGAAGACGAATTGGAGGAAGTCGGGATGGTTAAAAGGAATTACGTAAAATGGAGTGGTCCCAAAGAATTGTGTAAAACATTATGGGACGAGAGGATGTTAGAGAGATGTTAATGGTGCTCAGGGAAATGCTGGAGAAATAAATATTGTCCACTCGTCACGGGATGGGGAGAAAGGCCAGGTCATAAATGGGCTGATGGCTTCGGGCAGAAAAGCGTCCATAAATGGTCGATGTTCATCCCTCAGCCAGGGTAAGAAGTGGCCATAAAATGACATAACGAAAGAGGAAAGAAGATGCTCAATTCAAAAATAGTATTGTGACAAATAGAAGTTAATGTGCGAAAACAATTAAAAAAAACAACACTGAAAATAATTATAAAATTTTGTGAATACCGAGTTCTGCAAGAATTAAATTAGGTTTATATTTAAAAAGGCAAATATGACCTTTTTTTAATATCGAATGTGTAACAGCAGATGTCGGAAATCTGTCCGCGGCAACAATTGGCGGATGTTCCTGCCAGCAGGCCGTTAGACACTTGCTGAGGCCAGCGAATTGAAGAGCGATTAACATTCCCGGCGCCAAATTCGTCGGCTGATTTATTGTCGACACACTTCCATTAAACACTTAACAACCTAACAATTTAATTATCGCATCGCCTGACCATACAGGCCATTGTCTGGCGGCGTGTCCGACCGACCGTCCGCCGTCCGCCGTCCGTCTGTCGGACTCTCCGTTTATCTGGCTGTCAGGTTGGTCGCACGTTAACCACAAAAGCAATTAGCTGCACGCAAAAGGACCTCGCATTCAAATCAAGGCGACTCGAGCTGTTGCCCTCCCTCTCCCTCTCCCTCTTTCTTTCTCTAGTGGCCTGTTCAGCGCTCTCGCACCCGCTCCCGCTCCCGCTCTCGGCCGTTGGCCTGCTGGACTCCTCTGGGGAGCATCTGGATGCAGCATTTCAATTACAAGACAATCCGAGCCAAATGGAAACGAGTTCACAATTTCTTTTAATTAAGCGTTAATTCCTGGCGGCCACCACGTGACAACATCCCGGCGCTCGACCAACCCAGATGCCCATCCGACCAACCAACCAACCGGCCGAGCCGAGCCGTCGTCGGACCGGTTCGTCCGTCCGGCCGTCGGTCGGTCGTTCCTAAAATAGAAGAACTCCGTCGTCCTCGTCGTCGGAGGCGCTTCGACAGCTTCTGTTCTGCGGAGCCACGAGTCGGAGTCGCCCGGGCCCATTCGTCGGTCCATCCATCCGTCCACCGGTCCATCCGTCCCTCCTGCGGGGGTCGTCCGAGAGAAGCGAAGGCCAACGAGTTTGCATCTTCTCGTGGACTCGTGCTGATCGCCTGCTTCCGCCCGTCCAGGTCGATCTGCTTGTTGTTGTCTACTTTGTTCTTGCTTGGCTTGGCTATAGTTGTTGCGATTATTGTTGTCGGTGTTGTTGTTGTGCGATGATTGTCTCTCCATCCACGGGGCATGTTTCTAACGGTTGACCAATGGTGCATTAACAAATGTATCAATCGATCGCTGCGGCCACGGAATCGGAGACGACACATGGAGGCTGGGTGGATGAGGGGAGGGACGAGGAGAGGATGGGCGGATGAAGAGGGAACGGGCAGGAGTTGAAGTGGATTCCGGCTGTAGCCGAGGCCCGACGTCTCTGGGTCGACATTTGACCACTGTGTGTACGAGCGCTTGGCCAAGGTCGAGGTCGGTTGGGTGAAGGTCGTTGCTGGAGGCTCCTGAGCTGAAGAGAGGCCTTTGTAGGGATCGAATGAATTCTGGGAGACGCCCCTTGGGCTTGGCAGAAGCCCGGCGTCGACTCAGAACGGTTCGGAATGATTCAGACCTCTTCAGACCCCTTCAAACCTCTTCAGCTGCGGCTGCGGCTGCGGTTCCACCTGTAGGAGTTTCTTCCGCCAACCTCCTCCTTCACTGGCCCCATGCACTCCTCCCTCCCCGCACTCCTCTGTCTCCTGCGCCGGTCCCCTCCCCGTGGAGTCGATTTGTCGTCCGTTCGGTTCGGTTTAGTTCGCGTCGGTTGGTCGCGACGCTTGGCTGGTTGACAACTGGGCCTGTTTGGAGTTCGGGGCTTCTAATTAGTGGCAACGTGCTTGGCGGGGTTCTGCGCCGGCTGGTCACAACAACAATGATAACGACAACAAGAACAACAACTACAACAACAGCACGACAGAACATTGCAAAAAGTCAGAAGCTTCCTGCTCGATCGCAGCTTGGATTCTGTCATTCATCGCAATTTCCATCATAAATACCCAGGAGGCAACTGGATTTCTTCCTCTTCTACTACTACTTATTGTTGTTGTTGTTGTTGTTATTGTTTTAGAGTAGCTTTTACTATCTGCAGATGTTGCTAATACTCCAACTGCCACTAGTTGCTGTTGTGTCTGTTGTAGCATCCTACAAAGGCAATCATTGCATAACTTCGTTGCCGTCCAATGCTTGGCTTTATTTGCTCGACGGTGTTGTTGTTCCTCCTGCTGCTGTTGTTGTTGCTCTGGCACTCGTTGTCTTTTTGTTGTTGTAATTGTTGTTGTTGCCGGATCCGGTCTCTTCCTCTGGTAATGGTACACTTTGGCTCTTAAAAGCTCCAGACAATTACTTTGGCACGCGATCACGGATCGTGGATGCTTTTAATAATTGTTTTATTGTTATTGCTGTTGTTGTTGTTGTTGTTGTTGTTGTTTTTCGCCACAGTTTTCGCCCATCTGTCTGTTTGTAGTTGTTGTTGTTGTGGTTGTTCTTGTCGTTATTTCTAATGCAATTTCTGTTGTTGCTGTTGCAGTTGCTGTTGTTGTTGCTTGCTGCTGCTATTGTTGTGATGTTGTCTGCAACTTGTTGCATGTTTACCACGATCATTACGGTTATTTCGCCCTGTGTCTCCTCCCCCTCTCCTCGCTTCGACGTCCTTCCTTCGCCTACGTCTGCGCCGTTTTGTTTTTCTGCCTCCTTGTCTTGGCTTCGATCTTGTCCACATGCGCTTGCTGTTGCTGCTGCTGCAGACGTTTAGACGTTTAATTGACAAAAAAGCCTTTCAGCCTGTTTCAATTCCGGCCGTTCCGACCCCTCCACCCGCTGCTTCCGTCGGGGTCCTCGCGACGTCTTCATTCGGCTGAGGAGGAGGAGGAGGGGGCCGAGGCGCAGCCGTCGGGGAAGAAGAACAAGCGGAGCTCCGGGAGCTGTCGGTTGATTGATCCACCGGTGGAATGTTGATTGAGCGATTTTGAATGCTTTATTATCTGTTGTCATTGTTGTTGGTGCTGCTGTTGTCGTTGTTATCCGCGCCGTTGCGATTGTTGCGTTGTTTAATGGTTTCCATTGCTTTGTTGCTGTTGCAGTTGTTGGCATTTTTATTTAATTGACATCTTAATCTTGTGTGTTTTTATTTATCGTTAATTGGAGAAGTATTTTAATTTTGATTGGTATTTTTATTTTCATCTCCACTGCTGGTCGAAGATGCTTTTGAAACATGAAATCAATTGATTTAGCAAAAAGACAAAGCAAGCGATAACATTATTTTTATCACAAGAGGATTGCTTTCGGAGGGAGGAGAACCCGATTTTAATAGAGCAAATGTGAGAGAGAGAGAGAGTGAGCGAGCGGCATTACCTGGGTGTTGAACTCAGTCGTTGACCCTCGTCGAAATTTTCTCTGGTTTGGATCCTTCACCTTTCCCTTGGCCCCTCCTCGGTTTCCTCTGACAAGGATTCAACTGCTGTTGCTGGCGATAAAAATGCATGGAACGTCTTCTCTCTCTCACACTCACACACCTCTCACGCCACCCCACCCCATTCCTGGCCGGGCCGACCGGCTCCGGGCCCATCGGCCGGTCTGAGAACCTTGTTAAGAATTTTAGAGGCGGCCGCTGAATGCGACAATAAATCAATTCGTGCTCCACTCTCGTCGTCTCGATGGCAGTAACAACAACAATAACAACATTAGTAACAATATCAACAACAACAGCTTTATCTGTAGCAACAACAATGGGCGAGAATAGGAGGGGAATTCCCTAAATGGATATTTTATTTATTTCACATTTTAATTCGTCAGCCACAACAATAACAAGAACGTCAACAACAACAGCGGCCGCAATGCAACAACAAGAACTATAACAATGATCGTACAACAGGAACCCACACCAGCAACAACAGCAACAGCAACAAGAACAACAAGGGCAATTTGCAATATCATTGAAATGTTGTTGTGAATCTTTTCATTATTATTTTTTTCCTGGTTCGCTTTTGCTCTTGTTGCTGTTTTTGCGCCGCTTTTGGCAGCCGCGTCCACGGACGACTGCGAAGTGGGTCAACTGAACAACAACAACAACAACAACAACAAATGCAACAACAAAAACTACAACAGTCTGATGGGCAACAACAAGAAATGCCAGCATTCCAGGGAATTGTCGTGGATTGGCGGCGACAAGAACAACAACAACAACCACAAGTTCTATACTCCAGTCGACGTTGACAACAAGTGGACAATGACGGCGGCGACGACAACAACAACAACAACAACAACGCCTGTGGACGCATCGTCAACGGCCCTCAACCCATCCACCGCATACTAATCAGGGGACGAACCCATTGTTCGTCCGGCCCGATGGCGGGACAGGCAGCAGCAACAGCAACAGCAACAACAGCAACAAAATCAAGTTGTCGTCATTGTTGTTGTTGTGGCTGCCGCTGCTCCTTTTGACGTTGACGTTGTCGCTGCTCCTTCGGCGACTGCCGTCGACGTGATTCGAGTTTGTTTTTAAGTTCTCGTTTTTTGGTAAGTTCTGTTGTAAAATTTTGTTGTAAATGTTTTGAGAAGTTATTTATTGAGCTTATGCAATGGAGAATGGAAAGGACGGAAAAGTAATAAAAAAAAATAAAGCATCATAAAAATGTTCCACAAGCCGCACAAAAATGCCAAGAAAGTAATCAAAATTACATCATAAAAATGTTCGAAGCAGTGTAAAAAATGCAAGGAAAATTAATCAAAATCAACAATTATTATTTTATTCATTTGACTGCCGTAAAACTGATCAACCTGTGGCCGACCGAAAGGTTTTCCATCTGTCTCGGGCCTTCTCGGGGGCGCGAGTTGGCCGCGGCTCGAGGCGGGTTCATTTGATCCCATCGAAGGAAGGCCCAAAGTGAGGCCGTAAAGGCTCCTTCGCGGACAAACGAGCAGAGAAGAGCTGGGAGTGGATTCCGGAGGTCACAACAACAGGCGGGGACTGGGAGCCGTCCCCACATACCCGGCATATCGGGCACATAAATATTACATTGACACCGGTGGTGACCGGCCGACCTCGTAAAGCAGCGCCTGCTGGCCGGGTGTCCGCGGCTAAAACAAGCCATTATTTACGATGGGACCGGAGGAGGCTCGCGACCGATGAAAAGCCCCGATTCTTCGCCCCTCTACAGGTCGGGGAGCTCGGGTCGCACGGCGTTGCCACGCTTCTGGAGCCACTCGTTTGCATAACTGATTAGATCTGTGACGGCAGAGACAAAGCGCCCGAGTGGAACAAGAGGCGGATTCGGGACCGAATCCACGGGTCGAGGGCGGGGGCCACGGCTGGGCTCGAATGCGATTGTCGTTCAGTGTTGGAAAACATCGATAACGCCCGATTCCCAGTGATTTCATGGGTAATTAATTGACGCCGCGGGCCGTCCGACGACGACGCTATTAGCATCGGCCGAAGAAAGACGTAAACATCAATAGCACAACAACCACAGGCCGATGCAGGGAGACCTCGATGGAAATGAAGATTGATGTCCGGTCGGGCTCCGGGGATCTCGTTTGTTTTGCGGCCGCCTTTGTTTGCCAACAAGCGCGACGTGTGGTGAAAAGCTGCGGACGGACATGGGAGGCAGGGACCGGGACCGGGGCGGACAGACAGACAGACCTAACCAAGGGACTGGGCAGGATTTCGGGGTTCCTCGGAAAATGTGAAGTCAACAGCAGGTGGAAAAAGTTCTTGGCAGACGGGCCAAAATCAGTCGGGAATCAAAATAAGAGCCACATATTGTTGTTGGAGTTGTTGCTGGCTCTCTAATGGCTGGCATTCTCAAGATTCCGGCAACAAGAATGTGCTCATGTTGACAACAACAACTTCGTATGCGTGGCACATCCGACGAGAATTCGGCGACCGAAAGACGAGTCAGGGCGAGAACACAAGTGGAACGTTGCTAGTTTGCAAAAACAAAAGCAATTTACAAAACCAAAAAAATAAAAAATATCAAAAAATAAAAAATCTATTAAATCATGAATTAATGCAACGTCGATTGCGGTAAATTGAGTACTGGAGATGATGAATTTTATTTCAAAATAAATTTCATTCTCCTTCAGTAATTTGCCTTCCTTACTTCCTTCCTTCCCCTTGCCCGTAGTTTTTTGTACTTATTCTAATCGGCTCCTCCTCTTCCGACATCCTTAGAGCGAAATTTATCAATTAGTGAACAACAACAACGACCGTTATACCAACAACAACCCACTTGTTGCCGCTTGTTTTGCCCATAACTCGTTGAGGTTTCATTAGAGTATTTTATAATTAATTTTCATGTGCTTTTTTGTTGATTTTGTTTACTCAATTAGAGAGATTTTGTTGCAGGTAATTATTAATATGTTGCTGCTGCTTCTGTCGTTGTTGTTGTTCTTGTTGTTGTTGTTAATAATTCTCATGTCTCGTGAAAAATTACAAATCATTCATCAAATTGCACAAGCTTCATTAAATCGCTCGCCAAAAACAAGAAAAAACAAAAACTGCAAGCTAACAATAACAGCGGGGACGACAACAACAACAAGGATGACGACGATGACGACGACGACGACGACAAGAAGAAGAACAAGAACAACTACAACAACAACTAGAGGAGCAGGGATCGAGCAGGGAATCTGGGGCACATTTAATGTGGTTTTAATTGATTCTTCATTAATTTTCTTGGACGGCGGTTTGGCTTAATTAATGGCAAGCGACCATCATGATCATCGCCACCATCATGATCATGATCGTGGTCGTGATCGTCGTCGTCGTCATCCGAGCGAGGCTGATCGCCGACCATGGGGATGCACGATAGATTCAATTAATATGCGGATCAGCCGTCGGTGCATCTGGCGAAGGCGCAGCGGGGGATCGAAGAGGGAAGCCGGGAGGAAGGGAGGTTAGCAGGAAAGGAAGAAAGAAAGCAGGGAAAAAGAAAGGAAGGAAAAATATTATTTATATATTTATTTATTTAATTCCACTATTTTCTTATCTCATTTTGCCGGAATTCCCCACTTCTTCCTAGTCCTTTTTCCTACTGCCTCCTCCATTCGAGTCAAGCCAAGCTCCCTCTCCCTCTGTCTCTCGCTCAGCTCTTCCCCCTCTCTCTTTCTGCCCCTCTCGACGAAGTTCTTCGGAGCACCAGGTGCGGACGGCCTCCGAGGAAGTCGACTTCGACGACGAACACGATGAATGGATGGATGGATGGATGACTTCGACTATAACTGCTTCTGTTCCAGGTTCTGTGCTGTTCTATTCAGCGATAAATAATAATAAAAGTAATTACAGGGAATTATAAATAAATAGACGACTATCGTCTGTGCCCGGAGAGAGGGACGGAGAGAGGGACGGAGAGAGGGGAAGGTGATGTTTTTATTGGCTGCACAAACGCATGCTTCGAACGACTTCACGGATGGCGCCGAATTCTTTGCGCTCCGCTGGATTTCGACTTGAGTCGGCTGAGTCGAGTGTGCGTCGTCGCCGTCGCTCCCTCTCCCTCTCTCTCTCCCTCTCTCTCTCTCTCCCCACCAACCACCCTCCGCCCTCCCACAACCACCGAGCAGCGGCCGACAGCGAGCTTAATTATTTCTGATCTTGAGCTTCAAATTAAACACTAGCCAGCAACTGAAATATTAATAGCAGAAGACCGAGAATAAAAAAAAAACATGCAGTGGGCAACGAGAAAAACCAAAAGAGCCAAAACAAAGTCAACAACAACAACGTCAAGAACAATAGCAGAGCAACAACAACGGCTACAATAGCAACTCAAGTGTAATTATATGGAAAAAGTAATTAAGCCAAGTTCAGATGGAGCCTCCAAAGGAAGAAAGTCATGGGTGAGGCAGAGAGGGGGGAGGGGGAGGAACAGGTGGAAGGGGGAAGAACGGGAGGAAGAGCTCGATTAGTGGTTGAAGGGCGGCTTCGGTTGGAGGAAGAGGAAGAGGAGCGGAGTCAGTGGATTCTTTGAATTGCTTCTCGCCTGGAAGAGTCGCTCATTAGTTGTTGTTGTTGTAGTTGTTGTTCTTGTTGTCCACTGCTCTTGTTGTTTTTGGCAACATTTTTGCAGGAAGGATGATTGGGATTTTCAATTTGGAGAGGAACTCGAACTGAAGCAGCAATAGGAAGAACCAGAGCCAACAAGCAACAACAAGGAGCATAGCAACAAAGGCACCAACAGTGGCAACAATGGAAAATTGAACCACTATCACACAGCAGCAACAGCAAGAGCGATGGAGGCCGGTGGATGGCAAAACTTTTGGACATCATGATTTATGATGGCTTCGAGAAAAATGTCCAGAAGCAAGCGCAAGCCCCGAGCCTAAGCAAATTCGCCGACGTCAACCGAATTCCCCACAACAACAACAGGAACAACATGAAGAATCGAACAAAATAACACTACAACAACAACAACAGGGGAGCCATCACAAAACAACTGCCAATAAGTCGAAATATTTGATGCTTTTATTGTTGGTGCGACGACGTTGGTGTTGGATGCTGTTATTGTTGGTGGTATTGTGAATTGTTGTTGCTATTTTCGTGTTGTCGCGGCTATTGCCACGCGGTTGTTGTCGTTGTTGTTGTGCTTCTGTGCAAATTCTTTGTCATCCCATCGCGGCAATGTCAATGCTCTGTAGCGGTTGTTGTCGCTCTCGGTCGCGGCTGTCGTCGGTCGGGTTCATCGAGGTGTCGGTCGTCGTCGCTATTGCTGTTGTTGTTCGTGCTTTTGGTGGGTTTCGGGGTGTTTTTTACGGCCTTCTGTGTGTTCTCGACTGCGCCACAGGCTGGTGGATTTTCGCAAAACTTGGCCAAAGGGCATGGGCGGCGGTAACGGTCGCGGGCAGTTGACGGAAGGCTCCTGGCATCGTCCGTGGTGGGGTTTCGAGGCAAATGTTTTTTTCGTAGCTGCCACCGGGTCTCCAGCTGAGCTGCTGCGACTTCTGAAGCTCCCTGGAGTCCTCAAGGAGCCTTCGGGAACCCTCTTTTGTCTTCTACGACCTAACAAAATCGCTTCAAGCCTCTCAGAATGCTTTAAGATCATCTCAAGAACCCTCGGTTCTGATCCCTGAAACCCCCCAACATCCCTTGGAGACCCTGGCGACGGCTTTCCAAAGGTCTTCTCCCCACAGAGACCCCACAGACTCTCATAAACATGAATCGCCCGACTCCCAGCCCTCGCCCAAAGCTCGAGGCAGCCCTTCAAAGTCCTTGAACCCGCGAGTGAACGGTTTTTCTTTCGAAAGTCACTCGACTGCGGCCTGTGAACCGAACGCCACCAAATCTCTCGCCTCGTCGGCCACATCTTCATCAGCGACATCATTGGCGCAATCAATAGCGATGGAAATACAAAAACAAAGGTTGACTAGTGAAAAAACCCCTTTAATTAATTAACGCAATCGATGAAATGGCCCAGAGGTTTTTCGTATAACGGTGGGGTTTCGCCGGCTCGAAGTTCGCTGAGCGAAGTTAATTGCGATGTGTGAAAACGCGTTAATTGCGGCCGCCCGAGAGTCCGGGGAGTTTCGGCGGGTTTCGGCGACTTTTCAGCAGATCGGTCGAGGCCCTGCTCAATTATGCGCCGATGCAGCCCTGCGGCGAT
The DNA here is from genome assembly GCA_947389925.1 of Coelopa pilipes. Classification (NCBI taxonomy): domain Eukaryota; kingdom Metazoa; phylum Arthropoda; class Insecta; order Diptera; family Coelopidae; genus Coelopa; species Coelopa pilipes. The sequence goes on along the minus strand of OX376700.1, from coordinate 23,485,067 downwards.
TGGCAAGATCTAATGTGTCAAAAATGACAAAATTCATCGTTGTTGGCGCGTCTTGGCTGCCTCTCCGATTCAGAGTTGTTGTAGTTAGTGTGGACGTTGTTGTTGTTGTTGCTTTTGTTGCTTTTCTTGTTGTTATCGCTGTGCCACGAACCCTGCTTTGTTAGCTTTTATCGCGAATCTATAATTATGCCAGAAATATTTCATAAAATATTTATTATGATTATCATAGTTGTTGTGGTAGCTCTTCTTCTTCTTTTCCTTCTTCATCATTTCCTTGGAGCCTTTCTTTGTAGTTGTTGTGGTTGCTTTTGACACATTGATGATGTCTCCGAGGAGGTTGATCGCCAATTAAACATCGATTAGCACGAGTTGCTCGCGATAAAAGTTCGACCAACCGGCGACAGAGAGAGGGGGGGGGGGGGGGGGCAGAGAGAGAGAGAGAAAATCGACGAAAATCACAGCAACAACAACGATCAGAAAAAAGTGAAAAATCACATGGACGACAAAATTAATGGCGTTGGCAACGCTGATGCTGCCGATATCGACGTTGACAGCCATGAATTATCGATAGACGACGCAGCAGCAACACCAACAACATTCGAAGAAGTCAACCCCACATTAGAAGAAGAAGCAGTCCACAGCATCCGGGGGGAGGACAACGACAACGATAACAACAACAACAACAAAAACAACACCAACAACAAAGTGTTTCAGCATTTGAATAATTATTAAGATTAGTTGTAAATTTATCGGTAAATTTATCATCAATTCGAGGAGTCGAAACGGAAGGGGAAGGGGAAGGGGAAGGAGCGGAAAAATAAGACTAAGAAGAAGATCTTGCCAAAGTAGTAGAAGAAGAAGAAGGGCATGGTTCGGAGGAGCGCAGGGAACCTGGGGGGTTGACGAGGAGTTGAAGGAGCCAGAGGGCAGAATTCGAGTTGAAGGCGATGTAGAGGGGGAGAGAGAGATAGAGAGGGAGGTGAATGAAAGAAGAAATAAGAGAGGAAGAAAAAATTAGAGGATTCAGTCATCTCCAAATAAACGTCCATTGAAGAATTTATTGATTGATGGGAAATCAAAAATTCGAACTAAACTTAAGAACTTTCTTGTTTATAGACTTCTCTTGAATTATCTCGTTGTTCTGCTATTGAAAGTCAATTCCACGGTTCTAAAAAATCGGTCCCTCGGCTTCCGCAGCAACATTGTCACTCAATTGGCAAATTGCTGCTGGAACCGATACAGTTACGGGCTCTTGAGGCAACTTCTTCGAAGCCTCATCGGCGCATGGGAACAACCGAAACAATCGAGATAGAGACGGACAGAGGGGGACAGACAGACAGAGAGCGATAGAGGGAGAGAGAGAGGTGCATTGCTAATGTGCGCGATTCCGATGACAATTCACACCCAATGGAGTTCCTCCTCTAATCAGCGGATGATCTGAGCAATTTCTTCTGCGTCCTCGGGCAGGCGGGCGCAGGGACGCAGGGGGCGACAGAGGGAGAGACAGAGAGAGGGACAGAAAAACTCAGGCAGCGGTCGTTGATGAATGGCGAAGGGAGAAGTCGTGAGAAGAACGGGCGGACGGATGGAGAGAAGACGGAACGGAAGACCGCAGAGGCCAGCCAGTGGGCAGACAGACAGACAGACAGACGGACAGGCGAGTAGACCGACGGACAGATAGACGGAGGAGCAGCCAGACATCGAGAAAAAGAGACGCTCAGGTCGACAGGCACTCGGTCTTATGAAACCCGGCGACGGCAATCGCGCGGCCGATCGTCGATAAATTCCCATGACAACTAATTTAGCTGCATTTTCCCATTGGAGGCTGCCCGGCCCCTTCCCGGGTCCCCCAGCCCCCTGGGAGGCCGCCACCTTCGGGTCGGGCATTTTTATTGACTCCGGCAGGGATGCCTTCACCGGTCGCCGGTCGCCGATCGCGATCGCGATGCCGGCTGGGGGCCGGCGTGGCCCGGAATGTCAATGAACCGGGCCGGACTCCGGCAGGGTTTTTCGCCGTTGTCATCGGCGTTGTGTTGCGTTAATATCGCGATTTGGCCGTCTTGTTGTTGTCACCGCAGCCGTCATCGCCGCCGCTCCTCATCTCGCCGACTGCCGATGGCTTATCCTGGCATCCATTCAGGGAGTCCCGAGCTCTCCGCGAAGACCTCGGTCGGCTGATTTTCTGTGGCGATTTCATGGTTCCGATTACTGCTGTTGTTGCTGGCCTGGTCGAGCTCTCAACGATCACTTTAGGCCACTTTCGGAGCGCGCCGTCGACACCGTCCACCTGGGAGTTGCAGCCGGGGATTCTCGACGACGACGAGCAGAAAATGAAGCAATTACCGATGGCTTGACAATCGAGCCAGCCATCGATGAATCGTTGTTGGGCCGTCCGTCCGTCCATCTGTGGGTTTTTCGCAGGAATTTCCACGGCTTGGCCGCTCCTGGGGTTCGGCATCATTCGGCTCATCACCAGAGCGGCCGCCGTGACCGGCAACCGGCAGCCGGGGCCCAGCACAACGAGCCATTCGTCCAATTTGTCTAATAAACCGCCGGGCGACCTCCTGCGAGGACATGAAAGAGACCGTCGTCAGGGTGGGGGAGAGGCGGTGAGGGATGGAGGGGGCTCCAGGTCCAGCTCAGCTCCAGCCGCGGCCGACAAATATTTGACCAGCCCGACTCGCGAACAATCAAATTGCATAAACATCACACCAATCAACATAAACCATCCGGCCGTCCCCGACTTTCCAAGACCGCCTTCCCTCGGCTCGGCGCATCCTCCCCACCCTCCTCTCGACCCTCCTCTCCATGCTCCTCCTTCGGTGGGCCGCGATGCTTCCGACTTCGCATAATTCTTGAGCCCAGAGGAAAGTCATTCGATTTGACGAATTTAATTTTATGTTCGTCCCTCGGCCCATCTGCCCTGTCTGCCCCTTGGACAGGCCATCCGTCCGTCCTGCTCTTTACTCTTGCCCTCCCTCGGTCGCCCCGTTTGTCCGTCCATCTGGCTCTCGTCCCTCCGCAGCCGACTCTTCTGCCGATCCCGCTGCACTGCCTTCTGGCCTCCTGTCCATCTGTCTGTCTGTCCATCCGCCTGTCTTCGGCTGCAGTCCCTCGTTTCGCATTCCATCGTCCCGAGGTTCCCGAGGTCCTCCGCCCGCCCTTCGACCCCCCCGGTCGCGGGCCATTGATTTATTTTGTTGGCCCCGTCTTCAAAGGCCGGAGCCGCCCAGGACGCTCGCGAGACACGGCCGAGAAGTAAAGAACTTTTTATATATATCTATACGTGTGTGTGTGTGTGTGTGTGGTGGCATTCACCACTCGCGCTGGATCCATCATCGCTGATGAGGCGAGCGGTGGTGGTCGTGGTCGTGGCTACTGTTGAGCATCGTCGCGTTCTTGTTGTTGCTGTTGTTCTCATGGTCTGTCCCATGGTTTGTGTTTGCCCCATGGCTCTGTGTTGTTGCGCTTGGTCTCACCGACTTCTTGTTGTTGTCTTTTAACTTTTTTGCTTAATATTTTTATGCTTGTTTTTTCAGCTTTTTGTTGTTTTATGTATTTTGTTGTTTTGATTTGCCTTATGGTTTTTGGTATCTCAGGGGTTTTGTTGCTGTTTCTCGGTCTGCTGTGCGGTGCTGGGACCGAGTGTCCTGAGGGCTCGTCATGCAGTCGTCGCCGGATTAACGTTACAATTGATTGGCGGCGTGAGCCCGGTCCCGGTCCCGGTTCCAGGTCCCCGCTCCCAGCCTCCCATATGAGCCAAAACACCCTATTGTTCGGAGCCAGTGCTTGCTGAAGATGGTTAAAACAATCGACGAGCTTCAAGAGCATCTTTTGGGCAACCGGCGAGTCAGAAAAAATCGGATTTAAAGACGATCACAAGAAAAATGTGTCGGCAGAAAAATCGGTTCCCAAAAAGATTATCCAAAAATCGATTCCCAACCTCGCGATCCTCGTCAGTCAGCTGAAAAGTTGGCGGCCTCACGATCACGATCATCATCCTGGATCCTGTCGGTGCATCTCGGCCGACCGACTGCAGGGAACCCCGATGTCGCTCGAACCTCTTCGACGACCCCTGGTGGCCCTGGCTTTCCGCTGATTGCGAGAAATTCTAAAGATCTCGGCGAGCCTCGGCAATTAGTTCGCCGGCCATCGGCGGAGCAATTAGTGGCGAGAACAGTTGCCTGCCATCGTCGGGCGGTGGGTCCGATTCCGACGATTCCGATGTCAGGATCAATTAATCTGCCGTCGATTGGACTCGGGCGCGGTCGGACGAAACCGGTCGCGAGCCGCCGCCAACCCCTCGTCCTCCGGCCCGGTGCGCACGCATCGTCGAGCACGGCCCACGGTCCACGTCCCACAATGCAAAGTCCGCCGAGCCGCCTCCTCGATCGGCTTCTCTTCCTCGTCCGCCAGCCCACGGCCCGGCCGCTGGGTGGCGGTGGCGACGCCCCTTGAAGTCTTCATCCATGGAAGTGGAGGACCCGACGTCGCCCCTCCGCCCTCCGTCGGGCCTGTCGCGGATGCAAATTTGTTGCTGAAAAATGGGCAACAAATTAAAGTGAAAAATGTCCACCTTCACCTCCTCCCATCCTTCCCTCGGTGCCCCGTCCCCACACGTCGCCGCCGCCGCCGCCGCCGTCCATATTAAGTTGTCCTCGAGGCGGCAGCGCGGACAGACTGATGGACGAGCGGACGCGGACGCGGACAGTTGGACAGACAGTTGGACTGTCAGTTGGACAGAGGAACGAGTCCCCGGTTTTCACCTCGAGTGGCCGCAGGACGACAAGACGGAGTTGATCAGAGGTTGGAGAACTGGAGCAAACCGCCTTCTCATTCGCAGTAATAACAACAACAACGACAATGTGGACAGCAAGAGCAACAGCAACATCATCGCCCACGAAAAGAAGAGCAACATCATCTCCAACTCCATCGGCAGCGGCAGCAGCAGCAGCCAGAGCGACGGACGGCAGCGAGAGCAGCCAACAAAGGTCTCGATCCCGTCCACCCACAAATTGCGCGGAGCTTCCCAAACGAAAATCACGATCATTAGAATTTAATCGCCACACCACAAACAACCAGCGACCGCAGGAGCAACGCCATCACAGCAACAGCCACAGCAACAGCAACAACCACACTGATGATCAGCAACATCTCGAGCAGGCAGCTGAACCTGTCAAGATGAGATTCGCTGCAATTTCGCTCCCACACAGAAATTGATTAAAATGCCTCGCTGCTGTTGCTCCGCCTGCCGATGTTGCTGCTGCCGATGGTAATCATGGGAGCAGCAGCGGCAACAACAACAACAGCGGCAACATCATCTCGACAAAGTCACTCTGGGCGTTTCGCGGTGCAGCCGAGTGTGAGCGGAGTCAAGTTCGTCGTCAATCACTGTTGGCGGGTTGTTCTGCATTGTTGCTGTGGTTGCCTTTGTAGTTGCCTTGTTGTTGCTTTGTTGTTCGAGTTGTTGTTGCGTTTGCTGTTCTGCTGCAGTTGTTGTTGCTGTGGCCACATTCGACTTTTCTCCTATTGTTTTTCTTCTGGTTCCAACTCATGTTGCTCTTGTTGCTCCACCTCAATTAGTTGTTGCCTGGTGTTGCTTTTGTTGCTATTGCACCGATTGTTGACTGCCCTGGGTCAGAGTTGTAAACGTTATAGGAGTTGTTGTTGTAGTGCTTGTTGTTGTTGCCCCTGCTGAGTGTTTTTCGCTGTTGATCAATTTCACGACGTTCGTCGTCATGACATCGAGGTGATGGCGGTTCGCGTTCAGTTCTTGATCCCGAGTGCGCGATGCCTTGACCTCAGAGAGAGGCAACCACTACGACATCGACAACAACAACATGTTGCTGGCCACCAGCTATCGGTGGTCAGGAAGATCTTCTGCCGAATTCGTCGCCGTGAATTTCGGCCTCTCTCCGGCACGATCCTCCAGCCGTCGATCGACGACCGACGACCACCGATTGTCAACCGGGCTGCAGCCGGCGCAGCGCCAGCCACTGTTGGCACGAGCCGAGCCCCGGACAGCGCACGCCGAGAGGATCGACCGAAATTTACGGCCCTCGACGGAACACGTCGACCGGCCTCCCCTCTCCCCCTTCCCCCTCCTGTCCCGATGCCATCCCGGGACGGGGCGGAAGAACCGAAGCAACCGCTCCGAAGCGAAGGAAGTCGTTTTATCGCTCCCGTGGAGAGAGCTTTTTAAGCATTTCCCTCACAACCTGTTGGGGCTCGCTGCTGTTTTTGTTGCTATTTTCGTCGTTGTTGTTATTTTTGTTGTTGTTTTTCTTCCTGTTGTTGTTTATTTCATAGTTGGTCTTCATTGTCTCGGTTATCGTTGCTGGTTTAGAAACGATTTTCATTGCTTTCAAGTGCTTTTTTCCGTAGACAATTGTAGATTTTGTTGACGATTGTTCTTGTCGATTGTTGTTGTTGTCAATTGAATTATTGTTGTTGTTGCAATAACAATATTTGTCGCCGTGCTAAAGCCATTGACTGCTCGGTGCACTGAACTCTCGCATCGAAGGCCCTCGTCGAACGACGAACGAACGACGAACGAGCGACGAGCGACCGACCGATCGATCGATCGCGCGATCGTTTATTAATTAAACATTTAGTGAAATAAAATTAATAAGCAATTAAGACGTCGTGCACAAAAGCTACGCGTGCGCCTCACTATTTTCAGATCGTATCGATTCGATTTTCGTTTGTTCGTCTCTTTGTGATCGGACGACACCCAATTGTTGGCGAGGCATCGCCGGCGATTAATCGATCGACCGACCGATCGATTGATCGAACGACCGGAGATCCATCGTTCCGGTCGTCATCGTTCGGCGACGGCTGAAGTTGATCGCTGGTCGTTGATCGTCAACATCGATCGATTTGCATGCGAGACGCAGGCGCGTCTGGGCGTCGTAGGAGGCCTCGGTTTTTCTATTCTATTCCCTGTCTGGCGATGGGAAGAGGCCTTCGGTAGGAGCGAGGGGGCGAGGGGCAACGAATTCTCAGAAAGTAATCGGTAATTGCTTGAGAAGTAGGTGGATGGAAAGGCAAAAGTCTTGATTTTTGATGTGGGAGGCCTGGCATCTTTTGTTCTTTTTTCCACTGGAGGCTCTCGAGTGCGGAGGTGGGGGGCGAACCTCGATTATTATTTGTAATTATCGAAAGGAAGCCAAGAGAATAATTTCTGACACCCACATGCTTGTGGTGTTTGGAGAAGACAGCATCAGAGAAAGATGTTTCAGGAATTTTTTGGTGTAATCCACATTGATTTAACCTTTTCCACGAATGCTGCCGAATTAATTTACATCAATTTCGATTTCAGAAATCTTGTATATTTTAGTTTAGTCCGTCGTTGTCGAGATTAAGTCAATTGCCTCGAATAAGTCGCGGTTCAAGAGGTCGATCGAGGCCCGTCGAGCTGGAGCCAGTGACGACACAAACAACGAACCCCATTAACTAACAGAAGCCCAAACAATGGCGACAGCAACAACAGCGACATCAATGACGACAACAAGAACAATGACAACACTGCCAACTGCCAAGAAGACAAGCGCAGCGAATCGTCGGACAGAGGGGGAGAAGGAGGGAGTGGAGGGGAGACAGCGAGGTAAATAAAAAGAAAAGCTTTAATTGGAACTTTAATTGCCGGCAATCAATTAAAACTTTGGAAATTCTTTGGGAATCAAAAAATACCTCGATGGTCATCGAACGGACGGACGGACGGACCGACTGATGGCCGGACGACGAATGGATGGGGATCGATGAGGAGCCGGCGTCGATCGGCGGAAGATCGATGGGCCGATCGATGACAAAAGCGCGCTCCGATGGGCTCCGATAGTGTCAAAATAGAAGCTCCGTTGCGATCTATGGTGGCTTCGTAATTAATCGCCATAAGATTTCGAGCGTTAAATTCGATAAGGCTTAGGGAGACCGAATGGGAGGAAACCATTGAAGAGAATCAAAGTCAAGCGGCTGGCGTGAACCACTCGATCTTCAGCCGTTGACCGGGCCCAGACACCGGTGGCGCTTGGACCAAGCGAAAAACAACAAACGAAAACAAACGACAACCAAAAGAACAACAACAAGATGACGACAACAACACCTGCAACACCCAGGCGAGGAATTCTCTCTTAAAGGGCTCCATTAGAGCCTCTGTTGCTGCCTCCGAGCTCTTTGGCGACGATCAGTCAGGGCGTTCATTCATCATCATAGTCGTCGTCATCACCAGAGCTTGATTAATTCACAGCTCTCAGGGCTAGACCTCTGACTTCCTCCCGCCCCTCCCCTCCCTTGTCCCTGTCTCGCTCGCGGCCCGTTGCTGGTAGAATTTTGCCCCTAACGGCACTATTTCGGTGGCTCCCTGTAAGGCCTGACGACTTGTGGTCATTAATAATCGGAGCTATCGAGGAGCACTAAAGGGAGAATCGAAGAGAAGCGAATAATAACAAAAGCAAGAGGCCCAGAACAACATTGAGCAAAGCTCAATTAATATTCCCTCGAAGTTCTGCCGGCTCTGACCGGATTCTCCCCGTCCAACTAGGAAGTTGGGCCTCGTTTCGTGGCCGCCTCCGGCTCCTTCCACCTGTTCTCGTCGGCCGGTGCAGGCGAGAGCTTCCGTTTTCGCCATGTTTGTCGCCGTCGCCTTCGGAGACTCCCCGTCCCTCGCCCTTCCGGCGATGACGAGTCGCTGTCGCTTTTTAATTGTGTCACGCCTCGTGCCACCGATCGCCGGCGTGGTCGTGGTCGTGGTCGACACCTCGATTCCGTATGCAAGTCCGGTGCCATATTTTTCGCCTCCAAAACGCCGTCTGTCCGCCGACTGACTCCCACCCGTCCGACCGACCGACCGACCGTCCGACCGTCGCCTCCCGTCCATCGGTCATTGTCATGTGACTCGGCCGCGTCTACGCGACTTCGAGCCAATGCCAGACCCAGACCCAGACCCGCACCAAGTCCAAGTCCAAGTCCAAGTACGCGGCCATATTTCCATGTGTACCGAGCTCGCCCCACTGAAGGCCCCAACCGCCCACCTCCCCCACAGTTCGTTTGCACCGGGCTCGCACTTGTTTTGGTTTTGGGAAACCTCAAGGGAGTTCGTGGACTTCGAGGCACTGAGGGCCAGAGTCGAGTTCAATGGCGTCGGTTCGTTAAGGAAGGCACGGATGTATATTAAATATTATTAAATAAAAAAAATATATTATTTTTTCCTTCAGAAAAATACTAGGTGTGGAGTTTTCTACCTAGATCGACGCCTCGGCCTTTGGAGTAGAAGTGATTTTCGGAACTTTCTCACAGCTGATATGAGATCATAATAAGGTAATGATAATCTGCCCATCGAAGTGGGAAGGGAGTCAGTCGAACGATCTTCACAGCCTTTCACTCTGGGGAAGGCGCCGACGTCTTGTGGCTTCCGCTCGAGCGGCTGACGCTGGTAAAACTCTGGCCACCTTCTCTTTTCGAAGAGCTTTCCGAGGGCATCCGCAACACACACATAGAATACATATACATATGTAAATATCATAATGTATCGATGAACTTCGGAAATCAATAAAACATTTTCACATCGTTCGAGTTGTCAACACTGGAAGCTCCAAATGGAAAGTCCAAAAAATTAAGAAGAAAACGTAAGCACTGATAATAGTAATAAAAAACGTCGAAACTCGACGTGGAAGTCGAAGGGGGGGAAGGAGAGAGAGACAGAGACAGAGACAGCGATGGAGATCGAGATGGAGATGGAGATGGAGAAAGAGAAATGGAAAAGTGGAAGTTGTTTTGCATAAATATCAATATCGCCCGGTCGTGATATAAAAATAGATTTTCTTTGTTCGGGAGAAAATCTAAATGAAGAGTGGTGTTTGCAACTTTCGAAAAAACTCGGCTTCCATTGAACACAGAAAATAGAAATGTCATAAAAATACGAAACTTTTCCCACTTCTACGCGGCCATTGGTGTGGGCGCAGATGGGGCGAAGAAGCCGAGAGGAAACGTCTCCTAATTATCATAATCCTCGACGTGGTTCCCGCGAGCTGATCAAACGATCGATCGTTCTCTCGTTTTACGGCCCATTAATCGATCGGACAAATTTCTCGATTATTATCGTTTTTCGTCCCGAGAACGATCGCTTTTTAATACGTTAATAGCTCATTACACGGCATTTACTCGAAAGCCCTTCCGCGGACCTCCTCGATCCTCCGTTTCCACCTTCCACGATCGTTCCCTCTTTCCCACAATGAATGATCCCTTGGAAGCTGCTCGATCGATCGTTTCGTTTTACTGCCCCTCTGAATAATCGCGTTTTCACACGTTCTGCCCGGACTGAAAGTCGAATTTGAATATCTTCCACAGTTCCGTACGGTTCTAAGGTGCTTTCGAGTTTAGTGCTCGCTTCAGCTCGTATTCGTATTGGACTTTTCACACGTCCCGAGGGGTCTCCGAGGGATTTCCCTGCGAACCGATTGAAATTTCCCCCTATTAAAAGACCGTTTCCGTTCACTGATCTCGGAAATTATTGAATATTTGACAAATCACCGCTCGCTGGATTGTCTTCTGATCTGTGGTCGATCGATGAAATGGCGATCGGAGTCGGTCGGCGGTCGTCGGTCGTCGGTCGTTGAGATTTTAAGTGTCACTGGGACGGGCCGACAGATCGCCGAACGGAAGTATCAGTCATTCGTAATGGGGCTCGATCGCGTTCTGCGGCTCCGAGCTTCCCGTGTTCATGGAAAAACACTTCTGAATCACAATAGTAACAACAGCAGCAACAAACACTGGCTGACTAGCAATAAGTGCAATGATAGCAATGGCAAGCAATGGATAGAAATATGCTAAAGCCTATGATTAGCATAATTGAAACGAGCCGAGAGATTTAATGAAATGTGCCGCAGACTGGAGCACGGATGGGGCGACCCGCGACAGGTGACCAGAGTTGGGCGAACGAACGGCCGGACAGCGGACAGCGGACAGACCGATGGACAGAAGAACAGCCCAGAGCCAGGCTCGCGATCACGTGCACGGATCGCGACAGCAGCGGACAAGTGGATGGATGGAGACCGAGCACAGGACGGACAGATGAGTGGACGGACAGTTCGACAAGTTCTGATTTCACACACTCGGCTCACGATCTAAGAGCGGCGTCATGAAGGCATCGACGTCGGTCTGGCACTCAGTCGACATTCAGTCAGCAGTGGTGGTTGGTTTTGGTGCTGTTGTGTGGTGCCTTTGATGCTGGGCGTCGCACAGTGGACCAAACCCATGCCAATTACATTGAGAGGCTCCGCGCCGATTTCAGAGCCACACAATGAAGTGCAGTCGCGCGCAATTAAAATAATTTAACATAATTAAACGATTAAAAGTTGAACAGATCAATGCTGGGAGCGTGAGGTTCACGATGCGATCGGATTCGTTCGGTTCCCCCGCGCCCATCGGGCCCCGCTGGAGCCGCTGCCACAACCGCGACGCCCACTCACCGGGACGGGTCCGCGTCCCCATCCCCATCCTTCGGCCGCAGAGGCCTCTCAACACCCTCCCACCAGCAGCCGCAGCTCGCGTTACATGTCACGATCGTCCCCGGTCGTTGGCGGGACACGCGAACCCCATCCCGCAGCGCCGCCGCTGACTGACTGAGGGCTGCGTGAGTTGGATCGATGTCGTTGTCGTTCTCGATGCCGATGTCGATGGCGGCCGCATGTGTTCGCAGCAACGCCGTGAATCACCTCAATCGTTCCCTCGCAATTATCGGCATGACAAATGTCCGTCTATCTGTCGTCGCTATGTGTGTCAGCCGCCGGATCGCGCTCCTGACATCGCTTCCATCGAGGTTGGGCGCCCGGCTCTCGTCATCAGTCATAAGTTTATTATTCGCCGACATATATTTGCAATCATTACGGCCGTTTCATATCGTGTGCATTTCCCTACGCCGTCGCAGGCTACTGTGTCGATGAGGTGCCGCCTCGCACCTCGGAGGCGGCGGCGGCGGCGATGGCGGAAGACACGACTTTCGTGTCGTGCACCGTGGCCATGCCGGAGCCCATGGAGTCGGCCACACGAGTCCACCACCGATGATGAATGTGGTGATTTTCGAAAACTAATTCCGTATTCTGATTTCATTTGCTTTGAATTTGCTCGTCCGCCTATTTGTGTGCTGAGTGCTGTCGCAATCCGGGTGCGATTTAACGGCAGGGTTCACAGTTCGCTGACGTCTTTCAGTTGAGAGGTCTGACACATGGCGACCGGCGGGCTACGCCCCCGTCATGTGAGTCATGGGGCGACAGGCGCTCATTTCGAGGCAATCTCAAGTGCGGAACAATCGACTTCAAAGGGCCTCTGAGTGACCCGCGCCGTAGTCTGTTGTCGGATTGCAATGAATAAAGCAGGAACCCCGAAAATTGCACAAGGCAATTTTCAAAATTTCGATATTTCCATTATCCGGGGTCAATTTCAAAGTGTCATTTCCGAAATATTTGGCAGAGGATTACGGTTAACAATTTTACAAAAATATGCCAGTTTTCCTAAGGAGTTGCATTAAGATAATTTCAGTAAACCCTCGATCGATCGATTTGAGGCACGGAAGCACCAAAAATACATCGTCTAAAACAATCAACGATCACGCCCTCAACTTCCCTTTTGCCTAACCATGAAGCACAGTTTTCCCCATTTCTCTCACACTCTTGGAGTTTCCGCATTTGCCCTATTTTCATGTTTGCTACATTTTCCGCCACCTTCCTCCCCTCCTTGCTCTCGTTATCGTCTCATTTACCTCGTAAATCTCCGAGCCTCGTCCTCGACGTCGCTTCCCTGTGGTTGAAATAAATTCCGTTCATTATCGCTTGCGATCGTTTTCAATTGCCGTTAGTGAGTTGACCGGTGCTGACGGGAAGCCCCATAAAGACGACCAGTTTATCGGCCATGGGCGGTCCGAAAACGAGCTCCTGAGCTCTAAATTACGGACATTTAGTAACTTGGAAGTAACTTCTCTTTCTAGTGATTCCTTTTATTTGAAAGCAACTCAGAACGAACACAACACAAACATCACAGCAGCAGGCACAGAGACAAACACAAAAAAGGTCCAGGTCCAGGACCAGGTCCTCGTCCAGGTCGAGCCCCAGGGCCAGCTCGGGGTCCACCTCTGGGGCCATCGCCAGATCGACCTCCCGATCGCTGTCGACGGCCACATCGACCACGCCCCGAAGGTCGGGCGTAGGCGCGCGGCGGCGCTCGGTTCGACGCCGTAGGGCGACAGGGTGTAGTGGAAGGCGACGAAGGCGTTGTGCGGGACGTTCGTGCTGCGGCCCTTCCGGGTCAGGCAGATCTCGATCAGCTCGTCCGCCAGCTGGATGTTCTGCGAGAAGCAGTGCAGCGTCGTGTTCTTCAGCGTCAGGGCGTTCGTCGTCGTCGCCTCTGGCTCGGCGCCTGGCCGGCGGCACTCGAAGGACGTCTGGTTGTAGAAGAGCAGCAGGGGGCAGGCGTGGAGCTCCGACTGCCGGAAGGAGACGAAGTAGCGCGAGGGCTCGTCGGCCATCACGAAGATCTTGTAGGGCTCGCGGGTCTGGATGCCCTCGTCCAGGTACCGGATCTTCAGCTCCTGCGGGTAGAGGCCACTGCAGAAGCTCTTCATCTCGCCCTCCTCCAGCGGTCGGCAGCTGTGGCGGGAGCTCGTGGTCGGCCACAGGGGCGACCAGGCCAGCAAGAGCAACCACAGCACGTCCCAGCGGATCTTCATGGTCGAAGGTTCTCTCTTTTGACTTTTTGAATTGCGATATTTTTTGTAAATTCTTGATTTGTTTTTGTGTTCTTGATTTATTCTGACGTTCTCAAACCGACTTCAAATTTTGGCTTTTGAATTTCCCGACATTCGACTCGACATTCGACTCGGTCCAGAGTCGATGGGAATCTGTCGCAGGTCTTCGGGAGTCCTTCGTGTTCCCTAGAAGGCCATGCGGGTCCTTCTTCATACACATGCGACCTGCTGCCTTATGCCGGGCCCCGTGTCCTCCCTCCACGGGCCAAAAACCTCACGGCGACATCGCCTGAAGTGTCACGACAGCCAGTCGTCACTCCTGACGTGCGCGCTGACAAAGTCAAAACCATAAATCGACTGAAATTTCCTCATTCGCCGTCGGGTTTTCGACATTCCACGATCCCAGCCAAAATTCACAGTAAATTTCGACTCCATGAGAAGAGACGCTGGCCTGACATGTGTCAACGGAGTCGTCGCCGTCGTCGTCGTCATCGTCGTCCTCCTGCGCTTTGGCCATGCTCGCGGACAGCAGCAGTCCGGGGTTCCGGTTCCGGCCCCGATCCCGATCCCGGTCCCGATCTCGCCGCGCTGCCGGCCGCTCACTGAGGGCCCCCTGCAGCAGTACTGCACCGGCTCCTACCCCGACGAGCTGCTCGACAAGTACCTGGACCACTTCGTCGTCGCCGGCATGCCGTACGTCGTCTACAGCGTCAACGGCGAGACGAACCGCTTCCTGGTCTCCTTCGGCCCCTCGCCGCTGCACAGGTGCCAGCGCGCCCTCTTCGTCTCGGCCCGGCGCTTCCAGTGCGTGTCGCAGGCGACGACGACCCAGGTGGAGCTCGAGCCTCGTAGCCAGATCTACTGCTTCCCGCTGCGGCTCCAGCTGATGGACGAGCTGGTGCGCAGTTGCCACCGGAGGTCGCCGGCGGCCGCGGCCCTCGGGCGGCCCTCGCGCACCGTCTTCGCCGCCCTCCACTACCCCAACATGCGCCTGCGCTCGGCGGCGGCGGCGACCCCGGCTCCGTGCGGCCTCTGGACCCTCGGCGCCGTCCTCCTCCCCAGCGGGCTGTGGAGCCGGCGCAGCCGCCTTTGATAGTGATACGCCTTCGTGGACTCTTTTATGACGCCCGCAAATCAAATGTCAATAAATTCGCTCGTAAATTGCAAGGAAAGACGAAGCAACCGCTCGCTCCAGTTCTGAGGGTCCTCGAGTCGACGGCGGCTTTCGTTCCGCCTGGTCGCCTCGGAATCTATGATCGACCGGGAAAATTCCACGGTGCTGGTGTTCGGCGGTCGGCCGGGTGTTGCTCGGTGGATCGGCTCGCCGCTGGTGTGGCCACTTAGTGACCGTTTCCGGACGGTTTAAATCTATTAAGGCGTCGGCGATTTGTTTGAAGGCGGTCATCGTAAAATCAGACACAGTTCGAAAAGCGCTCTTCTGCCTCCCTCGATTCTTCGATTCCTCGGCTCGTGGGCTGGAGGTTGGCTCTTGGACGTTGTTCCGATGGGCTGTGGGGAATCATACATTTTGTTGAACACTAACGACTTTTTAATACGATCGAACGACGACGATCGACCGACGACCAACGACGACCGATGAACGACGGGATCGTGAGGCTCGGCACAAGGCAAGGCGGATCAAGTTCACATAAAGTTTTATGTCCCGAAATTAGTGACGTATTATTTGATGGCCTACCGCAACAACAATGCGGACAATGCCACCAACAACAAGGAGGTCCAACAATGAGCAGACGACGACGACGACGACGATAAACCACGGCAACAGGTTCACGGCGGTTCCGCTCCATTCCCGCTATCGATGGACGGACGGCCACGCATCGATCCGACCGTCGCCGTCGTCGTCAGGACCGCGAATCGCTTTGCTCGATCATCTTTATGGACGAGCGGAGCCCCAAAACGGACGGGACCCGATGCGAGTCCGTTCGACGGTCGGCTGATCCTCCGCCCCGTCCGGCTGTCCGTTTGTCCCGCCAGCTCTCGATCCTCCGGCCCTCCGTCTGTCCGCAGATCTGCCCGAATCGTGCGACGATCAGCAGCGGATCGCGAGCGGCGGCAACGCATTGTTTCGCGCAAAATATTGTAATTTCCAATGTCCAAAAACCAGACGAACCCACGGCAAAAGCACGAGGCGAAACGAGAAGGAACAGACCAGAAACATAAGACGAAATCGTTCGTCAATGAATTCGCGGCATACGTCTGCGAGGCAGGCTTTAATGTGGGCTCGAAACGATCGTGTTGTTGTTGATTTGCTGCTATCATTGTTGCTGTTGCGGTTGCTGTGGCGAAGCAGCCCGAGGCTCCTGCCAACAAAGCCCAGAAATCTCAACTCCAAACGTCTCGCCTCGTCTCGTCTCGTCGCTCGACAGCGAATCCTTTTCTGTCCGACCCGAAGACAAAAAATGAAGTATTATTGCCGATCATGTCTGTGTTGTTATTGTTCACCCATGTTGTTGTTGCTTATTTTTTTGATGTTTCAGCCGTTGTGCTGTTAACTTGTTGAATTCACTGATTTGAGCCCGATCGCCTCGATTGGCTTCGCTCCAAATCCTCTCGTCGACTCCTCCCGGCGCGGCTGCACCAGCGACCGAGTGCCGTCCGTCGCCGGTTGAACCCGGTGCCCGGTGTCGATCCGTTGGCGATCGCTGGATCCGCCGATTGCTCCTGATCGGTCGTTAAATATGCATCCGTCGCTACCACAGCCATGGACGAGAGACTGCTAGAGTAGGAGGATTGGGAGGAGGAGGAGTGGAGGAGCGGACGTGGCCGGTCGGTCGCTGTTCGCGGGCTCCGAGGTGTCGTCGTGTGGCCGACAAGGATGAGAACGAGGACCACATTGGGATCATTCGCTTCCTGGGAGGTCGCCGCGATCGAGGACAGCATCAGGCACCGACTGACCGCAGACGTGTTCAGCGGCAGAACGTTGAAAAGCCTATCAACTTTGGAGAAGGAGGAAACCTGAAATAAATCATGAAAAATACTTTTAGTTAATTTCAAGTTTCTGCACACTCCCTGTTTGCCTTCAATTAAAAGAAATCCTGAGAGAAAATCGAATAATTAAGAATGACAAACATTTCCCAAATCATTGCCAACGACTTGTTGTCTTCGCGACATTCGGCAATCGGTGCCTGTCGAAATTTTCAAATCCCGCACGATTTCGAGCCCAAAACGCAGAAAATCATCGTCGTCGTCGTAGTCGTTTCGCAAAGAAATTGGGTTAAATTTGCGTGTTTCGCATCGCACCCATTGCAGCATCGGCCCGTTGATCACGTTGCAGCAACATATGCCGTGGTTGCCATTGTGGTTGTTCATGTAGCTGCTGGTGTGTCTTTCTATTGGCGCCGATATTTGAATAGCCGGAGGCCTGTTTCTGTGCTTTGCTCATTTTGTCAATATTTAAATTTGGCGCTTTGCATATGAACGAAACTGCGTTCGCTCTTACTATGACGACAACTGCTTCAGTGGTGGCCGTTGTTGGTCTTGTTGTTGTTGAAGTGTTGTTGTGGTTGTGGTGTTGCTCTTGCTGTTGTTGTGGCGTCCGTTGCTGCCCTGCTCCGTGCAATTCAAATGGAGTGCGTCAAACGTGTCGCGGTCGCGGTCGCCGCCGTCGTCCACTTGCTGCCGGCGGCGCCGCACGTTGTCGCGATCAGGTGGCAACAGTGGCGTCCGGCTCGGCGACACCGCTGTTGCTTCGGCGTCGCCTTCGGTGCGTTGTCGCCGCCAGCAACACCAGCCACCGCAGCAACGGCAGCAACGGCTGTGGGTCGCTGATTGTTATGGAAATGGATCGGCGGCGATTTACATTTGTTTTTCGACAAATTCCAGCCGCAGCCCCTGTGCGCGATTGTCCCAAGAACAAAGGCGGAAATCGCAACCACAACAACAACAACAGCAAGATCTCCAACAACTACACCCGAGTGCAGCGACTGCGCCGATCGGCAGCGGCAACAGTTTAAGTGCTCGTTTAATTTACATTCAATTACGACGACTTAAGCTTAATTTTACGGCGCATTGGATGTTGCCGGGATGTGGTTGTAGTTGTTGTTGTTGTCAGTGATGTTACTGTCATTGTCGCATGCTGTCGCCGCCGCCGCCGCCGCGTTGCTGCCACCTCCAGTTGCTGACGCTCGCCGGTCCATGTTGTGAACGTTTGTGCCATAAATTTCACGCTTCATTGCAACAATTATGTTGTTGCTGCAGCGACTCGATTATGTTGTTATTGCTGCCGATCGAGTGTCGCCGCCGTCGTCGGTCGGCTGCCTGGACCCTGGCCGCTGGAGCGCTAACGAGGGTCGCGTCGTTTCAACGGTGTTCGCGGCCAATTCGATAACTCAAGAATCTGCGCGTTTTCGGTTTTGTTTATGGAATTCGTTTATGCAATTCCGATGTGCCTCTCGACGACTTGGCCCATGTTCGTCGGGCTTTTATGTCTTCATCACGAGCCGACGAATTGCCGAAAATGGTCTCAAAATTGGCAATCAATTAAAGCGCTGACGGGTCAGGACCAATGACGGCCAGTGACCAGCGAGCCAACGTCCACATCTGAACCAATGACCGCCTGAGCCAATGACATCGAGTGGACGAGGAGACAATGGACATGGACAAGAAGCCGAGATGAAAACGAGACCGGGAGACAAACGCGTGAACGAGCCACAGATGCGACGAAAACAAATAAATTAAAAGTGGAAATTGGTAACAAAACGAGCTGGATCCAAACGAATCGAAATTGAAGAAAAGACGACGTAACAAACGAACTCATCATTTTCACAGGCGAACAATGGACGAATCTACATGCGAATGGCCAGGGCCGTGGACAGAGCCGCGGACAGAGTGATTGGGACAGCGACTCGGAGGACGGGGCAGGTCAAAATCCGGACGACACGGCGCGGGGATGAATGGAAAAGCACAGTTAAACTAACTGCACAATTTTGTGGACCACGCGATTAACCCTTGGCCAACGCTTTGTCTGGCCCGAGAGCGTTCGTCGTCCCAACAAAAGGCTCTCGAGTGTCGATAATTTTGATTTATTTCGATTTCGTTATCGATCCGTCGATCCATCGAGGGTTCTCGAGTTCAGGTGGCGCGAGTCGAGTCGAGAACCCGAAGCAACGAAACGAGTTCGCCGGGTTTTGAAAGAGATCCGTGGACTGATCGACGAAGGTCACTCGAAGAGGTGTCTCCCAATGGTGGAATTCGGTGACAACCACTCAGGCAAACCATTAGCGTGTGAGATAGAGAGGAGGGGGAGAAGAAGAAAGCCAACAACAACAACAACCTTCTCACTAACCACACCTCTGAGTCGGAGTCGCTGCGTCGGCCGGCGACGTCGTCTGCCCAATCCGTCTTCGGACACCGTCGGCTCCGGCTGACCCGGCCCCTTCCCGCAACACCCTCAGCTCCCCAGAATAAATTCGAGTTCGGCGTCCATCGCCATACAGTGGTGGCCATCGATTCGCCCGCGAGTTCATCAAAATCGCCATCGTCGAAGGTGAAGGGAGGGAGACAAAGAACGATTTCCGCGATGAATTGAAAAGTCTCAAGTTGGGAAACTGCAAGCGATGCATTGAAAATGTTGTTGTTGTTGTCGTTGTTGCTTTTGTTGCTGCTGCTGCTCCATGGAAGCCGTTGACAAACTCGCATAACTCCCGGCCGCGGCTCCGGCGTCCTCCGAGTTTGCCACTGTGCATCTGTGGCCAACAGGTGTTCCACCGATGAGCTCCAGCCCTCCCCCTACCGCCCGCCCCCCGCCTTGGTCCACGCCCAGTGGGCCTCCGGGTGGTTGCGATTTTATGGCACGAGATCGTTCGCCAAGTCGTAAAATTGTTTTCGAAGCTCGGACAGTGGCTGCGATTGTTTTTCTCGCATGCCGTTGTCTGTGGCTGCGCACAGCACGGTGTTGTTGTTGTGGCTTCCAGTTGTTGTTGTTCTTGTTGTTGTTGTTTCAGCAGTCAGCGCACGCGTTTTACGGGCCGCAGATGCAGAGTCGAGCTTCGGAAATTCGCAGCTCCAACTTTGTCTCTTTCATCTTGTCTACACAGTATTCTATTTGTCGTTGCCACTTGTTCTTGTGTTCATTTTTATTTGTTTGCATAATTTGTTATTATTTTTTTTTTTTGCGCAGCTCCCCGAGCGCCGGCCCAGCTGGACCCAGTCGATCGTGGTCGGCAACAGTTAGAGCAGTCGCCTCGAAATAATTCACAGAGACTCGCTCCGGCTCTCGTCCTCCTCGCTCACCCCAGTCGAACAATTAGCCAGGCCGATTGGTCGCTGCGGCCTACGCCCGTGGGGATCTCGGAGCTCGGCCCCCGCCCGTCCGCCTCTCGCCAAGGTCCGCACCCCTGTGGCCATTTCTGGCGGGACCCCCCACAGGACGACAAGCTCCGTGTCGCCAACGTCCTCGTCAGCGTCGTCGGCGTTGTCGTGGCCACCGCCTGTGTCGGCCGTGGCGCGAGCCCCTTAACACTTGTTCCGAACCGGAGCCCATTCATTAAAGCGGCCACTGCAACCAGGTCAGCCATCGCTCGCTCTCTCTCTCTTTCGCTCGCCGCTCAGCCGACTCCCGTCCTGTTCTGTGCTGTCCATCTGTTTGCTCGACTGTTCGCTCGTGTGTCCGTCCGGGCCTCCGTCCGTCGGTTCGCTCGTTCGCTGATCCTGCTGCTCGCTCTTCCGCGGCAATAACTCGTTGCTCGCTCCTGCCGTCGAGCCCGAGCACCAGCTCGACCACGATGCGAACGCGACGTACGAATTCTAGCGATGTTTTATTGCTCCAACGAGTGTCCTGTCGGTGCAATTTATCGCTCCGAAGACCGAAGTGTGTGCGCTGGCACATGTGTGCATGTGTGTGCCTGTGTGGATAACTGGATTATCGCCTGGATTATCGCTCATTTAAATAATATCCATGCTTTTGCATTTGGGAATTTGTGCAAATTAATTGCGAATAAATAATGGACGATTTCTTTTCCACTCGAAAAACAGTTCGAGCTAAAAACAAAAACTCGTATGCGGACCAAACAAACAGGATCCGCCGTCGAACCCGATGACGATCAATTTAGGAACTCACGTTGGTTTAAGTAGTGGCAAAGTGGTCTTCTGTGAATGATGAGACAAGTAGATTTTAGTTTATTCGAAAGAATTATACTTTTCTATCATCTTCTCTGCGAGAACTAGTAGAAAAATTGGGGGAATGAGTAAATAAATATAAAAATAATTTCCAAAATGCAGTTTGGTCTTCTCTTATCCTTCGATCTCTTGCATGCAAATCTCAGCGAAAGGAGAACCAGTAGAAAAATTATTGAAATTATTAAAATGTACGAATTATGTTCCAAATGCACCTTGATTTTCTGGTATAATATTGCGATGTCTTTAATGGAAATCTCAGCAATGAAAATCTCTGCCATGAACATATTGACAATAAAAGTCCATGTCGTGAAGATCTCTTCCAAAATCTCAGCCGTGCAAATCCCTGCCATCGAGGCCTCTCCAACTGCGTTTGCTAATTAGTCTACAACACACCTATCGCACTATTAGTCGCCGTTGAAAACCTACCAAACTGATTTTTTCTCCTCATCCCAGCCCACCCCGGGTCGGTTCTGTCCGCCCAGCCTCGCGCGATCACGTTTGCGGCTCATGCGCGCTGTGCTCGGAGGCACGCATTCGACTCCCACTCAACCTTGGGCCGCAAATGTTTCCACGTCACAGCCGTTGATCACCGATCGGCGATCGGCGATCGACGATCGTTGCCTGCTGCCTGTCCGTCCATGCGTCTGTCAACAATCGCAGTCGACGACGTTTACCTGTTGCATATGTTAACGAACTACAGATCGTTTGAATGAACGGGCGAGGGACGAACGACGGATGGATTGTTTGTCTGAGAAATTAGGTCGATCGAAAATAGAGATCGTGCCAAAATAAGACGGACCAGAAGAGGAAGAAGAGCAACGACTTCCGAGTGTCAGAAATAGTCCCAGAAACGAAAGATCAACAAAGTGTTTTTGTTTTCGGCATTGAACTGCGCGACTTGCGAGGGACTTTGGAAGGGTCCGAATTTTTGCTTCGTGTTTAGAGCACTTTAGCGGAGCAACACCAATAAATACGAGCAACACCTCGAGACCCCGGACGAGGAAAAGGGCGAGCATAAAACTAGAACTTGTAAAAGCATCAAATCATAGTGCTTCACTATATGGACGGCAATTAACACCGAGGTGACGACGTCTGAGAGCCCCATTTTAGCTGCTTCACCGTACCTGTGCTCTTCTTCTTCTTCTTCTTCTTCTACTTGTTGTTATTGTTGTTGTTGCTCTCATGTTGTTGTCGTCCCTCGCCGGTGCTGCCTTCGAGTCTCTAATTGTGGCCGACGTCGTCACCTCGAGTTCTGTTCGAATGTTTACGGTATGTCGTAATATGGCAAATACATGTACTTTCCATCACATGGCAACAACGACAACAACAACAACAAGTCACCAATACAACTACTCACGATACAGCTACTCGGAGCCTGCCCTACCCTACCCCACGGTGCCGCGGCTTATGGAAGCTGCTCGCGCTTGTTTGCATTTTCCATTTCCAAGTCCAAGTCCAACCACTCCGATATCGACGCGGACGCCGTCAACGACACCGACTCCGACTCCGATTCCGACCCCGTCACCCCGTCACCGACTCCACTTCTCTAGTTTCGCCCGATCGTCGTCTGCTGCTCGGTGTGGACAATGGATCGAGCCATGCCTGAGAGTGCTTGGGAGAGCCATTAACTGAGGACTTCTGGAGTATTCTCTCGTTCACCGAGATAAGGCTGAAGGCTGAAGTCTGACGGATGAGTTGGTCTCGATATTCGCATTCTTAAGAGACTGAAGAGCTTCCTGTATCACGGATTTGTATTGTTTTTGTGGAACTTCTTTTCAAACATTTTTATAACTTTTAAGTTTACCTCTTTTATTTCAGATTTCTTAGAGCTTTCTGCACAAAGGAATTCACCTTGATTATATTGAATTGTTGTTCCTGAATTAGATTTATTTCAGGTCAACTGTCTCTTCCTGGGTTCCTTCCACATTTTTTTAAATTATTTCACTTGTTCCTTTTTCTTGAATTGTTCTCGTTGAACATTTTCAAATATTTTTTCAATCGTCCTTACGATCGGCAGGTCAAAGGTTCCAAGGCATAATTGCAGACATTTCAATGCAGATTCCTCTGAAATTGAATGCTTCCTCTCCCTCCTTCAAGGTGTTGTTTTTCTGGTGGTTGTAGCTGTTCCAAATGATACCATTCTAAGAGCGCGGTCGGCCATCCCTAGGAAAAAACACTGCAATTCCGCCAGCTCCAAATTAGAGCCCGCTAAACGCCACAATCAGCCGAATTCCGGAGCCGAGTCAGAGCGAACCACTTGCACTTTCATTCGCCCCCAAAACACCGAGGGCCGAGGAACACAACTGAAAATCATCGGCAGAAACAACAAAACTGAAGGTAACTGGAGTAAAAAATTAAAAACTCAGAAACGTCGAAAAAATGATCGGGACGAGCCCCGGACACAGGGTCGGAGCCACCGAGGGAACCAATTAAGAGGCGACTGATTGCCTGCCCTCCGCGGTCGCTGCGCCCTCGTCTGCGGGCCGCAATCGAAGACGTGCATCGGGACCCGCCCCAACTCGCGCCGGCCCGCGCGCCGCAGCTCGCGATCCTTGGGCTGGCCAAATGCCCCAAAGCCCTCAATTTGAGGCTTCGTTTCATTTCATTTCAACACCCAGGCGCACCAGCGACACACAAGAGGGTCGGGGCCATGATGGAGTGGCTGACGGAAGGATGGAGGGATGGGTGGACGGATGGCTGGATGGATGGATGGATGGATGAAGGATGTGACGGGCAGACGGCGGCGTAGACAAGACGACATCAAGTCATCAATTGCCCGGCCAAGTGGAATGCGGAATGTGGCATGTGATGAGCGGCGTCGCAGAAGACGACGGCCAGGACGACGGCGGTGGAGGCTGGGCCGGCGGCTGGGGCTGATGGCCGTAATTAACTGGACACTGGCCAAATTAATACCGTGGACACGAGAGCTGCGGGCCGGGTCTGGGCACGGAGAATCGACTGAGTCGCAGGACAACCAGACAGGCAGACAAACGCGGACGGTGGAATGGGAAGGAGGGAGCGAGAGAGAGCGACAGGGATGAGCAGGCAGAAACTCAAATGAGCGACTGATGATCGTCTGGTCGGACGACGGGATGCGATTCTGTGCACAAATGCGCGTCGAGACACGCAACGGCGACCACATGCAGTCAGAGACACGGCCTCCCTCCTTGGTGGGACATTTTCAGAGCAATCCGCGGAAAAAACCGACCGAAAGATCGCCAAAAGCCGGACCCATCGATCCTGGTCCATAAATCACTCGCCCGTGTGATGCGTCGCGGGCCCGTGGAGTTGGCACGATTTGGAGGTGTTTAGGTAATTGGCTGCGATCGGTCGGCGGCCGGATGATTTATGGGGCGTGGCGCACGGCACAGGCCTCAAAGTGGTTGATTGAAAGTGGGGAGAAGCCGCCGATGGCAGGGAAATCGAAGAATCCATGTCGACTGGCAGACCGAGAGATGCCGGCGATTGTCTGCATTAAACGTCTTCTACTTAAATATCTGCTCTTCCCTAGTCACAGGAAGCTCTCGTCACATTTCGTGCTCGGCCCTTGCGCGCAGCTGGTCCGCCTTGCCTTGGTTTGGACCCGGTTGCGACGACTCAACTGGGCTTATCCTGAAGCCAAGATCATGTTGCATCGATCACTTCCCCTGGCGGCCTGTCGCGAGCAGGACGTGGCAGGAGCAGCGGGGGTGGGGAGGAGCAGCAGGAGGTTAGGAGGATGAGTAGAAGGAGCAGGAGCTGGAGGAGCCGACGATAGACGGAGGATGCTGCGACCGGTTTTCGCTTTTCAAATACAGTTGATTTCCAGGAATCCAACAGCGAGCCAAGGGAGGCCAAGGGAAGCAGGAGCTTCTGATCTGAGGCTGCTGCTGCTGCTGCGGCTCCCCAGAGCCCTTGAATTAGAACTGGTTTGGCGTGTTTCTCGCTTCGCCTCGCTCCGGCAGCCGACGGCCGACGTCCCTTCCCGGGACCTTCTGCTTCAGTCTGTCTGGCCGTCGCCGAGCAGTTGGCAACACGGGATGTTTAGAACTTGCAGTTCGAGCTTCGAGGATCGAGGGAACGCGATTCGTTGATCGGTGGCCGATGGTCGGGGTCGGTCGACCGGCCGGAGGCTTCTTAATCGTCAAACGGCGATGTCCGACGGCGAGTCGGCCGTCGCCTGTTCGTCCCACCCCTTCCCGGCTCCCATGACCTCCCTGAACCTGCCGCTAATGAAATTTCCGTCCTCCCAACAACCTACAGCAACAACAATTACAACACAACTGTTGCCACATCTTAGGTGGGCTTCGCGGCAAAAACCAATTCCC
Organism: Coelopa pilipes; assembly: GCA_947389925.1. Taxonomy (NCBI): domain Eukaryota; kingdom Metazoa; phylum Arthropoda; class Insecta; order Diptera; family Coelopidae; genus Coelopa; species Coelopa pilipes. The sequence goes on along the minus strand of OX376700.1, from coordinate 23,459,888 downwards.
CAGACTCACCTTCGCTAACCTCGAACGCGGCGACCACGCCATCGACTGGGGGCGAGGAGGAAGACAGAGAGATTAAGGAAGAGAGAGGAAGAGCGCGAGGGCTAAGTACAAGCGGAAAGGCAGATGTGGCAGAAATCGTTGCAGTGCATGGGAGGAAGGCCAGAAACACCTCAGTGTGGTAGGGCGAGAGAGCGAAGAACAGAAATGGGAAGGAGGGGGTCGGAGGAAAAAACCGAAGAGATAAGGAGGCAGATAAGCGAGGGCAGAAGAGGAAAGGCTGAAGAGTTGCGAAAAAATTCAGAAAAGATTTGATAAAAAGCCAAATAAATTCATCAGAGCCTGAGAAGCGACTGAGATCGAAATGCGAGAACCACAAACAAAAAAAAAACATCTTGGAACCGCAGAATGTATTTGTGAGCAGAACGGAGAAAACGCAAACAAATAAAGAAGCGCAAGAGAGAGAAAGGGTGGGAAGGAAGGAGGGAGTGAGAGGGGGAGCGCTTGCAAATGAAGAATGGAGGCGGCCGAGAACCGTGATTGGCTCGAATTTTGTTTTCATCGACGACCAGAACAGTTATGCAAAGCGAGAACCCAGACTACGAAACCGAAACTGAGGGAGCGCACGACAGAGAGATTGGAAGAAAGAGGGAGAGATTTTGAATGAGAAAGAGTGATGTCGACAGAAAGGAAGGGCGCTGGAGGGAGGCGGCGCGAAGATCGCAAGTGGCGAACAAATGACGAGAGCTTTGGGCAAATAAATTGCGAGAGCTACGTGATTGTTGTGTGTTTGTTTAGTTGTTGTTGTGGTTGTGGTTTTGTTGCTGTTGCCACTGTCGCTGTTGCTGCCGTTGTCGTTTTCGTCTTCGTTGACTCCGCTGCTGCTGTCGTTTTCGTTGCCTCGACGTTGAGCTCCAGAGCGAAACCGAAGTTGACGAAATCCCGAGCTCCATCAACGCCGTCGCCACCGCCATCTCCAGCACCCCAGATCATCCTGCGATCCCCTGGCTTTCGTTCGTCTCCCTCACCATCCACCGACCCCCGGTCAAGCGGTGGAACGAGGGGTTCACCGAGGTCCTGATGGATCGCTGGAGATAGAAACCGTTGAGTCGTAGCGACGAGCGACGGATGGATCGGGAGCTGGTGCCAGCGACTGATCGAGTCGAGGCGTTGAGAACTCGCAACGCGGGACCGACCGGGACGCACCGAAGGATGCCGACCAGTGCCTGGCGATTTGTCCGCGACCGCGCAGCGTCGGGACGAGGCGGGACGAGGCGCGACGCCGGCTCAGCCGGGCCCCCGCCGAGCGCGGCAACGTTAATTAATCGCGGGCTTATCGGGGCTCGGAGCGGCTGCGACTCAAAGCCAACGTCGTCGTCGGGAGGAGATCGCGGACCGGAGGGGGGCCGAGGTGGGGTTGGGGTTGCGGCGACGCCATCATCGCTGCATCTGATTGTAAGATCAGGAAAAATTAAATCGAACACGAAAAGCGCAATGAAGGAAAAATTAGAAAATATACAAAAACGACAAATGAAAAAATGCAGGAGATCGAAATCTTAAGCAAATGTTGAAAAGCGAACGACGTCAACCGGATTTTCCGGCCAGCAATAATTAGACGCCTCGGCAGATCGGCCTCCGATCGATCGAGCAGGGGCGGGGCGTGGCGACGTCGCCAATGCCGTCGCCGTCGTCGGGGCCGTGCAGTTGGCGGCGAGTCAAAGCGAGGACGAGCCGCCGGCGTCAGCAGGAGGACGAGGTGCACACGAGCCCGATGAAGAATCATCGGGGTAGCACTAATAACAACAACAACAAGAAGAAGAAGAACACAAGAGTAACAACAAAGATCGCAACAACACGATCAACAACAAGAACAACAGCAACCGCAACAACATCGCGCTGGAACACCTCAGCTGGCAGCCGAGAAGCGAACCTAATGTGGTTTAGGCCGGGGCCTCGGAGGCGAAAAGAGCAAGGAGGGGGAGGGAAGAGGAGGGAAGGAAGGGGTAGAGGGAGGGGGGAGGGGTGCACAGGGTGTTGCTGGAGAGGATGCGCTGCCGTGATGCTAGTGGCGCGCGGCGCGACGCACGTGAGCGAAAGAAACACGCGCTGTCAACGCGCCATTTGAAGGGGATTCGGTTTGGATGCACAGCAACAGCAACAGCAACAACAACGACAACAAACCAACTGCAACAAGCTGTAACGACGTAGAACGACCAATAAGAACAACAACAATAACAATAACAACAATAGGTACAATAGCAACAACAACAGCAGCGGCAGCAGCTCACGAAAAAAGGAGTCGTCGCAGAATCCGCCAAAGGAGTCCAGGATCAGGAAATTCTGGTTTCGCCCGAGTGAGTTGCTGTTTGTCGAGCTGCTGTTTGTTGTTGTTGTTGCCCCAGTGTGTTGTGGTTGCCTCCCTCAGTGTTGTTGTTCCTGTGCTTCTGCCATGTCCTCTAATGTTGCAGTCAAGTGCCCGATGGCCAGCGAGTGGAAAACACGAAGCACGAAACAGCAACAACAACAACAACAAGAACAATAAAACAACCAACATCAACAATAACAATAACAATAAGGAAAACCAAAGACAAAATAAGCAACAACAACAACAAAAAAACCAATAACAACAACGCAGGCAGGATGAAAAATTCTCGGTGACTGGGCTGCAAACAGGTTGCGATCGCGATAGGAGATGGAACGAGATGGGCTGCGGAAAGAGCAGGACAAAAGGGGAATGGAGGAGGACAGAGGACGATAGAATAGAGGAGGATGGAGGATGGCGAGGGCTGGGTGTTGGCAGGGGTGGGGCGCAAAGTAAAAGGTTCCAGCGATGTCGCAGTGCTTGGTGCTCGCGCTTAGTTCTTGTTGTTGCTGCTGCTGCTGTTTGTATTTCTATCTCCAGAGGTTGTTGTTGCTGCTGCTGCAATCGTGCTTTATCGCGACACAAGTTTGTTGTTTGTTTCTGTCGCTGGTGCTATTTTTAAACCCCAGCCAACAGCGAGCAACATCTGCAGTTGTGGCTCGTCTGAGTCCAAGACCGGACTGAGAGCGACGACTGCAGGATGGCCAGGACTCGGAGGCGCCTGGACGAGTCTCTGCACCCGGGCGACGACCACGCCTGACCGCCCCCCTGCATCGCCGTCGCCACCCGAGGCCCCTTCATTTGGAATTGATTGCTCTGGGTCTGTGGGCCTCGGACGAGCGCCGCCTGGCAGCCTTTGGCGGCGATCGCTCGACGTCTGCCCCCGTCCGCTTCCACTCCTCGTCATGCTGACGACTTCCTCTGCTCTAATTTGAATGATCGATTTTGCTCTCGGGCTCTGCCGCCGCCATCGCCATCTGCTGATGAAGTTCTCTGTATCGGCCTCGGCGCACCGCGCTGGAATTCGAGGAATGAGCGATGAGCGATGGCGATGGCGATGACTAAAACAGCGATCGCTGATTGATTTTCACTGAATCGCTGAGGCCAGTCTCGTTCCGTCCCTTCTTCGCGCCCCCTGCGGCCCCCCTGGGCCTCTGTAGCCTCCTTTCTAGCCATTTATCGGCCCATGTCGCCTCCTCTCGCCCTCTGCGGCCTCCTCTCGGCCCTCTCTCGCTCTTCTCGACCTCCTCTCACCCTCCCCGAGAGCAGGGAGACCCCATCGGCGGGCAATTAAATTGCTGCCGGCTCAGCAGCAGCGACAGCGACAGCCACGGCAACCGTCGTCGCGCGATGCGTCGGCATCGGAAGCCAGTAGTTTTCGCACGTCACAGCGACGGCGACGTCACTGCGTACGGTGCGCCGGCGACAGACGGGAAGCAGCACGAGGGAGAGGAGGGGGAGAGGGAGGCGGATGAAAGCAAATCGGATTCGGCTTCTGATTCGAATTCCGAGTAAAACGAATTCCTTTTGCGTCTGCGCTAGGTCAAGGAACCCGTCGTCGTTCGACGGCTCGCGACGACGATGACGAGGTTGATGCTGATGCTGACGATGATGTTGACGATGATGTTGACGATGATGTTGCCGTTGATGGCGGTGGCGATGAGGACGGCGTGGGGATCATGGCGACGGCGAGGAGCGGGAGCGTGGAGCGCGGAGGCAGATGCTGTAATCATGTAAGCCTCCATTGAAAGCATACCGTCGTCGCCCGCTCGGCCGGGCTCGGCGAGTGTGACAAGCGCGCCGCTAAACGATGATTGCGCAGGATGATTGTCATTAGGGGCTTAAGAACCCGCCGGCAGCGGGGGGCGGCGGGTGGCGGAAGACGGGATGGCGGGAAGTCGGGCTGGTCTCGCTCCGGCCGCGCGCAATCTGATGAAATACCGCCTGAGCGCGTCGAACGTGCGGCCGTCCCTCGACTCAACTCGACTCGAGTCGTCGCCGTACAAACTTTCATGTTTGCCCAACAATGTGTTTCAACGACGAATTTCTGGCTGGCGTTCGTCCGTTGCCTGAAACCAAGCCAATGCAGGCTTCACGATGAATCAACAACAGGCGCCAAGATGCAGCGATGTGTGAAAAGAACACACTCAAATTCTTGTTTTGTATTTGCCTTTTGCTGGCATCTCTTCAATGCAACGAGGACATAAAATCGACATTAAAAATGAATTCATTCGCAGTTCGCGTTTCGATAAAATCTCGACCGTTCGCATTTCTTCCAGATTTGAATGCGTTGATGTTGATAATTTCGATGCATTGCTCGGACGAATGTCTGCAAATATTTCGAACAGAAGACTGAAGAAGCAAACTTGGCTCTTCCCAGAACTTCTGGCCATTTGTGATTTTCTGTTTTTTCTTTTTCTCCACCATCTCCTGCCCCAACCTCGGAGCGATTTATCACATCGGAAATCTCCCTCTTCCTTCTCGCGCTAAGAACGTCTGCCAAAGACGAAAACTCATTTCCTGACCACCGCGGCGACGGCCCGGCGACGGGGACGCGACGCGGGCTGCGAGCACCACACAAAATTTGTCATCAGACAAACGAGCGGGAAAACATTTTGTTCCCGCGCCAGCCAGCGAGGACGTCGAGCGACCGACGCAGCCGCAGCCGCAGCCGGAGTCGCAGCAACAACAATGGCCAAAGCGCCAACGAGACAGCGACAAGTTAATGAAACGAACATCGACAGCGACAGCGACAGCAACAGGAACAACAATCTGGACACCAGCCACAAGCACAACAACAAGAGTAACAACAACAACAGCAACACTAACAACAACAACAAGAACAGCAACCGCAATCACAACAATTACAACCACAGCGACAGCAAGTGTCATCGGGCATTTGAAAAATCATCGAGCCACGCATGCCTTTCCCAGGATTTTCCCAACAACAACGACAACAACATCGACACCAACAACATCGAAACACATGGCGGCGAACAAGTGAAATATGGCCCACGGTGACTGGGCTAATTGCGCGCACTTGGCCGCCAGCCTTACGGCCAGAACATGTTGTGTGATTTCTGGGATTTTCTCCGATTCCCAGTCGCCGAGTCGGGGCTCCGTCCGACCGCTCGTTCCTCCGTTCGTCAGGTGTCGTCGCCGTCGCCGACGTCGTTCTTGACGTCGTCGTCCTGGCTGCCGCTGTCGTCGTCGTCTTCGCCGTTTACGAAATTGTCGTCTTCGTTGTCGTCATCCCTGATGCAGTGGTTGTTGCTGCTGCTGCTGCTGCTGCTGCCGTCGAAATGTTGCCGGCCTGTTGCTCCCCGTCGGCGGCAACATTTCCCAACGCACTCGCTCGCCAGCCGTCAACGCTTCCCGGCAGAGCGTGAAATCGCAGGACGAGGCCGTTTGTCTTGCTGTATGTATTTCTGTCTGTCTGTCTGTCTGTCTGTCCGTCTCTCTGTCCATCGGTCTGCCGTTCGGTCGCTGCCAAAACACGCGATGGCTCTTAAGCGGGGCCGTCCGTGCACCCAACGCCCTCCTCCTCCCCGCCGGCCTGCCGAATAGAATCAGTTTTATGCTAATGCAGCAGCAACACATCGCACGACGACACATCGGCCGTGGCGGCTGGGGCTGCTGCGACAGTTGCAGCTGCGTGGCTTTGCAGAAACGCGTCGACCACTGTCCACTGTGTCATCCGCAACGACAACCACAACAACAGTGACAACAGCAGTGACAGCCATCGAGACCTCTCAGTTGATTCCATGTCGAGCAACGCCCGAATGTGAAGCAGCCGCAGCGCCCAAGCCTCGGGACAGCGACTGCGACTGCAATTGCCGGGCAATTAGAGACCAGTAATTGTCGCCGACGTGGTCGTCGTCGTCGCCTTTGTGGTCGGGCGGCGGCTGCAACAAATCGCCGCCGTCGCTGGCCAGACGACGTCAATGCCGCCGTTGGCTGACGGCCGGTTAATGGATGCGTTCGCAGCTCTCTAATGGGCGGCAATCGCGGCCGAATGGGGTTCTAATGGCGCGAGTCGGAGTCGCGGTCGAGACAGCCGTGGATCGCACTGAGTCATGTGCAGAATTCGCAGCCTGTCGTTTGGCGTAGAAGGAGATGAATTTGGATATGTTCTCCCCCACACACAGGCGAGATCCCATTAAATTTCCCCATTCTCCATGCTCCATTGTGTGCGCCTCTGCCGCGCGGGTTCGTGCCTTGAGTCTTTTGTTTCGCTTCCCCTCTCGATCGACGCCGAGTGGCGGGAGCGCGGAAGCATTTGTTTTGCGGCAAACGATTCAATTAAGGCATTATCGCAATTATTAATGTGTGTCACCCATATTTGAGGCTCACACACACACACACACACACACGCATGCAAACGCCCCTGCAACACACGTGGGGAGACGCGAAAGGCAGGGCCGGGAACCCGTGGCGAGGCAGATTCGCACACGGCTGGGCGATTAAAAAGCACTCAGACCGCCCAGCAACCGGCGGCAGCTGCTGCTGTTGTTTAATTACTAACAACAACAACGAGAGCCTTAGAGACAACAGCAGAAAATACAACAATTAATGAAAAGCAAATACAACAACAGCAAGAGCAAGAGCAGAATAATAATAATAATAAAATTGTTTCATGGATAATTGTGGGAAAATAAATCAGTCGCAGTTATTGTTCATGTCGGTGTGGAGTTGTTGTTGTTGTCGTACTTCTTATGGTGGTCATAAATCTGGTTGTTGTTGCTGCTCTTGCCGCTGTTACCCTTGTTGTTGTTCTGCTGTTGGATGCAAATTAAATTCACGCCATCGCCGTCGCCGTCGCCCTCGGTCCTCTGCCGCACACGTGGGAGGCGGCCTGACTGATTGATTGCTGGGTCCACTTTGTTGGCATCGGCGTCGTTGTTGGCCGCCGCCGTCGAGTGGTCGACTGGGGTCCAGAGAACGCAGGAATTTGTCAGCAACGAGGCCGCCGAAAGGTTTCCATGTCAAGGGGCTGGGGAAAATCTCGGTGGAGGAGTTGCGGAGATATCGAATTTCCTTCAACTTCTTTCATTAACAAAATTTGCCAATACGATCGACAAAAAATGTACTAAATTGGAGTTCTTATATTTTTTAGAACATTCTCTAGTCCTCAAAAATAAAACAAAGATCACAAGAACCACAAACTGAAACCGGAACAACAGCAAGAACACGAAACGAAGACCGTCAAATAGAGAATCCAACAGAACTGTGAAGCCGATCCCACAACAACAACAGCCACGACTCCAACAACATCAATCATCGAGTGCCCGTCAAGCGAGGAGTCGTCAGCCATCAATGCAAAGTGTTTGGCAGCAATTTTGCCATCGAAATTCCGCCACGACGCCCGGTGCCCGTGGCCGAAGCCCACCGTCTCGACTCCTTCCACTGATCGCCCCATGGTCCCCAATGATCCCTCAATGATCGCCCCAATGACCGTCCCCTGACCGGCCCGCGAGAGGCCGCCACGCGCCTCGCCCGCAGCACTCGAGCAATTTGTTGGCCCCGCTGCCGACGCGGCCCCTCGGAGGCGGGTCGGCGGAGCCCACCGTAGCCGGGCGACGCGGGCCCGCGGCGATGGGGCCCAGTGCTTGGCTACGCTTCAATTTTCCATTTTCCACTGCGACGGCGGCTGATCAGCATCTCGTGGCGATTCGGAGTCACTAGGCCTCTGTGTCGCTGGCTCCGGCTCCGGCTCCGGCTCGGGCTCGGGCTCGCTCTGGCTCGTTGACGTCGAGTGGAGGAACTCGTTGGTGCTCTTGACGACGACGACGTCCGCAGTAACAAAAAGAAATTCACGACACCAGCCACCGGTAACAACAACTAGGATCGGCGCAAAAACTCCGGCAACCTTGTGTCTTGTGCCCGGCGAGCGCTCGATTGGCCAGTTGTGGCTGGTTATCATTGTTGTTGCTGTTGTTGTTAGCTACTTGCGCTTGTTGCATTCTTGCTCCTTGTTTTCGTTGCGTTGCGATTGCTGTTGTTGTAGATGTTGTTGTTGCACGCCGTTTGTGTCCTGCTAAATTGTGGAATTGTGAAAATTGTGTTCAGTTTCGAATTCGCGTCGACACTCATGGGACGATCGGCGGCGAACCCCGAACGACGAGCAGCAGCGAGGATTGATGAGGCTGCCGAGAGACTCGCGGTGGAACCGGAATTATAATGGCAACAACAGCAGCAAGAACAGCAATAATAACACAGAAATACCAACAATGGCATCGACGATAATTGAACATAGCAGGAAGTTTCATTATGTTTGATAAATTAAAGAAACACCACATGCAAATTGAGCGGGCTGGAATTTTTTCATTCTTCTTCTCTTTCTTTAAACAGTCTACGAGATGGACAAAATGCATGCTGCTGGGATTTGCAGGGATTTGGGGATTTTTCTTGAACACTCAGTTCAAAATGCTCGGAAAATTAACCGACTTTTAATATTTAATTAGAACTACGCTGGAATTCGCGTCGCCGAGCGTCGATCGTCGTTATCGCTGTGGGAACGCGATCCGAAGCCTTCAATCAGTCGAAGTCAACCAGTTTGATTGAGTTGGTCATCGGCCGGCTGCATCGTTCGTCGCTGCAAGGTAATTATTCCATTAAAATTCAATTAACTACGAGTCGATTGGCAACTTGCGATTTCCTTCGCCACCTGCACTGGCCGCCTCGTCGACTCATCGGCACCAACCTGGCTGGTCGGCCTCACCCCACACCCCACACCCAGACTGTGGTGCGTCCATCGCTGCTGAACTAAATCACGGCAAAGAGACTGCGGTCCCGACCTCACCGCAAGGAACTCGCCATGTCCCCTCTTCACTGCCAGGATCGGCAGGTGGTGCCCAAATCGATGGCCGTCGAATTCGAAATGTGAGCTCACAACATTTACCGGCTCCACCGATCGCCGGCAACACCTCACCAATCATCGGCCGACATCGCGAGAGCGGCGACCGCGTCGGCAGCATCTTCGAGCGATCTGTAATTTAAAACAATGTTGGCCGGCTGGCGGAAGCCGATCGGGGCAGCAGGATTTTCCGGATCCCGCCGGCCCGCCAGGCGCCCCCTGGCCCGCGAGCTCCTAATTTGAAGGCAATATTTTACTCGAAGCAGCCGATGCAACAGCAACAGAATCTGCTGCCCTGGCGGCAACGACACAACCCCATGGCCATGAAATCAGCACCAACGCCAGCAACGCCATCAGCAGCGGCCGAACCAACCGAGGCCAGCGCCGCACTTGACTCGTGTCCAAACCAAATAAATTTATCACCATGCCGATGATGTGCGTAGCACATGTTGTTGTTGCACTTGTTGTTGTCGTTGCTCTTGCTCTTGTTCTTGGTTTCGATTCGGTTTGGACGCTCTCAATGTTGTTGTTGATAGCAGTTGTGTTGTTGTCGATAGAAATGTAGTTTTCGCCGACAATGTTGTTGTTGTTATTACCGCCGCTAATGCAGCTGTTGCGAGTTATTGAAGAGGCAGCCGAGGCGAAACTGCCAGCGAGATCCCGCCGCCGAAGCCAGGTCCGTCGGCCCGGGGGGCGGCGACAGCAGCGCACCGATGCCACGTGGATGGCGACTTGGGAAACAACGTTGACGCGGCTCCCTCGAGCCCTACGCGTGGAACTTCCTGAAGACCCCGTGGCGGAGCTCCGAGGAATGTGGACGGAAATTCAGGGAAGCAGAAGTTTGGAAAACAACAAACGAAACACGAATCGTCGCCATCGCCTTGAAAGGGTTGACAACTCGATGGCTTGGCGTGTTTTGTCTGGTTCTTTGTTTATTTCTCCTGTTTTCGCGAAAGCTCTCATTAATCTTCGACTCCGACTCCGGCTGCGACTGCGACGCCGACATCGACGTGAGCCGGGCCGAATTCGTACCTCGGCGTTTCCGGTAACTGTTCTTGCTAATGACGCCGCGACCCCACGGGCGCATGCCAAGCGACTCCAAGCGAATCCCGGCTCGCAGTCCCGCAGTCCCGGCAGTCCGGCCATCGGAATATTCTCGCGAATGCGAAACAACTTCTTTGCATAATTGTTTCTCTCCCTCCCCTTCTCGCTCCCACCACCTTGATTCTCACTCCTTGATTTCATGAGACTCTCAGCCACGAATACAATTTGAATGTATTTGTCTTCAGAGTGCCCGGGTCTTTCGAATGCGTGTACGTGTGGGGCTCTGTGTGTGTGCGTTAATTAAGGCATCATTCTTGGAAGCTCCCCGCATAACGGTCGCGTAAACGCTCCCCAAAACGTTTGTCAAAGTCAGATGGCTTCATTTTTCTCTGGCCCCGGCGTTGTTGACAATAATAATAATTGTTGCCATTGTCTTTGTTGCTGTCTTTGTTTTTGCTTTTGTTTTTGTCTTTATCTTTGTTTTTCGTTGTCATCGGTGTTGTTGTCATTGCCTTAGTGATTGTTGTCGAGTGCTTTGTTGTTGGACCTTTTGACAAAACTCCATTTGTTTACCTTTGCCTCGACCTCCGCTTGACCTCAGCTGGCAATTAACATGAACTTTAGCTCGGCTGCGATCTGCTCTGCAACAACAACAACCACAACAAGCAGAACAACAACAGCAGTAGCATCGGGTTAATGAGCTCCCTTCCTCCCCTTGAGCGTGTGTGTGTGATCTTGCGTAATTGTGCGACAATTATGTAAATGGTAGTAATTAGTGTTTTATTCAACTCTGTTTGGCTTTGCTTCGTGCTTTGCTGCTCTTTTTGCCGATGAAGTTGTTGGTCTTGTTGTTGCCATGGTTGTTACTGTTGTTGTCGTTGTTGCCTCGCTGCCATCATTACGTCAAATAGAACTCTGAAGGTCATTGCGCCGCTCAGACTCTGAGGTGAGCCTAATGGGCGCTTGTTTTGCTCATCTCTCATTTTCGCGTTGTTTTTCGAGAGAGCTTTTCAGTCTTCAGAGTCTTCAGAACCACCGAAATGAAAGACCTCGGCAACGAACGGGAGAAGAGAAAGCGGAAGCCGTTCTTGGCCAAAGATGGCTGGAGAAGGGATGTGTCGAGGGGTGCGGACGACTTCGCTGGCTTTTCAGTGGCTCTTCTCCGAGCCTCCAACTCAGTCTGCCATCCCTGCGATGTTGATTCACTGCCCTTCTCTTCGTCCTCCAGTTCCTACACCCCCTTCCCTTCACTTGCCTTCTCCCTCTCCCCGGTGCATATTCGTAAACAATTATTATTTTATTGCAGTTCTCTGGGGATTTTACGGCGATTTTCAATTTCGGTTCATTTACGATCGGCTCCACGCCACGGAACTCACTTTGTTGCTATTGAAGTTTTGGTGGATTCGCCCGGCGACAACAACACCAGCAGCATCGCCACCACCAACAGCATCGCCACTGACAGCACCGGCGACACCATGAAAATATGAAAGACGCACTCGGCCGGTGGTCGGTGGGCCGAACTGGGCCGCCTCGGCGACCTGCCGTAAAAGCCGGCGCGCCTGCCACAAGGCAAGATCGGGCCTCGAGCCGGAGGAGCTGCCGGTGGCGGGCTTGTGTTGGGCGGACGTCTGTCGACCAGTCAGAGTTCGACGACCGGAGGAGGAGGAGGAGCGGGCGAGCAGCCGACCAATGGATAAGAGCTCAAAAATCACTTCGACTCGCGGCGATTCGGAGGTCGTAAAAATTGTCGCTGCACTTGCCCTCGTCGCCGGTCGTTCCACGTCTCCGCTGCCCGCCCCGGGGATGGCAATAAAAACGAGAACTTTGTTGTACAAAGTGCTGGGTCACCTACAGCAACAGCAACAGCAACAACAACAACACCGGCTATCCAGCTATCGGTTGACATTTGTCTGCTGCTTTATTGCCGATTGATGGACTTTTGGTTTTCGTTTCGTTTCGCTTTGCTTCGTTTTGTGAGCGACAATAAATCGACAACAATAACGATGGCAAACAAAGTAGCAATTAAAGCAACAACAAAATGCCACCACGTCAATGGACAGAAGGAGAGGGAAGAGGAGGAGGAGGAGAATGAGGGGAAGCGAGCGCTTTGATGGACGCCGCCGCCTTGTGAAAGCTCGCCCCGAGTAAAAGGCGAATGTTGAAATGCCAAAAGTTCATCCACTGATATTGATATGGATATTGCTGCGGTTGTTGTTGTTGTTGGGGTCGGGCTGTGCTTGTGCTCTCGATATGTGGGATTGTGTGGTTTGACTTGCGGCGACCTGAGGAAATGTCTCGTCGTGTACGGAAATCGAGACGACGATTTGCATAATGAGTTCGGAGGGATTTCACCGGCGATGGTGGGAGAGGGAGAGGAGTTTTCTTTTCTTGAGATGAATTACGGGCTCTCTTCGAGATCCCCGAAAAATTGTATTGTTTTAAGGATTTCTTCGCCGATTTCCATCGCTATGGCATCGCCGTTGATTGTGCTGTCATTTCGTTTGCCTTCCTCCAGCCGCCAATTGGAAATATAATTCTTGCAGCCGGTTCCTCGCTCCAGATTTGCTCCGCTTCGACCCCGCAACGATTATTGATGGCACGACTCGTCCTCGACGACGCGGACGGGCGACTAATGCGGCTCCAGATTGGGCCATGCAAATGCCGACGTTGCACGAGATGTCCGGGGAACGCACGTGGGCCGTCCCGACGTCCGCCAGTGGTCGGGGCAACAGACGGACGGATGGACGGACGGACAGACGGAGAGATATGAACGATGCTCGGACGGTGCATGTCGTGTTCTTCTCTGCGAGCCGGAGCCGTTTGTTATTGTGTTTGTTATTGTTGCGATTGCTTGGCATTCATTTAACATTTGCCATTGCGGCCCAGGCGAAAATAGAACAAGTACGAGTGAGCGAGCGAGGGGGGCATAAATTATGAAATGCAAGGTGGAAACACTCGGAACGCGGGGAAATAAAAATAAAATTGGGAAAATTATTGCCGGGCGAAGTGAATGAGAGGGAACGAATGCAACACAAGAAATTAAAATGAACATGACATGCAAACGCACGGCCCCAGCGACAAACATGCACAGCACCGAGAGAGAGACGGATAGAGGACAGGGAAGCGGCACGCGAGGCGCACTGGAAATGGCTTTATTAGAGACTGCAAGAGCACTTGGCCACATCTTGTTGTTGCTCGTTGTTCTGACGTTCTAATGGCAGACAGCGAAATTCATTCATCTCTCGTCCAGCCGAGTGGGCGACGACAAGAAGGAAGTCCACGCCGCAAAGCAACAACCAAAAGCAAGTCGTCATCGTCGTTGTCGTCGCCATCGCTGTCGTTGTCGCCACGACAGCCGACACAATTTTCGATTAAAATAAAAATTTCATTCGGAAGTCGTTAAAAATTGCGCCTGGAATAATTCATACTTTCCTCCCCCCTCTCTCTCTCTCTCTCCCTCCCTCTGTTGATCCGTTCTCTGCGTTCGCGCGTTCTCCGTGCCTGCCTTCGTTCGTGGGCTCCTTCTTGATTAGGTCTTTGGCTTCGCGCTCCGTGCTTTCGGAGTCTTGATTTCGTATTCTAGGAAGTCGAGTCGAGTCGCAGCCGGCCCGGGCCGGCCGAGTCGCTCCCGCGCTTCCACCGCGGCCGCCGACCACCGACGACCACGGCCATTAATCCATCCGTCCCCTTCTGGCCGCCCGTCCGTCCGTCAGTCGGTCGGTCGGTCTTTTTGTGAACCTGTCCGTCCGGTCGCTCGGTTTACTACAATTGCTGTTATTCCACACTTGCCTCGCCTCCTCTTCTCCCTCTCACTCACTTCCTCACTTCCTCACTCCCCTCTTTCTCTACCTCCCTGCCTCCCTCCATCCCTCTCTCTCTCTCTCCCTGTCTTTCCTTCACCCTTTGCCGCTCGTTCCCTCCCTCGCGCCGGTGTTGTGTCGTTGCTTTTGTTGTGTCACATGCGTTGCTTTCTAGGTGAGGGTCACCGCGGCGGGTTGAAGAACCTGCTGTCGCTCGACTTGGCCTCTCCCTGTCTCTCTCGCTCCCTGCTCCGGCCGGTCTGGTTCTCGGTCTCGTCCTCAGATTGGTTCATATTTTAGTCGTTGTCGTCGTTGTCGTCGTTGTTGTTGTTGTTGTTGTTCTCGCCGAGTGTTCTTAAAGTTGTTTTTATTGTTGTTGATTTTATTAGCATTGCGATTGTAGTTGTTGTTGTTTTATTTTGTTAATTTTGTTGTTATTTAGAGTTCCGAGAAAAATTCGCGCATGTCGTGAACTTTTCAAACTCCAGCCAAACGGAAGTCTGCGTGTGGGAAAACAAAAGACTTAAGCGACAAACTCGCCGGGCATTTTTTTTGAAAGTGTATAATTTCATTTTGTGAAAGGAAGTGACAATTAGAGAAGGAAGACCGACGAAAAGCGAGAGAGAGGGGGGGAGGGGTGGGAGAATCATAAAATTGAACAGAAATGAATCAGACGTGTCTGAGAATTTGACGATCGAATAAAAACCAATAGCTAAAGTGAGGGAAACGTAGCTGAACGGGAGAAAGAAAAAGGTAAATTCTGAAATCCACGACAATCACCGACGAGAACTATTGATTTCAGTGAATAATCAATTCACAAATTTCCAACCGACTCCCAGGAAGATTTTATTGGATTGGAAAATAATAAATTTTCCAAAACAGCTGCACTTCGGCATTTGGCGAGCCGCCTGCTGGTGCCTGCCCGTAATTGAAGTTTACGTGTTCCGGCGAACGGTCCTGCCAGCCGCTCACAGGCCGCTGTAACAGTTAAAGCCACGGCACGGTCGCGGCCACTGCGGACATCCATTAAATCGCGAAACAAATGGCTTCAAATTAGAGGCGACCCATGCGACTGGGACCGAAACGAGCGGGAACCAAATGCCGAACAAGGCAGCCGACGACTTTAATATCTCAGCACTTGTTGCCGCTGTCGCAGCCACGGGAGCCACAGAGGGGGGGGGGTCGAGCGGGCGGCTCCAGAAGAAGAAGCCAATAAAAGTATGCGACGCGTTTTTGTCGGGCGAGCAGCTCCAGTGACCTTGAGTCGATCTCCACATGCAACAGCTCGGCGACGCTCGCTTCGTGATTTGTTTCACTGTTTATTACATTTTTCTTTCTTACTTCTTTTATTTTTCGCTTTGCAGTTGAACTTGAAGCTGGTGGCCGAGGCGACCGGGCTGCTGTGGCTTCGGCAGCCGGTGGTCGCGTGCTTTGTGAGACATTTCTCCGGAAACGAGTTGTGTCCGTCGCCCGGCCCAGCCCGGCCCGGCCCGGCTGACAAACAGTCGCCAGCCGCGAATCGCAGTCGACGCATCCTCGCCTTGATCTGCGCAACTCGGTTCGGCCCGTTTCGCCTCGGTCGCTGCAGCAACTGCCGTCGATGCGACCGCTGAATTTCGATTTGGTTGTCTCCGGTTGTTCGGTGGTGTTGCTGGCCATCGTCACGGCATACGACACTCATTTAACATGAGCACGGAGCGGCCGCGGCGACATGGGGAAGTTGGATTTCGATCTAGCGATCTTGCCAGTCAGAATTTCGATTTGGAGCAATTGGCTTGCGTGGTTTACGGGAGAGGATTTCATTTTATTATCCCCGTCGAAATCAGATGGCGGTCTCTCCGAAATGCGAGTGACACGCGTGTCCCGATCGACCGAAGACTCGGGCGACTCGAACCCGCTCGAGCGGTCCCCGAGGCATTCGCTAATGAACTGAAAGCTCACGAAACCCCACCGGACCGCGTGCGCCGACCCCCGGCCGGGCACCGCTTCATATCGGATTTAAGTCGGCGAGTCGGGCTCGTCCCGGCCGGGGCCCAGATTCGGGCTCCTCGCGATTTATTGGCCTGGCTCGGCGGCGGCGGCTGCGGCTGCATCTGTCTCAATTTCGCGGGCGAAGCCTTAATTTATTCGCATTCTTCGCGCGGCGCAAATGCTCGTCATGCTCGATTATCGGGCTCCGCGGGTGTGGCCAGATCGACCGCAGTGCAGCTTCTCCTCGCGCTGATTGTTGTTGTTCTGGAGGAACGCTTTAAGCTCTCGGGCTTATCGGCAAATTTATGCCTGGCTTGTTTGCTCAACCTCAACCTCAACCTCAGCACCGAGATCGGGATCAACTGCAGCGGACGCCAGCGAAGTCGGAGGAGGGCCGAGCGGTCCGCGTGGGGGGCGTCGCGGGGAAGGGCTCGAAGTTGGCAGCTGAAGATTTTCGCCCCACTCGCGAGCCCAAATCGCGAAGTGCGGCGGCTGTCACTGGCTGAAATTGCGTGGCTCGCGCGGGAGAAAAAGGTGTGCAATCGGTGTTATTAGTCAGGGTTGTTGCTGCTGCTGTTGTTGCTTTGCTTGAGATTGTTATTGCTGATCGCATTAGCAACAACTTGCAGCGATCAGAATTCAATTTATTTTTGCATTTATTTTCGTGCTCCTCGTTTGTTTTTGGTACCTCAGCACCGGCCGCCGCAGCCGGCGCGCAGCAACGAGCCAAATTATTTCATTATCGAGCAATTGCGGCGATCATGTGGCAGGAGGAGGAGAGGAAGACCCAGAACAAGACCACGACATCGTTCGGCGCATGCTGTGTTCGCGGAACCCGCCAAAGTCAATCCGATGGCGACGCTGGCGGTGTTGGCGATGGCGACGGCGACGGCGCGTTGCACCTGCTGCAGCCCAATTGAAATCTGCACGAATCTGCCGGAGCCACGACCGACGAACGACGAACGACGATCGACTTAGGCGGCGACGCGCGATTGCAGAGGATTGCGCCAGACTTGCAGCTTGGCTCGGCCTGGCCGGAGGACCGCGTAATTGAAGGCCACATACGCAAGATGATGGAGAGCCAGCAGGAGGAGGCACGGGGCAGCGCGGGCTGCGGGGCGGCGAAGGATCCGTGAAAGGATCGGACGCCGCAGGAAGTGCACATTTCGCGTTTGGCTGACATTGAGAGGGATGGCAGGTCAGACGTTTCTGAATTTGAGACCCGGCGGAGGACCGGGCCTGGCCCAGAGCCACGAACATGTTCGGATTGCAATTGCTGCGGGATTTTTTGCACTTTATCGCGGACCTTCGTCGTTCAAACGACCGGCACTGGTGGTTGGAGACGAAAAATACCTGAAATAAAAAGCACCGAGTTCCACATGTTCCAGAATTCATGCATTTTTTCCAGCTTCAAACTCGATTTTGTTTTTCTGTTGCCTCTAGTTGAATAACGAAAGACTTTGGCAGACTGCGAATTTGTGTATTTTTTCGCTCTCCGACCCCAACTGCAACCCCAACCTTCCCACCCGGCATGCGCGCGACTCGTGAACCGCATGTCGACATGAACAGCGTGGAATAATTATCCAATGAACGAGCAGTTTGCATGATCCGCGAGCTTCCGCTTTCGTTTCGATTGCGCTCCAGAACCTCCGGCTGAACCCCAGACGCAACCTCAGCCCCAGTCTTAGACTCAGCCTCGGTCTCAGGCGCGATCGCAGCCCCGGTCTTGGTCGCCCAGAACTGAGGTCGAGCACGGAAGTTCTCAGGCGGCCGACGGACGCCGGACGACTTGTGCATATTTTGCAAGGCAGGCAGACGCCGGCCGACCGAGGCTGGAGGATGGATTCAGCGCCGTGCATGTGCAATGAGTTCCGCCAGCTGTGCGAGACGGCCAGGGAAGTCATCAATGTTGGGAAAGAATATCAGTGGGGAAGAAAAATATTTATTTATTTTGTTTTTTTCATCTACAAAATATATTAGAATATCATTTGGGGGTCGTCCTGACGAACTCCTCCCAAGACGTCACTCGATCGATCCTCAGCCTCTGTCAACGCCTCCGCCCTCGAGCCCGCCAATGGAAATTTTCAATGGTTCGAGTTGGAGACCACGAAAAGACTCGGGCGCCGGGTTCGCAGTCGCGGCATCAAAATTTGTTACGTTTTACTCTGCTTGATTCCCAGGCGCGGGCTGCCGACCGCAACAGCAACAACAGAAAGACCAACAACAGCAACAGAATCTCCCCCAATCTCAGTGCCATTTACACACTTGATTTATATGCCTAACGACAACAACAACGACAGCAACAACAACAACAGCAACAGCTACGATGACCACTCTGAGAACAAACGACTCTGCCATCGCACCTCGAATGTCTGAAAACCACAAAATAAGTCGAGGAACGAACGGAAAAATGAGAATAGAAACGACTAAATGAGAACACCAACAACAAGTATAGTGAGCACAAAAATAAAAACAAAAACAATAACAGCAACAACAACAATGGTGGCTAGCACGAACTTCCTCATTGATTCATTGAATGGGATTGGGAGAAAAATGCGTTGCCTGCGAATTCACGGCACGGCTGAGACGAAAAGTGCTTTGATTCTGGCCACAGTTTACAAATACAACCGTAACCGCAGTTACAACAACACCAACACCAACACTAACGTCATCAACAACAACACAATCATCATCAGCTCGTCATTAGCAAGACCAGCAAATAGGGAACCTGAAGCCAAAAACAAATACAACACCAACATCACTAGGCCTGGGCAACAACATTATTATTACAGAATTTGCTTTGTTTTTGCTTTATTTTTGCTCTCCATCTTTTTTCCGTGTTGTTTACTTTGCCATCGTGTTGTGTTGTTGTGTTTTTATGCTAAATTACAGTACGAGTAGCATGGCTTTGGCATTGTTGTTGTTGTTGCTCATTGTTGCCAGGGCGCGAACACACGCACACTTGGGCAGCCACAACAACTTCGCAACAACAGCAACAACAACACTAAGTACACTTCCAATTACGGCCGCCCCTCCCGCCCCTTCGCACTTGTTGTTGCTGTTGTTGGTGGTTATGTTTGTGCGAACAAAAGCAAAAACAATGGCGCGGACAAAAGGCAAAAGCGACAAGAGCAACTACGAGAACAGCAACGACTGGTAGACAAGGATGAAGTCGGAAAATGAGAACAACAACCACAAGGGCCCGGTAAAAGCAAAATGTGGAAAAGCAGAAAATAATTTAAAATTGAAATTGTTCTAGTCACGGTGAGGTGCGCATGCGCCGCAGCGTAGAAAGATTCTCAGCTGATTCCGCAACGGTCGGGATGCGCGAGAAGGTGTTCTCTTTGTTGTTGTTGTTGCCCTTGTTGTTGTTGTTGTTGTTGTTGTTGTTGTTATGGTTATTGTTGTTTTGCTCCCGTGGCTGCTGCTGTTGCCATGGTTGTTGTCGTAGTTCCGATGCTTCCCAGAGTACACTCAGTTTCAGGTGGAAATGATTCAGTTTGCAAATAAATAAAATAAAAGTAACATATGCTAAATGAAATAAATAAATAAAGAAAATTAAATGAAATACAAAACATTTAGTAATTTGATTTTACTTCATCCATAAAGAAAAAAGAAAAACAGAATCAAAATGAAATGAAGTAAAATAAAGCAAAATGTATAAAAATAAAAAACATGAAACATATTAGAATATTGCAAATTGAAATAAAATTAAATGAAAATAATAGAATGATGTATTTTCCTTTTACTTTATTTGTAATGAAAAAAACAGAAATAAAATTTATTGAAACAAAATGAAATAAAAAGAATATTTAGTACATAAAATAAGCAAAATGAACAGAGGAAGAAATAAAATAAGCAACGCAGAATAAACCGTATCAAAATAAAACGAAACAGGAAAGAAAGAAAAGGAAACAACAAACGAAACCTCAAGCAAAACTCCGCAGTGCAAACGCAAGACTTAAGAAGCGAACTCGTGTTCTAATTTTGACTTGTAATTTGAATAAATTCTGAAATTCCAAAACAGCCGAATGTTTTGCCAAAACAAACAGCGCGATGTGTGCTTGTTTGTATATTCGTCCTCTTCTTCTTCTCTCTATTACCTCATTTCACTTCCATGGTCACAGATGGAGCGGCGGCAGCAGCAGCAGCAGCAGCAACAACAACAACCCCCAACCATAAATGGCAATTGTCCTCAATTTCGAATTCAATAAAAGGAAGAGCAAAACACACACAGAGAATAACAACAACAACAAAGGGAATCACCACAGACGCAAAATTTTAACCAAGAACGAGCTGCTGATGCGCAAATTAGCAGCGACAACTACAGCTACAAAAACAACAAAAACCACAACGAAGTGAACACGGGTCCGAGAAGCTTTTAAAATTCGGGTGACTGACTGACTGGCGACGGTGTGTGTGTGTGTGTGTGCATGTGTAAATGCATAAATGTAAATAAGACGATGTCATGACAACAATAACAACGGCATCCACGTCTGAGACGCCAAATACGGCGATCATACATATGTACAAGATATACATATGTACATGCACACATACCACAATTAAACCAGGCATATTCAAATTCACACACACACCGAGAGACATTGGTAGGCGGACGTGTGGGTTCCGTGCGCGAGGGCAAATGAATTTTTGAAATTAAATTCACATTTCATTAGGACGGCGCACGTACTTCGCGTTGGCTGCTGCTGTTGTTGTTGTTGTTTCTGTGGCTCCAGCTGTGGCTTTCGGGGAACTGAAAGACGTCGGCCGCCCCAAACCACGCCCTCGGCCTCCTCCTCCTTCTGCTCCTCCAGCTCCTCATTCAAGTCGGCCTCCATCGGCCCTTTTTCCGTCTCCTGCTCCTCATCATCTCGATCCCTTTGCCAGCTGCGGCCCCTTCGCCTCCACCCCCTCCTTCTCCCTCCCTTCTCTGGATTCCTCTCTCATCACGGAGACTCCATCGAGAATCCATCGCCGAATCTCGTCTGCCTGCTGAAATTTCGCACAAAGTCAACAAGAATTTACTTGTGTACATACAAATATTTTTGTAAATACAGCGACGCCAACAACAACAGGCACAGCAGGAGGGGGAGGAGGAGAGGAAGAAGCAGTCCAAATGAAAATGAATTGATCACTTTTATTTATTTACCGTAAGGTACACACACAGACAGAGACACCCAGACACCGACGCCCAGCGGCAGACGGAAGATTTTGCACCTCGTTTGCGGCCCCGACCGATCGTCGGCGGAGGCGGCGACGGCGGCTGATTTTTTTACGGCCATTTCAATGGAAAGCGTATTTGGGAATTTGTTTCCATTGCTGTTGGTGTTGTTGTTGCCATCTGCGGCCCGTGAGCGAGGCAGAGGGAGAGAGGGAGGGAAGGAGGGCGAAGACTTGCAAAGCCTTAAAAGCGACATTTTTGGAGTCGCGTCAAACTCGTGACTCACGCCCAAAAGTGAGATGAGTTCTTTATTGGTTTTCGGTCGTTGTTATTTTGTTGTCGTTGTTGTTGTTGTTGTTG
Organism: Coelopa pilipes; assembly: GCA_947389925.1. Lineage (NCBI taxonomy): Eukaryota > Metazoa > Arthropoda > Insecta > Diptera > Coelopidae > Coelopa > Coelopa pilipes. The sequence continues at coordinate 23,438,334 of OX376700.1, read as the reverse complement.
TATTTTTGTCTCACTGTTGTTGTTGGGGTCGGCACAAAGAAGATCATTTGTTTATTTCACGATCTCGACACTCCTGAGTTATGGCCTTGGGTGTGAAGCCGCGAAAAGTGTGGGTAGCGGGGGAGGGCGAGAGAGTGAATGAGGGCGAGGGACGGAGAGACGGGGCCGAAAAAGTGCCCCGAGCCGGAATCGAGGTTACTGCGCGCCAATTTTTCATCCACATCAGGCGAAAGAAGGTTCTCCATCTCCGCCTGACGCGCCGCCAGGAGGTGGTCGCCGTCTCGGCATTGGGAACTCGGACACATTTCTGAATTAATTTATCTCGCATTCTGGGGGGGTGCCTGAAATCGGTCTGAGTGCTTTTGGAAGAAATGGCTTCGGGATTCCTTTAAGCGTTTCTCACGGACTTCTTATGAGTTTAAGACGCTGACTCTAAAATGCACGAAATTCAGTAAGAAAATTCTCCAGAAATTTTGTAAAGAAATGAAGCTTAAAGAGATTAAAATGAAATAAAAAAAAATTTTACTTTTCGCTTTCAACTCAACCCATAGTGATTTCAATGCATCCCAATCAAAAGACTCAAGCCGCGAACCACCTGCCCGCACCCCCGCAATTCCTGGCTGTCTGTCCATCCATCTATCGATCTATCGCTCTATCTGGCTCACGGCCACGCCTCGTGGGCGTCGCGTCACCCGCGTGTCCGCGGCCCAAGCGCCGACCGCCATGAATGGAATGGAAAAAATGTCTCAAAGAATTTCATCATCGCTCGCTCGGGCGGGAATTCGCCGAAATCAGAAGCGAACTGAGTCGCAGAGTAAACAGAGCTCCAGATATGTGAGTGTGAGTTGCTGTGTGTGTGTGTCTGTGTGTGTGTGACTAACGCAGAGTGCCGTTATGCCAAATTGGCAACGATCCCGGTACGAAAACAAATTCCCCCGCCTTCGAAGCCGCGTCTTTATTTGCGCAGCAATTGAATGGCAATCAATCGGCAGCGGCGGCGGCCAAGGAGCCGAATAGATTATTGACGACAACAACAACAACGACAACAACAACAACAACAAAAAATAAAAGTAACAACAACCACAGCAACCATGTCGAGAACGCTAAGAATTTAAATGTAAATTCTACTTAAATTCTTCGATTCCACAGACGGCGACAGCGACAGCGACAACAACGACGGCGACGACGACGACAGCGACGACCAATAGGCGACGGAGGGCGATAGAGGGGACGCAGAGGAGGAAGAGGGCAAAAAGAATTGGGAAAATTACGTCATGTGACTCCGATTCGAAAGGCCCGAGAGTGAAAGACATGTTGTGTTTGTAGTTGGTGTTCATGTGGTTGTTTTTGTTGCGAGAAGGTTCTAATGAGCTGAGCAAACAGTTTGAGGTGCTCATTTTCGAATTGTTGTTGTTGTTGTTGTCGTCGTCGTTGTTGTTGCTATTGTATTGTTGTCGTTGTCCGTCATCGAAACATTTACTTTTTTACCGTTTTCAGCGAAAGGCAAACGAGTCGGGAGAGGTCGAGACAGAGAGAGCGAGAGCGAGACCGAGAGAGAGGGAAATTGTTGTCGTGGCTTTGAGAATTCCTTCGATTTTCGACACCAACAACAACAACAACAACAAGAACAACACCAAGGCGAAGAACAACCGCAACAACCTCGACACAGCGATCACGATGACGACGATCACGACGAGCAACGAAATCTGGTCCAGTCAGTCATTGCCAAAAAGGCGTCGTCGATGTTGTTGTAATTAGTGTTGTTGTTGTAATTGTCGTTGTTATTGCTGCTGTTGTCGTTGCTGTTGCTGTTGGTCGTCGCTTTGTTCCGACGCCTGGCGACTGGTCGAACGAGTTGCGCCTCCGCCCCGGGGCCCCGAGGGATCGATGAACAAAGCCTGCACTTTGATCGGCTCGACCGCGGGGTCCCGGAACGGGCCGAGGGGAGCCAGCCCAATGTTATTGTAATTTCTCTCGTCTTTGTGGTGATTTTTGTCGATTTTTTACCCCCCAAAAGAGTGTACAAGGGACGAGCACGAGCGAAGCCAGTGGTTGAAAAATATTTGCCCGAAGAGAAACTGAAAGGCCGAGGGTCTGAATGCGCGTCAACTGCGAGTTAATTTGATTATCCGATGGTTTATTTCGAAGTTGAGATGTTTTCGGTGGCATCGAGGGCAATAAAATCAGATTCAAGTCCGTTATCGGACTCTTTGATTCGGCCAGACGCATTGGGCGACCAACCAACGGGTGAAGGAACCTACTCGGAATCGCCGAGCTGAGGAGGGGAGGTGGCGGATTCGAAGCGACGCAAACAGGAATCACCAGAATCGCCAGAATCGCATTTGATGGCCACAAATTCTCACGAATCCCGTTGCTATCGAGTGCGAAATCGAATCGATAAAAGTAAACAACGCCGGACAGCGACGAAAAATCACCCCGGCGATACGATCAAGTGCTCGGAACTGTGAGTGACAGGCGACAGGTGGCAGAGGCTGGGGCTGGGGCTGTTTCTGGCTCTAGACCTGGCGGCGGTTCCCGGTGCTCAAGCGAGCAGCTTTGCTAAGCGGCTTGGACGAGCTCTGGGCCGTCGCACGACTTCGACCGCCAATTGTGGTTGCCAATTTGAGCGGCTTAAACTGAATTCGGCGCTTAGCGCGAGGGGGCTTTAAATCAGAGCGTAGCTTTGTTTATTTCTGTGAGTTGGCAGAAAACAAAAAACACGTCGGTGCTCCGGAGATGTTCTGCTGGTTTTTGGTGTTCTTTGTTGGCCGAACAGCAACTAACGGTAGGCGAGGGCGCTTTAGTTGAGCCGATTTGCAGTTGTCGAACTTTGGCGACGCGAACTCAGGTGAATCGGACCGAGATGACTGAGAATGCGGTGACTCGGAATTCGGTGACTCGAACTTCGCAGCCTCCAACTTTGAGGTCTTTGCCTGTGAAACCCCTGACGTTGGAGTGTCGAATTTGAAGCCTCTAACTTGGGGCCCCCCCCGGAACGCGTTCTCGAGGCCCCTCGCCGTGACTCACCCGTGATGGATGATGGGCTTTGCACGAGCTCCCGTTAGCCGCGAGCTTCGACTTCGGCTCGATATCGGATTTTCGCAGAAGACCTCGCGTTGCCTCCCCGTTCCAGCCCAACGACCTTTGGCCACCCTCGTCTTCTGCATGTTTAGTTGTGTATTTCTGTAATTATTTTCTGCCATGTATTTGTTTATTTATTGTCCATGTATTATTTCCTCACTGATTTCCCATGCGTAGCCGTTTGTAATTACTGCGATTCTGCGCCTTCTTGAGAACTTTTCGCATGCTCACGCATTGCGAATGGAGCTTTTCTGAGCCCCCGAATGGCGTTCGAAGCGTTGCCAATTGCGTTAGAGCGCTTCGGCGCGCTGTGGCCAACAACCGCTGCCAAGGCCAAGGCCGTCAGCGACCGCCGTCGTCGTCGTCAAGCGCTCGTCGCTGAGCCGCTGCCGCTGCCGCCAGCTGCGAGCAGTCGGCGGTTTCTCATTTTGCCCCCTCCGCGTTCATTTGATTTTCGTAAGGCTGTTCAATGCAAAAAGTAAAAAGTCAAACACAAAACAAATCGAAAAAAGCCAACAAAGGCGCACTAAGAAATACAACAATTGAAGCTGCGGCTACATGAAGTGCGTGAGATTAATTGTCTGGCGTGTTAACAAAAACTTAATCTCGCATCCGACAAAACCCCGTCCGCCGCCAGCAGCCAGCAGCGGCAGATACGACAGGAAAACCAATAACCAAAACAACATCAGCAACGCGAACAACAACAACACCAACGACCAGATTCACAACAGCAACAACGACAACACCAGCAACCTCACGCAGCGCTCTGAGTCCGCTCGCCGGGTCAAGAGATCGCATTCGCCGAAATCGGCCCGGGAATTGCGACAGGCAGAGGGCCGGACGGACGGACGACTGATGAAGAGAGAGTCAGACCCCAGACGAAGGGGGCGAGAGACGGACAGATGAACAGGGAGACAGACAGTCAGTCAGGCTCAGCGGAAACCGAAAATCCGCCTTGGATTGATTTCGTTTTCGATTCGCTCCGACCCCCGAAGCGTTGCGTTCACGCACCGATCGCCAGCGGGCGGGGCGCCGGACGGGGCCGGGGCCGGTGTCGAGGGAAGGTTCAAATGAGGCGACCGCCGAACCCGGGCGAGGTCGAGGTGGGCTTTGGCGTGGAAATCGATTTGAACGGAGCGAGGCGAGTACGAAATCCAACGATCCCAACTCGATATCTGATTCAATTTCCCCCGAAAGCGAGAGTCAAGGTTGTGTCAACGGCGGGCGAGTGAGTCATTTGCTCAGTATTACTGAAGCATTGACTCATTGATGGGGTCTCAAGGAAGCCAAAGCCAAGTGAAGAGAATCCACAACGGACCACAGCCCTCAAACCATCGTATGGATTTATTGATACAGATTCCTCACATTCATTCGTCCACTCGCCTTCCCCTCGCCCAATGCGAGGAGGATCAGAATGAGAATTGAAGTGCAATAGCGGAAGGTCCTCCGACATCTGTCTGTAGAACGCAAAGATTTCCGGGAACCGGGTGGAAAACTCGATGGGACGACAAGGTCCGTGGAAAGACATGGCGGGAGCGATGCCAACCTCGTCGGAAAAGCAATTAATTTCTGTTACTTTGCTCTGGTCTCCTCTCATTGCCTTTCCTCTCGTTTCATTTCCCCTCCCACCTCTCATTTGCTCTCCTCTGCTTTCCGCTTGCTTCCGGCGTCTTTCTCGGCTCGGGCAGACCCAGTGGTCCACCGACAGCTCCTCTCCCTCCCTCTCCCCTCTTGGCCACGTTTTCCTTTTCCATCGAACGAGTTAATTTCGACCATTTTTGGTCTGATTGCTGGCACTCGGGCCGTTGGAGCAGGCAAACAGATGGACCGACGGACTCTCGGAGGAAGAACTTTTGCGAAATATCGTATCGTTTGCGAAAATTCACTCACGTACAAGAACAACACGAGTTGTGGATTTTTTCGCAGTAATTTCTGCACGGTTTTGTTTTCATCCTCTCCTCCTAATGGCGAACGAGATGTCAGCGAATCGCGAGACGAGCGAAAAACTAATTGGCAACAAATTCAGCGAAATGAAAGGCAGAAATTGCTCAATAAGCCGTTGCTGCCGGAGCGAGAGCGGGATAGAGAGAGAGGGAGATGGCGACTGTGGTCGGACGGAGGTCGCCGACGAGCTCCGCAGCGCCATTAATCATGAGCATCATTAAAGAACGATTAAAGCACAGCGCGGATATCTGTCTATGCGTGGTCTCTGCCTGGCGAAGGTCCGTCCGTCCGTCCTCCGTCCCTCCATCTGTCCGTCCGTCCGTCCATCTGCCTGCCCCTGCTGAATGGGAATGTCGAGTGCCGACCGCGTGGAGGAAGGACGAGGATCCCAACCACCGACGTTCGACTGCAATCCGGATCGCGCAGGATCGCGCGGGGCTGCGGCGCGCCTGAACCCGGCGTGACCTCTGGGACAGCTCGCATTCCTCCGGCGGTCGCCACGAGCCGAAATCAATCACGTTCCCCTCCATCCACCATTCGCACATTCTCCGACGATCGCCTCAATTAGTTACCTAACCATTAGAGTCCAGAGCAGGGCAGACCTCGGGAGAGGAGAGGCGAAGGGGGTGGGGTTGGGGGGTTGTGGGGTTGATGGAGGTTCGGCAACGCAACCGTTACGTTGTTACGTTACGTTAGCCGATAATTAGCATTAGCACATCGCTCCAAATGGTCGGCCAATTAAATAAACATGCTGCAAACATTTCGCACAATTAAATCCATTTAATTCCATCGAGAAATCATTCATTAATTTATTAATTCATGCTGTTTCTTGACTTTTGTTTTTTAATCTGAGAAAAAATTCGTCAGACAAATTTTTTCGAAATTGTTGCTCGAACACAAAGCAAAACTCGTCGGGATTTTTTGAATCTTATTTTCTGTTGTCTGTATTTTTTCTCCAACTCTTGGTGAATGCATTTTTTCTGGTTCATTGACTGATTAATGAATATTTTTCGCACACATTTTCGGCAGTGTTTGTTTTGGGTCGCCTTCGCCTGGCTGTATGTCTTTCTCGCTCCCTCCCTCGCCCTCAGCAGCCTCTCCCTTTCGCTCTCGATCGAACGCCCCCTCTCTCTCTCCCTCCGTTTTGTCGCCCTCCCGGGCCTGCTGAGCTGTCCTAAATGCCTCGTCAATGACTAATGTTGCTCTTGTTGCTGACGCTGCTGCTGTCTGGCGCATGTTGCTGTCTGGCGCATGTTGCTGTCGCTGTCGCTCTCGCTGTTGCTCCGGTGGTTGCTTTTGTTTTGTTGTTGGTTTCTGTTGGCTTTGAGTAATCACTCGGCCTAATCGCCGCTATTAACTCTGTCGAAAATGTCGAAAATGCACGCCGCGAACTCACACGCGCGTGTTTGTTTTTGAAACATCCGAAGATTTCGGTTCGCCGTCTCCGTCGCTGTGGCTGTGGCTGTGGCTGTCGACACTCGAATGGCTCGTGGTCAGTTGGACCTGAGTTCGCGACTTCCTTCTAATTTCTAATTGTCGGTAGTTCGGCCGGGACCGAGACCGAGGCGGTAGGCAAAGGCACCAAGACTAGCTTCAGTTTGTGGCCGTGGCCAGAATCAGGTTCACCATCACCTGGGAAGAAATGAAAAATTTGGTTTTCAATTCAAGCTATTTGCATTATTTAAATCGTCTTTGATAATTTCTTAATAAATTTAATTCGATTCTATTGTTGGCATCCTTATCTTCTCAAAATTGGTTCAAAATAAATGTATTTTCGTTGTTGTTGTGAATGCAATGAATTTCGTTGACTGCTCTCCGTCTCTCGATTCCTATTGTTGTGCAGTGGCAGCATTTTCCCCATTTATAATTAGATTCAACACTTTAGGATAGACAGGAATTCCAGATCCAGGTCCAGTTCCCGCCTCTCGCATCGAGATGAAAGCCCTCAAGCGACGACCCCTGGATCGGCGTGTTCAACGACGACGGCGACGACGACAAAGGCAGAGCCGGCGACCACAACAGAGAATCAAGTGGCAACAAAGGCAACGCCGACCAGATGAAATATGGGATCACTTTTCGAACTCAACTGTGACCGCTTCATTCCGGGCCAGAGGGAGTCCCAGAGTCGGGCCCAGAGCCAGAGCCAGTGCACGACCGAGAGCCAGACCTAGAGCCAAAGACAGTGGCAGGGCCCGACTCCCGATCGGAGGCTCCTCCTTTCATCGGGGCGGGGCTCGGCCCCATTCGACCTCACTTTCTCAGGTCGTCTCTTATGGAAATTAAACTGCGGCATTAACATAATAACGAAAACACCTCGCACTCCCTCCGACAAATGCCCGCCATCGCCGGGGCGGGGGCCGGAGCCGGCAGCGAAACGGCTGCCGGAGGACGGACGACGGAGGCTGGATTCGGCAGCCCTCAGTCCGGAGGCTCGCGCCAGGCTCTGGCCACGAGCGCCGAAGGTGTGGCCACGACTGCGGAGGGCCCCGCGTCGAGGTGATTAGACCGGCATTGTGTGGAATGAGTTTTTAATATTGACTTTGCGTCGGTTCCTCGTGGTCGACCCTCGCCTGGCTCGTGGTCGATAGTCATGTAAATTTCTGGGCCACAGAGGGCTTTTTGTCCGCCTGCTCTCGCGAGTTCTCGCCACTCAGCTCCAGTCAATCTCAATCACAGCCGAGCTCGAATCGAGCGCATGGAGACTTTGAGGGAGAGACAACAACAGCAGACAAAGTGAGGCTCCTGGAGCTTTTAATTTATGGAGATGGGCCGAGCTTCGCCATCGGCTGCGACTCCGGCTTCGACTTCGACTTCCACTTTGGCTTCAGGTTCGATTTCAGCCCGAGCCTCGCTCAGGCCTATGCCTTCTTCTTCTTCTTGTTGTTGTTGTGCCGCCCGAGGTACCGCCGTCGCCGCCGTCGCCCGGGGCTTCGTTGAAGCTTCGTTGAACTCTAAGTACAGCTACTTTGAGGCTTATGTGTCTTTGTTGTTTTTGTTATTTTTTACCCCATCTCGAGTTGTTTTTGTTGCTCGCATTGAAAGCGAGTTTTTGCCACCAGTCGTTGTCGTTGTCGTTGTCGTTGTCGTCGGCGGCCATGTTGTTGCTGGCGTTGGTTTTGTTGGTGGTAACGTTGTTTTTGTTGCTAACGTTGTTTTTGTTCGTAATGCTATTTTTGCGTCGTTATTGTAGTATTTGTTGTTGTTGTCAATGTGGTTTTTTTTTTTTTTGTTGTTTTTTTGTTGTTGTCTGTTTATTGTTATTGTCAGTGGTCTGATCTTCGAGAATTTGGGCTCTTCGTCATTTTCGCCCGAAACTCGACGTACTTTGTGAGCTCGGCTAATAAAAGTCTGCCTCCGACCCCCTCCCTCCGCCTTCCCCGCACCCCCCTCCTCCTCCCCATCTGCCCCTAATGTCCCATTAGATCGCCTTGAAGCGTCCGCCCGACGAGTTTTGCGAAGAAGCCACGCGCTTTTTCAGCACAATAACTCCGGGCTAATGACAACAACCACAAATAGAAAACTTACCAACACCACAACAACAAAAACGACAACAACAACAACAAGTCGGTGCCAGACGTTGTTTGGGCTGCGGAGGCCGACGAACGACGAGCGGTCGCGCCGAGTTCATGAACTCCGGATGGATTTTTCAATTAACCTCATCGAGTACTTGCAAAGGGCTTCCGCAGCCGCGAGCGCGACCCCGAACCGACTCCGCCGCGTCCTCCGGTGCGATAAGGCTGAGGTCGGGCCATTCGTTATCGGCCGCCCTTTGTTTTGACTCCTCAATTAGCTGGGCCCATCAACGCCTGACTTATGGCCGGCCACCGCCACCTCCACCTCCTCAACCTCCACCGCCCGCTGGGGGCTGGCGGCCCATTGACGACATTTTTCAGCAGCTTAGCTGAACGGTTCTTTAGTGAATGAACTCGACGGGGCCCCTCGTGGCGAGGCCGTGGGCAGACGGGGGCCCGTGGTTTGTTTCTGGTGGTGAATGATTCGGATCACGGACATATCTTAGCGTTAACATGTCCATAATATTATAGGGCATAACTACAACGACAACAAGTAGGAGAACAACAACAAGTGACACCCTCGAGCCCATGGAGATGCAAATGAAACTCCAGGCCCGAGAGCCAAAGATCGTTGTTGTCAAGGCACTCTAGCATTGTTGTTGTCGGGATGTTCTCGCATTGTTGTTGTAATAGGTAAGTATTGGACCTGTCATTAGGATTTGGTAATCGGTTTGTTCGTGCCCGAATTCCTCTTCAGCCAAGACAGAGAGAGAGAGAGAGAGAGAAAAGGTGGAGGAAGTTCGTGAGCCTAATTCGGGTGCTTCTGGAGGCTTCCACCGATGCAGCATCGCGCGACGTTTGAAGGCTTCCGGTGGAGCGACGACTGAATGGCAGCAGCAACAACAACAACAACAACAACAACAGCAACACAGCTACAAGACACAGCCACATTGGAGGCACCGACATCGACAGCGGCGGCGAGGACTTTGGGCCAAATTTTGATAGACCTCATCAGCAGAAACCTTTGCCGCAACAACAACAATAACAACAACCACATTAGCGCCGAGTACAACAATGGCGGGTAATAACAGCAACAACAACAACAACAACACCAACACCAATGTAGACCAAATAAAGAGCAAACGCGTTCGCACATCAATCGTTGAATGGTTTTTTTTTTCTATTTTCAAGCCATCATCGTAAAGAACAGAAATGGCAACAAAGCACAGACAACAACAACAACAACAACAGCAGTGCGAAACACGTTATTATCATATGAAAACCAGTACGAAAATAACAACAACAACGACGAGAACGACAACGACTATGATTACACAATTTCGACAACAAAAAGTTAACAGCAACAACAGCATTCAAAAACTCAAACCATAGAAAGCGGAAAAAACAGAGTTCGGAAGAAGAAAAAAGTGCAAAAATAGTAACAACAACAACAATATATGCAGATAATAAACGAAAGCAACAACAACGACAGCGGCATCAACAACAATAACAAATTAAACGAACGGCGAGCGAGCCAAAGACCCGAAGATTGCCGAGATTGGTAATTGTAAGGCAGCAGTAGCAGAAGCAACGAAAAAGCGGCAGCAACAACAATGTCGGTAACAGCAACAACAACAATAACAGCAACAACAACAACAGGTACTACGCAGTCAAAGCGTGCGGGAAGGAGAGAGGGAGAGTGAGCGAGAGAAGGAATGAACAGAAAACCGAAAATAAGCAGCAGCCAATAAATCCACCACCACAACAACAACAACAACAACAACAACAACAACAATAGCGACAAAAGCAACAACAACATCCGCAGAAATAACAACAGCAATCGCGACTACAATTGCAACAACAACAACAGTCATGGCGGCGGCAGCAGCAGCAAGTGCGAACCAGCTGAAGATAACGAGAGCCAGCAATAGCAACAACAACGCTAGCCACCGACGTCAGTTGGAGCAACAACAACAATGGCAACAGCCACATCAGCGGCAGCGGCAGCGTCGGCGCACGTGAGGCATTCGTCATGAACTTGAATTTGAATTTTTTGAGCGCCGCGAACTTGCGCTTGAAATTCGGCTGATCGCCCTCGTCTGCGCCCGCCAAAAACCAACCCGACCGCGACCCCGGCCGCCCCCCACCACCTGCCGCCCATTGTCGTGGCCGCCGCTCCGTCGCCCGGTCCCGCCGTGGCGCGTTTGCTGGGCCGGGGACCGAGACCGACAACGAGATCGAGACCGCAACAGCCCCAGCACTGGCAACAACAACAACAACCACCACATTGTAAGCCACAATAGCAACAACAACAAAGCATCAGCAGAATAGCAACCAAAGTAGCAACAACAACAATCGTGCCAACAACAACACAAAGGTTGGGCGTTTGCACTTGTTCGCAGTTGGTTTTTGCTGTTGTTTTTTGGTTTTTCTTCTTGTAATTTTCATAGAGTGTGGCCGTGGTTGTTGTTGTTGCTGCTGGGAGTTTTTATCGGCTATGGGTTCCTCCTGTTGTTGGTGGTGTGGTTCATGGCGCTGTTGTTGTTGCTGCTGCTGCTGCTGTTGACACTTTGTCACGGCGACACCGCACAGCGTCTGGCGACAGCGACACAAGTGGATGGATTTGAGGTTGTTGTTGTTGTGGTTGCTGTCGTCAGCAATGTTGAAATTGTTGTCGTCGTTATTGTTGTTGTTGTAGTAGTTCTTGTTGTCACCGCCTTTTAATTGAGTCGCTCGCTTTTTATGCGGAAATTCAACAAGTTTCCTCATTTTTGTTGTTATGCGTGATTCGTGTTTGCATTTGTTGTATTGTTTGTTTTGTTGTTGTTGTTGTTGTTTCTTCGTTTTGGCTTTCGGAGCTCAGCTTGAAATCGGGTGGATTTTCGAGGGTTTCAGGAACCCAACGAGTGCGGACAAAGGCGAGATTTGCGCAAGGATGCGACCAACCGCAACAGGAACAAAAGGAAGAACAACAACCAAAACAACAACACAAGACCAAACAACGAACAAAACAATAACAAAAAACGACACAAACAACAATACCAATGAAACAACAATGACAATGGCTTCAGCGCAAGAGGAAGAACAAGAACAAAGCCGCGATCCAAGGGGCGTTTGGCAGCAGCAGCAGAAGCAGCAACAGAACAACTTAAGCCGATCAGCGGAGCAACAGGTAAATCCAATAACAACAACAACAACAAGAGTACGAACATCAACACCATCGCACCAGCAGCACGAAGGAGCGGACGAAGAAGAGGAGGAGGCGAACAACGGTTGCGAAAAATGACCGCACTGCGAGATTTCCCCGAGGAAGGGTTGGCCGGCCACGGCGGACGGACGGACGGCGCACGGAGGCCCGGCGAACTGGAAGCGGTAGCGGAAGGCCTGGAGGGAGGGGGAAGGCGAAGGGCGTCGGACGTCGGACGTCGGGCGGGAGGTCGGCGCAGGCAGGCGGAGAGCCGGAAAGGTGCGAAGCAAGGGTTCGGCTCGCCGTGAGCTGGCCGAACAATAGGCGAGCCGTCGACGCGCCGGCCTCCGGAGGGCTTCGCGGAGACCGCAACGGCCAGGGAGCGAGCGAGGGCCGGACCGCGACGGCTGGTCGGACGGACGGTCGTCGGCGGTCAAGGGACGAAGGCTCGACGACGATGGCCGTGGCTGAGCTCGGCGTCGACGAGACAATGCAAGCGGCATGTAATTGCATGCAAGCTGATGTAAGACGGGAAGGAAGCGACAACGACGGCGACGGCGAGTGCAAGGAGAATGGGAGGGAACAGGGAAGGCGTCGTCAAATTTCATGGAAATCTTCGCAGCTCTAGTCGTGGAGACAGGGGGAACGAGGCGACTGCAACCACAACGACGAAAACACAACAACACAAAAAGTAAGAACAGCAATGAAAACACACAACAACAACAAGAATGAAAATCAAAAAGCAACAGAAACGAGTCTCAGAGCATGAAACAAAAGCAAGTTCTTTGCTTGAGTCTTTTGTTTCTCCCATTGAAAGACACTCCAAAGAGAAGTAGAGAGCAGAGCAGGAGAGAGAAGAGCGGGAGAGAGAAGGTGAGTGAGAGGGAGAGGGAGAGGGAGAGAGTGAAACATCAAGCGGACCTCGATCGAAGCTCTTTGATTTCGAGCAATTAGTTTTGACACCAACAACAACCGCGGCAACACAGAGTGACTTCGGCAACAAACATTAAAAGAAAAACAAAATAACAACAACAAAACCAACAACAAGAGGAACAATCGTCGATATAAATTAACATATCAGCTTCGGCCACAGCATTTTAAAGCGACTGCGGTTCATTTCGATACAACAGCAACAACAAAATTCGGATAATCGTAACAACACCTGCCACAGAAATGACTATTCAAACAACGACAATTACATCCAAAATTACAATAGCAGCTACATTAAAAAGCAACAATAGCAACAACAAAAACAAAAACAATAAAAAAGCAACACCTTTGGCTTGTGAACAAAAAGTTTACCTTGCCTAGCAATGCCAAGGCGACTGGAGGCCTCCGCGAAGCCTCTGAACGCTGCAATTAAACGCTCGCACCTCGGTCCACCACCGGAGCCCCGGCCGAGAGGAGCCGCGTGCGTCGCCAACCACCACGCCGAGTGGGCCAGTCTAAGAGCGGCACGTAGTTAAAACGACCGCCGGCGCTCAGTCGGTCGGTCGGTCGGCCGGCCGGTCGTCCATTTGTTTGATGGAACCCATAAAAACCGCCGGTTGCCATTTTCGAAAGGGTGAGACCGAGACACAGAGGCCTCAATGTTAGCATTGGGTTTTTTTCTTGTTTTGATTCTTGAATTGGTTGTTGTTGTTGTTATTATAATAGTGCTCGCCCTAATGAGCTTCCCTTTGACCGCCGTTTGCTTTTCAATTAGGCCAGAAGAGTCTGAAGTTTGACTCGACGCATGGACTTTGATTCGATTGGCGTTGCTTTTGTTAGTGTTGCTGATATTTCCCACTTGTGTTGTTGATATTTTTCTTCTTTCCGAGCCAGTTGTTGATTTGTGTTGCCTCGGTTTCTGTTCGTGGTGTTTTATTTCTCTGTCGGTGTTAATTAAGCCTGCACCAAGTTGACAAATCTCTTCCTGAGCGTTTCCCACAACGCTTTCTCGGAAGTGATTCCCGAGTTCCCTCCGGACCCCCTGGGTCAGACGTCATACGATAACAACAACAAAGCCAACGACAGCAACAACCATTGCATTTACAATAAAAATACAATAAGGCGCGCATTGGAGGCACACGAAATTAAAACACAAAATATGAAAATTAAAATTAACGAACCGCGAAATGCACCGCGGAGCGGGAAGAAAGAGGGAAAGGCAGAGAAAGAGGGCGAGGGCGTCAAAGAGAGGGGGACGATGAGTCGAGACGAGTCGAGACGAAACCAGAACCGACGACACGCTTCTTGGCCGAGGGAGCCTAATTGGACCGGGCCTGAAGCGAGCTGCTTCCGAGACAATGGCGAGGTCTTCATCAAGAACAACGGCCTGAGCTCGGGGCAAGAAAAACAAAGGGCCGAAAAAGCTCGACCTGAGGATGGGTCGCGCGATTTCCACATGGAAATCCGGGGAACCGAAACGAATCCAGCGATGACGCGTTGATGCGGCCGCTGAGTGCAGTGGATTAATGGGATTGGGGCTGGGAGGAGGGGCCGGCGACGACAGGTTGCAACGGCGGGCGGGATCGATTTGAATGGGTTACAACTAAAACGGTCCCGGCCGAACCGAAACCGAAACCGTTCTATCGGTACTTTCGAGCAGTCGACAAATTTTCTCACCTACGACAACGGCAATTTCATCAGCGAACCCGGGGTCGGGGTCGGGGCCGGGGATTCGTGGAAATTGATGGGAGGCTGGCGCGATTCGATTTGTCTTTGTTTCTGTTGCTGTTCGATTTCGGTTTTTGATGGCACGATGCCGTTCCAGAGGTGTCTTCCGCACCTGTGACACGATTTAGAAGATTCCAATTGCTGATAGACCTTAATGAATACTTTCGGGGCTTCTCCGGACGGCGGACTGACGGTCGGATTCGATTCCGTGTCGGAGATTTGTGAATTGGCCTGCGGAACGGTTCTGTTTGGTGGCGTTTGCTGTAACCGGCGGCCGACGTTGGCGGACGAGAGGCTCCGGGGAGATGGATAATTTTTAATGATCACTTATGACACTTCTCGCGGCGATCAATCGGCCGACCGATCGATCGAGAGATGGTCGTTAACAGCTAATTTTTATGTCACCCTTTCGACGAAACGGTGACCGATCATTCAGCGACTGCTGCCCCTCCCCCTCGCCGGTTGCTCGGCGACTTCTCGTGACTTCTCGTTACTTCTGGTGAAGTGTGTGTGCGTCCCCTGCACTGACAGCCTCCTCCGATCGCCGCCAGTCGCTTGCAATCGATGCATTTGTCATCTCCCTGCTCCGCTCGGCTCGATGGGTTTGCGAAACCGGCGTTTGGGTTTTGGGGATGGGAAACCGGCGCTACTTCGAACACCGGATACTTTCCGAGCGGCCGCTTGACTTCGCGGATGCCGGTCGGAATCTCTGAAAAGCGAGAGTTGCTGACACTTGTTCCCTTCATGGAAAGAGTCCCGCAAGGCCCGCCGCCGATAGCATCGGTTGGGTGGGAATGTGGCGACGACAAGGGCTCCGATGGTGCGACCAGCGAGGACGAGCACAGTTAGGGAGCATCGGTGCCTCACCCCATCGCATCCTGGCCCATCGAAAATCGAAAACGCACAAGGGCTGAGGCTTGGGTTTCTTCGGTTAGTTTCGTTTCGTTTATGTCGAAACGGTTTATGGACACCAGATACGTCCGCACCGCTCGTACTGGCCGCTCGGAAATCTCCGAAGAAAGTGCCGTAATGGTGGAGGGGGGGGGGGGTGCCTGGGCCGCTGGGAAAGTTGGGGTCCCTCCAGAGAAAGGTCGAGAGCAGGAGAGAACTTCGACGGCCCCTCGCCAGCCAGCGGTTCCGACCGAAGGAGTCGAGGTTTGGGGCGATGCCAGGACGTCGAAGGAGTACCAGACAGGAGGAGGTTCTGCAGGCCCATCACTCGAAGGAGCAGTAGATGGATAAGGAGGACGAAGCAATTGGTGGCGATGAATAAGTTGGGTGCGAAATGCCAGAAAGTGAAAAGCGCAGTGCCAGAGAGGGAGGGAGTTAAAAACAGGCCAAAGGAAACCCGATTTCCTGCAACGGAGCCGCAGAAGTTCCTTCGATGGGTCTTTGCTGTCAAAACAACAAGAGGCAGCAACTGCGAGGAGGTTATCGTTGTCGTTTTTGTTGTTGTAACTTACTGAGCTCCGTCACATCGGGATCGTCGAGAAGGCGCAGGAAACGAAGGTGTGAGGGGAAGAGCGAAGGGCGGGAAGTGGGGAGTGGGGAGTGGGGAGTGGAAGGTGGACGCAGGGTCCGATGGGGAAACTGGGATTGCAACAAACGGCGCAAACGCCAAACGTTAAGACCATAACAGCAACAATGCCAACAACAAAGTCATCAATAGCAGCAATGCCATGAGTAACAACAACGGCAAGAGTAACAACAACGACTGCAGTAACAACAATGGCAACAACAATAACAACAAAGCAACAAAGCAACAACAATAACAACAACGCAACTTACAAGAATAATTCACGGTGCAAAAACAAGAAGCAACTGAAACCATCGAGATGCTGACGAGGAAGATGGAGCGAAGAAGAGCGCGCTGAAGAAGATGCAGAGGAAGAAGGGCCAGGACATGGGCCATGGAGGGCCGAGGAGTGGCAGAGGGAGCCAAGGAAGAGGGAGGGATGGCGGTAGGAACGGAAGGTAGGCCGTTGGGCTGAGGGCGGCTGAGGGGGTTGACGCGGAGCAGACGGCAGCAGATGTGAAGGTGAAGGAGTAGAAAAGGAAGAGGTAGACGAGTGGAGGAGCATCGAAGGAAGAAGGGAGAGCAGAAGAGGCGGTAATTGAGAAGGGGGTCGGCGGTCGGGGAGTCGCTGGCCAAAGTCTCGGCGACTGCGCCTGCGCCTGAGCCTCCGAGGAGATCCGCTATAACAGTGTTAGTACGTTAGTAGGTAGGGAAACAGGTAAAACAGGTATTTGGCGAGCAGATAAAAATAACAAAAGCAACAACAACAACACTGCATTGAAGAACAACAATTACTTTGGCAACAACACACAACGACAGCAACTACAACAATAAGAAGACCAGCCAGAGAAGACGCGCACGGGAGGAGAAGAGACAACAACAACAACAACAATGACGACGCCGACGCCGACGACGACGCCGAGAGCGACAACAACGAGCACAGAAGAACGCTTAAAGAACATGAAGCAGAAGCAGAAGCAGAAGAAGAGGGACAAGAAGAAGACTGCACTGCAGCAAGAACCTCATGACAACAACAACAACAACAACAACAACAACAACAACACGAACAGCGTAGCGACGACTGAGCCAGCAATTGAAGCAGTCGTAGCCACGCCAGAGAAGGGAAGGGGAGGAAAGAACAAGAGGCCAAGGAAGAAGGTTCTTAAGTAACAGCGAGCGAGAACTTGCACGAAGGCACTTGCGTACGACGATGGCGGAGAAGAAGAAGGAGACGCGATGAAGAAGACAAGGAGGCAGTAGTGGACAAGAAGAAGAAGAAGAAGAAGAAGAGGCAGCAGTGGCGGCGCATGTGCAGAATCGAGAATTCGTGCGAATCCGAGGAGCGCCGACGACCACGAAGACGAGAACGCGAAAACGATAGAAGGAGGGAGGAGGGAGAAGTGGGGGGAAGAAGTAGAAGACCAAGAAGAAGAAGCCAAGGGAAACCAGACGAAGCCACTGGGGAAGCAGGGCATGAACGGGGGAGGAGGAGGAAGAAGTAGCTAAAGGTAATTGTAATTATCGTGATTGCGTAGTTTTCGACGACAATGCGGACAGAGGGAGAGAGAGCGAGAGGGAGAGAAAGAGAGCGAAACGGTGGGAGATGGAGATATTTAGGTAGAGAAAGAGAGATACGCAAACAAGTGAAGGAGGGAGCGAGAAGAAACATGTGTCGGAAGAATGAATCGACGACGAACAAAAACAACAACAATTACGGCAATAGGAACAAAACTGATTGTTTGTATTTGGTTAGTGGCTCGTTAGGTTCTTTTGTATCCGTGCGATGCACGCGCAAGTGCGAGAGCGAGTTTTCGACCCGAGTTTTGCCGATCCGAGCCAGCGGAGAAGAGCGAAATCTACAAAAACTGCTTGGGGATTTCGTAATTCCCGAAATCGTTTCGAGCACGAGAGTCGCTCGTTGGGCGAAAGAGCGAGTGGAACCCGTCGCAGATCTCGCAGATAGCGCGGTGAGGGGGGTTGCTTAGAAAAAGCACCTCGATCCGATACAAAGTTGCCGGGGAACGGCGAAATCAGCCACGAACGGCGAGAATCCTTGCAGCCAGCAGGAAGAGCGAGCGATTAAATGATGGTATCCGAAAGATTGTGCTGGGCATCTTGCAGATAACCGAGGTGGTTCTTGCTTTTCTGAACTTAGCCGAGGGAAAGCAAGTTGTAGGAAAAGAAAACACATGAAGTAGGGAGGAGAAAGAGAGGCAGCTGATCCTAGCAGCGATCTGGGTGATCTACGATGATGCTCCGTATTTACCATGTGGCGAAAAAGTACCACAGGATGCCGAACCAGCCCGCGGGTCCCACTGCGATGATGACCCAGCGAACGACGGCGACGACTCACTCTCACACGGGAGTTACGTAAACCTCGCAAGAACCTCGGAGAAAAATCACTTCCCTCTCGTTCGGGCCCACGACCGACCGAACGGAAGGAAGGGACAGGAACTGGAGGCGAAAAGGGCAAGAAGCGTGGACAGAAGAAGGGCAGGCAAGGGAAAAGGAAAGATTTCTGCAGGATGGCAAGGAGGACTGGACCGAGGGAACCCAAGTGACAAAGCGAACAGATCAGAACCGATCAGCAGAGCCCGAGACTGAGCGAGAAGGAGGCGGTCGATCGATCGGTCCGCCGCCGGACGGGGAACGAGCGAGGCCCGAGGAAGGCCAAAGAGAGCCAGCGAAACAGAGAGAGAGAGAGCCAGAGACTCGGGGAAATGGTGCTCGCCTCGAAACGCACTCGCGAGCCGCGATCGCAGGTGAGTGAGAGTGAACTTCAATTTCATTCGGCTCGCGAGCCGCAGCCGAAGCCGCCCGACGGCCGAACCGACGCCGCTGCCGCCGCCGAACGCAGCCCAAAGTCAGAGTCAAAGTCAGGCTCGAACTCGTTCCCAGGGCGATGGCCAACAGAGAGCGGGCGAGCGAGCGAGCGAGAAAGTGTGTGTGCGAGAGGGAGAAATGGGAGAGAGCGTCCCGAACTGCGGGCCGCACGCACACGCCGACAAAGCTAGCTGTAAATTCAACGACGGCGACGACGCGGCGACCTCGCACAGGTGTTTCCTCGGCTCTGGTCGAATTCGCCGCGCCGCGCCGCGCCGCGCCTGCCGCTGTGTTGGTGCGGAGAGCGCTCAAAGTAACGTTATCTGGGAAGCCGGGCTCGCACAGCACACAGTGACACCAGAGAGGCCAGAGAGAGCCAGACCGAGCCAGAGCGAGAGAGGGCCGAAGCACCTGAGAGCGAGAACTCAGAACTCAGAGCCGAGCTCAGAACGAGGCAGGGAGTTGGAGAGCGAGTGCGCGAGTGTGCGAGTGAGCGAGGGTTCTAGTGGAGGCGACGGCGTCTGGAGGGTCGGCGCGTTGCCAACCACGCGAGAGGAAGGGCAAATTATGGTAGACTTGCAGAAGCCTCAAGTGCAGAGGGAACTGAAGTTCCGAGCAGAAGTTCGAGAAGACGAAGATCGCAAAAGAGTAGAAAAATTCTAGAGAAAATAAATCTATTATTGCAAAAGCTATTATACATAAAATACCCTAAAATGACATCAAATCGAAAAAAATAAATAAGACAAATAGAGTTAAATAAAATCAAATGAACAGAAAATTTTTAATAGTCAAATTTATTAAATTGGATATTTTAAATTGCTTTACCAAAAACATTTTTTTGTTTTTATCGATGAAATTTATTTTGTATGAATTTTCCAAGTTTTCCTCGATTTTCTGGTCGGAGAGCGAGATTCCAATAGAGCCGAGTTTCTACAGCCAAGACCACGGCGAAGATGCGCCGCGGCCGGCGCCAGGGAAGCCCGGGCCCGGTGGCGACCGGCAGAGGCCGCGACGAGAGCGAGCTCGCGCTGCCTCCACCTTGACTCTGGGTCGAGCCGCCCTGAGCGAGCTCGCTGCAGGTCTCTCTCGCTCTGTCCCGCTCGCCGCGCCCAGACGGACGAACGGCGACGACGATCGCGAGAGCGAGTGCCGGAGAGGTGCAAAAACAACAGGTACCGACGATGGCTCGCCGAGCGCACCGGCTTCGGCATCGGCTTCGGTCGATGGACGGACGGCCGAGCGCAAGGACGGGCGGACGGGTGGACGGACGACGGTCGGAAGAGCGGACGGCAGGTAAAACAACTTGTCATCCGCTCGGTCGCTCTTCCAGCCAACGCTCTTCGCCCCTCTCGCCCGTCCCCCTCCCTCGTCGCTCTGCCTGGTTCTGGCTCCGGCCTCGGCTCCAGCTCGGGCCGGGCTCCGTTCTCTGCCGCGTCCTCGGCTGCGTCGGTGTGTGTGCCGAGCTAGCTGTTCATTCGCAACCGCCGCGAAAGCGAATTCGCTCTCGCCGGCCGAGCCGACAAAACCGTTCGTGCGCTCGCTCGCTCCGATCGGCTCCGATCCGATGGATCGCACGGGCCGGGCCGGGCCGGGCCCCGGACGAGCGGCCACCGAGCGACGGCCGGCCGTGCGCTCGCCTCGCATTCGCTGTCGCTCGTTACGTCGGCGAAGAACAGCTCGGGTTACGGTTTCGGTTTTAGCGTTTCTTCCCCGCTCCTCCGCCGCCTGCGCCGCGCTCTCTTCGCCGTCGCCGTCGCTGGTTTGTTTGTTAACGTGCTGTTCGTGTTGTTGCTGGGGCCGGAATGACTTTGGACTAACTGCTGTTGCGCGCAGACCGCTCGAATACAGTAAGAGTCGATCGCTCGCCGAGGCTACACGCGTTCCGCCGCCGACCCAGCACCGCGCATGCGCCTCTCATCGCAGCCCAGCCAACCCAGCCCGAACCACAGACACACCGCACCAAGCCAAACAGTTCACAACAATCCGGCGAGAGCCCTCGGTGCAGGAGCCTTCAGTGTTCTGGCCCAGCCGCTGCCGCCGAACGGGAGCCGCCGCACGTCATGTGGACGGCCCAGTGATCGCGAACCGTCGAAATCGCCCGCATAGTGAAGAAGAGTTTTCGTGTTTTGCTCAAAATATCCGAGAAAAAAATTTTGAAAAAATCGGAAATCGGAAATCGAAATCGAGCAAATCGAAGTCGAGAAAGGAAAAACCAAAGCAAGTTACGGAAAAACACAAAATCGAAAAACACAATTTTTCGAAAAATCCATGAAAATGACAAAATCGCAAACCCCAAAGTCGAAGTCGTGAAAATCTCGCAAATACTGAAGAGTTTGAACAAATTTCAATAAATTGACCGAGAGCCCGAGAAAATCATTGAAAAGATCAGTGCTAGAGAATCGTGAGACCTCAGTGATAAGCCTAGAATTAATTAAATTGACCGACAGCTACAGAAAATACTCCAGACCGTGTGGAGACCGCGTCGAATTCTCCGATCGAGCCAAAAACATGCACCGCCAGCAGCTCAAGACCGACTTGAAAATCGCGCAGAAAAACACAGACAAGTGAACAACGTGAACAACGCGAAAGACGTGCGAGAGTATTTCAAGAAAGCCATTTCCAGCCAGCCACAGAAACGAAACGAAACAAAAATAAAGGCACGAAACACAAACATTAGGAAGGACGGGAGCATCGCGGAAATAAAGTCCTGCCCCTCGTCCTGCCCCTCAAGCACGCACACACTTGGATTAGTGTCGCTTGAGCCGGTCGCCTGCGCCGACTCCCCGCCCCGTCGCCGGACTGAGGACGAACTCGCACCCTCCGCCCCCCCGACGCAGCCGGAAAGATGCCGAAGATCTTCCTGATCAAGAATCGGCTGCACCAGCAGCAACAGCGGCTGCTCGAGTCCCAGAACCTGCTGCAGCACAAGACCGACGACGACCGGCTGGTGCCGCCGCTCAGCCCCTCGCCACAGCCCCAGCCGCAGCGCCACTCGTCGCTGTCGCCGCACCCGAAGCCGGCGCCGCAGCCGCAGCCCGAAGGATCCGCCGCGTCCTCGTCCTCGGCATCGCCAACGTCATCATCGTCCCCGGGCCCGTCGCAGGCATCAGTTGTGGTCGATGTTCGCCCCGCGTCGCCCGCTGTCGCCGGCGAGCCGCAGCAGCCGCAGACGCAGCGCAAGCGCTTCCACCACCGCCGCCACTACTTCGGGCAGCAGCGCCTGCGCGAGTTCGCCTACGAAGACGACGACGACCAAGAGCAAGGTGAGTCGAGTCCCCGAATCCGCCCAGAGAGCCCGACCAATCGATCCATTCCGCAAAGTCCGTCGATTGTCTCGTCGTTCTAATCGGGTTCTAATTTTAGCGCTATATCTTATCCAAATGTTCTGGAGGGAATCAAACGGGTTTTTGATTTTTTTGAGTTTGCGTGTTTTATGAAATTCTCGTTCCGGGAGCATTCTATGTGAAGAACTCTATGCAAGCTGCAGCAAATAAACAAATCAATTCGGTCCGATTCTATGCCGAGTGTTTGGGGCGGCAAAGAAACGATATTATATAATGCATGTGGAAATATTCGCTTCTTTAAATAAATATGTTGGAGAAATTTATGGTTCAAACTAGTTTGGCATTCGTAATTCCTGCCAAATGAAATCATGTTCTGTTTAAAGTATTCCTCAGAGCAAATTTCAAGTATTTCTCGAAAAATTATTTTCTCCCGACGTTCGTTGCTTAAGTCTTTCGTTTCGTTTCGTTTCATTTCGTTTCGCTCGCTTCGGCCGCCCGCCCTTCGCGATTTCAATCTTTATTTTTCTCATTGATTGATGCAGCGAGTTTGGACGTCTTTTGATTTTCCCCGGATTCGCTGCGAGGGTTTCTTATTGTTGTTGTCGTCTGCTCGCCCGAGAGAGCGAGAACGGGACCGGCGGGGGAGCCCGACCATGGGAAT